>CM042432.1:8534878-9742378 GCA_023631565.1 Gymnocephalus cernua
ACTGACTGCCAACCTCTGTCCCTGTTTATCGCTCCTGATGACGCCTTGCATGGTAGCCTCAGACACCGGTGTGTGAATGGGTTAACCCTTGTGTTGTCCTCCCGGGTGAAAACTGAAAACACTTTTTTTCTTTAATATTTTTTTCTTGCTTTATTCAACGTTTTCTGCGCTTTTCCCCCCAGCTACCGCCATTATATACAACTCCAAATCAGTTGGGACAGTATGGAAAACACAAATAAAAAAAGAAAGTAGTGATTTCTAAATGTACTTTGACTTGTATTTCATTGCAGACAATACAACAGCACATAATTTAATGCGTTTCTCATAACAAAATTCCTATTTTGGTTCTTGCAACACATTCAAAAAAAGTTGGAACAGTAAAGCATTTACCACTTTGTAATGTTGCCATTCCTTTTCACAACACTTAAAAGACGTTTAGGGACTTAAGACACCGAGTGATGAAGTGTTTCAGGTGTAATTTTGTCCCATTCTTGCTGCAAACAAGTCTTAAGGTGGGCAACAGAACGGGGTCTTTGTTGTCGCATTTTGCGCTTCAAAATGCGCCACATATTCTCTATTGGAGACAGGTCGGGACTGCAGGCAGGCCAGTCAAGTACCCGTATCCTCTTCCTCCGCAGCCAGGACTTTGTAATGTGTGCAGAATGTGGTTTTGCATTATCTTGTTGAAATATGCATGGATGTCCCTGGAAAAGATGTCTTCTTGAAGGCAGCATATTGTGCTCCAAAATCTCTATGTACTTTTCAGCATTAATGGTGCCATCACAGAAGTGCAAGTTACCTTTGCCAAGGGCACTGACACAACCCCATACCATGACAGACCCTGGCTTTTGGACTTGTTGCTGGTAACAGTCTGGATGATCCTTTTCTTCTTTTGTCCGGAGCACGCGGCGTCCATTTCTCCCAAAAAATACCTGAAATACTGATTCATCTGACCACAGTACACGTTTCCACTGTGTGATGGTCCATCTCAGATGCCTCCGAGCCCAGAGAAGTTGACGGCGCTTCTGGACACGGTTAACATAGGGCTTCCTTTTGGCACAGTACAGTTTTAACTGGCATTTGTGGATGTAACTACGTATTGTGGTACTTGACAAAGGTTTGCCAAAGTAGTCCTGAGCCCATGTGGTGATATCGCTTATAGATGAATGACGATTCTTGATGCAGTACCGCCTGAGGGATCGGAGATCACGGTTGTTCAGCCTAGGCTTGCGCACTTGTCC
The DNA here is from genome assembly GCA_023631565.1 of Gymnocephalus cernua. Classification (NCBI taxonomy): domain Eukaryota; kingdom Metazoa; phylum Chordata; class Actinopteri; order Perciformes; family Percidae; genus Gymnocephalus; species Gymnocephalus cernua. The sequence goes on from CM042432.1 coordinate 8,536,120, forward strand.
TTTACACACTGAAATTCCTCCTCATTCCTTGAATCTTTTAATTATGTTATGCACTGTTGAAGGTGAAATAAGCAAATGTCTTCCTATCTTTCTTTGAGGAACATTGTTTTTAAACATTTCAATAATTTTCTCACGTATTTGTTGGCAAACTGGCGATCCTTGGCCCATCTTTGCTCCTAGAGGACTAGACCTTTCTTGGATGCTGCTTTTGTACCAAATCATAATTACAATCACCTGTTGACATCACCTGTTTCAAATCACATCATTATTTAACCAATTTACCTGATTACTAGCCCTAAATTGCTCCTGTCCCAACCTTTTTTGGAATGTGTTGCAGGTCTGAATGACAGGAAAGGATGTATATTTACAAATGAAATTAAGTTGACCAGACAAAACATGAAATATTTTGTGTTCATATTGTCTGCAATGAAATACAAGTCGAGGTACATTTAGAAATCACTACTTTCTTTTTTTATTTGTGTTTTTCATACTGTCCCAACTTTTTCTGATTTGGGGTTGTACACCCTTTAAACCAACTTATTACCACAAGTCAATAAACCTAATTTTTTTGTTAAAAAGCAGAAATTATGAAACCATTATCAACCAACCGTGTTGTTTTTTTTTGGACAATTTGGTTATAAAGAAACCCATATTTTTTGTGTAGAAACTTAGAAAAAACGGGTCAAGTTTGACCACCGAGGACAACAGGAGGGTTAATGAATGCTGGCTTCGTGTTATAAAGCACTTTGAGTGCTCGCTGACACTAGAAAAGCAATATATAAAAAAGCAGTCCATTTACCATTTCAATATAAACACCAAGATATCTAAAGGTCACCGGGATACAAGATGGTGTGGTGGCGGATTCAAAAGAGGACTTTAGCGGCATCAGGCGGGATTTAGTTGAATTGATTTTGTAGCCAGATAAGCAACATTTGGGGAACAGAAGAGGGGAGAGGGAGCCTCTAGAGTCACCAAGGCTGAAGGATTGGAGTACAACATCTCACTCACCAATAATGGGGAGATACTTCTGTATGTTTTGTGTCAGGTTTCCATCCATTATTTGCCAGTGAAAGACATCCTGAAACAGTTCAGACATATGTTAAGTCAAGACTTTCACCATATTGTTTGCTTTTTTTATTTTCAAGTTAAGAGAAATGTTCAAGTGAACTTGAACTAAGAGAAATGTCCAAAGCACCCACCATTTGCAGCTTGATGTTGGGCTTTCCAACCTTCTCCAGTATTGCAGCTGCTACAGACACAAACATGAGGCTAAGCTGAAACATAACTCATGGCAGGCAGCTAGCCATTACATATGTCAGACAGGAAGTGGGAAGTGGTAGCAATAATACACAAGGGTAACACTTTATAATAAGGGTACATGAATTATCATAATGAATTCATGCATGGAAAAGCATGAATTCATTCATGTAGTCCTTTATGAGCTATCAGTGTACAAGGATTAATAGTATCTCATGCATGACTTCATGCAGGAACAATACGTTAATGAATGCATCAATGAAGGTATTTGAGTCATCATGATTTCTGATTTATTTATGATGTTCATGTCCTTTATTGGTAAATCTATAGTTAAAGTGACAGGCTACAGAAAGTCCTGATCAACTAAACATGACTTCTTCATGTTTGTGGCCCTTCAAATAAAGTGCTGACCTGCTCCATCTGCTTAACATGGATAAATAAGATATGATTAATGGTGGCATATGCAGCAATTATCTTTGTCACCCCTCAAATAATCAAAAAAATATTGTCAAGACATTTCTTGTGTTCGGACACTTAGAAATTACTAAAAAGTCAAATTCATAAATATCCTACTAGGATGAGCATTGTTCTCAGGCCTTACGGTTTAAGTGCCTTACGTTGTTGTGAATAAAGCAACTATGAAACTATAAAAATGCATCTGCAGTATACTGTATTTGGTATTTTATGCCAATGTAGTGACCTCAGTATCATTTTGCCAACCCACTACTTTAATTCTTAATACATTTAATTTCATGCTACCATATATCATATTATTTATCAATGTTAAAGATGGAGCAGGTCAGCACTTTATTTGAAGGGCCACATGATGAAGTCATGAAGAAGTAATATTTAGTTACTACAATTCTTCAGAATATATGTACACTGCTGGGACTGGTCAGTTTTTTTGAAGAAGACATGAATGGCATTAATAATCAGGAATCACGATGATTCAAATACCTTCATTGATGCATTAATTAACGTATTGTTCTTGCATGAAGTCATGAGATACTATTAATCCTTGTACATTACTGATAGCTCATGAAGTACTACATGAATTAATTCATGCTTTGTCATGCATGAAGTCATGATAATTCATGTACTATTTTTATAAAGTGACACAAGCAATAAGATCCAACACTGGCGTACTCATTCTGTATAGCATCCATTGTGCTGAGCACACTGTCATGTCATGACACTCCTGTCTGCACCCATTACATTCCTATTTCTGATAATGTAAGGAGTGTTTAATTTGAGACTAAATTACATGCGTGTGCCATGCACTTATATACATAGACTTTTTACTAAATCTGTTAATGGTGGCAAATCAGATGTATGACATGAGGACATGTTCATTTTATCATTAACACACACACACACACACACACACACACACACACACACACACACTATGGCGACCAAAAGAAATCACACCACATGGTAAGAATGCTAAACCTGAAGTTAATTCATGCAAGTTTAGATTTTCTTTGCACACAATTGGCCGTGTCCATTGCACGGGTTAATGTTGGGTGTCGGTATGCCTAATCTGGATCTCAGATAAATCTGAAATGCATCAAAATAGGAGATTGTGCACAATGCCAATACAAATTTAAAAATGTATTTGAAATGCCCAATAAAATATTCTCCAGCAAACCTGGCCATCTTTAATGCTTGACTGTGGACAGCTCCTGGTGCTGAAATCCAGACTCAACAGATGGATATAAACAAAGGATTTCATTCATATCAAACACTATATTTGTTTTCCACAGCAAGACTTAATCATTCCCTAACAGCAACAGTGTTGTTGCATTTGCCTCATTTGCCTGACTTTGACAGCAGCAGTGTGTTGTTCCCCTACAGCAGGCAGGAGTGGGACTGAGAGTTGGACCTGCTGGTTGTCTCAGTGGGACACAGTGTCTTACCCTGATGAGGAGAGTCCAGAAAATACCTGGGATCTGTAATCCTTGTGTTGATTGGTTCAATCAAGCCAGTGATTCCTTCCTGTGGGGACATTTCACAACACTGTGATGAACAAGGAGAGCATAATAGGGTGGTAGTTATGCTCCAATGATAAAATCACAAGTATATTTGCAACTCTTTATTTCAGGTGGTGTCATGTAAACACATACAATTTAACTAACATGAAACCTGTTATACATACAGTGCAACGACTAAATGAATACAACAGTACAGTATCTATGTACTCTAACGCTACAGAGAAATAAAACCAAGTGTGATCATGATATGATATTGTATTTTAGTTTATTTAATCTGTATATAACAGAAAGGGGGAAAAAAACAATTTGTGGGCGTCATGTTGGCCAAGTGGTTTATACCGAATACTGTGATCGCAATACCCCGACCTCTCTCACTCATCATTTCCTCTGTACACTCTACTGTGAGCCATCTAATGAAGGCAAACCATCCATCCATCCATCCATCGTCGTCCGCTTATCCGGTATCGGGTCGCGGGGGGAGCAGCTCCAGCAGGGGAACCCAAACTTCCTTTTCCCGAGCCACATTAATTGCCACACATGAAGGCAAACCATCTTACAAAAAAAGAGAATTTGCAGTTTAAGGGAGTTAGGTGCTCGCACTACATCTTGATGAACGACAACTGGGCAGGGTCGGTTCTAGGGGCCAAGGGTGTGTTAAGCCATGCCCCCCCCCCCCCCCGGCCCCCGTAAATTTAGCAAATATTTTCATAGATTTTTAACCCCCCATTTATCCTCAAAGACGGGATATTATTCATGTGCAGTGATAAATACATGTAGGTTACCACTGAATGAGTATTGTTGTGTTTATTGTCGCATGTGTGTTACGTCCCTATCGTGTCTAGGCACGTAACAATGTTTATCATTAGTCTTTTGTGGAACCAAACCTATGGAGGGTTGGTGGTATGTAACACTTGTGGTTAATATATTTGGTACCCCTAAAATCGCATGTGGCCCCAGCCTGGCCCCTCCATTTGAAATGGTCTAGAACTGTCATTGCAGCTGGGCGCAGCGACTGTGTGCAGCTCTTGTTTTTACAGTCTATGTTCTTACAGTGAGGTTGCCAGGTTTAGTACCAGTGATGCCTGTATAGAGACATAAGCCTCTTTCCGACCAAGTAGTTACAGGAACGTAGTTATAGGAACAGTCCACTTCTAAACAGTTCTACTAACTACTCTCCCCCAAAACCAGTTTTCCCATTTGCATTCGCACTGGCCGAGTGGCCATAGGAACTGGTAGGAGGGGTAAGGGAGTGACGCATGAACGGCAACGGTCTTTATAGCGTCGTCACTTGACTTTAGCGCCACATACAACAACAAACCAGCATGGAGGAGGCCATCGGAATGTTCCTGTTGTGCCTTGCCGGGATCCTCATAATGGAGTTCGAACGGCAGCGTTTAAAGACTAGGCTGGAGTACTTAACAGAGAAACATAGAAGTCGAAGGCTCCCGCGTAATATGATCCTAATTGATATGATGGAAGAAGATAGAAGAGCAGAGCGCAACAGGCAAATGAAATGACAGGTAACTTTAACTAGCATTAACAATTAACAAAGAATAGCACTGAAGTAATTCTTAAAAAAAAGGAAGATGTGTTCGGAGTTTTGCCGACCGGATACGGCAAAAGTTTAATCTATCAACTAGCTCCGCCACCTTCTTCGTTGCTCTGCCTGGTTGTAGCGCTATCCTATTACATGCAGAGGGAGTTTGAAAGACAACCGTTTATCCCGCCCCTCGGATTGAGCCCTGTCAATGGTGAGTTCCCAGACCCAACATCTTGATGTGGGTCTGGCTTGTCAGGCTACTACCTTGCATCAGTGAGAACAATGAGACTTTACTGGATGGACTCACTCTGACCAAGAATGTGCATGTTGGGCAAGAACCAGAAGTGAATGTTATGTACGTAGAAGAAGGAGGAATAATAAAGTGAAGAATAGCAGTGATACATGTCTCTCGGCTCATACTTAAAATACCTTTACAGGGCTCGAGAGTGCGACCAATTTGGTCGCACATGCGCCCAATTTTTGTAAGGGTGCGACTAACATTTTTCCTAGGTCGCACCGGTGCACCTCCGCGCAGCCCCGCCGCACCTCCGCCGCACCTCCGCGCAGCCCCGCCCCCATTCACACACACGGCCACCGTGCAACACGGAGAGACACGGCTGTATATCGTTAAGCATGAGAGGGAAACCTGTATTTGTAGCAGTGTTTCCGCTGGTAACTCTGTTACTGCGGCCGCCGCACGGCGGAAAACACAGACGAAGTTATTGAATGCAACTAACTTAAGACGGAGCCTGCAAAATGCAGCGCAGTGACGATACAGACATTTCATATACAAGACGTGTGTAACGCCGCTGACCCGCCAAAGCATTCGACCCGTGCTGGACCCGTTCATAGTGAGACAGCCGTCACTCTGTGAGTAGCATACGCTTCAGTCTCTCTCTCTCTCTCGCTCTCTCTCTCTCCTTTATTTTGATAGGAAAGCTGAAGACATGAAAGGGGAGAGAGAGGGGGAATGACATGCAGTAAAGTGCTGCAGGTTGGAGTCGAACCTGGCCCGCTGCGTCGAGGAGTAAATCTCTATATATACCGACTGAGCTATCTGGGCGCCCTCTTTCTCTTTTAGTCTGTTATTCAGTCCCTCCAGAAAAACGCGGAGTTTTTTTGTGATTGTTGCGGGCAAAAATCCTTGATTATGCGGCACGTTTTCTTAAAAAATGCGATGGAATATGCGGGATATTTATGCCATTTTATGCGATGAAAATGCGGGAACTTGCAAAAATTGCGGGAACTTGCGGGAACTTGCAAAAACTGCGGTTTGATGAAAAAGAGAAAAGAAGTGATTCCCCCAACACCGTGTTCTCAGTAGGTGAAATTACGTCACTTCATAACGTTCCCATGGCAACAGGGGAAAATGGCTGCTCTTGTGTGAAGTAAACGCAACATTTTTCAACTTTCTGCTGAGATATATGTGACTTTTTTGCAACGAAAATGCGGGGATTATGAAATCATGCAAGCCCCGCATATTTTGCGCGGAAATCGGCAATTTATGCGGCGAAAGTGCGGCGTATTTGAAAAAATGCGGCCCCCGCATTAATATGCGGACTTTGGCTGATTATGCATTGAATTCTGCGATCGCATAATCGCGTTTTTCTGGAGGGACTGGTTATTGTTGTTGATAACAAGTGAAGGAGCTTTCTCAGAGATATATATATTTTAAATGTATCCTAGGCTATTTATTTCAGATAATTTTCATTTACATGTGTTGCAGCTGTATATTTTCAAACTGAGAAGTAAACCAGCTGTCTTTGCATTTTATTTTAATCACAACCTGTTTTCATAAAAGAGCTTGTGAAAAGTGGCTTTGACTTAAAAAGGAACATTTAGCCCACTTAGTCCACAGAGATATGATGTTTAGTCCTGGACTAGTGGAAGATCTGATAAGAATCAGTGTGTGTGTGTGTGTGTGTGTGGGGGGGGGTGTGTGTGGTTTAGGCAAGGCTAAAGGGGAAGAAGGCCAAATTACAGGTGTTGTCCATCTGAGGGGCAGAGGACAGCAGGGGGGGGCTGTAAGACGTTGAGCCATGAAATGTTAGATCTCAGTTCAGGGAAGCACTTTGATCTATTTTGAAATGTTTTACTTAAAGGTATAGTGGTCGCTGACAGGTCAGCGAGCAGACGGCCACGGCCTCCTAGACAGTATATAAAAGCCTCCGACCGCTGCCCCCCCGCTCTCGGCGATAGCTTGTTTGTTGGCCTGTAGCATGCTAAAGTTAGCTATAGAGATGCTTGTCGTAAATAGATTTCCACTTACCGGTGGCGAGTCTGACAGTGGAAAAAGTGGAAAAAGTGCAAATCTTTTGGAAAGTAGGCTTGTAGAGCCATGCCGACAGCAACTTGTAAACAGAGCGTGCACAAGGAGAACTAGGCTCGTGCATGCTCTCTCGTGCACACGTTTAATAGGCGTTCCCTCTCGGGAGCAGGTGGGTGTTGCGCATGTGCATTTTTTCAAAAAGTGGAGAGGGCGGTTCTTTTCTAAAATTCGGGAAAATCCTCCATTATACCTTTTGAAATGTTTTAGTTTGGCAGCTCAGTGAAGCACTTCAAACTTTTTTTGTTAATATTTTTATTTTTATATGCAGTATGATTGTGTTTCAACTAAAAAGTATTTACCTACACCTTATTCTTGTTTAAAATCATTTACATAATATAAATGAATGTATATGGAGCGTGATTAAAAGGTAACCTTGAAATTGTGGCGTTAACGGCGCCGCAAGGAAAAATTTGGGTGCACCTAAATTGTGTGCTGGTGCACCTAAATAAAAAAAGTTAGGCGCACCAGTGCAACCAAGGCAAAAAGTTAGTGTGGAGCCCTGCTTTACAAAACACCACAAATTAGCTGGTTAAATGTGTGATGTTTGTCTTAAGAGTAAGCATACGTAAGCAAATTGCAACAGACAGTGAAGAATATTTACTGTTTGTGTTTCAGACGTTGCTAGGTCACTAAGGGTTCCTATGCGGAAAAGGGAAAAGACCCTGCCCTGAAGTAGGAGCTGAAAGAGTTACAGGAACTGTGGTCAGATAATAATCCCCAAATTGGTCCACTCAGAACACGAGAAAAAAAGGGTTCTAGGAATGTTATGTTCTAGGAACTGCAAAAATCCGTCCGGTCGAAAAGGGACTATAAACCTGGGCTCTGCGACCATATCTGGCAACGCACGCTGTAGCCGGACTGAGACAGCACACAGAAGTGCTGGGTGGATGAATAAACTGTTAGGTTTTTCCCTAAACAAACTATTCCTTTACAGATAAAAGCATTTCTAGTATTATCATTATTTCTTTCTGGAAAACAATGTATTTGATAAGGTGAAGAGTTGTATAATAATATATTCTTTAGACCTAGTGATGTATGAGCAAATTGATATACAGTATAAACATGCTATTAACGTTGGTATGTTTCTTGATCATTTAGATACCCATACCTACGGAGCCAGTCATTGTCTTTAACTCTTGCTTACTAATTTTGTAACAAGCTTTGTTTTGATTTTGGACAAGGTAATGTGGACACACTTCAGATTTTGCAGATGAAACAACTTTCAGTCATTTATCAAAATATAACAATAATGTTAAACATTGTGTTCGGTTAATTCATATGCATGAATAATTCATTCAAAAGCACAAATCAGTAATTGGTATTCATGAAGGAGTGTTTTATATTGTATAGTAATATATTTTAGTATATCAAATTCCTGGAAAGGTCAGTTGAATCTTATTTAAATATCTTCCATTTGTCCTAATCTTACATGTATCCTTCTTTATCTTTGCAGTATCCCACTAGATGTCTGTATTTATGCTGTGTAACTTCACTCATACTGCTGGGAGTTGTTGGTATGTTGGAGAGAAAAGGGTCACCTACCTTTGAGAGGATATCTGCAGCATAGGTTAGGTTCTGCACAAAGATGGCCTCCATCTCCTTGGCAACCACGATTCTGTGCGAGCCCACAGGAAGCCTCCCTGCCATCAGGTGGATCCTGATAGATTCACGACAAACACATCAAACACAAATGCACAGCAATATAGATGTTTTCTTTAAAGTGCATTATTGTGTTTTATAATTTTGCTGTATTTATGTTTCTATATGTCTACCCCCTGGCACTTGACATTTATCTTCATAATCTTTCAGAGGTTTCTACATCTTATGGAAATTTTGCTTCTTTTGAATATGTGACTCTTCAGCTAAAGTCCTCCCCTCGAGCTATATTTCTAAATATCTACAGACCACCGAAATACTGTGCAGCTTTCTTCGATGACTTTACTGAACTGCTGTCTATAATCTGTATTAACTTTGACTGTGTAATTATTGCTGGTGATTTTAACATTCATGTGGACAACCTGCAGGATAGAGGGACCAAAGAACTGTGTTGTGTTTTTGAGAACTATGGACTGACTCAGCATGTGACGGAACCCACGCACAATAAGGGGCACACTCTGGACTTGATTATCTCCAAGGGTTTGAACATTTCCAAGGTTGTGGTGACTGACGTTGCTCTCTCCAATCATTCATGTGTTTTCTTTAACGGCACTATCTCGGTGCCCAAAAGTGTCCAAACTAAGGTAATCAGAAAACGGTATATCACTGAAAACACCAGTGAAACATTCATTCAGCTTTTCTCCTCCACACCCGCCCTCTCTGAGGTCTCAGTCAATGAGCTTGTAGATAATTTCAATTTTAAAATTAAAAATGTTATTGATGCCATTGCTCCCATTAAGGTCAAAGCTGTCTCTAGTAAGAAAAGATCTCCATGGAGAAATGTCATACGGGTAAGAACAGAAAAAACAGAGTGTCGAAAAGCTGAACGCAGGTGGCAAAAAACTAATCTCCAGGTCCACTATAACACCTATAAAGACAGACTTCACATTTATAATTTGGAACTGAGGAATGCTAGGAGGTCCTTCTTCTCTGACATTATCACCAGAAACAATAATAATTCACGTGCTCTGTTTGCTACTGTTGATAGGTTAACAAACCCTGCAGTACCAGTAGCATCTGAACTTTTATCTACCAAGGCCTGCAATGATTTTGCCTCCTTTTTCGAAGACAAAATTCAGAAAATTAGACTGTCACACAACTTTCCATTCTTAAGTAAAATCATTGAAAAAGCGGTTTTTCAACAACTCAACCTTTTCTTGTCACTAAACAATGGTTTTGATGCCTTCCAGTCGGGTTTTCGACCACACCACAGCACTGAGACAGCTCTTGTTAAAGTATTTAATGACATCCACTTAAACACAGATAGTGGCAAAACTGCAGTCTTAGTATTACTTGATGTCAGTGCTGCATTTGACACGGTCGACCACGACATATTACTACACCGACTGGAAAACTGGGTTGGCCTTTCTGGCTCAGTCCTAAACTGGTTTAAATCCTACTTAAAGAATAGGGACTACTTTTTATCTATAGGTAATTATACATCTGAGCATACAAATATGACGTGCGGAGTTCCCCAAGGCTCCGTTCTGGGGCCTCTTCTGTTTAACATCTACATGCTTCCACTGGCTCAGATTATGGAAAACAACAAAATAAGTTACCACAGTTATGCGGACGACACACACATTTACATAACCTTATCGCCAGGAGACTATAGTCCTATACAAACACTGACTAAGGTGCCGTCCAGACGAAGACGTATTTCAATGCAAACGCACATCTTTTGCATCGTTTGGGCCGACTGTCCACATGAATCCTGTAAACGCATTGCCCGTAAACGCACTTTTTTGAAACCTGGTCCCAGGGTGAATAAAAAAAAAGCCGGCTCACGTTTGGCTTCATATGGACGGCGAAACCGCATACGTGCGTATCGATGATGACATCCCCACACACCTCGGACTCAAAGCTCCGCCTTCAACCCAGCTGACAGCGCTAGCAGGGACGCAACGCTGCTAGCTCGCTAATCTGTCTGCTTATCAACTCCTTGAACGGATTATAGTAACTTTTAGCACCGCTTATTGTAGAAAGGCTACCGCAAGAAAAACGTGTAGCTAGATTATCAAAAAGACATCGGATCATTGATGTTTGTTGACTGCCGATGTTAGCTAGCAGAGCTAGCGTTAGCGTTAGCGCGCTAGCTAGCGCTCTGCTAGCTGCAATCATGTCCGATAGAATGTAAACAAAGTTTACATTCTTTTTCTAGGTGGCCTTTATATAACGAGCAGTGGTGTAAGTTATTAAAGTCTAGTCCATGGATGTCTTAAGCTAAGAGAACTAGCTAACAGTCATGTTATGAACTTTTATATACTGTCTATGGTTATGAAAGGAAGTGACTGAAGGCTGCTCTTCTTCTTCGTTCCGTTAATTTCTGTAGCAGTAACAGCGCCGCCTACAGGCCTGGCATATGAAGTACCGTGTTGGGTCATTTAGAGATGGATTCATGTGGATGTGAATTTTCTTGAGCCGAATCCAGGGAAGACGGATGCGTTTTCATCCTGACGTCTTCATGTGGACGGGGCCTAAGTGCATTGAACAAATTAACGACGAATGTGCCAGAACTTTCTTAAATTAAATGAAGAAAAAACTGAGGTGGTTGTTTTTGGAGCAAAAGAGGAAGGATTAAAAGTCAGCGCTCAGCTTCAAATGGCAATGTTGAAAACAACAGACAAAGCCAGAAATCTAGGTGTAATTATGGACTCAGACCTGAATTTCAACAGCCACATTAAGACAATTACAATGTCATCCTATTACCACTTAAGAATATATCAAGGGTAAAGGGACTTATGTCTCAGCAGGACTTGGAAAAACTTGTCCATGCTTTTATCTTCAGTAGACTTGACTACTGTAACGGTGTCTTTACAGGTCTCCCTAAAAAATCAATCAGACAGCTGCAGCTGATTTAGAACGCTGCTGCTCGAGTCCTCACTAAGACCAAGAAAGTTGATCACATCACTCCAGTGCTGAAGTCTTTACACTGGCTTCCTGTGCCTCAGAGAGTTGATTTCAAAATACTTTTGCTGGTTTATAAATCATTAAAACGGTTTAGGTCCAAAATACATTTCTGACCTGCTAGTAAACTACGAACCACCCAGACCTCTCAGGTCGTCTGGGACAGGTCTGCTTTCTGTCCCCAGGGTCAGAACTAAACAGGGAGAAGCAGCATTTAGTTTCTATGCTCCACATATTTGGAACCAACTTCCAGAGAATTGCAGGTCCGCTGCAACTCTGTTCTTTTAAATCAAGGCTGAAGACCTTTCTTTTTGATGTTGCCTTTCATTAAATAACTATCCATTTTTTATACTTTCGTTGCTTATTTTATCCGCTTTTATATTTTTAACTGTTTTTAACTGTTTTTAACTGCTCTTTAATGTTTAATTTCTTATACTGCACTGTAACTTTTATTCTTGTATTTCAATTGTCTTCATGTAAAGCACTTTGAATTGCCCTGTTGCTGAAAAGTGCTATACAAATAAAGCTGCCTTGCCTTACACCTTGATTGGAGTCCAGCTGTGGTAAATTCAATTGATTGGACATTGACTTGGAAAGGCACATGCCTGTCTGTATAATGTCTCACAGCTGACAATGCATATCTGAGCAGAAAGCTCAGGGACAGGACTGTGTCGAGCCACAGTTCTGGAGAAGGCAACAACAAACGTTGTGCTGCATTGAAAGGTCCCAAGTGGCCTCCGTCATTCTTAAAGGAAGAGGTTTGGGACAACCTGGGCCAAGTTCAGCCCCGACAAAACGTAGCAACAATGAAATGGGTGCATTGAACACCCTGCACTCTGCCTTTTTATTACCACGGGTTTACAGACACACCTCAGCTGATTGGATCACCTGCGACACAGCCACCAATCAAGAGAAAACATAACTCAAAGACGTTGCACACTGTTCTGAGGAAACAGAGCAAACTGTCGTTGAACCACAGAGATATCCTGAATGAAACCCTGGTCCAGAGCTCAGGACAGACTGGGCCGAAGCACACAGCAAAGACAACACGGGAGGATTTTTATTTGTAGAATAAAAGAACATTGCATTGCCTTGCTGTTGAAACATGCTGTGCAAATAAACTCGCCTTGCCTTTAGTATGCACACAGTGAAAAATCAATACCAAAGTTCCCTTCACTCTGCTGTTGCCTCACCTTTTGCAGTCCAAAGCTCGTGCATACTTCAAAGCCAGATCCAGACCCTGTCTGAACTCTGCCTCTCTTCCAGGAACTGCTCCGAGACCAAGATCACCTCCCTTTACATCTCCTGCAACACACATTCATCTTATCACTACCATCCTCATCCTCTAATTATTGGTAACCTTTTAGTGTCACTGTCTGGTTGAAATGAACAGCTGCTGCTGCAGTGGTGGAAGAAGTATTCAGATCCTTTACTTACAGTAAAAGTACTAATACCACACTGTAAAAAAATCTCTGTTACAAGTAAAAGTCCTGCATTCAAAATGTTTCTTAAGTAAAAGTCTGTAAGTATCATCAGGAAAATGTACTTAAATATTAAAACAATAATAAAACAATATTTCTCTCTGAAATGTAGCGAAGTAGAAAGTGTAAAGTACAAGTACCTTTGTCGAGTGTGTGTGCGCGTGCGTGCGGCCCATGCTGGTGTAGGGAGGCTTGTGTGTGTGTGTGTGTGTGTGTGTGTGTGTGTGTGTGTGTGTGTGTGTGTGTGTGTGTGTGTGTGTGTGTGTGTGTGTGTGTGTGTGTGTGTGTGTGTGTGTGTGTGTGTGTGTGTGTGTGTGTGTGTGTGTTGGCCCATGCTGGTGTAAAGAGGCTTGTGTTTTATGGTAAGTTACCGGGCGGGGTGTTGATAAGGATCACCTCCACCCCTGTAGCCTCTTTGGCTCTCTGGAGCTCCGGCAGGTCGCAGTCGTAGAGCCAGGCGGCCTCCACCGCCTGAAAGCCAGCCGAGGCAGCCGCGTATATCCTCTGACTGAAGTCTGGAAGCTCCGTGAACAGCCAGGAAATATTCGCACAGAACCTCAGCGGAGCCATCCCGGTTTACCTGCAGAGACCAATGACCGCGCGTGTCTGTGTGCTGCACTTTTAACCCGAAAACAGCCAGGGGAGCGCGGCATGAAGCTAACCGCAGTTAGCAGTGTTAGCGGAAAACGTTACTTTCACCTCCAAAACAAAACTGTAGACCTCGCTGTTTGAGGAAAAACTATAAATTAGGTAACGTGAATACACCGACTGGAGACAGCACAACATTACGCTATCGTATAGCTATTGGGGAAAAGGCTTAAAAAAACCTCTTCATTTCCACTTTTCATGTCTCCTTTTGTACAACTGGTTTTATTTTTAAAATATCAATAGAAGTTCCACATTTTACGTCTGACCTGACGGACAGTTTTGTTATTGTCACATGACTGGTAGCATGCTTCCTGGTCTGTGAAATGCGCAGGCGCAGGAAGTTACTTAGGGGCTAGTCATGGCAAAACTTTCCTAATTTGCTTATTTTAAAGGGTGGTCTCAAAGTTTGGGGTTTTACAGTTTATGGTTTTAATCTAATACGGCGGCCAAAATAATGCATCCAATGAGTTATGATTATGTAATTCCTCACAGTATCCAAAATCAAAAAAAACATTTATTTATTTTGTAGAAATATCTTCTTTGTAAAATAAAAATAAATAAATAAATATGGTGTGTCAACAAAAAGTGTGTTGATTTTCCTTGAAACATGTATGGTCCCAATCACATCAATGCATTATTACTGTATTTGCAATGCAGTTCCCACAGGTTTTCTTCATTTTGTAAGGAATTTAAATGTTTTAATTTTGTGTTTTATAACACTTTTTGTATTTATTTTTTCCACTGTGCTTACACTCAGTTATTTCAGGAGTATATGTAAAGTTTTACCACTATGGGTAGGCCTACTATGTTATATTTGATGTGATGTACCTTGTGGTTTATCAGCTGAAGTGTATTTCCTAACGAGCTCTAAACTCAGTTTATATCATTTAATTGAAGAACCCAAACACTATGGCACCAGATATAAAAAACTAAACAAAGGAGACTTTCAATCTTTCAAAGGTTGTGTGTGTGTGTGTGTGTGTGTGTGTGTGTGTGTGTGTGTGTGTGTGTGTGTGTGTGTGTGTGTGTGTGTGTGTGTGTGTGTGTGTGTGTGTATGGGTGTGCATGTGAGAGTGTGTGTGTGTGTGTGTGCGTGGGTGTGCATGTGAGAGAGAGTGTGTGTGTGTGTGTGTGTGTGTGTGTGTGTGTGTGTGTGTGTGTGTGTGTGTGTGTGTGTGTGTGTGTGTGTGCTGAATGGACTCCCTGTCTTTTTCATATGACTTTTGTTGTACCTATCTGTTGTAAAAAACAGTTTATTCATTTTAATGCAATTCAATTGTTGAATACCTGAAACTATAGCCTACTGCACATTTTATGACAATGTGCGACAAGTTATGTGCAAATGTATAATGATTCTATCTGTTGTATCCTAATGCCTATGTAATAAATGAACATCATGGAAAGGTAATAGAGCAAAGCCCTTTGGTTCCCAGCTAAAAACAACTCACATATAGTTACATTTTCATTTAAAGGTGCCCTGCCACACGTATTTCATTACTTTGTGGTAATGTCTGAAGTTCTACCATGGACTCTGTAACATTTTTTGTGGAAAAAATGCCTTGGTTACCTTGTTTCAAGCCATTCTAGCGTGGTATAGAAAGCCTGCAGGAAGACTCAGCTCAATTTGTGCCAGTTCTCATTAATATTCAACGAGCTAAGCTGCTTGACTCTGATTGGCTAACAGCTAGCCAATGAGAGCCTAGCTATCATGAAGCTAGAGTTCATGAATAGTAATGAGCTCAGGCAACACCACGTCAGACTGACCAGCTTTTGTAATTGGCCTGATTTCTCAGCTTATTTCTTTTCACCAACCAGCTGTAGTGAGAGTTACCATTAAACACAACTGTTTGGATCCTTTACAATTTCTAAAATGGGAGGATTTTTCTTTACTTTTAATATTTTAAGTACATTTTCCTGATTATACTTACACCCTTTTTTCTTAAGTAACATTTTCAAGGCAGTACTTTTACATGTAATAGAGTATTTCTACAGTATTGTATTAGTACTTTTACCTAAGTAAAGGATCTGAATACTTCTACACTCATAGACAGTGGTATCCTAAATTGCCTGCATGGTTCATCAGCATGTCCCCTAGGTGTGGACCTATGGTGTGGACATGTGTGCTCAGACACCCACCTGCTGTTACCGAGGCAACCAGCAGCCAGACGGCAGAGTTTCCACTCAGGGCAGGGAACTGAAAAGCAGACCGCCAGCCCTCATATGTCTGTACACTAACAAGCCTACAATGGGTTGGCAGACTCAGACTGAACATTATATTGATTTTCTTCTTTTCAGGCTGATGTTTTTACTGACAGCTATACCAAATGCTGATGGATGGATGATGAAATGAGGACAGCCCGGGTTCTGTGTTTCAGGCCTTTTGCTTCCGGCCCGGGCCAACCTGTCTTTCTTTTAATGTAGATATTCAAACGGAGAAATGAAAAAAGGAATTTCAAAAAACCAAAATCGGACCGTGATTTGAATTTGGTTTAGTCGTTTTTTGTTTTTGGATTCAGAAACCAAAAACGGGAGAACGGCTCTTTCTTTACCGTTTCTTTATTTTTGGTTTGAAACGACAAATGAAAAACAGGTGGTTTCTCGTTATTTTGTTTTGTGGTTCAAACAAAAAAAAATATATCAAAACGTACACGGACCACATAACCAGACCACCGGGCGCTCACTGGATTGTTTTCGGGAGCAGGAGGCGACGAAGGCGGGGAGGCTAACACAGATTGACAATGCCAAGCCTCCTACTCCACCCTCTCCCTTGAGCCCCACATCCGCCATATCATCAAAACCTCCTTCTTTCACCTCCGCAACATCGCCAAAATCAGACCCTCTCTCACACCCCCCGCTGCTGAAAGACTCATTCACGCCTTCATCTCCTCCCGACTGGACTACTGCAACTCACTTCTCCTTGGCATCAGCTCTACCAACATCAACCGCCTCCAACTGGTCCAGAACGCAGCTGCCCGACTCATCACCCGTTCCAAATCTTGGCACCACATCACTCCAGTCCTAAAACAACTCCACTGGCTTCCTATCTCCCACCGGATCACCTACAAAATCCTGGTCCTCACCTACAAAGCCCTTCACCATCTGGCCCCCTCATACCTCACTGACCTCCTGTCCCCCTACCAACCCTCACGGTCCCTCAGATCCACCTCAGCCGGTCTCCTCTGCATCCACAAGTCCAAACTCCGCAGTTTTGGGGACAGAGCCTTCTCCAGGGCAGCTCCCAGGCTCTGGAACTCCCTCCCCCAAGAGATCCGCACCTCTGAGTCCCTCACCATCTTCCAGTCCCGCCTCAAGACACATCTCTTCACCTCTGCCTATCTGTAGCCCCCTTTTCTTCTGTGACTGTATCTTGCTTTGCTTTGTCTTTTTTTCTTTTGTTTTGTTTTGTTTTGTCTTGTATTGTCCAGTTCTGCTTTACCTTATAATCTAGCTACCTGTAAAGCGACTTTGAGTCTATGAAAAGCGCTATATAAATTCAATTTATTATTATTATTGTTACTCACCAACACCAGATCGATCACACACAAAATGGATGAGCTACAAATACACACAGAACTGCTGCGTGATATTTTGGCTGAACACAGTTATCACGGACGGCAGCAAGCAGCTAACAGCTAGCTAGCTGCTAGCAGCTAACTGGGCAAGCTACCCACCAGCAGCATCGAGACAGGGTAGGTGAATTAAAACAATGTTTGAGTTGAAAACACATCTTGTTGTCACATAAGGGCCCTGTTCATGTTGCACAGACATTTTAATTGCATTTTGTGTCTGTTAAGAGGCACAAAGGCACTCTAAAGTCTGCCCTGACACCTGCCGTTTTAGCTCAGTGGAAGCTTGTAGCCTACACGTAGCTGCAGCTTCACTGTGTTGCCTTCACTGATTGGGGTCGGGGGTTTTTTCAATCGAAAGTACACGCATAATTATAGCGATCAAGATTAAGGTAACAATTGGCCGGAATTCTCCTTTAACCATGTCACATCATCCAGCAGATTTATTTTATTTGAGTGATGTGTAATTCAGTGGTGGAATGTAACTAAGCACATTCACTCAAGTACTGTACTAAATGTTGAGGTACTTTCCTTGAGTCTTTTCTTTTCATGCCACTTTCTACTTCTACTCCGCTACATTTCAGAGAGAAATATTGTATTTTTTACTCCACTACATTCATCTGACAGCTTTTTTACTTAAGTAAAATATCTGAATACTTCTCCCACCAGTGGTGTAATTAAACAGTTTTGAAGTCACAGACAGAGGATGTCATCCTGCTGATGTATCGTCAGATCAGAAATGGCTTCTATGTGTCGTTCTATAGTTCATGGACACACAACGTATTATGTTGTCTCATTTGGAGGACTTGCTGTATCTCCAGCTCACACACATGGATTTTTCATTTACAGCTTATATTTTTTGTAACTCATCCAAATATTCTGTGTGGCAATATTTGCCCTACAGCTGAAACTCTCATCCCTGGCAGATGTCCATTTGAAATTTAGTGCTGAACTGTCAGAAAGGTGAGCTGTTTTAAGCTGCCACTTGCATTTACAGGTGTCCAGAGTCACTGCTGGCTTCATTATCTCTGAGCAAACAGCCCTGCTCACTTAGGCTAATATATGCAAATGCTAACAAGGTTTCACTTCTGACAACAGCTGATAATCACAGTTTAGCTGCTGTTGTGTCATGAACACAGGCATCCTCTGGCTGTGCCAGAACCCCGGAAATTCCCTGCACTCTGAAGCAGAAATACTACTGTAAGAAACAAAAACAAGTTGTCATACACTGAAGGGCTTGGGTCTTCTTTAGTAATTTATTGCCACTGCACTCTGCTTTGCCATCTCTAAGCACTAGACAGAAGTTAGAGACTATAGCTGAGCGCTAAGCGCCGGACAGAGCCATGGTGCTGCTGCTAAAAAGCCTCAGGAAGGAACTTGTTTTGGTAGAACATGTGTACATTGAAATGTGCAACAGAAAACTCAGATTGGACAGATAGTCTAGCTAGCCGTCTGGATTTACCTTGCAGAGATCTGAGGAGCAGTTAACCATAGTCCTCATAAATCCACCGGAGTTTAGAACACCAACACAAAGAAAGAGGAAGGTGACGGACATCTAGCCGAAAATGAGGGACATCTGACGGAATTTCTGGCGGCAACAGAGCAATCCCGGAAATGAAACGTTGTCTATATAGACTAATCAGCTATAGTCTGTAACCCAAAATTCGGAAATAGCGTTTACCCACCTCCAAAGTGCGTTTATCCACCTCTAAATTGTGTTTATCCACCTCTAAATAGCCCATAGTTCCTAAGCCATTTTAAATTAAGCTTATGTCATTTTAGTTTCATATTTTTCATTATTAGTTTCATAGATTGTTAAACCTAAGACGAAGTCTTTCATATTGCGCTGCTTACTGTCAGTGTTGACCAATCTCTTGCGGTGTTTGTTTGTTAAAGCCCACACTAGGATTAGGCAACAGTTATAGGTGCCTTGAATTAAGTCAATGGTCGCAGCGCTGCCTTGAAGTCAACGTTGGGGGCTTAAAACACCATCGAGCATCTCTTGCGTAGCCAGCAGGAAGCAGCAGACTGCATCAAGATTCATCAGTTCTCTTAATACATCCATGGTCACTAGCCCAAACTAGCCTACATGTCTCATGTAATAAATTGTAAAAATAGATGTCCGGCAATTTTTTAAGCGGCGTCAAGACAGCAGCCCTCCTCCTGATGCCAGCAAACGGCCTCGGCTACAAGCCCAAAGTGAGTGAGCTCGAAAAACAGTACTAAACTTCATGTTTTTTAGGTTAATTTGGTTCACAGTAGATTCATGCCACTGACTCAACAAGTCACCTCTACCTTTTCCCCATTAGCCCATGTTAAAAGTACAATTCAGGATACATTATCAGATAAATAACTGGATGTAATTATATGCATTCTCTGACATTTAAACCACTGGAAGTTTGTGACAACAAGCTCTCTTTGCTAGTCACCTAGCTAGTTAATGTTATCGCTATAGCCGTTCGCGGTTTTGCGGGTACGGTAAACGTTTCTATGGAAACGGCGAGTTGAACCAATCAGAGGCGTCGCTGTTAAGCTTAGGACTGTGGGTAGTGTAGTTTTTCTCCATAAGATTGCGGCTAAAAACATGTTTTTCTAGTAACAAGGTTGATTTCATACAGACCTCTAGCTTCTACAGGAGCAGAAACAAAATGAGACATTTGAGGACGTCATCCTGGGCTTTTGGGAAACACTGATCCACATTTTTCTGACATATTATAGACCAAACAACTAATCGATTAATCGAGAAAATATTCAACAGATTAATCGACTATGAAAATAATCCCAAATCCCTAATCATTATGTACAAGTGCATTGCATTGGAAGCCCTGGATATAAGCCTCCCTCTCTATCTCTCTTAAATATTTTTGTTCTCTCTGTTTTGTCATTTAGTAAACTTTATAGATTTCAACCCTATTATTCCTTCTTGAGTCTCTTTAACAAGACCTTAGATTAATGTATGAATTGAATAGTGATTGTGTGACCTATGATGAGGAAACAACCAGTGATACACTTGGTAGTACCATCAAATGATAGCCTTTAGCGATGTCATCAGGATACACATACCCCGGTAGGCAGTGGCCCACCTTAAAAGGTGACCACGTCGTGGTCCACCAGAATTTATAGTTTACCCACCTCTTTTTTTACCACTACACCTCTGGGGATGGTGGATCAGTTTTATGTCCATGCCCGTTATTATGTCCTCTTAGCAGGGAGGGGCTAGGCACTGTTAAATAGTGATGTTACGTTCTGTGCCGAGGCTTTGAAGCGTGTGTTGAGAAATCACAGAAGTTTTCCATGAAACACGTATCGAAGCTTTTATCGTTTTAGACAAATGACGTCATTGATGACATCCGAAGCCTCACTGCCCATCCGTACCACGTGACTGGTTTATGAAGTGTTTCGAATCTACATGGTTTTATTACACATCTATGATCTACACAAGCATATTCACCGCCATCTGCCCAGTTAAACCATGGCCACTTTCCAGTTTTAGAATAGCCCACTAATATTGCCCCTCCTGCTTGTTACGGAACGGAACTGGAGGTTGGACTGGAGGTTGGACCCAAAAGCCAAAAGCAGACGACAGACCCAAAAGCAGATGACAAACATGGGAAATAAGATTAAGTGATTTAATGCGTGAATAAATATATACAGTAATTGTGCTGGTGGCAAAAGGGGGGTTGTGTCGAGGGGATCCAGTGGTGAGTGGTGGGTGTAGTGCGCTCTCCAGAGCGTGCCCAGTGAATAGGTGGCGATGACCATGTGGTATGGCTTTTTCCAGAGTCCAACAAACAATTCAAGCTTGTATCCAATCCTTACAATCAGAGAGGAGCAGTCGGGGAAGCTGGCAGGCAGGCAGGCAGGCAGGCAGGCAGGCAGGCAGGCAGGCAGGCAGGCAGGCAGGAAGCATGAGCAAGCAAGGCAGACCGCAACCAGCGAGAACACAGAAAATGTTTAGCTACACAAACTAAAACACCAGGAACACAGATTAACACAGGGAGCCAGGAGTGCAACTATACCACACTAGTAGACTGTATGATCTGGCGATGAGTGGATCACAGAGCCGGCCTTAAGTACTGCAGCAGGAGGATAATTAGGGAAGGAGCTTCACCTGGCGCCACTTGCCAGCGAAGCTGTGCCCCCAGCTCACAGAAATCAGCACAGGAGGGAGAAACGTGAGGGGAAACAAACAAAGCGCACAAAACAGGGAGAGAACGGGCTGCCATGATAACATCATGACACTGCTATTATATTATGACCAAAATGATGGATTTACACACGTTTGATAGACACATGGGGGTGCACCCCCTTCTAGCCCCGCCGCTGGAGGAAGGAGGTGGCAGATTGCAATTCTGCTTCTGTTTCAGTATTTCTTTGTTAATAACTTACTTTCTGACCGGTGTAGAAATGGGGGCGAACCGATTCTACCCCGGCTCAAAAGGCCAGAGTCTTTCTTAACTCCTTCGGTCACTTCTCAAGCTTTCCCCTTTAATTTGTGTTCGTTGAATAGCAGACCAGGAAATTAATACTCAGGATTTGTTCAGTTAAACTATAATATATCTTTAATAAAATGATATTGCAAGCAGACAATCATATGCATATGGATCAGCCACTCCTTCAAGACTCTCTCACCCTAGCCACCAACAAAGTCTCTCCGGGTCTGACACTGGACCTTGCTTTTCCCTATTCTTTTATTCGTCTTCGGGTTCTTCCTTCCGTCATTGCATCTGGGTTGCCAATCGGTTGGATATCACTCAGACTTTCTGTCTCCGAGAAGATAGCGAAGTTGCGCGCTAGCCTTGGGATCGCTCTCATTTTCTTCTTCTCTCATGGCCTAAATATTGCTTGTTACTTTAAGATATTTCATTAGGTGCATTCTGTTCCAAATGTTTATCAAATGTTTATCAGGAGCACTTTTGCTCCAGTAAATCTGAACACGTCTTATCTTACACAAGCCAGACAGGAGTAGACAGCGAGGCCGTCCCAAGCTACAGGACATTCTTATTCTAACACAAAATATTTCTACGCTGGCTTCTTTAACATCCCTTCTGGTGCCAAGCAACACCATCTGCCCGTTAAACGGAGCGGTGGCGCATCATGCCTATTTAATTACGCCTTGATCATAGTGACAATGAAGGCATATTAACAAACAGTAAAGAAATGCTTTGTGTCTTGTGCACAGGTTTGTCTTGTGCTCACACAGCAGCATTTGGCTTGATAAAGAAAAATGGGGCTTTGAAATATATAAATATTGTTTGGTAAATTTTCTAAATCTGCACCCAACCTCCCCCCATCCCTCTTTTACCAGCAAATCCCTGGACAGCACCTGTTAGAGGAAGTTAACTACCCTTATCAAATAAAGCCAAAGTGTAATCTAAATATCCTGACAGAAGCAGGTTACACTGAAGTAAAGGGAAGCAGTAAGCGCCTCTGGAGGCTCAGCACCACACGAGGATTAGCATTCTGCCAACACACCACAAACTCTGTCACACACTGAGTAGCAGAGGGAGGAATCACATGTGATTTCCCAGGCAGCACAGAAACGTCTGTATGAGAAACAGCCCCTCCACAGATCTGATCTGATTCTGACAAGAATGGGATTGTCTGAAAGCTGACATCTTGTTTGTTCACTCTGAGAACGAGGTTTGTTCCACTGATAATAGAAACCAAAAGCATGTATTTGGAAACCCGAGTGTAGCTGAAACCTTTGGGGACAGTCTGCATTTTGTTCGAAGAATTTACACAAAATGCACTTTAGTTTGCACAGAGAGGCCAGAAGGATGCAGGAGCATTCATTTGCCTCAGAGCTAGTTTAAAGTTCAGTTAACACAGATTACTGTAAAATGAACTAGATCATGTTCATAGTTCATAATTTGGAATTTTGAACTAAGTTCACAGTCCCGAAAAAAATTATTAATTAAATAAATTTATTTTAGTTTTTTTGTTTTAGTTTGTTAAAAATAAACTTCTCCTAGGCATTCTTTTTCAGTAGAACCTCCTCCTACCCATCCATCCCCAACCCCCAATTATTACCCCTGCCCACTTCCCAAACTAAATTAATCACACAATCTGTAGTGATTTGTTCTTCAAAACAAAGTCAGAACACAAAACCCACAGTGAGACATCCTTTTATTATTATGGCCCTTCCTGAAGACCTGACGGCTGCAGAGAATGTTGATATTTTTAAAAGCTAACTAAAGTCCTACCTTTTTTAATTTTATTTAGCCATTTGTGTTTATTTACTTACTTATTTATCTATGTAAATTTACATTTAGTCTGCTTCATTGATACATCGTTTCATTCTGCTCTCATATTCTCTTATTTTGATTATTTTTATTTCAATATTTTATTTTTATCTTTCTCCCATTTTAATTTATCTTAATCCTTACTTTACTGTAATACCTTACCCCACCTCTAGTGTTTCCTCATTTGGGTTTTGGTGGTATGATACTGGTTTACCTCATGCTTTAATTGCCTTTTACATTAAATCTGTGTGTGGGTGGGTGGGTGGGTGGATGCGTGCGAGCGCATGTGTATGTGTGTGTATGTGTGTGTGTGTGTGTGTGTGTGTGTGTGCCTGTGGAGGGGGATGGGGGTAACTTTGTCTCTGTTTTTATATTGTGAAGCATGACCTTTGTATGAGAAGTGCTATACAAATAAAGTTTAATTGATCGATTGGTAAAAATCATTCAAATATTCATATAAACTGGCTTCAGCAGTACCGGTAGCTGTTTTGTCTGAGTTGCCAGTTGCACTCGCCATGCCGGTTTACCGAGGGACCGTGTTATCAGCCCAGTGCATCCTGGTTGCTCATAGTGAAGGGCAGCTGTTGAAAACACAAACAGAACATGCAGGTGTACTCGTAAAAGCCTTTAACTTTACTTTAAAGGAGGCATATCAATCACTTTCATGTTCCTACTTGTATTCTAGTTTTATACTAGAACATGTTTACATGCTTTAATGTTAAAAAAAAGTTCACTTATTGAGAAGGCTCAGCTGCTTCACTATAGTGAGCACATGCTCATCTTATGACTGTTTCAATGCATCCCCTTTCTTAACCCTCCCCTTACATTTTGGTGAGTAAAACCTGTTAGATAATGTATATAACAATTACAAAAATGTCAGTTATTCTTACTGTTTGGACCCCCCCATGTGTTTACATGAAGCCACCAGTTTTTTTTTTTGGGTTACACTTTACTTGAACGTATCTACATAAGAGTAACATGACACTGTCATGAACATGTCATAAACATTATAAACAAGTCATAAACATTTATGACATAACGCTTCTTTTAGTAAGTGTCATTCGTTTTTGTTTGTTTGACAAGTTATGGTTAGAGTTAGAGTTAGGGTTAGGGTTCATGTGTCATGACTGTGTCATGACAGTGTCATGTGTTCATGACAGTATCATGTCACTCTTACGTAGATACCTTCAAGTAAAGTGTCACTGTTTCTTTCGTTTCATTTTTGGTTGCATAGCTCTACATCTAGAGTGTGTGCTGGTATAACAGATGGATCCTGTCATTAATAACTTTCAGAGTGAAACAGAAAAAGCAAAAGCCAGCCGGTGCAGACAAGCCCTACTCTTGTATAAGACTTCTTTAAAGACAGGCAGGATTGCAGCGGAGGAGTCATTTAAAATCATGGGGCACTACTTTACTAGAATGATAGTCTTTCTCTGCAATACAAAGAGAAGCCTGTTGTGATCATAAGCCATCGTTTGTGCCCATAAATGAGGAGCTCTGCTGGGCCTGCACAGTATCTGTGTTCATGTCAGTAAAGTTTTATTTTCAAGATATCTCTATAATGGTAAGGACGTGGGGGTTTTTTCTTTTGGAAATCATCAGTTCCCAGGATGCTGTTCAGGAGGCTTGTTTGAAGTGCTGACAGGCTTCTTACTCATGCAGTGTTTGCAACAGCAAGCTATACAGTTATACACAGTCCTTCCAGCTGCACAGCACAACCACTTCTGTTTATTAAAGCAACTGAGCAACAACACAGCTACAAATTATTCATTTCACATTCATAACCATAATCATAATATATAATAATTCAGAATTCTCATCATGAAGCAGCTGTTGAACTCTCTAACAGCTGGAACACAAAGGGATAGACACATGTGGAGTCACATGTTCACTGTTGTGCTGCTTGTATCTGCTAAGGTAGATTAAAGCTTCAGTGCATAACTTTTTGATATTAAAGCCATTGCCAAATGAGTTGCTACAAAGCTGATTAAGACTATCAGCTCCGCAAAACTCTCTCTGTATTTCTCAGTATGACTATGTTCAGAAGATTGTGTCGTCCGGTGACTTTCCTGCACAGAAACTCGAGTGAAGATAATTACCTCTTCTGAAGAGTCCATCATGTTTTTTTAATCCTCCGTGTCCTCCTTGGCTACAAGCAACTGTGTGGAGGAGGGGTGGGGTTGGTGCGTGATCACGGAAGGTTTGTATCATGTGGACGCGCTGACAGTGTTGTTGTCATTAGTTAGAATTCCTCATGGGGGAGACAGAAACTGTGCGCTGTAGCTTTAAAGAATTTGTTTAACATTTGAAAAATGTGCAAAGAATGAGATGTTCAGATGGATATCAATCTGATGTTAATGTATACAATACAAGAGATTTTTCATATAAACACATAAAGCTAAAATCAATTTGAATACCAAAAAGTAAAGCTGTTTCTATACAGTGTATGTATCTTCTGTTTCCAACCTACATTTGATCCATGCTCCACATTCACTGTACATACAGTGTACGTTTACTTTTTATTATCCTTCATTTTAATTCAGACATTAGCTCAGCTTATCTCTGAAACACCTTGAAAACACATTTTCCTCTCCTCCGTGGCACAGGTATTAGACATCAGAAAGGCCCTGTATGATTAGTTTGTCACATCAGAGTTGTTAATGAAAAACATAATTTAATTCTTGCACCATACCTGCCAAACATGCACTGATAAGGACAAATCAAATATTCTGGCTTTTTTTAAATTTTTTCATTAAAGAGATGCACATTAAACTATTTTGGGAGTCTTTTCATGTTTGGTTGAAGACTTAAGAACTTAGCCTATATGCAAAATATCAACCTCATCTATTGCTCCGTCTTCTTATCACAATCTGCAGTGTGATGGCTGCTTATTAAACTGTTCAAACACTAAGTTATTGAAAGCCTACATGAAAGACATGCTGTTATCTGGAATTAACTGACTTGTCTGTTGTAGTGAGGTATGGTAGTTTTAGGACTTTCAGGGCTAATATTAAAGAGTTGCTCAGGGCAAAGCATGCTGGCCCAATGGTTAGCACTGTGTCCTCACAACAAGAAGATACGGGGTTCGAACCCTGGTCATTCTGGGCTAGGGTCCTGGGCTTGCTAGCTTCCTGCTGCCGGCTACAGACCTCTGTCACAGCTTGGTCGTATCAGCAGTAGTTAGTAGATGTGTTTAGCCGCCATGGTGCTCTGCATGGTGCTCCGCATGGTGCTCCGCATGGTTCTTCGTTGTATCAGCGGTAGTTGGTGATTCAGTTACACAAGAATAGGCGACTGTGAGCTGGGTACAGAGCACTGCGAGCTGCTAGTCATTTCGGTGGACATTACGGTTAAGTTTAGGCAAGACATAGTGAGCGTTATGCTGCGATGAAAGTTAAGTTTAGGCACCAAAACGACTAGTTAAGTTTAGGAAAAGATCGTGGTTTGGATTAAAACACTACCAAGGAACATACATTTCCTGGTGAAAGTCTTTTGTTTTCCCCGGGAAGCAACCTCTGCTCCCTGGCTCGAAAGTCCGGTATGTTGCAGCAGTCAGTGTGGTGCAACCAGCAAAAAATAAAAAATAAAAGGAAATCATACGAATTACAGTTACGAGTTTGCGTTTTTTTCTGGTGTGTCACATTAAATGTCATGAATGTGCCGGAAAACAGAGATTGGAAAACCGTAGAAAGCCACATGGAAGCCGGTGACAATATTACGAGGGGTTGCTTCTTCTTTATATCTGTTTATTAATCAGTCTCTTTTTTAAACTTGGTGCCGACTAATTGTGAATGATGTTCATATACTGCTTGCAAGTGGAGGCGGATGGAATGGGTGGAGATGACAGAAGTTACAGATGAATGCGGCGAGCCTCATAGCATCGCTCCTTAAAGGGGAAAATTTGCGTTTCCACCCGGGTGTCATGTCATATACCCATGACTACTGCAGAGTTTGCAGAGGATCAGTGAATGTAGCATGTCCAAATTTACATTTGTTACATGAAAATCTATTGTCATCCAACATACTGTAAATGAGATTTCTCAAAATCATCCAACACCAACCTTGGTGATAGGGTTCCTTGCAAGAACACTAGTTAATGCCATGGCAGCTAAGCAGTATGTATGATGAGGATATACGTACAGTAGTTACTGTAAAAAATAAAGTAAACAGGGTCCAGCTGAATCCAATAGTTCAGCCTGTTCTCATGAACCATACGAAAAGTTAAGCACTGTAATTTGTATGTTTTTCACGTTTTTGTTTTGGCTGTATACAACACATTGACTGCTGGCAGATTATGGGTGAAAGGGTCACTGATGGCTGCAATGACTGGAATACAATGTGCTGCCTGACCAACAGAAGTGTAATAGTTGTTAATGCTTTTCCAGCAGTGGACTCCAATTCATTTCTGTCCTGATACAATGTGAGGGGACCTGGTCATATCTGGTAATTGCTTTTTTACTTCAAACCCAGCCTTTTCAGCAAGAACGCTATTGTTTCCATGGAACGTGTTCTTTAGGTGCTACAGTGTTTATGTTCTGAAAAAGGTCATACAGTCTAAAGTGCAGAACACTATTTTTCCTAGGTTGGAAGCAGCTGTGTGTTATAGAATTAGAATTGTATTGTGATGTTGTTCCAAATAAACAAAATTCAGTGACTTACATTTACTTCATGGCCATTGACGTGCATTATATACTGACTGATCCAGTGCCTGAATTGGAACAAAAAGGGTACCAGTATCCTAATTCAAAAGTTGCACGACATGATAATTGCATGAATCTTAGATATATAGTTAAATGCATATCCTAATGTATGTTTGTATGCATTTCATTACATACAACATACTTTTCCACAGTCTGAAGATAAATGCATATTTGGTTAAGAAAAACTTTTTAACCCTTAAAGGGGCAAGCATAAATAAATTTGATGGAAAAATTATTCATTGCTATTTTTTTTATGTATCTAGACTAAAATGACACAGTTCATGTTTTTTTTCCAAAATATGATCTTTATTTTCTAAGTTACACTCTGTATCTCCCGAGATACATTGCCCATTTAGAGTAACATTTTGCAGTGTATTCTTTTTTATTATAGTTCATATGACAACATCTAAGTATATGCAATTTTACACAAACTCCTGTGTGTTGTTGTGTTTGTGTCTGAGTACATGTGTGTGTGTGTGTGTGTGTGTGTGTGTGTGTGTGTGTGTGTGTGTGTGTGTGTGTGTGTGTGTCTGTGTGAGTGTGTGAGTGTGCGTGTGTGTGTGTGTGTGTGTGTGAGAGAGAGTGTGTGTGTGTGTGTGTGTGTGTGGGTGCAATGTGAGAGTGTGTGTGTGAGTGTGTGTGTGTGTGTGGGTGTGCATGTGAGAGTGTGTGTGTGTGTGTGTGTGTGTGTGTGAGAGAGAGTGTGTGTGTGCATGTGAGAGTGTGTGTGTGCGTGTGTGTGCATGTGAGAGTGTGTGTGTGTGAGAGTGTGTGCGTGGGTGTGCATGTGAGAGTGTGTGTGTGTGTGCGTGGGTGTGCATGTGAGAGTGTGTGTGTGTGCGTGCGTGAGAGTATGTGTGTGTGTGTGTGTGTGTGTAAAATAGAGAAAGTATTGGGCAGGGGGGTTCCTTCCCTCTTCCCTCCACTCATTTACTAACACACATCACCATAACACACATCATGTGGACACACACAGATACCATATGTACAGCAAAACCACTAGATCTTTCACATAACAATTCCAACAACTCCTCTAATCATTACCTAAACATCTTCCCTCGTTTATTCTGGTTTGCTTGTTTATTCTGGTTTGCTCCTTCCTCTGCCTCATCACTAGAGCTGCCATTCAAATTGTCACTGCTGCTGTTGTCATCCTCACACTGTCCCTCTGTAGGCCTAAACAGCTCATCTTCCTCGACTTCCTCACTTGATCCCTCCTCTGAATCTGATGAACCATCAGGTGGCAAAACTACAGACTTCACCTCTCTCTTTTTTGTACTGTAGAAACTGCTGACAGAAATTCACTGAAAACGTGTACACTGTTGAATTCATCAATAATACACATTTAAGAGTAAAATAAAAAGTAATCAATGTTGCACACCTTTATCCTATTCAATATCTGTAGAGAACAGGCATCAAAACATAAATATATCTGTGAGTGATCAGCCCTGTTAAATACCATTATATGGACAATGTATCCCCCAGGATACAGACATGCAATGCCTGATAATCAAAGTTGTGAGAAGATTATTTTAAAAATATCCACAAGAACGTATAAAACTATCCTTAAAAAAATATTTTCTAAAACAAAATCACAATTATTATAATCGTGAAAAATATAAAAACACTTACCTCATGGTCAGTGTTTTGTCCACGTATGCTGCCATTTTGGATTTTGATACAAATGTTTTGGAATGTTGGCATAAAGTCACATGACCTGATTACATGACCCATCACCCCATCAGTGTTTCTCATCAACTGCAACCACATAATGACCCTCCCCCCATAACTCCTCCCCCTACAGCCTGTTAAATGACTGTATCCCCCAAGATACAGAAACTCGTAGCTATTGATACAAATGTAATATTGCATATATGCTACAATAAAACCAACTGTAAATATGATATCTGCTGGCCTACAGATTAAATTGGATAATTGGCAATACTGCATTTATTTAGCTCCAATGATGCAGTCCCATCGAATGTTGCCTTGAAGTTGAACATGAATTGAGTATAACTGAAAACATAAATTTCTTCTTTTATCTTCTGGTAAATCAACATTTCCCAGAAGCAATGATGGTATATACATAGCATGACATAACAAAGAGGGAGAAAAGACAAAGCATGGGAAAAGTATTATAGTATTATACTAGTTTACAGTGGTGCAATGCTCCCTGGTGCAGCACACTGGCACACTGTGCCAATGTAGCGCAGTGTCACAGTAGTTGTAATCTATATCGATGACGTTTCATTTCCGGGATTGTTCAGGTCCCGCAGGAAATTCTGCTGGACGTCATTTTTCGGCCAGATGTCCGTGACCTTCCTCTTTCTTTGTGTTGGCGTTCTAAACTCCGGTGGATTTCTGAGGACTCTGGTTAACTGCTCCTCAGATCTCTGCAGGGTAAATCCAGACAGCTAGCTAGACTATCTGTCCAATCTGAGTTTTCTGTTGCATGACTAAAACTACTTTTGAACGTACACATGTTCCACCAAAACAATTTCTTCCCGAGGCTATTTTGCAGAGGCACCGTTGCGCCGTCCGGCGCTTAGCGCCACTCAAGATGATTGTGATTGGTTTTAAAAAAATGCCAATAAACCAGAGCATGTTTTTCTCCCATCACAGTGTGGACTAGCCAGACCTTCCTCCACAGTCTGGCTAGTAGCGAGACTACAGTAGTTGGCAACTGATGGGTGGCTCGGTGCCGCAACTAATAGCCTACCAACAGCCTCTGAGTCATTTGCACTGCAGCTAGCTACTGACGGTGCAGCTACAGCAGCAGAATTCATGAACCCTCGTCAGTTGCTACAGTTTTTTTCCTGGTCCTTCTGTTGTTTTTTTATTCGTGTTAACAGGAACATTTTCAGCGCTGTTTTGTCAGCGTTAAGATAAATGTGTGTTTGCCAGCTGGTCAATTGACATCGGCTAGAGAGCTCCATGACGCCAAGCGGCAGTTGCTAGTCGTTTTAAGCCGCTACAGAGCTTTGTGACGCCAGCTACAGACCTCGGTCATATCAGTGGCAGTTAGTAGATGTGTTTAGCTGCTACAGAGCTCTGCCACACCAGCTACGGTGCTCCGTATGGTGCTCTGCATGATGCTCCGTCATATCAGCGGTAGTTGGTGGTTCATTTACATACGGGTACAGAGCACCGTGAGCTGCTGGTCGTTTCGGCGGAGATTACGGTAAAGTTTAGGCAAGAAAAAAAGAGCATTATGCGGCGACGAACTGACTAGTTAAGTTTAGGAAAAAGATAGTGGTTTGGATTAAAATGCTCCAAAGAAACAAGCATTTCCTGGGTTAAAGTCTTTTGTTTTCCCCGGAAAGTGAACTCCACTCCCCAGCTTGAAAGTAATGAGTGTTAACGCTCACCCATCCACCCCGACCTCCTCCCTACGGGGCCAGCCATGTTCTTATACAGCAACAGTCAATGTGGTGCACACAGCAAAAAAAATCATACGAATTACAGTGCTTAACTTTTCGTTGCTTTTCGAACATATGGTTCATGAGAACAGGCTGTTACACAGACACTCAGTTACGCAGGTGTTTAGGGGTGCGTACCTACTCACCACAGGAGGTGGCGGTACGCAATCAGATATAAGGGTTGTCATGTGGACAAAAATCAGTGCCGGTACTCAGTACTGGTGACTCCCGTCCCATTTTAGGCACTGGACTGATCAGCAAAACAGAAACCCCTCTACACTGTAACACAATCAATGAATGAATAAACTAATCCAATAGTTTTGTGTTACAATTTGATATGGAACCAGGGAAATCTACACAACAAAATGTCACATCTTATAGGTTTATTTAGGATATTTAGGATTGTTTCTGTAGTTCTCCCCAATACTTTCTGCAATGTTTTAAGAAAACAAAATGAACAAAGTACTCCATACAAATATAATGGCTTTCAAAAATGTTTGCAAAATAAAATAATAATTTGCACACACAAAAATGGCAGAAAGTAAGTCAAAATACAGAATACAGTGAAAATCCAGCAGTGGCAAGACAGCAAAATACTTCCCTTTTAGCATGCAGTTGATGCTTTACAGTATCTGTGCTAATCCATTTACTTCAGAAATGACAAAACTGAGAACAAAAAACTCTCCTTAATTCTGAATACGCCCAGTTAATACAAATACACAGGAGAAATGAAACACCATTCCTACACAGAATGTTTTCTTTTCTCCTACATTTTCAATTTGAAACCTTATGATTACACGAAATGTTGACCATTACAGTATCAGTAATAACAGCTAACCCACATTGTAGTATGTCAGTGAATATTCTCTTAACATTAAAAACATATGATTTTTATTCTTGTTGGCAGAGTGTCAGATAGGTCTTGAAAACTATTTCTGGAGCTGTCTTCTGTGTTGGACTGTTAAACTATAAAGTGTTTTTAATATTTTGTAGCTCTATTCATGGAGTATAAATGAGATGAATAAAATATAAAAAATACCATGGAATTAGCAACAAATAAATCAAACTAAATAGTAGATGCACATTAAAGGATAATTCCAGCTTGTTGGCACTATGATCTTAGTTTTGTATTTGTGTCTATTTCCTAGTAATAACAAAATTGATGCTTACTCAAATTTATTGATGTGATATGGAAAAAGAGTGTCACCTTTTTTGTTTACAAGTAACACAAATATTGTGTAATAACCAAGCAATAATAACCAAGCTAATTTTGCATATTTTCACATATTTTTCTCACTGTGTATACATTTTCGTAAGATATTATACAGACCCGTTCATGAGAATGCATTGATACAGTACATGCGTTTGCTTGTGGTTGGAGGAAAGGTATGGTGCACCTTTGAAAAGGCAGTTCTCAAGCCGTGGTTGTAGATACTCAGATGGTACGCAATATACATTCTGTATCTGAACAGCTTGTTGAATCCCATGTTTTCTGATAGCAGCCCACAAAAAACTGACTGGGTTGTCTTCACAGTTTGTGGGTTGGTGCACAACAACCTTGAAAAATCACATTTTTCATGATATTAGATTAGATTAGATTAAAAAATTCAGGATTGAATTTAAAATCCTCCTCCTGACCTACAAAGCTCTAAATGGTCAAGCACCATTGTATCTTGAAGAGCTCATAGTACCTTATTGTCCCACTAGAGCACTGCACTCCCAGAATGCAGAGTTACTTGTGGTTCCTAGAATCTCTAAAAGTAGAATGGGAGCCAGAGCCTTCAGCTATCAGGCTCCTCTCCTATGGAACCAGCTCCCAGTCTGGGTCTGGGAGGCAGACACTGTCATTGCATTCAAGAGTAAACTTAAGACTCTCCTCTTTGATAAAGCTTATAGTTAGGGAGTGAGTAGTTGCAGCATCTGCCTAGCCCGGCCCACCTACTTCTCTGTCCCAGAAATACTTGTTACTAACCTAGCCCTGGGAGCTTGCTCCCCGGAGTCTTTCCGTTTCTTTTCACCCAGGATGAAATCCCGGGATTAGGATGGCACCAAAATCATGGTTCCAGCTGTTGCCGTGGTTCTGCTGAAATTCCCTGCTATGCCGTGCTGCTCCCTGCGCTACTACAACCACTATTTCTAGTCATTGTTTCATTATCTATACTGTGATACACCCCAACCGGCACGTCAGACACCACCTACCAAGAGCCTGGGTCTGTCCGAGGTTTCTTCCTAAAAGGGAGTTTTTCCTCGCCACTGTTGCACTTGAGTGCTTGCTCTTGGGGGATTTGTTGTTTTTTTTGTAAATTATAGAGTGTGGTCTAGACCTACTCTATCTGTAAAGTGTCTTGAGATAACTCCTGTTATGATTTGATACTATAAATAAAATTGAATTGAATTGAATTAGATTCAACTTTATTGTATGTATGTATATGTACTTTTAAAGGCAAAAAGACCGTGAGAGAAATTGGCACAAGACTTTCTCTTGCTATCTATTGCAAGTGCTTTTCATTGCTACATCAAACTTTTACAAGTTCAAAAAGTAATCATCGTTATCAGACCAGAAGAAATATGTTCTATATCCTCCCCCTTCATCTCAGACAACTGCATGTATACCCTGCCTCAATCTTTTGCAGGGGAATTGTCACGAAGAAAACTGATGTC
Source organism: Gymnocephalus cernua (assembly GCA_023631565.1). Classification (NCBI taxonomy): domain Eukaryota; kingdom Metazoa; phylum Chordata; class Actinopteri; order Perciformes; family Percidae; genus Gymnocephalus; species Gymnocephalus cernua. Next base: position 8,570,523 of record CM042432.1, read on the forward strand.
ATCCAGGATTCTTCTCTGAATTTCCCTCGAGCTCTCCCTTCAAACCCCTCACTGCTTCCTCATGTGATCTCTGTGGCACTGGCTCACAGTATTGACTGTCTGCTCTGCCCACATTCTCTGGAAAAGCTTTCCTATTGCAAGTCTTCTGTGACTAGATCAAGGGGACTTGCTCAGGCCACCAAGAGTCTTTCCCTCTTCTGTCTTTTGTGACTCAGGCTGCATCCAAAATTTCATACTAACAGTGCTATTTAGCAGTGGTGGAATGTAACTAAGTACATTTACTCAAGTACTGTAATTAAGTCCAAATGTTGAGGTACTTGTACCTTACTTGAATCTTTTCTTTTAATGCCACTTTCTACTTCTACTTTGCCACATTTCAGAGAGAAATATTGTACTTTTTACTCCACTACATTCATCTGACAGCTTTAGTTACTAGTTACTTTACACATTAAGATATCTACACACAAAACACATGCAGTTTATAAAATCTGATGTTTGATTATAAATTAAACTGGCCAACAATATAATGGCCTGCAAGTCCAGCTGAAATGATTAGACCATTAAACACAACTGTTTGGATTTTTCTTTACTTTTATATACTTTAACTACAATTTCCTGATAATGCTTACACACTTTTACGTAATATTTTCATAGCCTACACTCTGGCTCAAAAGAATACAGGTGGTTATTGAACTATTGTATAACGACCTCATCCATATTGTCACTCTCCACACCGCTAGTTTTAGTAAAAAATTTAAAAATCGAGTTTAGTGGACAAAAAGCAAGGCTGCACAATTGCCCCATTAGGTTACATTGTAGCTCGGTTCGCGCCGGCCTGTCGTTGCGATCAATCAATACTGGACAAATTTCAAAGAGTTTTGGTCACATCAGTCTATTAGACACACATGCATGGGGAAATGGGGTTCAGGTTTTAAGAAAACGGTAGTTACCCTTTAAGTAAAGGATCTAAATACTTATACCACCACTGCTATTTAGTAGCTAAAAGAATATGTGAGATTTTTTAGTATGTGAATGAATAATGAATAAATATGAAACCAATAGTACACAAATTGCATACTATTTCCAGTAAAATATTACAGTATGCAATACTGGACACAACGCTAGCATACATATCCCACAATGCAATGCGGTAATGACAGCGATCATAACAGACAAATGGACAGAAACCAAGGAGGTCTGTAACGTCAGGAACACTCTAATTTACATTTCTACATGTTTAAACGACTGTTGGTCTAGTTATTCATCTCTTTCAGTAATTTACGCGTTATCTGGCGATGCCGCTAGAGCGGGGGTCGGCAGGGGTTACCGTGGTTACGCGTCTGAGCTAAGTGCGTCCGACAAGATCCACACTACTGTTTATTTATACATAAGTATGTTGAACGATAGTATACATATTGAGTATGTAGTGCAGAGTATGGGATTTCAGACGCAATCTCAGTCTCAATTTAATGCTGCCATCTTGCCCCTACAAAACCAATAACGCTTCCTCTAGCTCTCATTCTGGAGACCTTGTCCAAAGAAGCAAAAGTATCCCAGTGGACGCTGTTTCTCTTTGTGCTCTGGTGTTCACAGACAGCTGATGTTTTCTATTTCCAGTGTTCATTCAGTCTCTTAATGTGGAGGTCCATACAGCTTTCGCATGAGATGTTATTGACCACTGCTGACCCTAAAGCTTGATTTTTACTTGACATGTAACGACAGCTTGCCTTAATGGTTGCTGTGGATAAAAAATCTAATCTAAACTTTACTTTAGCTTTACTTACAGTATCGGATTTCTCCCATCACAACATACACAGTTGACATCTTTTATCGACTAAATGATTCATTGTTTGATCTACAAAACATTAAAAAAAACTTCCTAAAGACCTTCCTAAAGTCCTAAAGCCAAACAGTCTAAAACCCAACGATCTTCTGTTTACTACAACGTAAGACAAGGAAAAGCAGCAAATTCTCACAGCTGAGAAGCTGAAACACATCGATTAACGATTAATCAACTAATCCAGACATAATTATTTACCCCATAGTAACTGTTTTAGTCTTCATTTATTTTTTTATTTTCTTTCTTTCATGAAATAGTGTGAAGGTGGGCTATGCACACACTTAAAGAACTGGAGTTCCATAAGGTGACCACTAGACCACTGTTGTGCATTTGCCATTGTTGTAGTCTCACATTGCCAGACCTTCCTCCACAGCGCTGCGGAATAAGTTCATTGCCAGGATAACGGCTGACATCCGCTGTGCGGCTCTGCACTGGAAGTTGGGCTTTGTCACTCAGGCCTGCTCGGGTCTTTCAGGGAATGATTGTAATGATTTACAAAGATGTTTACGGCATTTCCTCTTTAACTGGGACGTGTTGGGACCAGTTGGTGGGATTACTGTATGTACAATGTACACACAGTGATACATTGGTGAGAGCTAATGAGGATTAACCATGTATCCAGCTAATTTAAATAGCTCACGTTACTGTTTTTATATGGAATGCCGTTTTATTTAGAATTGAACGAATGAATAAATACATGAATAAATAAATATGCCTTTGAAATACATCATGAAATAAATAAATAAATAAGGCAATAAATACATAATTAAATAAATGTAATTATTTTATGGTACTTTTATTTCATAAGTCCACATTTCTTTATTTGGTAACACTTTACAATAAAGTAACATCAATTAGCATTACTTAATGCATTACTAAACATTAATTAATCATTAATTAAGGTATGTATTAAACATTTATTAACCATGCTTATTTTTGTTCATGTTAACTACGGTATTCATTTATGCATTATTTACCATTAGTTAATGCCTTAACTAACTGTTAATCTCAGTTAAGTAAGGTGTCTTTTGTACCATTAGTTAATGCAGTAAGAAGGGTTGACTAACTGTTAACAACAGTTAATTAAGGTGTATATTATATCATTAGTAAATGAAATACTAAGCCTTGACCAACTGTTAATAACCCTTAACTAAGGTGTCTATACTACTATTAGTTAATATAGTGAAAAGCCTGGACAAACTGTTAGTAACAGTTAACTAAGGGATCTATTTACCATTAGTAAATGCATTGACTACCTGTTATTAATAGTTAACTAAGGTGTATAATTTACCATTATTTAATATTAAAAACATTCAACTATGGTGTCTATTTGCAATTAGTTAATGCAGTAAAAAGCCTTGACTAACTGTTAATACTAGTTAACTAAGGTGTCTATTTTACCCTTAGTTAATGCAGTAAAAAGCATCATTTACCAGTTAATCATACAATATTGAACATTGGGTAAATGTTAGAGTAAACCCTTAGTTGATGTTGATGAAGGTATTTCCTAATATTACTCAGTGTTTGATAAAGATGTTTGACTGCATGTATGGCTTAAGGTTCACAGCCAAGCCATGACATTATGAGAAAACTGTTTTTATTGTTTATTCACGGGTTATGGTTGTCCACATACCTTTGTCCATCCTCCAACGTATGACTTACTCGTGGTAGAGGGTGCGACCAGTGAAAAGACTCCATAGTCTCCATGCAGAGGTTTGCTTGTTCCTTTGTCTTCATGTAGACATTGCCTTGAAGCCCAACCTAAATACATTATTGTACATGCTATATAATCATTACTTAAACATAAGTGCTCAATTGATTAATGTATAATAATACTGAATAAGAATTAGTAAACCATAAGTAAACAGTTATTGATGCTCTTTTGTATCCTTATTGTAAAGTAGAGAACATTTGCACCTTAACTAATACTTAATGAATGTATAACAATACTGAATAAGCATTAGTAAACCATTAGTAAACAGTTATTAATGCTCTTTTGTGTGGTGGTTGGCAGGGAATGGTGGACCCAAATGCAGAGACAGGCAGGCAGGGTAAGGTTTGTGCTGGAGGATTTATTGAATGCAAAACAACAAGGTACTCAAACAAAGAGAGTCCTGAGAGGATCAGGCAAAACGGCAAAAACTCAAGGAAGTCCAAAAAAAAGGAGATAAGCCAAAAAAAAGGGTAACAGGAATGGGAACAAAGAAACAACAACTCACACGAACAGACTGGCAGTGGAAGGACACGAACAGGGACGAAGGCAAACAAACTGACACACTCACGAGCACAAGATGATCTGACAAGGAACAAAGGGCGAACACAGGAACTAAATAAACTAAGTAACGAGGCAACAAGAGGCAGGTGACACAAGGGCTGGGGAACAGGTGGAAAACATCAGGTAATCACACAGGCGGGAAAACACAGGAAGCAAAACTAGACATCACCAGACAGAAAACCGGACTTTCACAATAAAACAGGAAACTGAACATAATGCAAAACAGAATTGGAACAAAATACAAAGCAAAACACTGAAACCATAACACTTTTGTATCCTTATTGTAAAGTAGAGAACATTTCCACCTTAACTAATACTTAATTAATGTATAACAATACTGAATAAGCATTAGTAAACCATTAGTAAACAGTTATTGATGCTCTTTTGTATCTATTGTAAAGTAGAGAACATTTGCACCTTAACTAATAATTAATGTATAACAATACTGAATAAGCATTAGTAAACCATTAGTAAACAGTTATTGATGCTCTTTTGTATCCTTATTGTAAAGTAGAGAACATTTGCACCTTAACTAATACTTAATTAATGTATAACAATACTGAATAAGCATTAGTAAACCATTAGTAAACAGTTATTGATGCTCTTTTGTATCCTTATTGTAAAGTAGAGAACATTTGCACCTTAACTAATAATTAATGTATAACAATACTGAATAAGCATTAGTAAACCATTAGTAAACAGTTATTGATGCTCTTTTGTATCCTTATTGTAAAGTAGAGAACATTTGCACCTTACCTAATAATTAATGTATAACAATACTGAATAAGCATTAGTAAACCATTAGTAAAGAGTTATTGATGCTCTTTTGTATCCTTATTGTAAAGTAGAGAACATTTGCACCTTAACTAATAATTAATGTATAACAATACTGAATAAGCATTAGTAAACCATAAGTAAACAGTTATTGATGATCTTTTGTATCCTTATTGTAAAGTAGAGAACATTTCCACCTTAACTAATACTTAATTAATGTATAACAATACTGAATAAGCATTACTAAATAATGATTCATAGTTTATTAATATTCTTTGACTTAAACATTCACAGCTTTTAAACATTAGTGAAACATTGCCAATGTGAAATCAAATATTCACGACAACCTTCTGTTATACACACATATTCAAATTGTAAAAAAGGGTTTTCATTTGATTCAGTCAGTTGAGTCAGTCAGTTTTCTTCTTTCTCTCCACTGAAGAATCAGAGCTATTACAGTGTGAGTCCTGCATGTAGATTACACTGGACATTTTCTCCCTCTTGTCATCTTCACTGGCATGTCTTCTGGATAGTTGTCCTCTCTTGAAACCTAGTGGGATATATCAATTTATTTTAAATGCATGCAAAAGCTACAGATGCAAGGATTGATCGTTCACTAGATCAACGTCAGATCTTTACACATGTTGAAAGATGGTCAGGCTCTCTTTAACTAGTTAATGGTTCACAAAGACTTCAATCAACCTTAATTATAATGAAATGTTCAATGAAATATAAAATGATTCTCATTTGAACCTTCTGTCACATCCAATATACCGTAGTAATTGCATTTCTATCTCTCAAGTTACACCGTTTCATGTAGCTAAAGAGGCTCATTAGCCTGGTAATATTAACTGCAGGCTAATATGTTGACATGCTAGCTTTACTTGCACAACACTCATCTCCAAGTTCGTAAAACTCTTAAACGGCATATCATAAAGTGACTCAAAATACAAACAGTATTAGAGGAAACAATGACCAACCTTATGCCCTTATCAGCCAGTTGCTAAACAAGACAAACATAAAAAGTTTTGCTTTGTCTGGAGAGAGTATGGGCTGCACACATTGCCCGCTCCTGGGTTTCGACTGCACGTCCGGTTTCGATCTTTTCAAAATAAAAGCTGTAGGTAACCAAAATGACCCTGTTCTCTGGCAGATTCTTTTGCCATTAACTTATGCTAGAGCTATCCTAACAGCCAAGCTAGCTCTAAGTCACCCAAATATTATTTCGTTTTGCTCATTTAATAATCCATAGCAGTTTTCCAGCTTTACCTATTTTGTTTTGAAAAGATTGAAACCGGAAGTGTAGTCGTATTCCTCAAGCGGGCAGCGAAATTACAAATCCCACTATGGCAACGCCAAGACCCGCCCTTCAATCACTATTATTGGCCAGGCGTCCAAGGTAACGTGACCCCATTTGTTCATGTCCTATTCCCTGACCAATCCGCTATCCTAACCTTAACCACTCGAGGTGAAATGCCTAACCCCAACCAATCGAGCTGCTTCGGATGGCGGGTCTTGGTGTTGCCATAGTGGGATTTGTAATTTTGCTAATATGTTGACATGCTAGCTTTACTTGCACAACACTCATCTCCAAGTTCATAAAACTCTTAAACGGCATTTCATAAAGTGACTCAAAATACAAACAGTATTAGAGGAAACAATGACCAACCTTATGTCCTTATCAGCCAGGTACTAAACAAGATAAACATAAAAAGTTTTGCTTGTCTGAAGAGAGTATGAGCTGCACACGTTTCCCGCGTGCAAAATTACGAATCCCACTATGGCAACGCCAAGACCCGCCCTCCGAAGCAGCTTGATTGGTTGGGGTTAGGCATTTCACCACGAGTGGTTAAGGTTAGGATAGCGGATTGGTCAGGGGATAGGACATGAACACATGGGGTCACGTTACCTTGGACGCCTGGCCAATAGTAGTGATTGAAGGGCGGGTCTTGGCGTTGCCATAGTGGGATTCGTAATTTCGCCAACATATTAGCCTGCAGTTAATATTACCAGGCTAATGAGCCTCTTTAGCTACATGAAATGGTGTAACTTGAGAGATACAAATGCAATTACTATGGTATATTGGATGTGACAGAAGGTTCAAAGGAGAATCATTTTATATTTCATTGAACATTTCATTATAATTAAGGTTGATTGAAGTCTTTGTGAACCATTAGCTAGTTAAAGAGAACCAGACCATCTTTCAACATGTGTAAAGATCTGTCATTGATCTGTATCTTTTGCATGCATTTAAAATACATTGATATATCCCACTTGGTTTGTTAGGTTTCAAGAGAGGACAACTATCCAGAAGACATGCCAGTGAAGATGACAAGAGGGGGAAAATGTCCAGTGTAATCTACATGCAGGACTCACACTGTAATAGTTCTGATTCTTCAGTGGAGAGAAAGAAGAAAACTGACTGAGTCAAACTCAGAATCAAATGAAAACCCTTTTTTTACAATTTGAATATGTGTGTATAACAGAAGGTTGTCGTGAATATTTGATTTCACATTGACAATGTTTCACTAATGTTTAAAAGCTGTGAATGTTTAAGTCAAAGAGTATTAATAAACTATGAATCATTATTTAGTAATGCTTATTCAGTATTGTAATACATTAATTAAGTATTAGTTAAGGTGCAAATGTTCTCTACTTTACAATAAGCATACAAAAGAGCATCAATAACTGCTTACTTATGGTTTACTAATGCTTATTCAGTATTGTTATACAATAATTAATTATTAGTTAAGGTGCAAATGTTCTCTACTTTACAATAAGAATACAAAAGGGCATTAATAACTGTTTACTAATGGTTCACTAATTCTTATTCAGTACTGTTATACATTAATTAAGTATTACTTAAGGTGCAAATGTTCTCTACTTTACAATAAGGATACAAAAGAGCATTAATAACTGTTTACTTATGGTTTACTAATGCTTATTCAGTATTGTTATACATTAAGTATTAGTTAAGCTGCAAATGTTCTCTACTTTACAATAAGTATACAAAAGAGCATCAATAACTGTTTACTTATGGTTTACTAATGCTTATTCAGTATTATACATTAATTAATTGAGCACTTATGGTTAAGTAATGATTATATAGCATGCACAATAATGTATATAGGTTGGGCTTCAAGGCAATGTCTACATGAAGACAAAGGAACAAGCAAACCTCTGCATGGAGACTATGGAGTCTTTTCACTGGTCGCACCCTCTACCACAAGTAAGTCATACGTTGGAGGATGGACAAAGGTATGTGGACAACCATAACCCGTGAATAAACAATTAAAACAGTTTTCTCATAATGTCATGGCTTGGCTGTGAACCTTAAGCCATAGATGCTGTCAAACATCTTTATCAAACACTGAGTAATATTAGGAAATACCTTCATCAACATCAACTAAGGGTTTACTCTAACATTTACCCAATGTTCAATATTGTATGATTAACTGGTAAATTATGCTTTTTACTGCATTAACTAAGGGTAAAATAGATACCTTAGTTAACTAGTATTAACAGTTAGCCAAGGCTTTTTACTGCATTAACTAATGGCAAATACACACCATAGTTGAATGTTAATATTAAATAATGGTAAATTATACACCTTAGTTCACTGTTATTAACAGTTAGTCAAGGCTTGTTACTGCATTAACAAATGGTAAAATAGACACCTTAGTTAACTGTTAATAACAGGTAGTCAATGCATTTACTAATGGTAAATAGATCCCTTAGTTAACTGTTACTAACAGTTTGTCCAGGCTTTTCATTATATTAACTAATAGTAGTATAGACACCTTAGTTAAGGGTTATTAACAGTTAGTCAAGGCTTAGTATTGCATTTGCTAATGATATAATATACACCTTAATTAACTGTTGTTAACAGTTAGTCAGCCCTTCTTACTGCATTAACTAATGGTACAAAAGACACCTTAACTGAGGTTAACAGTTAGTTAACGCATTAACTAATGGTAAATAATGCATAAATGAATACCGTAGTTACCATGAAGAAAAATAAGCATGGTTAATAAATGTTTAATACAAACCTTAATTAATGGTTAATTAATGTTTATTAATGCATTAAATAATGCTAATTGATGTTACCTTATTGTAAAGTGTTACCCTTTATTTCCGTGGACTTTTATTTCCTAATGCCACATTTATTTATTTCCCTCTCTATTTATTTCCAGTTCTTATATGTAAATCAGGGGGCGTGGCTATCTCACATTCAGAACAGAGCCGTGGGCAAAAAAAGGCTGGCGAAGTGAGGCAGTTCGTGGTGCTCTTTACCCAGCGCACAGTCACTTATTCTGGGGTAACTAGACCACTAACTAGCGCTGACCTGACACAGCTTGTGGTGCTCTGTACCCACTGCGGGTTGACACAACATTAGCTGAAGTGTTGTTAAGTGAGCTAGCGGGCAAACGACTGCTCTAATTCACATTAAACTGAACATTTCTGTTGAAGGTGAAGTGAGACAAGGTGAATGGGAATTCTTCTCGAAGAGAAACGGGTATCTCTCTCTCCCCCGCTTGTGCCTTCTGCGCTGTAGCCGTGTGTGTGTGTGTGTGTGTGTGTGTGTGGGGGGGGCCTCTTATTTACGAGACCGGTCTGAGAGACCTCCAGCTTACAGCGGGTTCTCCGAGCATGACTGTCCAAGCGACGAGCTAGCGGCCCCGGCAGGTGCTAGCTTGCTGTCGCATCACTATATGGAGCTCCTCAACTCCGAAAACTTTGAAGCAAATTGTCAATTCGGCAGCGATTTGCGCAAGACTGCCTATATTCGAAATCTAAACAGTTCATTTCTTGCCTAAAACGTTCTCGTGAATTTAGTGATGAATAAGATGGCGAAAATTGTTCAAATTGTCCTGTTGTTGGTCTGCCAAAGAAGTCCCATTCACCTTGTTCTGAATGTGAGAGATAGCCACGCCCCCTGATTTGCATATAAGAACTGGAAATAAATAGAGAGGGAAATAAATAAATGTGGCATTAGGAAATAAAAGTCCACGGAAATAAATAAATGTGGATATACAAAATAAAAGTCTCTTGAAATAAATAAATGTGGACTTATGAAATAAAAGTACCATGAAATAATTAAATTTATTTAATTATTTATGTATTTATTGCCTCATTTATTTATTTCATGATGTATTTCAAAGGCATATTTCACCAATACTGTAGTATGATTTAGCCTCTTCCATCAATTACACACACACACACACACACACACACACACACACACACACACATACACAGTTATCCTATACGCAAGTTATCCCGTCCATCTTAGCAGAGAACGGAGACATGTAGAATTATAACCAATGTTTGATGTGTGTAGGTCTGTATGGTTATACTGCAGCAGCATGGTGATTTAATGAGGGTAAACACAGTGAACGGCTGCGCTCTGACGCGCGACTGGGTACTGGGTCCATCCATGCTGTTTCATTCACTTTGTCATCTGCTTCCATTATGTTTACAAAGCTGTGTGTGTAACCTGATGAACAAGTGTAGCATTTTGATTGGTTGTGTTTGGAAAAGGAATGCAAGTCACTTCCTGATCGATTTTTGTGTCTAAGGTAGAGAATTGTGTGTAGTATTTTGAAAACTAAGTCAAAGGCTGAGAAATAGCTCTTGGTTTTGGAGATTTGGTGTGTTGTTTGGCTCTTTGAGCAAGAGGTTACAAAAATTGTGACATGTAAAGATTTTGTCTGTAAGCAGTTGTAAAAAAGTGTAAAAACGTAAGCACTAGACGTTGTTTTTATGTAATCCTGGGTTTTGCAATATTAACGCTGTTTCTAATGATAGGGTTAGTTTGAACACAAGCTCAACATATCCAATGGACTATGGTTAACTGCTCCTTAGATCTCTGCAGGGTAAATCCAGACAGCTAGCTAGACTACCTGTCCAATCAGAGTTTTCTCTCACAACTAAAACAACTTTTGAACGTACACATGTTCCACCAAAACAAGTTCCTTCCCGATGCTATTCTGCAGCGGCTCTGTCCGGCACTTAGTGCTGCCCATGACGATTGTGATTGGTTTAAAGAAATGCCAATAAACCAGAGCACGTTTTTCTCCCATCCCAGAATGCAGTGTGGACTAACCAGACCTTACTCCGCAGCGGCAATGCAAGACTATATTGCCCCTGACCCAGGAAAGAAAGCACACCTCATCACTGCTTTCATTTTGCATGGACTTTTCAAACCGAGCTGATAAATGAGCAGGGAGGGACGATAACACAACAGTTTGTGTGGAAGAACAGAAGTCATATTTCAGCTGTGACCCTCGAGGCTGCTTGAAGGGCCATACTGACATAATGATCTCGAGCCAGTGAACTGTCAGGCATGTCATCTACTGGCACTGCCACATTGCTTCTCAAGAAGCAGTAAATAAGTGTATGCTCCTTCTGCTCAGCTCGGACATTTTATAGTGCACTAACGTCCACACGCCCCTGGAAGGCTGCGTTCATTAAACACTCTGCTCATTACTCTCACAACAGGCCTGCTTATGGGAAAGTGGAGGACATTCACTTTTAAACAGACTGAGTCTCCTTCTCTTTGCATGTGAAATGAGATTGGGCTTCCAGCTGATGGCTTGACAGTGTGTTGGCTCTGTGCAGTGCTGCCTGGGGACAGCGGGGGCAGGGCCTCCATGACCACCGAAGCAAAATGAACACAGCCGTAGTTGTTTGCTGCTGTGCACAGCTGTAAATTACACGTGTCACTGAGTCCTCAAACAGAACAAGGTGTTGCTGTTTGTGGCTGTATGGTTCAGCTGCAGCTTCCAGCAGGTGGCCCAGCTCCCACCATCAGCTGACTACCACACAGCATAAGAATATATTTGATTATTAATTATTATTAATTGTGTTGTCTTTCCATCGACCACGAATTTGTTGTCCTTCCGGGTCAAAATTGAAAATGTTTTTGAAAACTTTTTTTGGCACTGTCTCCCCCACCAACAGTTTTGTCACCTTCTTCAATGCTTTTAGATATTTTTTTTTAAATATTTTTGTCACTTTTTTCAACATTTTTTTTAAATTCATGGTCAATAAGCCTATTCAATTCAATTTAATTCAATTCAATTCAATTTTATTTATAGTATCAAATCATAACAGGAGTTATCTCAAGACACTTTACAGATAGAGTAGGTCTAGACCACACTCTATAATTTACAAAAAAAAAAAACAAATCCCCCAAGAGCAAGCACTCAGTGCAACAGTGGCGAGGAAAAACTCCCTTTTAGGAAGAAACCTCGGGCAGACCCAGGCTCTTGGTAGGTGGTGTCTGATGTGCCGTTGGGGTGCATCACAGTATAGTTAATAAACAGTGGCTAGAAAGTACATGATATTATACATGATATTATACCTCATTTTTTTGTTTAGTGAGGGGACAATGGAGCGGGAGATTGGTCAGAGAATCGGCGTGGCGGGGGCGGTATTACATTCACTTTTTTGCACCGTTGTGACAAAAAGAAAGCTGAACCAGAACAACACAGTCTCACTCCCAACTCGTCAAATGTCTGACGCATGGGCAAGGACCCGTGGCGTTAAGTTTCAACGCCAGGGAGGTACCCCTTGCGTTATTTTCCGACGAGGGGGTCCGTCAGATAGACAGTCATGTTAATCCCTCACCGTCAGATATCGACGAAAGAAAAAACACGCCCCCTTAACTCGAAATCTGTGACAGTTTTATTGTTGGTATTTTTAGCCCAGTAACTGCTGTTTTAATCAACATTATTCACTAGATCTTATCATGGTTTATATGCATTTCTTTTAATGTTATTATTTCGGTCTATTTCGGCCAGGGAAGCTGGATTTCTTTGTTGTTTATTGATATTTTTTAAACAATAACGCTACATCTATCAACATTTATTTAGATGTTATTTAGATGTATCAAGGTATTCATTTCTTTATTTTAATAATATTATTTCGGTCTTATTACCGGTGAAATATTACAGTATGCTGTAATACAGAACATTACGATATGATCCGAGCTAGACTCATTCAAAGCGGATATCCCACAATGCAATGCGGCCATTCATTCACAGAATCGAAAAGCGATCAGCTGGTCTTTAACGACAGTATTGCTTCAATGTACATATATATATATAATCAGTGTTTTTATCACCAGCAACAACACGTTACTCATCTTTGTTCCAGTTATACACACACACCATAATAACGTTTAAAAACATCCGCGGAAGTGACGTCTGTGAATGAATGTTGCAGGTGAGAATTTACACCAATAATAAATATTAAAATAAATAAAAATAGTGCTTTATGCTAGGCACTTTGATTTGCCTTATATATATATATATATATATATATATATATATATATATATACTATATAAAAAAACCTATAGTTGAGTGTTTAGAATAATAGAATGAATAATTTGCATTTGTTTTGACTTGTACTGTTGTGTATATACAAAGAGAAGCATTTTTTATTTTATTTTCCATGCAGTTATTTTAAAACGCAATTTTCTAATGTTGCGGTTGATGACTATTAATATCAAATACTAAAGGGAAAAAACATGAGCATAGTTATGTGTGGGACTTAGTTTGATTTAATATCACACTGCATTAGTTGTTTTAAATACATTTTTTTGAAATATCAATTTATGGTAGGCCTAACATATTAATTATTATATTCAGAAGATGATCCTCATATCAATCACCATGGTTACAGCTTGTAGCCATCCTAACCTTTGTAGCCTTTACTGAGAGACTACCTTTTCAAAATGAAGAAGGGACTAGTTTTAGGAGGCATTTTCAGGAAATTAAAAGAATAAGCAGATTGTTGCAGAGGTTTTTGTTTACAGAGTAAGATGTATATAGCTTTGTATGGGTATGTGTACATATATAACATGTGTTTTGGCATTTTTGGCACACTTCTGCCTCAGCCTATACTGCACACAGACAAAACTCACACATCTCATTCAACCATTTGACAAGCTGAGGAAAGGGTTGTGACATAGGTCAGAGGGTATCAGAGGTCATACATGATGAACCAATCAATGGGCTCTGCTCCTATAGACACCTTGGTGTTCATATGGACAACACCTGGCTGGAAGGCCTGTGTTCAAAGTGTGTTGTCATCATTTAGAGCAGACACTCAAGGTGAATCAGAGGGTTTATGTTATATATGACTGTCATGAAGGTTGTGGAGAGAAATAGAAACCAGTCTATCCAGGCAAGCACAGAGAATATGACCTGATCTATCTTTATTCTCCATGCCAAGTATGAGTTCTTATACTCTAGCAGAAGATATGGTTACCCCAATGTAAACTTAACATTTCTAAACTATAGGCCTATTCGGACCTACCTCAATTACAACTTTAAATAATGTTGCTTGAGGCTGGTTGTGCAATAGCTTCATGATATGATGCTAATGGTTGTGTGTTACTCTGCACTGTTTGTGCAAGATGATCAATAGATTGTTGCTGTGTGATGTGCTTCAGTCTGACTACGTATCACTTTGTTTTTTGTTTTTTATTGTAAGTATATGTCAGCTGTATGATAAAACAATATGTCAAGTGTTATGTGTGAAGCATTTGAACTCAAGGCAGATATCACTCCGGGGATAATAAAGTATCACCTGCATATCCATGATATGTGAAAATTAAAACATTGTCATAGGACTATATCAAACATATTGTTGGAAAGGTCTCAACCTCCACAGTAACATATGTCAGTCTGAAGAGGATCCATTACTCCTACTCTGAAAGATTGACCTCTGAACCTTGAACCTAGTCCATGTTTGAAGGCTTGTCATTTAGCAACAGAAGGTGCTACAAACATGGGACCAGCTGTTATAGAAAGCTCTGGACCTCAGGTGTCATGCAAATATGGTCACCAATGTGTAACCACTGTAAGCACTGTCAAATATGGTAATAAGCTATTTTCACCTATTTAACAATTCAATTTTTAAAATCTGATGACACCAGTGTGTTCCCCATCCCAAAAAAGAAAACCCAGGGGGCATCCAAAATGATACACTTTTAACTTCTAATTATGAGAAATATACCAATATACTTTAAAACTACAACTCCCATAAGAGACGGGAGCTGCCTATGTTCGATTCCTGTGGTTTCTGCCGTTTGCCGTGAATGGGCTTCATTCCATTTCAGATTGCCGCCGCCCGCCGGCCGACCGAGCAGACAATACATGAGACAAATACATGAAACTGTATTTTATTATTATTATTATCTTCATTGTTTAAATCCTCAAATACATATACAATATTATGTATTTTTGTATCTTCTTATCTGCCGAGCGACACGGCTTCAGCTGATTTTTTAAAACGTTATTACGGTACATAACTTACTGGAACAAAACTGAGCTATGTGTTGTTGTTGGTGATAAAACCACTGATTATATATATGTACATTGAAGCGATACTGGCGTTAAAGACTCGCTGATCGCTGTCCAATTTTGTGAATGAATGCCCGCATTGCATTGTGGGATATGGGCTTTGAATGCGTCTAGCTGGGTCTAGCTCGGATCATATCGTAATGTTCTGTATTACAGCGTACTGTAATATTTCACCGGTAATAAGACCGAAATAATATTATTAAAATAAAGAAATGAATATCATGATAACATCTAAATAAATGTTGATAGATGTAGCATATATAGTTTAGGGCGTGTTTTTTCTTTCGTCAATATCTGACGGTGAGGGATTAACATGACTGTCTATCTAACGGACCCCCTCGTCGGAAAATAACGCAAGGGGTACCTCCCTGGCGTTGAAACTTAACGAGCTTGTAGATAATTTCAATTTTAAAATTACAAATGTTATTGATGCCATTGCTCCCACTAAGGTCAAAGCTGTCTCTTGTAAGAAAAGATCTCCATGGAGAAATGTCATACGGGTAAGAACAGAAAAAACAGAGTGTCGAAAAGCTGAACGCAGGTGGCAAAAAACTAATCTCCAGGTCCACTATAACACCTATAAAGACAGACTTCACATTTATAATTTGGAACTGAGGAATGCTAGATGGTCCTTCTTGTCTGACATTATTCACGTGCTCTGTTTGCTACTGTTGATAGGTTAACAAACCCTCTAGTACCAGTAGCATCTGAACTTTTATCTACCAAGGCCTGCAATGATTTTGCCTCCTTTTTCGAAGACAAAATTCAGAAAATTAGACTAACTGTCAGTGCCTCCATATCAAGTAAGGGATATGTGTTGCCACACTGTCCAGGCAAAACAAATTTCAATATTACACAATTTCATATGATGAACCATAAAAACCTGGAGGACATTATACAACATCTGAAAACCTCCTCCTGTTGCCTTGATATTCTACCAACAGGCCTTTTCAAAAATGTTTCAAATTGTATGTCTTCTGATCTTTTACAGATTGTAAACACATCTCTACTTTCAGGTATCTTCCCAAAGGCCCTGAAAACTGCAGTTTTCAAGCCACTTTAAAAAAAGAACAATCTAGACACGGCACTACTGAGCAACTATAGGCCAATATCTAACCTTCCATTCTTAAGTAAAATCATTCATCATCAATGACATCCACTTAAACACAGATAGTGGCAAAACTGCAGTCTTAGTATTACTTGATCTCAGTGCTGCATTTGACACGGTCGACCATGACATATTACTACACCAACTGGAAAACTGGGTTGGCCTTTCTGGCTCAGTCCTACACTGGTTTAAATCCTATTTAAAGAATAGGGACTACTTTGTATCTATAGGTAATTATACATCTGAGCATACAAATATGACGTGCGGAGTTCCCCAAGGCTCCATTCTGGGGCCTCTTCTGTTTAACATCTACATGCTTCCACTGGCTCAGATTATGGAAAACAACAAAATAAGTTACCACAGTTATGCGGACGACACACAAATTTACATAACCTTATCGCCAGGAGACTATAGTCCTATACAAACACTGACTAAGTGCATTGAACAAATTAACGACTGGATGTGCCAGAACTTTCTTAAATTAAATGAAGAAAAAACTGAGGTGGTTGTTTTTGGAGCAAAAGAGGAACGATTAAAAATCAGCGCTCAGCTTCAAACAACAATGTGGAAAACATTGCCTTGCCTTGCCTTGCCTTAACGCCACGGGACCTTGGCCATGCGTCAGACATTTGACGAGTTGGGAGTGAGACTGTGTTGGCCAGAAGGCAAAGGTATTGATCTACCAGTCAATTTTCGTTCCTACCCTCACCTATGGTCATGACGGCTGGGTCAAGACTAGATCGAGATCACGGGTACAAGCGGCCAAAATGGGTTTCCTCAGGAGGGTGGCTGGCGTCTCCCTTAGAGATAGGGTGAGAAACTCAGTCATCCGTGAGGAACTTGGAGTAGAGCCACCGCTCCTTTGCGTCGAAAGGAGCCAGTTGAGGTGGTTTGGGCATCTGGTAAGGAAGGTGTTCCACGCACGTCCAGCTGGGAGGAGGCCTCGGGGAAGACCCAGGACTAGGTGGAGGGATTATATCTCCAACCTGGCCTGGGAATGCCTCGGGATCCCCGGTCGGAGCCGGTTAATGTGTCTCAGGAAAGGGAAGTTTGGGGTCCCCTGCTGGAGCTGCTGCCCCTGCGACCCGACCCTGGATAAGCGGACGAAGATGGATGGATGGACAAAAGGTTATTTTGACTAATAAGATCAGAGGATGTTGAGTGGATCACAGACTCCTTCATGTCAAAGTGTAGCCTGGATGCTGTTTTGAAACCATTTAAACTTTTTTTTCAAATGCTATGAAATTAAATAACACCCAAAATTCTATGAAAGTAATCATTGATTTTACCTGCTTTTTCCATGTTGATTTTGGGGCAATTTGGTTGAAAGAAACCCATATTTCTGATATAATTTTTATTTATTTTTTCAAACAACACAACACAAGGGTTTAAAATTAGGGCTGATGTTAACCAGTCCCTCCAGAAAACACGATTGCATAATTCAATGCATAATCAGCCAAAGTCTGCATATTTTTTTCAAATACGCCGCACTTTCGCCGCATAAATTGCCGATATCCACGCAAAATATGCGGAGCTTGCATGATTTCATAATCCCCGCATTTTCGTTGCAAAAAAGTCATATATATCTTAGCAGAAAGTTGAAAAATGTTGCATTTACTTCACACAAGAGCAGCCATTTTCCCCTGTTGCCAAGGGAACGATATGAAGTGACGTAATTTCGCCTAGTGAGAACACGGTGTTGGGGGAATCACTTTTTTTCTCTTTTTTATCTTTAAGAAAATGTGCTGCATATTCAAGGACTTGTGCCCGCAACAATCACAAAAAAGCTCTGCATTTTTCTGGAGGGACTGGTTAACTCTACAGCAACAGTGACATCAATCAAGCATTTAATCACAATAAGGCTTTATGGCTTATTTCAATTGTGGTCCTCCAACATACAGTGACATCACAAACCCATAACACCAGGCAAGACAAAAGCCTGTATTTAAGGTCTCTTCATATTTAACATTTAATAAATGAACCATGTATAATTTCAATATAGTTTCTGTTGGTAACATATTCCGAATGCGCTGTATAAATCAGTCCCTCCAGAAAAACGCGATTATGCGATCGCAGAATTCAATGCATAATCAGCCAAAGTCCGCATATTTATGCGGGGGCCGCATTTTTTCAAATACGCCGCACTTTCGCCGCATAAATTGCCGATTTCCGCGCAAAATATGCGGGGCTTGCATGATTTCATAATCCCCGCATTTTCGTTGCAAAAAAGTCACATATATCTCAGCAGAAAGTTGAAAAATGTTGCGTTTACTTCACACAAGAGCAGCCATTTTCCCCTGTTGCCATGGGAACGTTATGAAGTGACGTAATTTCACCTACTGAGAACACAGTGTTGGGGAATCACTTTTTTTTCTCGTTTTCATCAAACCGCAGTTTTTGCAAGTTCCCGCAAGTTCCCGCAATTTTTGCAAGTTCCCGCATTTTCATCGCATAAAATGGCATAAATATCCCGCATATTCCATCGCATTTTTTAAGAAAACGTGCCGCATAATCAAGGATTTTTGCCCGCAACAATCACAAAAAAACTCCGCGTTTTTCTGGAGGGACTGATAAATGTCCAAATAATGCTTCTAAAACCTGAATAATACCGACATATCCCACAAGTCTTAATTAGAAATTGCTAAATTTGGTATAAAGTAATATTCTGAATATTCAAACGGAATATGCTGTTTACATGAAATGTATCAAATTTGGAATATTGTCATATGCGGAAGTGGAATATTAGTTTGTGCGTGTAAACATACTCAATTTAAGAATAACACCCACATAGAGAATATTAACTGGATGTGAGAAAAGATCCAAACACTTTCCTCAAAGCAGCATTCTTGGCCCAGTGTCTGTGCCGCTGGTCCTGGCTCTCACTCTCCCACACACTCATCCTTTTGTATGACTGGTGAAGATGAAAAGCAATATCATATCATTCAGTAGTGATCTGCTTTCAATGACTGATTGTGTCAGTAAGGACAAGGTTAAGCGCATGGGCATAGCACCAAACATGCACTTGATTTGGGGACTGTTGACATAAGAGTAGAAAAGCCTTTTTTTAGTGGCTGGACATATTGGATGCACCATCTGAGGCATGCCAAATGCATGTGCTTAAATCCAATTCCAGGTTGTCAGAAACATCTAGGGGCTGTTTCACAAAAGCAGAATTTACAAATCCAGGATAATTTATAAAAGCGAGGCTTGACCTAGTCTAATCTGTGCATCCTGGCTAGGTGCGTTTCACGAAGGCCAAGCCAGGCTGAGGAGGTGCGACTAGCTCGAGCCAGGATGAAGTAATTTGGATAGATCCGCGTTCACGGCTTTCCTTTGCAGACCACAAGGTCGATCACAGACTTACTGATGCTACAATGGAGAATATGCATTGTTTATAAGTTATCCAGAGTGAGCAGCAGCTTCTTGTGGAAGTATGACAACGTGAAACACAAAGAAAGAAACACGGCCGCTGTAATGAAACAGCGAGAAAAAGCAAGGCAGACGATCGCGGACCGACTGAATGCGTAAGTAGCCTAAAAATATACATTAACTGACCACTGCTCTGAATTGAAACCATCATAATCATTCCATTCAAGGATTAGGCTACTAATCATTGGCACAAATTAACAGTTTGCCTTAAAAATAAGCGGAAGATAATGTTACTCTGGAAATTTACCATAAAGAGCAATTTTCTACATCGCTAGAATATGATGCGTAAAAATCTCTTTCACTCTGTTTCCCCTTCTCTCTCATGGGCTAAAATATAAATTACCTAAGTCATATTAACTTCCACTGGTTGCTGTTAATTCAAAGTGTACAACTGTTCATTTTTGCAAATGTCAAGCGACTTATTGAGTTGTTAAGAGCAGTAGTTCGCAAATGTATATTTTTAGACTATCATTCAGTTGGTCCGCTATTATCTGTCACCGAGTCTGCCGAGTTTCCTTCTTTACATAATACAAGTACACGGAGGCTGTGACGTCATACATCAGTTTCTGTGAGGACAGCTGTATTCCAACACGTACCACTAAGAGGTTTAATAACAACAAGCCCTGGTTCACAGCCAAACTCAGACAGCTAAGGTTGGTCAGGGAAGAGGTGTTTAGGAGTAGAGACAGCGACTGGTTTAAAGAGTCAAAGTACAGGTTTAGTAAGGCAGTCAGAGATGCTAAAAAACTGTACTCTGAGAAACTCCAACAACAGTTTTCAGCTAACGACTCTGCTTCTGTCTGGAGAGGGCTCACACAGATCACCAACTACAAGCCAAAGTCCCCCACCAATCCACTCCTGGATCCCCTGCAGTTCGCTGTCGATGTCATGTGCAGGGTGCGAACTACGGGGGAGCTAGGGGGAGCTTGGCTCCCCTTAATAAGACATGGGCTCACCTGAAAACGTGAATTGTGAAATTTTGGGTGGTCTCTAAAAATATTGACAATGTGTCATTTTGATGTGCAATTTCAGTTTTGTGTAATGTGATCATTGTGGAATATTATGTGTAAAATTGCAAAAATATCATTCATTCATGCATGACAGGGATTTAGCATTCAGGCTGGGACTATGAACCGCATTATGGATAACAACGCGGAGATGAATCGGATTTTGGATAACATCTTGGAGAAAGTCACCGTTTTGCAGAGAAATGAGTGACCAGAATGGACAAAGAGAGTAAGCTGTGGAAAAAGATTGCAGCCTGCTCGCACGAAGAAGTCATAACAATCTTATCATATTCGGCCTCCCTACCCAGCAGCAGCCTTGGCCAAGGCCACTGCTAGGATCAACTACTCCCCTGAAGATTAATGCTTAGAGACTCTCTTGTTTCCTACCCGAACGTCCCTCAAACACCTGCTGATTGTTTTCTTTGCTTTGTGCCTATTCAAGGCTGTCTCCATGGCAATCTTGCTGTGTTCACGCGATGACATCCTGCGGACTTGAGGCGCAAAGATTAGGCGCATGTCAAAGTTGACTCTCTCCAGGCCCCCACTCCACCCAAATACCCAGTCCCACGCCTTTGTAGCTTTTTATCCCCCAGTCTGACAAGCGGGTCTGTGACCTGCGCCTTTTTGTCAGCTGCAGGTCCGGATGGCTGCTTGCCTGTTGCTGGGTTACCTACACCCCCATTCCCCTCCCCTGTTGCAAGTCATGTGTTGAACCATGTTGTATGTGCTTATTGCCGAGGTTTTTTCCTGTTCCCACACTGTACTCTGTACTGTACTGAGCATTGTTTGGGAGTCGCTTTTTTCCCTCCCCTTTCCTGATGTTACGCTGTATTTTCCTTACTTGTATTGTGAAGCACTGTGATTTTTATCTGTGAAAGGTGCTATATAAATAAATTTTACTTACTTACTTACTTCAATAAAGATAACTGTGTGCTATTCTTGTCATGAGCATCAAGGCGTGGCGGCGCTGCGGTGCAAGTTCAACTCATGTTCAGTACATGTTAACTCAAACATTCATAGAAAAAATATAAACGTTGGAGGCCATTAATTGGCACGCAAAGTCATTGAAATCCATTCTGCAGTTAGCATCATATAGCCATAGCCAAAGAAAACAAGGCAGTTTAATTCATCTTGGTTTTACTAAGAAATTGTGTAGCAATGACGTTAATAGCACGACCGATTCACCTGCTTCAAGCCCTGTTAGCACACCTCCCACCGGGGTGACAACGCAAGAAGAAGCTGAAGAAATAATGTCCTCTCTGGCTGAAGATGGGTTAAACCAGCTCGTCAGAGGCCGGTCACGATCCTAACCCTCTTGATCCTCTCTCCCGTTAAATTGGAACAGCCAGCAGTGGAGAGTGGAAGAGCCGATAAACATGGTAATCTTCGGTAGCCTGAGTAACTTTAACGTTGTTCATGTGAAATCTCAAAGACAGCCTGATATTTAGTTTATAGACTATTTGTCTAGGGAAAATCCTGTATAGTGCATACACTTGTAGCTGTTATGTATCTTTGTAAGTCGCAAGTGCACGTTCTTAAGCTTTCATGGCATTCTATGGTTCTGTTTAGAATACAACCCTGGGTGCTTACAGGCAGTTAACAGTCTGAACTCATTAACGACACTCAAAACACCAAAAACTTCCGTACTACAACGATTGAGCAATACTACAACCCCAAATCAGAAAAAGTCGGGACAGTATGGAAAACAAAAATAAAAAAGAAAGTAGTGATTTCTAAATGTACTTTGACTTGTATTTCATTGCAGACAATGTGAACACAAAATGTATCATGTTTTGTCTGGTCAACTTAATTTCATTTGTAAATATACATCCTTTCCTGTCATTCAGACCTGCAACACATTCCAAAAAAGGTTGGGACAGGAGCAATTTAGGGCTAGTAATCAGGTAAATTGGTTAAATAATGATGTGATTTGAACCAGGTGATGTCAACAGGTGATTGTAATTATGATTTGGTACAAAAGCAGCATCCAAGAAAGGTCTAGTCCTTTAGGAGCTGGATGAGAAGATGGGCCGAGGATCGCCAGTTTGCCAAGAAATACGTGAGAAAATTATTGAAATGTTTAAAAACAATGTTCCTCAAAGAAAGATAGGAAGACGTTTGCTTATTTCACCTTCAACAGTGCATAACATAATTAAAAGATTCAAGGAATGAGGAGGAATTTCAGTGCGTAAAGGACAAGGGCGCAAGCCTAAGCTGAACAACCGTGATCTCCGATCCCTCAGGCGGCACTGCCTCAAGAATCGTCATTCATCTATAAGCGATATCACCACATGGGCTCAGGACTACTTTGGCAAACCTTTTGTCAAGTACCACAATACGTAGTTACAGCCACAAATGCCAGTTAAAACTGTACTGTGCCAAAAGGAAGCCCTATGTTAAGCGCCGTCGACTTCTCTGGGCTCAGAGGCATCTGGGATGGACCATCACAAAGTGGAAATGTGTACTGTGGTCAGATGAATCAGTATTTCAGGTATTTTTTGGGAGAAATGGACGCCGTGTGCTCCAGATCAAAGAAGAAAAGGATCATCCAGCAGTTACCAGCAAAAGTCCAAAAGCCAGGGTCTGTCATGGTATGGGGTTGTGTCAGTGCCCTTGGCAAAGGTAACTTGCACTTCTGTGATGGCACCATTAATGCTGAAAAGTACATAGAGATTTTGGAGCACAATATGCTGCCTTCAAGAAGACATCTTTTCCAAGGACGTCCATGCATATTTCAACAAGATAATGCATAACCACATTCTGCACACATTACAAAGTCATGGCTGCGGAGGAAGAGGATACGGGTACTTGACTGGCCTGCCTGCAGTCCCGACCTGTCTCCAATAGAGAATGTGTGGCGCATTTTGAAGCGCAAAATGCGACAACGAAGACCCCGTACTGTTGCCCACCTTAAGACTTGTTTGCAGCAAGAATGGGACAAAATTACACCTGAAACACTTCATCACTTGGTTTCTTCAGTCCCTAAACGTCTTTTAAGTGTTGTGAAAAGGAATGGCAACATTACAAAGTGGTAAATGCTTTACTGTTCCAACTTTTTTTTAAATGTGTTGCAAGAAGCAAAATAGGAATTTTGTTTTTTTGAAAAAAAATCCCAATAAAAATCATGAACACATTAAATTATGTGCTGTTTTTATGTCTGCAATGAAATACAAGTCAAAGTACATTTAGAAATCACTACTTTATTTTTTTATTCGTGTTTTCCATACTGTCCCAACTTTTTCTGATTTGGGGTTGTATATTTAATGATATCTTTTGCAGTTCTAATCCAAACAATCAAACTTGGCACTGCACTTACTCGTTCCCGTAGCAAGATAGCTGTCAAGTTTGAAATCCATCGGACTAACGGTTCGAGAGATATCCTTATAACAGACACACAGACAGACAGATGTTCCTGTAATTTAGAGATAGATATGCTTTGCTCCCTTGTATATATGGACATAGAAAAGAAAGACACTGAAGAAATTGGACTAAAATCTAGAAACTATGAAGATAATTAAGTGATAAATTCCATGTACACTGTAAACATGAATGTAACAGAGAATATTCATCAGTTATTTCCTCCAAGCTAAATATAAGGTCAAAAACCATTGGGGTGTCCGCTCCCTGTTTCATGAATGTACAGTAGCCTACAAAACTATACAGTTACTGGTCCAGCGAACTAAGTCTATAATTTGGGAGGATTGTAAAATTGTACAATCCTCCCAAATTATAGTTCCAGTTTACTGGACAACACAAATTGTGTGCTAAGAATGCCAAATACAATGCACATGGAAGAGGAACAAACACAACCCTTTATTGTTAAAGAATACAAAAACAAATCAACTAAAATAGTTTAAAGGGGAACTCCAGCCAATTGTTACGGTAATCTTGCTAAATATAACTATGCAAGACCTGTCTATAGAAAAAAAAACTGATCGGAATTGGTCTTAGCAACACAGCTAATGCATAGCTCCCACTTAGCTAAAATGGCAGTTATGGGGGCATAAGCTAAATAGTGCCTTTGTGTATCTAAACAGACACAAGGTGCAATTAAAATGTCTGTGTAACATGAACAGGGCCCTTACATGACAACAAGATGCGTTTTCAACATTCACCTACCCTGTTAGCTGCTAGCTAGCTAGCTGTCGTCTGGGACGAGAGAGTGTTCTGTCAGGCTTCGGTAATAATCATCATGCAGTAGTCCCGTGTGTATTTCTAGCATATATATGGATATATATGATATATATCCATTTTGTGTGCGATCCATCTGGCGTCGGAGAGTAGGATTCTTTGCTGTGGGGATCGGTGTGATAGTTTCCGACCGGCGACCTTGCTTCTGCTTTCTCCCCGCACTCCTCGCTTTCCGCGGCCGACAACAGTCAACCGAGCACCCGCTGGTCGTGGCTGTCCTTCGGAGGATTGGTGATGCCTTCGCGGCGAAATGTTTTGTTTATTCCCCCTCAAAAATAGGTAATTGAGCACTGTAGTAGTTATGAGCATATTGGTCACTATGTAACTACATGGAAATGGGCAGAATTATGCCAGCGCCTTGTTCAGTAAAAAACTAACAGACGGCTCGCTGCAGTCTCGTCCTGAAGTCCCGTGGGAATTCAGTTGTAGCAAGAAAAAGGTAAATAACAGCGTGTAGGTCGGAGGAGCGTACAGTGTAGCATGTGAAGACTGAAGAGCGGAGGTGTTCACAAGGGAAGAAGCTTGGAGTAACAAAAGCAAGTGTTAATCTACTGTGGAAAAGAAATGGTTTGCGTTTGTGCCTTTCTGAATTGTGGCAACAGAATGAGAAAATACAAGAACCTAAACTTTCATCGTCTACCTTTCCGTAACACCGATCCCCACAGCAAAGAATCCTACTCTCCGATGCCAGATGGATCGCACACAAAATGGATATATATCATATATATCCATATATATGCTACAAATACACACAGGACTACTGCATGATGATTATTACCGAAGCCTGACTGAACACTCTCTCGTCCCAGACGACAGCTAGCTAGCTAGCTAGCAGCTAGCTAACAGGGTAGGTGAATGTTGAAAACGCATCTTGTTGTCATGTAAGTGCCCTGTTCATGTTACACAGACATTTTAATTGCACTTTGTGTCTGTTAAGATACACAAAGGCACTATTTAGCTTATGCCCCCATAACTGCCGTTTTAGCTAAGTGGGAGCTATGCATTAGCTGCAGCAGCTCCTTGTTGCTAAGACCAATTCCGCTCGTTTTTTTTTCTATAAACAGGTCTTGCGTAGTAATATTTAGCAAGAACACCGTAACAATTGGCTGGAGTTCTCCTTTAAGGTGCAGTGGTCCACTATAGAAACACAGCATTGTATGTATTGCCCTTAGTAACAGACTTCATTTAAAACAAATTTGAAATGTTATCAGCCTTTTCTAATTATCTCAACAACTGCAGTAATATATTCATTCTAACAACAATATGTGAACAGCAGTTTTCATACAGCAATATAACAGTAACAATGACACAATGTCACATGAATAATTCAAAAGAAATAATGGTCACAACTTGAAATAATAACAGTGCACCGGTTGTATTTTAATGCAGGCTGATAATAATAAGGTAAAACCACTGCTGAGTGAACAGAGAAGGCTCCATGATTAATAAATAATACATCCTGGCTGTTAGCCTGGTCAGGAGCAGGCTAGCTGCACATAATAAATCTCCATGGTAACTTAGGTGCCTCTACTTTTGTGAAACCGAGTCAAGGCTAAACTGAGCCAGGATAACTGGGAAATCCCGGCTTAATCCGCTATCTAGGTTTTGTGAAACAGCCCTCCGAAAACATACTGACCAAACAATGATTCTCTGCACTTCACAATAACAACAAGCCTCTGATGAACTGTGTCTGTGACATCTCCGAACAACAGAACGCTGGTCCTGGGGGGTGATGTTCTGGCTAGTGTCAATTTGTGCAGAGGACATTCCAGCCTTTGCAATTTCTTCCTAAATAAGCTGCTGAATTGTGGCAGTGCTGGAGTTGATGGTGCTTGCAGACAGCAACATCACCAGGTAACTCTGCCCATTTGCCCCTGACTGATTGCATTTTCTTTAATTTGTAAATTGATTCAGCTAAATGCTCTTGTAGATACAGATCATACTTACTTAAATGGTAACCACCATTTCAGCCTATTTTCCTATGTTTTTGTGTGTAAGGGACTGATAGAAACAACAATCATCAATTTTTTTTTTACGGTGACAGGCTCAGATTATTGTTCTAGGTGTCTAACAACATTATGAAATAGACCTTTTTAAAACCTCTTTGAGACGTTTCTGTTTAACCAGAAACAGCTCTGAGGTCGCTAGTGCTAAACCCACCAGACTCCATTTAAAAAAACAATACTTTTAGCGTGTATAGAGCCAACATATTTTAACATGTAAATCGGTAAACTATGTGTTCATTTCAACCAGAACACTTGAGATGTGATGGTTGGGAAGGTTTTCATAGTTTTATTTTGTTTCTGTCGACTTTGAATGAAGTGTATTTTATGATGCTAAAATTACTGTTTATTTACATGGAGTCTGGTGGCTTTAGCAAACGCAATTTCGCGAATGTTTTTATGTTTAAAAAAAAAGATCTTACTCTTTAACAGAAAGGTCAACCTCCTTAGAAATCCTTTCCATAATGATGTCAGACAGAATATTAATCTGTCTGTCAATGGCAAAATGAGCACTTTTGTAAATGTAAATACAAGCTGGACAAGTGCCCTATTAACTTACATTGTAGCATGTTTTGCCGCTGCCGACTGCAGCGATCTTGCTTAATACTGGACCAATTTCAAAGATTGTTGTTCTCATCAGTCACTTAGACACAAAAACATGGGAAAATAGGGTCCAGGTTGAAAAAAACGGTAGTTACACTTTAATAGGAATATCATTCCAACAAATTGCCATGATCAACATTGCTGTCTTTAAGCATGTTTGCTGCACCATTCCTTGACCTATAACTAAGGCCAATCACTTTCACCTTCTTGATTTGCTCCCTCTATGAATTGATTGGTGCCTCAGTCTCTTTTCTCTCCTGCTTCCATCTCATGTTCTCTCTGCTCATCTGTCTCATATCCTCTCTTTTCTCCTCTCTCCACTTCTTGCTCATCTCCTCTCTCATCCTCTCTGCTCTCCTCCACTGTGGACACAATAGGCCCAGCCTGATCATAAAAAGTAGTCACAACATTATTAGGGCAGGCATGATAGATGCACTAAACAAGCAGGATATGGGAAGACTGTAGTGGTACAGCAGGCTACAGCGGACAGCGCTTATACACTTTTTGCAGAATGTGGCTCACTGTGTCAAAACTCTTCACACAGGCCAAATAAGACACAACACTTGGAGATAAATATATCTCACTTTTATGTCAAGATGAAACTGCAATCAGAACGTAACAATCCTTTTTCAAAATGGCATTTTTCTAACAAAATGATACACACATGCACCACTTGAATTACTCTTTCAAGGCAACAACAACACACTGATGTACTTTATACAAAACATTGCTTTAAATTTGGGATTGTCAAGCCGGCCCTTGAAAAACTCCCACTTTCACACTCCTTTGCAGCATATTGGACAATGTTTCACTGTCAAACATCTAGCACTTGGGGCAGAGCTGTTTTGTAGGCTGTGATGTCCAGGCGTAGAGGCAGAGTGTGCGTTTAGTCGCACGCCATACTTCTTTCCTTGCTTTCGATGACATCAAGCTCGCTTTGGCCCGCGCTCTCTCATACAGCGGTAAACATGTTGGCTGTGCTGGTTGCCTGTTCCAAACTTCATGAAAAACATTCTACTTGTATGATCAATGAAATTAATTTATTTTTTATTTTTTTTAAAACAGAATAGGGGCAATAATCTGTAAAAATTTATATTTTTCCACTCTCTCTTTTCTTTTTTTTTCTTACTTATCCAGAACTGGAAATGAGTAAAATCAAATTCCATACTTTACCATACTGTGTAGGAACCAAGCAGCAAAAAGTGAAGCCAATGCAGAAGCAAACCTGCATTATATCAATATATTTCCAGCAGGGGGCGACTCCACTGGCTCCAATAAGAAGTCTGTTTCTGTAGAAGTCTATGAGAAAATGAGCCTACTTATCACTTGATTTATTACCTTAGTAATAATGAGTTTATGGTCTCAATCGCTACTTTTGAGTCTTGTTCAATACAGCGTGATGTTCATTTAGTAAATGATGGTCCCATTTATTTTAAAATAGACGATAAAGCAGGGGATGCTTTAGGACCTGTCAATCAGGACAGAGTCTTAGGCTGTGTCTCAAACCGCCTACTTGCACACTTCACACACTTAGTTTTAAGTATATAGTGTAGATAACGAAAAAGTCAGTGCACTGAAAGTACCCGGATGACCCCCTAAAAAAAGTCAAAAAGTTCAGTGTAGAACGATGGACACTACGCACACTAAACCTGCGCCATCTTGACTACAAAGCGGAAAGGGGAGGGACCAGGGACGTCGACCGGCAGCTGATTGGACGAACGCGTCACGTGCATATTAGCTCTCGCAGATTTTACATCCGAGCTTAATGGCGGCCAGATGGCGGCTCGTTTGGAATACGATCTCGAATTTTACGAAAATAGTTCACCGAAACGTGTTTCTGAAGACATTTTAAGCGAGAAATAGGCCATGCAGTTGCTGAATCTGTCTTCATTTCAGATCAACTAAGGTCAGTTTAGAAGATTTTCATCAGATTTTGAGAGGCGGCGAGCCGAGCCGACCGCTCGTCATTTCCGGTAAGTGCTTTATCATAAGTGTTCCGTTTGGGACAATACTAACCATCGACAGTGGGCACTACAGCAGTAAGTGGTCAGTGTACATTAGCAGTGTACTGACCGAAGTAGGCGGTTTGAGACACAGCCTTAGTTAGCAATGCTAACTATGACCCTGTGGACATTAAAAAGCTGTGAACTTGTTTTGGGCTGTTGTCAGTGTTTTCATCTTAAACTTTTAGCCTCTCACTGTGTGTTCCTTTATCAAAGTAAACTGGAACATGTTGGTCACCTAAAAATGTTCAGTGTTTGGTAGCACATAGCTAGCTAGTGATAGCATTAGCTGGTAACCTATGGAAAAGTCTGCTAATTTCCAACCAGTTCTGTGTACTGCCGTACATGCAGATGAATGTCTCCAGTACCCGGATGTCTGCGTTTAACCTGCTGACTACCAACTCTGCTGGATGACTCGCATCAGAAGGGTTGAATATCAGCAACTTTCCATGTTTAGCATTTAGCTTAGCGCAGCACCATTGAAACCATAGACACACTGGCTTACACGCATTTATTTTTTCGTTAGTTGTTCTGGCATTTTTTATCTTTGCTATCTTTTTATTTTATCTTATTTTTTTTATGTTATGTATTATTTCTAGTATATGTATTGTTATTTTCTGTATATGTCTCTGTCCTTGTGTGTGTATGTTCCCAATTTGGGATTAATAAAGTCCATCTAGCAGACAGTAGCAGACAGTGAGAGAAGAGAAGCTTGGATCACATTTTTAAGTATCCTGGCTTCTTCTCAGCTGGAATATTTGGGTCTCTAAAAACCAATATAATTACTTATTTGGGTTTTTGCGACAAGACATAGTGTTAACACATACAAATAGGATAGTGTTTCCTGGTCCCTCTCTAACTGAGCAGCCGTTTCAGCATGAGCCTGTCGGGTCATTCTGACCCAGTTAGGACATTTCTATCAACCACAAAGCAGATTATTTGAGTCAGTGTGTTAAAGCGTAACCCTCGCCAAAATGCAACCTAGGGTCTTTTTGTGAATGTACGTGAGTCAAACTTTCGCTTAAAAGTATATTTAGGATGGAAGCGCCACTTTTAAGATTTATTGTATTCTTGTTTTTCGGTCAAATGGCCTTTTGAATGGGAGAGCTAGGGGCACTTTTATGCTAGCCTCAAAATAGCTATTTTTGACACACTAAGAAGGCTCGACACAACATGAAACTTTGCTTGAAGTATCTCCAGGAGCTCTACACCTTAACTACACCAGTGCACAAGGGATATACTAAATCTTTTGCTACTTGTTTTGATATTGACTTAATTAACAACAAGAGCTACGGTGAGTTGTTCAAAACCTTTCTTTTTAGTAAACTCTGGGTACACAAACAATGTACTCAATGCTTTCGTTAAGGTGTAGAGCCCCTGGTGATACTTGAAGCAAAGTTTCATGTTGTGTCGAGCCTTCTTAGTGTGTTAAAAATAGCTATTTTGAGGCTAGCATAAAAGCTACCGTCCTAAATATGCTTTTAAACGAAGGTTTGACTCGCGTACATTCATAAAAAGACCCTAGGTTGCATTTTGGCGAGAGTTACGCTTTAAGAAGAGTTACGACTACTAAATGTTGTTGCATGTATAATACTCAGCCGGTGAGAGCTGCTGAAATTCACTAAACATTTCTGTCTCTCTCCTGAGACACCAACTGCCTCTCTGTAGTACAGCCATAATCCCAAGATTCAGAGACCACCGCATTCCTTTAGCCCAGTTCAGACCAAAGATTTGCGACCAGACAAAACCATTTAAAAAAAAGCCTCAGAGAAAAGTTTCAGCGGTCTGAACCGGCCCTTCTCAGCTCGACTCAAACCAAACCTGATGGTGTGGCTGCGACTCAGCTGGTCGAGTCTCCAGAGGCTGGTTTTAGAATGTAAGAGACTTCACCTGTTTCAACAGCCAATAGAGAAGTCATCTTGTAAAGTCAGCTACAGTAAAATTATCCATAATCCATTTTATTTCTGTTACAAACTGTTCACGGAGGCTTCAACTCATCTCATCACAAATCTTTGGTCTGAACTGGGCTTTATAGTCCTACCCAGGACAGTAGGGCAGCTCCTGGACACAGCCTAGTGAAACTTAATCTTCTTTATTTCCACAGCACACACGTTCTTGAATTTCAGTTTTTGTTCATTCTTAATGTTGAATCTGAACTTTTATCTTTGGAGCAGACCCCATGCTGCTCCACACTGTCATGCACTCTTTAGTGTACTGCTGTCACCTTATTGTTCCATTTTTTCTTGTCTTCCTGTGACAACACTCCTGCTGCAAACTTGAAGATGACACACACTCTCATCTCTGAGAGTCTCATCTTTTTTCTCTGCTTCTCTTCATAGTCGTTAGATTCATCTACCATATAATCAATGATATAATCAAAGTAGAGGGAGGCAGGCCAGTACAGCCCGATCTGGTTGGGGAGAGTTCTAGCCCGACCAGGCACCTCTCTTTAACCTGTCTCTCTTAGTTATGCTGTTTTAGTTTTAGACTGCCGGGGGACTTCCTTTGACACACTGAGCTTCTCTCTCCTCTCTCTTCCCATTTGTGTGCATCCATGTCCCAGAAATGCTTATTACTAACCTAGCTCTGGGGAGTCTATTCCCTGGAGTCCTTATGTTTTTTCTCGCCCAGCATGTTTCCTTGGATTAGAGTGGCACCAAGAACATGGATGCAGCTGTCGCCGTGGTCCTGCTCCGAGTCCACACCCTGCTACACTCTGCTACACCCTGCTACTCTTCACGGTGCCCTGCAGTGTCTTGCTACGTCCTGCTGGATGTAGCAGGGAGCAGCAGGACGCAGCAGTACACTGCAGGACACCGTAAAGAGTTGATGATCTGCTGTGCCATGCTACATCCAGTAACCCCCTGCAGTGCCCTGATATGACATGAACTACTACGACTACTTTTTCTAGTCACTGATCCATTATCTTTTTTGTGACTGTTATTGCCACTGTTCATAACACCCCCACCGGCTCTGTCAGACACCGCCTACCAAGAGCCTGGGTCTGCCGAGGTTTCTTCCCAAAAGGAAGTTTTTCCTCGCTACTGTCACACTAAATGTTTGATCTTGAGGGAATTACTAGAATTGTTGGGTCTTTGTAAATTATAGTGTGGGCTAGACCTACTCTATTTGTAAAGTGTCTCAAGATAACTCTTGTTATATACACCTTACTGCCCGTCCTATTTTATGTATTTTATCCCCATATTATAATCATGATAAATGCACATTTTGTAAATGCAATTATATATATTTTTATACAAATTGCTTGACAATTTGCCTCTCATTCACCCATTCACAAACACACCAAGCAGCTGCCTTGCAAGATGCTGGTCTGACCATTGAGAGCCATCTGGAGATTGAACCACCAACCCTGATTAATGGACCACCTGCTCTACAGCCATAGCTTCCCACTTTGTCTGCTAGAGTGGTACGAGAACAGCTTTACAGGAACATCAGGTTCTCACTACTTAAATTATGTTTGCGTAGTGGTCACCATGACAACTAACAACAATCACCATTTTGTTTTGTACTAGTCAAATGACCACATTAAACAGCTGCGTGTTCTTTCTATCTGATTCTATTTCTATAAAAGGGACCTTTGTATGGTCAAAGTCTGGGTCATCCTGAACACGAATCCATTGGAAGTTTCGGCTAACCTATGAAGGAAAAAGGTTTTTATGACAGGTCAAAGGTGATCATTTGACGTGGAAATTGTCACAACATACAAGTACCTGGATGTACAACTGGACAATAAACAGGAGTGGTCCACGAACACTGAGGCTGTATACAAGAAGGGCCTGAGCCGGCATTCCTTTTTGAGGAGGCTCAGGTCCTTCAGTGTACTGTATGTAACAGGATGCTCCAGATGTTTTATCGGCCTGTTGTTGCAAGCACCATCTTCTTTGCTGTGGTGTGTTGAGGTGCCAGCAGCAAAGTAAGGGATGCAAACAAACTGAACAAACTCATTAAAAAGGCTGAGTCTGTGGTTGGCACTGAGCTTGCTTCTGTGGAGGAGGTGGTCAGAGACAGAATGCAGGCAAAACTCCGGCCAATTATAGACCATGACCCTCACCCCCTACACAAAACACTAGACAAACTCAAGAGCACATTAAGCAACAGACTTATTCGTCCCACTGCTCAAAGGAACGCTACAGGAAATCATTACTGCCTGCTCCCATTAAACTCTATAACTCATCTGCCCTTATTAGAAGATGATTATTAGTCTCTATCAACTCAACAGTACAAAATATTTTTTATAATTTCACTCACTTACAGTATATATATGTATATATATATATATACATATATATATATATATATATATATATATATATATATATATATATATATATATATATATATATATAATATTTATTTACAAACACATCGATATACTTGGCTTATGTCCTCTGTGCACCTTATCCATTATGCAGTCCCACTGTAGTTGTAGTATTTGCATCCCTTCTTTTTTAAGAGCATTTGTATTGTGACTGTTTCATATTTTATTGTATTATACTGTATTAATAGTAGTGTTTTATGTTGTAACTGTATTTAAGTATCTGGCTGCGAAGACACCTTAACTGTGTAACCGTAACTGTGTATCCAGCTAATTTACTGCCAAACAAATACAACCCCCCTTTCAGAAGCTCCGCCCCCCAGATGTAGGGACAGATGACTACTGGCTGGCTGGCACCATTACCACACATACCATTGTCAGGGTTGCAACTGATAATATAATAGGCTAAAGCAAAGACAGTTTATGGAAAGCAAAAGTGTGATAATGGTGAGATCTTGTGCCTGACTGCGTTTTGCCTGTAAAACCGTGTCTGTGTTCTTCATATTTATGTAGAATTATAGTTTGCTCTTCTTATGTAAAATATGCGGATCTGGTAGATGTTTGCGATTGGTCATGCTGTGCAAACACCGCCTCTTTTATGTGAACGCGCGGATAGGAAAACCCTGGGTTGACTGAACTAGTTGATAACCACCGTCGTGTCACAGGTTATGCAGGACCGCGGTTGTTAGGTTAGGTGAAGCCGGATAACTGAAATAAATCCAGGGCATGTTGATCTTGTTGTTGATCTAGTACAGGCCTCTGGTCTGTTTCTTTTTCAGTGCACACAGAAAATAGAGAGCTAAGTGACCGTGAGGAGATATTCACCGAATTTGACAAAAAGTGTATTGGATTAATTAACATCACTTACTATACCTTTAATCTTGTCTGTGGCGTTTTCTTTTGCGGGTCCAAATGTTCCACCAAAACAAAAATGTACTTGTTAACCCTGGCTGCCTGCAGAGCACTGAGCTGCGTCTAACTGTGTGGACCCAGAGAAGCATTTGGTTAATGTGATGTCCTCTCCTGGGACCCCTAGTCTGCTGCTGCTGTGCTGAGTTTCATCTTGAAAACGGTAACCTCTCCAGACCATGAGTTGGCTGCAGGCAGCATCTGCTGTTCTGTTGTTTCATTGTCCCCGAGGTTACATGCAATATGTCCAAGTTTCACATTGTTAACTCTTATTTGCAGGATTGTGTGTCTAAAGTGTCTAAAAACTCAAATCAAAACATACATTTATATCAACCAAGCAAAAACACATTATGATGATTAGTGTGCTACTTATAGTAGTCTAACCAAATAATTAGACATTTAGTTTTAATTGATGTATTATTAATGCACTAACCCCACTTAAATTACATCACAACAGATTATGTTGTATTTGCATCTTACCACAAACAGCACTGTTTGCCTTGTGTACACTGTTTCAACACCTCCATCTTTACATGAGGATATCACTGTAAAATTAAAACACATGTAAATCGGTAAACTATGTGTTTATTTAAACAAAAACTAGAGTTGTGATGGTTGCACAAATGGAAAGACGACCCAAAAAGGCTTTTCATAGTTTTATTTCAACTTTGAATGAAGTGTATTTCACATGGAGTCTGGTGGCTTTAGCGAACACAATTTCTTGGATGTTATTATGTTTAATAAAAGGATCTTACTCTTTAACAGAAAGGTCGACCTCCTTAGAAATCTTTTCCATAATGTTGTCAGACACTTACAATATTAATCTGAGCCAGTGGCAAAACAAGCACTTTTGTAAACGTAAATACAAGCTGCACAATTGCCATATTAACTTACACTGTAGCTTGTTAATTCTGGACCAATGTTAAAGATTGTTGTTCCCATCAGTCACTTAGACATAACAACAGGAAAATAGGTTGAAAAATAGGTAACTACCCTTTAAATTGTAGAATAATGATGAGTAACAGCTGCAACCGAGGATGTTTTATGACATGCATTAATCCAGAATTATAGTAATTTCTTAATTACTCAGTACCACTAAAACCACAACATGTTTCTGCGTTGCCAGCATGTGGGGCTTTGCCCCATGTGACCCGTCTCCTCGACTCCTACCTGACGTCTCTGTAAAGATCTTTCTTTGGGAAAAGCACAGCAGCATTGTTTGAGCTATCATATAAATGGATTGCCGATGAGAGTAAGTATGGGAGATATTTCTCTCTTGAAATGGCCTCCTGCCATCTGTTTCCTTCCATTAATTGCTCTGGAGACCCTCACACACCCGGGTTCATCTCCGTCCTCCTACATTGTTCGGAAGAGAAGACTGGCACAACTTACTCCTCACAACTTTATTCAGTTATATGACTTGCTGAAACAATTACCTGGTTTATTAATAATACATAATTTATTATTGTAATTAGTGAATCAATTTAGCTCAGTGGTTGGGGATTTAGATCCCGTATCTATCCCATGCATATACTGAATATATCAGCATTTTTCAAAATAAAAAGCACTCTGGATGGAAGCATCCACCAACTGTTCTTGTGCCTGTGAGCAGTCTGCTGCTGCTCTCTCTCTCTCTCTGCATTTTTCTTTCTTACGTCCACCCCCTCAGCATCCACTGACCCTAACACCCCTCAGTCCCCTCTCCTATCCAGCTGATCTGCAGCAGGCTGTAATCAACACCAACAACAGACCCCTCTGTCCCAGACCTATGCGAGGTGTTTCGCCTTCCCCACAGGCACCGGACCTTCTGTGGTTCTGAATAACACTTTGTCTACACAGGACACGGGACGGATCTGTAATAGCAGGGTTTTATCTGGCTCAGAATGGGCCTTTGGGGGGGCGACTGCGCACGGCAGTAAGCAGCGTAATCGGTCTGCGTACAGTAAATGTCAATGTCAATTTTATTTGAATAGCACCTTTCATTACACGTAAACCCAAAGTGCTTTTCCTTAAAGCCCCAGTGTGTAAGAATTTCTCCCATCTAGCGGTGAAATTGTATATGACAACCATCTGAATTTCACTTTCTAGCAAACCCCCCCCCCCCCATTCCGAGTGCGTTATAACTCCTACGGTGGCCGAACCCGAAATTAGCGACAACTTCGTCCGTGAGTGTCCCTTCCAGTGTAATAATAGTTTGACGTTATTTTGGAACCATTTCATTGCTAACACCAGCTATCAGGTTCCCAAACATATGCAAGCTAATGTTAGTAAAGTATCAGTGCTATCGTTATTCTGTATATTGTACCAGATTAATAGTGTAAGGCGATGCTTACAGCGTAGGAGAGAAGCAACGGAGGTTTGTGTTTTTAATATATTTCTCTGAGCAGCATGAACAATGTCAATGAAACTGAAATGATCTCTTAGTGTCTCCATCGTTTCCACACAGCTGTTCTAGTAGCTAGTCTGTGTTACAGATCCATGACGTGAGTTGTCTGCCAGGGAAATCACGGCACATATGATTACGTTTATGTTACAAGGTAGACAATACTTTTTCATCATTGACGCGAGGAAAAGTATCCTAGACGTCGTTCTAGCGTTATACACAACCATGCTATAGTTAGCCAAGCAAGTAGCAACTATACAACTTTTACACAAATAGGCAGAATTACCTGTTGAGAAGAAAGCAGGCAACTTCTTTTAAAATCCTCATCAGCTCTTTCCATCTTGGAAAAGCCACAACAACATTAACTTTGGTCGCGTTGCTTTGCCTGTCACGTTATCGTTTTAATTTCCTCGGTGACTCAGTTACATGTCCTCGATAATAGACACAATAGGCTTTCAAATCTGCCGGTGGTGAGTCGCAAGTAATCTTCTCCCCCCCCCTCCCTGGCATTCGTCACAGTCAGTGCCACTGAGTGAAAAGCGCGAAATGCAAAGCAGTATAGCCTGTATGTCCCTTACGGGCTACCGTATTTCAAGATGGCGCATGGCTAAGGAGCGTCTACCCCAGTTCATGTAAGCGCAAATGTAAAATTTCAAGCCAATAGGAATACTTGGAATTAATGGTGGTGGTCAATATTCATAAAAAAGGACAAGTTTGTGAAGGGCAATACAGATTTTGATAATGAACAACTACAAATGTTACACACTGGGGCTTTAAAAACAGCATACACATCACCCAAATAAAACCTGTTCACAAGAAAAAATTAATTGAAAAATCAAAAAGGGGAAGATGCACCTGTCCTCTTAGTAGCGCTATGTTGCAGTTTTTTCAAGGATTCACATGCATGCAGATAAACTAGAGTGACGCTGCACACATTCCTGCAACGGTTTGGCACTATTCCACTGGCCTACAGGTGGCGGTAAGGTGCTGAGATATGCAGCATTGCGCCAACAAAGGCAGTACGGTGACCCTGAGAGGCCAATGCACTGCAACGTAGGAAAACACATGCAAATAGACCACAACACAACACTATTGTTACTATTATACTATTTAGAATTTTTCTTCAACTAGTCATTACAGCATTGTGTATATGTTGCTAAAAATGTTTTTTTTTTTTAAATATAGTAATCTGCACCACTGGTATTATTTTCACCTGTGTGTGTGTGTGTGTGTGTGTGTGTGTGTGTGTGTGTGTGTGTGTGTGTGTGTGTGTGTGTGTGTGTGTGTGTGTGTGTGTGTGTGTGTGTGTAAAACCCATTCTTTAGCTGGAAAAACCTCAGAGGTGGTTTTGATTACTTTGCCAGTGTTTATCTGTCTGTCTGTCTGTCTGTAGACAGCTTTTGCAACGGTGCTTGATGCAGTCACGGAACGGAGATCAAAATGAATGCCGCGTTCGGAAAGGGGTGCAGCTGGTGTGATGGTGCAAGATGGTCTTTAGTCTTCGCCGCTCTACTAGAACAATATCTCATGAACACAATTAATGCTAAGATAAATAATTATTAAATATCTAAGAACTGAGTCATTGTGTTTGATCATTTTAAGTTCTCATTTGTTTATTTATGATGTTATCATGACACCTGCTATCATAATCATGTTTTACCTATTGTTCCCTATAAATTCTAAGGTTTAATACTTTTGTAAATTGTTGTTCCTCACCTTATGATCTGTTGTAATTAACGCAATAAAATGTTTACAAAAAATAATGTGCATGACTTGCGATGTGTGATGTCAGGCTAGACTCATGGACCAATGCATCAAGATCAGCCCTTTACTTTCAACTACTGGAATACGGCGACTTATTGGGACTTTAGCTTATTCAGCGTATCCCCCAGAGTTAGATAAGTCCATACATACCCTTCTCATCTCCGTGCGTGTCGTAACTCTGTCTGACGCACCCACTGCTAGCCTAACTTAGCCCAGATCCTGGAGGTAACCGGCTCCATCTAGCCTACTGCTCCCAGTAAGTGACAAAATAATGCCAACATTTTCCTATTTACATGTTGTGATTTGTATAGTCACAGCATGTACAAATAACAAGGACACATGAGACACAGCCATCTGCTAACTGTATACATACTGGGAACTATATTCTCTGAAGGCGAAGAACTGCTACTTCTGCTACTTGGGCGGAGTGATTTGCTTGCAGCCCCATGGTGAGGTGCAGAGAGTAACAATGGTGCTTTTCAGGTGTTAATCACACTGCCCAAGTAGCAGTGCTTTGGGTGCGTCAGACAGAGTTACAACACGCATAGAGATGAGAAGGGTATGTATGGACTTATCTAACTCTGGGGGATATGGTGAATAGGCTAAAGTCCTAATAAGTTGGCGTGTTCCTTTAAAAATGTTTTGATAAACTTAAACTATGATTATACTTCATACTATGTATTGTAATAAATAACATTCACATTTATCTTGCTCTTCGTCACTGTAAATGAGGGCAACCTCAGTGTCTCACGAGTTAAAATAATTACAAAGTGAAGGTCAGGTCAACACTGTAACAGCTGCTCAGTCAAACTGCAGGACAAATCCAGGTCCAGGAACAAGTAGTGTTTATTTTGAAGTAATAACTTTAAAGAAACATCCATGCGTGTTTTTTTGTGTTGTCATATTATGACGGTAATGAGAAACGTATGCCTGCCTTTCATTTTTATGCATATTGTAACAAGACTGTAGCCACCAGGAAAAGTGATTGATGACAGAAAAGGGAAAAGCATGGGGGAAGTAATTTCAAGGCTTTGACCAGTGTTGATTGATCTACTTTGGCGTTTAAGGTGTGCAGTGAGGAGATAAGCATGCGTGCCTGAAGGACAGCAACAGTAAGATTAAACTTTGTCCCTGAATGTACACTGCTTAAGAATCAAAGATACAAATGAGTCAACCAGAGGAAATCCGCTCAAAGTCACATTGAACAAAGTCATTTATGGTTATTGGGGAAATATGTTTTTCTTTTGGAATAGATGA
Organism: Gymnocephalus cernua; assembly: GCA_023631565.1. NCBI lineage: Eukaryota > Metazoa > Chordata > Actinopteri > Perciformes > Percidae > Gymnocephalus > Gymnocephalus cernua. The sequence continues at coordinate 8,610,781 of CM042432.1, forward strand.
TAATGTACCAGGGTTTCCAAATCCCTGCTGTTTTTACTGTAAAATTTAAAGTGAATAGTCATAACAAAAGTCCAGTATATTGCTATGGTGTGTAAGGTGGCTGCGGCTCAGCTGGTTGGTGGACCGATCCCTGGCCCTGCAGTCCTATGTAGAAGTGTCCTTGGGCAAGACACTGAACCCTGAATTGCACCTGATGATGTGAACGTTCATCTGATGAGCAGGTGGCTTGTATTGCAGCCTCGGCCACCAGTGTATGAATGTATGTGAACGGTGAATGGTTCCTGTACTATGTAAAAGGGCTTTGAGTAGTCGTTAAAGACCCAGTGTGTAACGTGTTTAGTTGTTCATTATCAAAATCTGTGTTGCCTGTTCACAAACGTGTCCTTTTTCAGGAATATTTACCACCACCATCAATTCCAAGTATTCCTTATGGCTTGAAATTTCACATTTACATTTGCATGAACTGGGGTAGACGCTCCATATTCATGCACCATCTTGAAATACGTTAGCCAGTAAGGGACATACAGGACATACTGCTCCGCCTTTCGCATTTTCGCTGTCACATGATAAACTCACAGGTGCTGCTAATGCTGCTAATGGGTATCGTCGCTTCCCGGCCCCGGCAAGTTTGGAGAAGGAAACATGCAGGACTACACGTATTCAAAATCCAAATTTCAGGAACAGGAGTCTTCTTCTTCACCCAGAAAAAGAAAAAGAATATTGAAAAGAGCAAGAGACCGGCTTTTTGAAGCGTGAAGGCTACCGGAGCTGGAATACGTACTTTGAACTGCGTGGCGCGAGAGAGTTGATTGCGATACATGATCTCAACACTAGATGGGAGAAATTCCCACACATTGGACCTTTAAGACTAGAAAAGGCTATATAAATACAGTCCATTTACATTTAAGGCAGTAACATACTGCTGCTCACTGAGGACATTTTCAAAGTAAAGTGATTGAAAATTGCTGATGTGGTGAAGCAGATTGCCTTCTCTGAATCACACTGACAACTGTTTTGGAAATAGCTTTGGGCTGAATGAAACCAAAAAGTGCTGAGCACATTTTAAAAACTTCCTTGAGAAACAGACGAAAAGAGGAAGGATAAGAAAATATGTTATTGCTACAAAGACACTTGACAAAAACACTTGGCAGATTTTCTTATCACTTCAGTCTCTATCCAGAGAGAAAACTAAAGAAAAATACTTACAAAATAGCTATGGCATAATTACGTTATTGTAAGATTATAATATACTTACAAAAGGTGTGGATCTGTGTGAAGCTGTGTGGATCCGTGTGAAGCTATGTGTGTCATTGTGTCAGGATGCATCTCTCTTCTATTTCCCAGCATAGCTTGTCAAATCACCAGGAAGGCAATCATTTCATCACATCCACTTCCCGTTCCACTTGTGTCCGTATGACATGGTCAGTCTACGTGTGACACACACTATGACACCATTAGTCTCGCATTGTCAGACCCAGTGGTGTAGACTAGTTTTTTCTAGTGGGTATACTGTGACTTCATAAGCGCCCGTCCCAGAGCAACAACCCAATACATATTTTGTAACATTAAAGCATATGGCATCAGCCTCATCTGGCTCGCTTCCTGTAGTTTCTGTAATGTTAATGTCTGCCGCAGTGTCACTGAAGCAGCAGTATAGTTTAATGGGCAGGCTTACCAAAACACTGAAAGAGTGTAGTTTAAAGTTTATTTTGTTTCATGATTCAAATGAGTTAATTTCAAATCTGCGTAGAGAATGACTGCCAAGCAACTGTGTTGCTGTTCCTATGCGCCTCCCAACACAGACAGAGTGAATTTATAAACGAAAGTGTGAAAGTTCTGTCACAAGGAGTGTAAAAAATTCTGTTTGGGGTATGATGAACAGTGGCAATTATAGTCACAATAAAGATAATGGAACTATGACTAGAAATAGTAGTTGTTCATGGCATAGCAGGGCACTGCAGGGCGTAGCAGGGTGTAACAGGACATAGCATGATGTAGCAGGGTATAGCAGGGCACTGCGCGTTGTAGCAGGGCACAGCAGGGTGTAGCAGGGCACTGCAGGGTGTAACAGGGCGTAGCAGGGTGCTTAGCAGGACAACAATGATAGAAATCATATCACATCCATACAGGGATGGTAGTATACATCTGTTAAAACATAAGAAATTATATGACACACTGGTATCGGATCAGTACTCGGTATCGGCTGATATGCAAATTCAGTTATCGGAGTAGGTACTGTGAAGCAAAAAATGCTGTCAGACCATCTCTAATTTTTATAGACTCTGCCCCATGTCTGATCCATAGTACTATCCCCCATCCCTTGCAAATCACACCTCATAAGTCTTTCTCACAGATACAGTGCTGGTGCACAATGTGCAGTCATTATATTAAGTTTACTCAAATGTGCACAAACGCTTGATAACCATAATCAGATTTACTTCAAGGCCTAGCTTGATTAACTTTCCTAAATCCTCTAATAGATTATGCCTTTTAATTTACTGGGAGGAAGTTCACTGTATGTATATCCATCCCTGCTTCTTTTGCAATCATTAAAGCCTGCTCATTTTATGGCCCAGTGCATTCAATTATTCATGTTTTCATTGTCTTAGCAGGGATAATATTCATGCCCTTCCTGTAATGGCCCTCATTCTGAGTGATGGGTTTGTCATGGTGGCTGTATGGATGAGTTAAGGTCCCCAGTCCGTTAGCACTAATCACATACCCCCAACATGAACTTTCCTGGGAAACATGAGTCATCAGTTTATCCAATTCTGGAAGAATCTGGCAATGAACTGAACTACGCTGAGGGTTTTGGATATAGCAGAACAACATGTGTGTCATGTGGATGCTCTGACAGTGTTGTTGTCATTACTTGGAATTCCTCATGGGGGAGACAGAAACAACGCACTATAGCTTTAACAGTAGTTAGTGTGCCCTGTACTCTTGGGGCCTGAAAGAGCAACTCTTACCTTGTAAGGCAGCTGGATTCTTGCAATACCACGAGATCACGCGAGAATTGCTAATCAGTTTGAATTAGTAATTTTAATATTTTGCAGAAATTTGCAGTGCACAGATTATTTTAAACATTTTTATTAATTTTTCATTACAATTTTCAACAATTGTTTGCTATAATTTCTTTTAAAATGAGAGTGCAGGAATCCCGACTGATTGGTTTTGCATAGAAAAATAAAACTTTACTTGAAGGTATCTACACAAGAGTGACCTGACACTGTCATGAACGTATCATAAACATTAGAAACAAGTCATGAACGTTTTTGACATAATGCTTTTGTCAGTAAATCACATTCTTTTTTGTCACAAGTTATGTTAGGGTTAGGGTTCATGTGTCATGACAGTGTCATGTCACTCTTATATAGATACAAATGCAATGGTACCTTAAAGGCAGAAGTGGAATGTAACTAAGTACATTTACTCAAGTACTGTACTTAAGTACAAATGTTGAGGTACTTTTACTTTACTTGAGTCTTTTCTTTTGTTACCACTTTCTACTTCTACTCCGCTACATTTCAGAGAGAAATATTGTACTTTTTACTCCATTACATTAATTTGACAGCTTTAGTTACTAGTTACTTTACACATTATGATTTCTGCACACAAAACACATGTAGTTTGTAAAATCTGATGTTTTATTGTAAATGAAACTAGCCAACAATATAACAGCGTACTACAAGTCCAGCTGAAATGATTAGACCATTAAACACAACTGTTTGGATCCTTCACACTTTCTAAAATGGGAGTATTTTTCTGCATTGAGTACTTTTACTTCCAATACTTTAAGTACATTTTGCTGATGATACTTACATACTTTTAATTAAATTCAATTTTATTTATAGTATCAAATCATAACAATAGTTATCTCAAGACACTTTACAGATAGAGTAGGTCTAGACCACACTATAATTTACAAAGACAGATAACTCTTGTTATGATCTGATACTATAAATAAAATTGAATTGAATTGATGAACAGTGGCAATCATAGTCACAACTCAGATAATGGCACTATGACTAGAAATAGTAGTTGTAGTAGTTAAGGGCACTGCAGGGTGTAGCAGGGCACTGCACTGCAGGGTATATATATATCATAGTAACAATAAAGATAATCAAACTATGACTAGAAATAATAGTAGTTGTAGCAGTGCAGGGCGCTGAGCAGGACCACAGCAGTAGCTGTAAAAGTAAAGTAAAAAATATGTACCCACCCATGGGTGGGTACATACTTTTACTTAAGTAACATTTTCAATGCAGGACTTTTACTTGTAACAGAGTATTTTTACAGTGTGGTATTAGTACTTTTACTTAAGTAAAGGATCTGAATACTACTTCCACCGAGTTAGGCTCCGCTTAAAGGAGCCTAACTCTATGTCCATCCAAGACGGAGCATCTCCAGAAGAAAAATAGAGCATTATAGTTCTCAATTGTGTTGCCTAATAGTATCAAAAATATTTGGACATGTCAGCCCCCCAGTATCAAATGGAAGATACAGCAGATAAGCAGATTCGAGGACATTTGTTATCCGTGCACAGATTTGACATTGATATCAGCATCTGCTGAGGAGATGTACTATCAAGGGAGTTTGTTTGTAAGATAAAGAGTGGGCCAGAATGTGACCAGTATGAAGGACAAATGGTGAAAGAGAAGAATACAAACGATGATTATCAGAGTCCCTGTTGCAAGTTGAGTTTCCTATCCTCTGCAGTGCAGCAGACAGAGGACAGACACATGAGATGGGTGGAGTGGGGCCGATGGGTAATTCAAATCTGAGCTTTGACAGCTTTATATTTTAGAGCCATGAAAACCAGAAATCCTGGAAGTCCTCACACACACACACACACACACACACACACACACACACACACACACACACACACACACACACACACACACACACACACACACACACACACAGGGTAGCAACATAAAACCTGTAGCATGGATCAGTCACAGGCAAAGGAGGAGAACTATAAATTTCAAACGCTGAGGTTGTTCAACAACAGAAAATACAACCAAAAACGGACTCCTTACTCAGAGTTTCAACCTGACTAAATATAGATACAAGAAGATACAACAAATCAAATCTGATTTATAAGAGACATATTATGCTCATTTTCAAGTTCAAACTTGTATTTTGAGTTTTTACTAAAATATGGTTACATGCTTTAACGTTCCAAAAACACGTGCACAGGTCCTTCATCAGAGTAGAGAGTTTTTTGTATACTGAAGTTGTGTCAGCTGGTAATGGAGCTCTCAAGTCTCAGTGATCATCTTGCAGGGTCTGCCTGTGCATACCGAGGGGCAAATTCACCAAAGGATTGTTGGGCTTTGGCGGCCGCCTGCACAACCAGCAAACCTGCACAAATAAGACAAAAATAAACTATAAATCTCAAAGCACCTTCAAAGAGTAGCGTCTCTGTGCTCCTGTGCTATTTGTATGGTTTTAAATGAGGTGATATACACACATTTATCACAGAATTGGCCCCTTTTTATGCAAATGAGCCTCATTGCAAAACAGTCAAATTCACAACGATCAGCACTCGCAGTTACAGAGGCATTATAATCGTCTTCAGAGTCGGTGCAACTGATGCACATTTATAAGAGGTGTCGCACCCAGACTTTTTCAGTGGTTGTAGCAAGGCATTGCAATGCCAGGTGTGCTCATGAGCGGTTATTTCGAAGAAGAATATCATTTTGATTTTAGTATTTTGCAATGTCAATACAACCTCATCACCAAAGTGGTCGCCAAATTCCCTGGGTCCATGCAAGAGAGCTACCTTTTAAAAACAACAGTCTCTACAGAATGGAGCGAAACATGGATGACAACCCCAGGATAGTGATAAGAAAGTTGTTTTATGAAAACATTTGTACGTAAATATTGATTGCAAAGTTGAAAGGAAGAAAAATGGTTAACACTTTATAATAACTACACACTATAAATCAGCAGTTAAATAATACTTAGTTCATCATTTATAAACCATTGTTCCTACATTACATACACATTAGTATGTAAATGTGCTTTTGTGTTATAGGTTTTCTACATCCGAGATGTTCTACTTCGGCGAACGTTCAGGTGTCGCCGGAAATTCCGCCGGATGTCCCTCTTTTCAGCCAGATGTCCCGTTACCTTCCTCTTTCTTTGTGTTGGTGTTCTAAACTCTGGTGGATTTATGAGGACTATGGTTATATAGACCCTCCTCCATAGCGCAGTGGAGGAAGGTCTGGCAATGTGAGACTATATTAGAGGTGACAGTGGCTACCAACTGCAACCATGGATGATGACTCCGGTGGACAATCCACCAAATGACAGGGAAGCAGCTTACAACCGGGCACACATCACATCAAAACAAGGTGGCGTAACTGAGTGCATCTTTGGCATTCTAAAAAGCAGATTTGGATGCCTGGATCGTAGCGGATCAGTGCAGCAATACTCTGTAGTCCCCTCAAAAGTATACAAGATTATAGTTGTGTGCTGCATCCTTTACAACATAGCCATGAGAGCCAGTCTGTGTGTGAAAATGATAAAGACTCAGAACCAGATGCAGAGGAGCCACCTGCCCTGCTGCCTCATTTAGGAGCGTACAAGTGCGGCATGTCAGACAAAACATGGTTTAACATTATTTTCGATAATCTGCTGTGTTTTCAGTTAGCCTGTCTTGACCTTGCAAACGTCTCTGCAACAATTCCACCTTTGTGCGACCTACATTTTCTTTTCTTCCTGTAAATAATTATACACCTTATCATAATTATTATCTATTGCATGCAGTGCTTAAACTACTTAAACAGCTATCTTGTATATATTTGTTTCTGCTACTGTATTTATTGTTTATTCTTATTAATGTTTAATATGTTTGTTTGTGTATGTATGCACCAATCAGCAAGGCAAATTCCACATATGGTAACTACTGTGGCAATAAACTCCTTTCTGATTCTGATTTTGATTATTACTATAGAACTTTATTATTATTGTTATTACTATAAAACTTTTCAACACAGACAAACAAAACGGATAAAATGCTCAATAAATAAGTAAAAACAAAAAATCAATATAACTTAATTTTACTCTGAAAATAGCAATTCACTACCCTCAACTCACTTCAGCACAGTGGGAATTATTTTGGATTCAGGACCATGGACAGCTCCGTGCAAACTCCTTACTTTATTTTCGGATAAAGGTTTTGGGACTGTTGTTTCATGAAATAATAAATATCATTTTTTTAAAGAGAAAGAAATTAATAGAACTGAAGGGAGCTACTGGCTATTTGCCTAAGTTCTCACTGCACGGCTCTCAGTTCAGTTGTTAGACCCCTCAATTGGGAAGCATGTTTTCCTCTGCAGATGTTTGTTTTTGCTGCTCTGAGAGGAGTGTGTCAATATCTTCATAATTCACAGGCACTGAGGGGGGTAATGTCCACCAATTTTTGGCTGGGCACCTAGGCGATTGGTGGGAGGATATAAGGGCCAGGCAGCCAGGGATCAGCTGTAAAAAGTCCTTGACACATTTAAAAAAAAATAACTGTGCACACTTTGGTGAGTACTGGTTTCCACTTATGGTCTAGGCAAGAGACCAACTCAATCAACTACCACACCACACTCGAACATCTCTTCTTGCAGGAGAAGGATGTAGTGGGGCTGGAGGGATAGTTTGTTTTACTGACAGCGACCTGACAGCTTGGCTAGGATTATCATATTTCAACCCTAGCCAAAAGACATGCTTGAGCTCATTTTTGTTACACCTAGATGCCCTGAACACTGACACTGCAACAGCTTTGATTTATGATTTATCTTGTTTGGTGGGTGTGTCTCTCGTCTATTAAATGTGTCACAGGTGATACCCACTCAGCAAAGGCTTTTTATGTAAACTCATGGTAATAATAAGGCAGAGCGCTTGCGCACACAACAGGGTGTTCAACGCACCCCCGTTTCAGTTTAAAAAAACGTGTTGCTACGCTTTGTCAGAGCTGAACGTGGCCCAGATATACAGCACTCCAATCTTTATTTTTATAGCTCAGTGTGATATTTGACTTTGTAATAAAATGGAGTGAGTCAAAAATATTTTTGCCAATCGAATACATGGAAACATGCTAATGATATGACAGGCAGGGGCAAGACCCTGTTGAAGCTCCTCAAATGTGCTGTTGGCTACAGGTAGGTTGTTTTGAGCCTATATTTGTTGGCCAAATTGGAACCATTAAAAGTATGCTGAATTAGATATTAGGAGTTATTTTTGCATTGTACCCATGGATGTATAGGCAACTATCTCTGGATTACTTGAATACGGTAGAAAACTAACGCTTTGCCCCACTCCCCTACACACAACCGGCAGTTGGGTTACAGGAACTTAGGGCTAATAAATGACATAACTCATCATGATTAAAACTACCACATGAACACTTACATTAGAAAATGGATGTTATATCCTTTTATAACCATTGTACAATTTGAACTTTCCACTGGTTATAGAGTTGCTGTTGAGTATAAATCTGTCTGGAGGCCGAACACTTGTTATGTTAATTACAGCTTATTTGAAATGAATTTGTTGAAACAATATCATGGCTAAAAGCCTTTATGAAAAACTAACTAACTAATTTGTCTGATATCCAGATGGGGCTTTCCATCAAAACTGCAATCAAAATGGCGCATTAGGGCTATACAGCCAATTAATTACAGAGCAGATTGAAACAGAAAATAGAGCCAATGGAGGCTCAGTTCAGGAACATGAGCTCAGAGTAGGAAATTGTAAAGCCGTACACCTTTCCCCCAATTTTCTATTTTCTTTTCACATTTTTGGGACATGCTTCCACAACACATATAGTGCATGTTTCTTTGCTGTGGTGCTATTTATACATATACTTTACATTTACTGTAAATTAAGTTATAGCATAAGTTCAGTCAGGAAGACATTACTTTTGCATGATTATGTCATGTCCTGCTTTTATTCTGTTATTTTCACTTCCTGTTTTATTTAGAAAACTCATCAACTATTTTCATTTCAGGTCACTTGTCTTCCTCCCTTTGTCTGCCTTCCCGCCTGTGTGATTACCATCCCCACCCTAATTAGTTTCACCTGTTTGTTTTCAGCTTTCCCAGCCCCAGTGCTTAAATTCTCACCAGTCCCCATGAGTCCGCCATTGTACCGTGATAGATTAGGTCTTCTTTAATTCTAACGCATCTGCATTCACTCCTCTCACAAATGCTCACTCATTATTCCCGCTGCCTGGAAGGCACTAGGATTAGGCAATGGTTAGGTTTAGGTGCCTTGAAGTCAACGTTGGGGGCTTAAAATACCATTGAGCTATTGAACACCATTTCACGTTCCAAGGAAACATGTTGTTAAACCAGGAAACCGTTTTGAGATTGAACGTACCCCTGGTTACGTCAGTTGATCTCATCTATCCATTAGCTAAGAGAGAAACCTGCATTGTTAGCCTATCATCCTGCTCCTGCATTGTTTAAATATGATTCTGCCTTTAGTAGGTTTGTGGTGCGTTCTCGGCAGTTGTACTATTTAAAGCTGTTCTCCTCTCTGTTTTCCTCTCTGTGGTTGTCACCTGTCATTGCAGTGCAATTTATCGCAAAATGCGAAGTGACAAACCAGCTCTCCTTTAGCGCCAGTTTCCATAGATTCATCAGCTCCATCTGCCACCAGTACTGGGGGATTCATCTCGCTGCTGCTCAGGGCAGACGCCCCTCAGTCACAATTCTCCCTGTAGAGTCTGAGCGCCAAAGACTTTCTGCCCAAACTTAATTATCACATATCATCTTTTATAATAAACATTCATCTTTACTTATTCACTTGTCTCTCCTGGTTGAAATATACTGTGTCTGTTTCAACTCCCACTTCTGCTCCTCTTTTGTCCTCTTGCTTTCTTAATCTTTTCTTGTTTTGATTCATATTGAAGTAGAAATAAACTAAGGAACTAAAATATCATGCTCCGAACATCACTGTCAGCATTGCACAGCCAAGAGGGCCTGCATGATGGAAATGTTGTCATCCAGCCAAGTCCATTATGCCTGCAGTCCATAAGTGACGACTGCACTGACTGAACACAAAACTTTTACTGCATGGGTACTTCCAATTCTAAAACATATATTTCTATGTATGCATGCCTGCTTCACTACTCTGCTTGGCTTGTTTTGCTTGGTCTCTTTTCTCCACCCCCTTCAAATTCTGAGGTTCACCCATAGACAGTATATATAAATGGACCAACAGATCCCGCTGCTCTGGACGGAGACGAGTGTAGTCTATTAGAAGCACTTTTCCGGTGATAGCCGAGCGTTACTGCGCAGCTGCAAACTGAGCTTGCCGACGTAGATGTGACGTGAGCAACGTGTCTGAACGTTGTAAGTCTTCTGGTAACTGTGCCAAGAGAAATCTCAATCATTCCCAATCTTGCAGAGAGGGAGAGCGTAGGTATATGTAAGGAGATAACATAGGTACAGGCTGATTATTGCTAACTAAAATGCTAGTTAACATTAGCAATTAAACTAAACAGCTAATGTAAGTCAAAACTGCCTGCGAGCTTCTCCTGTACTGTACGGTAATTCCTCTACTATGCGACAGTAAGTCGCGTGGTTATGACACAATCGTTAGCCTATTTTTACTAAAACGTCTGCTACGGAGCCATATCGTGAGGTACAAGGTAATGGAGCCTTTTATACATTGTCGTGTTTCTTTAGAAATAAACAATGGACAAATTAAGTCTTTAAACGCTTCAGATGTAAAGTTATTGGCTATCAAAGTGACGCCACAATGAATGGCAGTCAATGGAATGCTAACGGGGCGTGATGGCTTATTAGCATCAAAATGGCGCCACAGGAGGCTTCACTCTGTGGAGAGAAGCTTGCCCCCTTGGGTTCACCTGGGCCACGTTCAGCCCCAACAATGCTTTTAAAAAAAAAAACTGAAACAGGGGTGCATTGAACACACTGTTGAGTGTGCAAGCGCTCTGCCTTTTTATTACCACAAGTTTACAGACACGTCTCTGCTGATTGGGTATCAACTGGGCGAGTCGTTGCACACCGTTTCACTCTGTTCCGAGGAAACAGGTCATTCAACCAGGAAGCCATAGCTAAACGGTGCACTCTGTTTTGAAATTGAACGTGCCCTGGGCTGGGAAGTCTGCTCAGTGGCCCCTCCAACCCTCTTACTTTCGGCGGCCATGCTCAAGCCACAGCCATTTTCGAACTCTGCCTTCATTTCAAATGCCTGAAAGTAATTAATGCTTATTAATTTCTGTTAAGAGTGATGAGTACAACAAGACCCTGTTGTTGCACTGATGGAATTAGTGCGGTGTAAATGCCCATTATCCTGAATTTACAATGTGAGCTGTTGTAGTAGGCTATAACTCATATAACAGATGTTTCCTAGCAGCTTATTCACACATTACGAAGGCCTTTACTAAGATTCAATGGTGCAACCCATTCATTAAATCACTAGTATGAAATTGACTAGTAATTACTAAGAACTTAGGAAGAACTTTACACAAACCTAATTACTCTACATCCGATAAGGTTAGAACAACATCATTCAGACAGCAACTACATTTGAGACAGCCCAGCATGCGGTGCATTTATATTAATCAGTGTTTTGTCTCATTGAAAGATAATCATCTCATTTGAAATGAAGCCTGTCCCAAGAATATGTTGCCTCATGAGCAGACAAGAAACTGTGGGCTGCCTTTTCCGAGCCCAACAGCTTTATAACTACGTACAGCTTTGTAAACAACAAATCCGTTGTTACCAGAATTGGGAACTGTACGGTAGCAAGGTGACATGCATTCATATGAGGCTTACTGCTGCCAAGACCTCCCACTAAGTTGATTGTCATCAGGAGTCAATCATCTCGCCAACATTCTGACACAGCACTCACACAAGCTCTGATTGGACCATTCATGCATCTATCTGTCAGGGCTTGAGCAGATGTACTGTAACTGTACAGCCACGACTCCACTTTGTGCCATGATGGGAGCCATGAAATGTTCTCATTCAGTATCATCAATGTATTATTCTTTAACTCCTGCATTTACCTACATTATGCATGAGGTGTGACAAATGACGACACTGATGAGTCGAAGCAATGGCATCACTTCCCGACAGTGGCGTTTCAGCCATAGACTGTAAAAATAATGGACGATACAGCACTGATGTCACCCATTGGGTTGTGGATCTTTGGATGAGAAGGTGAAGCTAGGGAGGATGTTAAACTAAACGCTGAAGGGGGAAAGTTGTCAATTGTTAACCCTGTGGAGTAAGCGGCAGGTAATTGCGGACCTCCGGGTACTGGCGCGGTTCATCTGCATTGCTATCTTTATTTCTCACACATCTGCATTCAATCCTCTCACATATGCTCACTCACTATACCTTGCTGTCCTGTATGCAGCTGTCAATTATCTTATCAGCTGCTCTGATCAGTTGGTAACGTCAGCTGATATCATCTATCCAACAGCTCAGCGACACACCTTCATGAAGTGAAAACACACAGTGAGATGGTCAAAGTTTAAGATGAAAACACAGACAACAGCCAAAAACAAGTTCAGGTCTGCTTTGCTAAGCCTCTTTCCTGATTGACAGTTCGGCCTGTAGCCACGCCCCTAAAGCATCTCCTGCTTTATCGTCTATAATAAAATAAATGTGACCATACTTTATGCTGTATTGAAGAAGACTTGAAACTAGCGATTGAGACCATAAAGTAATTATGAAAATGTTTACTAAGGTAATAAATCAAGTGAGAAGTAGGCTCATTTTCTCATAGACTTCTATAGAAACTGACATTTTTTGGAGCCAGTGGAGTCGCCCCCTGCTGGAAATTAGATAGAATGCAGGTTTACCAAGCTCAATAGATTTAAGATTGAGCATTGGTATGGGGAGTCTGCTCTGTATTTTCTCTGCACGAGAGGTGTGACCAACAGGTATAGTTCAAATGACTCTGTATGCAATTGGATAGTCCTTCAACCAATCAGACCAACGATCCGGGTGACGTAGCAGCGACAGCGGCATCAATGGGTAGCTGCGCTTCGGGGGTCGGCTTGTTGAATGCAAACAAGAAGCTGCTTGCCGTTGCTTCTCTATCGTCGTCGTGTTAAACCCGCCAATAGCGCACAAGGTGGATAAGCCAGTTTGTGATTGGTTCCCGCAAAATTGTGAACGGAAGCAGGAGAGATAAACGTGCAGGTTTCCAGACCGAGCTGCAGGGTGAAATCAAATCGCCGGCAGAGTGGGCGGGGTTTACCCAGCCTAGGTTTACAGCACTTCAGCATTGGCTTTTAATTTTCAGACCTAGAAGTTGCATCTATTATTTTTACAGTCTATGGTTCCAGTACACTGTAGTAGCATACAGGACAACTCTGAAATCAGCACCCTGGACACGCCGGGATGCAATGCCAGAGCGGCCATCCTTACGCACAGCTGTGGTTCTTCATAGCACATTTTATCATTTATTTATCATACTATATTTAGCTGTAAACCATCATCAGCAATCATCATCATTAGCCTGTGGAGAAATAATCAATGATTTAGTTTACCGCATGAAACACACTTTACAAAGTGCTCCATATTAACGGATAAAATGAAAACAACATTAACACGGGGAAATCAAACAGTTACTATATAAATAAAACTGATACAAAAATCAGAATATTAATCACACATACATAATTATTGAAAATCAAGTCTATATATGCACAGGACAAGATTCAGAAATGCACAGGACAAGATTCAGAAATTTATTTCTGATGCACACACAAATATACCCTGATTTACAAACTGCTTGCGGTCTGTGAACTTCCCTGCATTTGTGTGTGAATTTTGAGACTCCTCTGACGAGGCGCGACTCACAAATGCATTTTTTTAAACAGGGAATGATCAGCAACCAATCAGATATCTCCCTTGTTTTTGCCCCGTTTTAGCCAATCACAAGAATGCACCCCATGTGGGGGATTGTTTACTTATAAGCCAATCACATGAACGCGTTCACACAGCGCTATAGAGAGCTGAAGTCACGCCCTTCTACTTCTGGCTAATGGGACCTATCTTTCAAAAAAATATGAACACGGGTCAATGGAGAGATAATAATTATTGTTTGATCCCATTTGAATTGAGCCATGGATTACAAATATGATGTTCGTCAATTAAAAAGATATTTTTTCAACCGAAGAAAGTCTCAGTTTATTATTGAACTGTTGAAGTATAAGACTGTGAAAATGCGTAATTACAAAGACTAAACACTTCATGGATGGATGGCTGAAGCTACAATGTCTCTGTAGGCGTCTCAAATCGTGCACTTCCCTGTGCACTTCGTACACTACATACTTACTTGCATAGTGCGTAAAATTTGACGGGGAAGTGTTGTCTCAAATCGCGCATTGCCTTATATACTTACCGGAAGTGACGATCATAACATCTCAGCCCTCCTTCTTCTTCTTCTTCTGTGAAATTGTGAATTGTATCCAGCGCAGAGCACTCGTGAAAAATACATTTCTGCTTTGTTCATCAAAATTAATGTGAATTACATTCAACTTACATTTGTAATACTGCGTGGGTTTCGCTGTCGGGTATAGGGCTGCCATTATCCAAAGTTTTTCTACAGTTGATTATTGGTCCCTGAGTTCAGGGTGGTGCCCCGTTTTGATTGTTTGTCAATATTCATAATTTAGTAATTTAGTAATATTGATAAAACATCTTTGATAATTTACCAATAATTGAATCTGTACCCTACAAGTACCCAACAGCTCCTTGGTCCTCACTCCACTACACGCCCACTCAGATCCTCCAACCTTGGTCTTTTAACCATTTCTCGTTCCAACTACAAGACCAAAGGTGATCGTGCCTTTGCCATTGTAGCTCCAACCCTCTGGAATCTTCTCCCGCTGTCTGTTTTAAGCCTCTTTTAAAAATCCACATTTGTGTAAAGGGCTGCACCCCTTTTATGCTGCATTTTAAATGTTATTTGTATTTTGTTTCTTTTTCTTTATTTCTTCATATTGTAACGGCCGGCAGGACGCCGTTGTGTTGACTGTTCTGCACGGCAGTGCAAAGGATCATGGGACTAGGTTATTTATTTTATTTTTTTATTTATTATTTTATTTATATAGCACTTTTTTTAAAAGTGCTATATAAATAAAGTGTTTACTTACTCCTACAAAACATGTCAGCGCAGGTTAGTAATTTGTGGGAGACAGTATTTCTTTGTGAGGCTGACAAAAAGTTTTTATATACTGTATGTGAATATTCATTCTATAATATTGTATTATAGTATGAATATATGAGACACTGCAGCTCCTTTTTGTAGGACACACCTGTAACTCCACCTTTACTTACTCCTAACTAATTACTTTAAACTCTGAACAACATCCACTTGAATCCATCAACATTTTCTTTCATAAAGAAAGCTGACATTTTTACTTTCAGAGTACAACCACAATCAACTGGCATATCTTTATGTAACAAATTGGCTGCATACAGTATCTGCACCAACGTTCTGTTTAATTCCCATATAATCCTTCCTTTACCTATTCCAAAAGCTCCAGCTTCCGCCGTGTCTCATCTCAGGGCATATACAGTACAGTTAACTCCCACCCTGAATTCAAAGCAAGCATGTCACAGCTTAAGGGAATTAAGCTTGATTTCCCGCTGCTGGTGACCCCACAGAGATTACTGTGACACTGTAGTGGGGAGATATGTGCAGCGTGCAGTTTCACAGAGATGAGTTCCCCATGGTCCAGTGACCAGACATGAACAGAGACAGATACTGTTTCGTCTGGGTGGTCTGCACAGGACGGCAGTAAACAACCAGGTAGGATACAGAACAACACTTTGTTTCTCTCTCAACATTCAGTACAAGTGAAATCAATTGTGGCTCGGTCATATCGGTACTCTCTTCTAACAGCTTTAGTGCGTAACTTTTTTATATTAATGAATGTCCGTTACATTCAAGCCATTGCCAAATGAGTTGCTACAAAGCTAATTAAGACTATCAGCTCCACACAACTCTCTCTGTATTTCTCAGTATGGATATGTTCAGAAGATTGTGTCGTTCGCCGACTTTCGCGCACAGAAACTCAAGTGAGGATAATTACCTCTTCTGAAGAGTCCATCATGTTTTCTTAATCCTCCGTGTCCTCCTTGGCTATTAGCAACTCATGTGGCTGTGCTAACAGTTTTCAGTCCCTCCAGAAAAACGCGGAGTTTTTTTGTGATTGTTGCGGGCAAAAATCCTTGATTATGCGGCACGTTTTCTTAAAAAATGCGATGGAATATGCGGGATATTTATGCCATTTTATGCGATGAAAATGCGGGAACTTGCAAAAATTGCGGGAACTTGCGGGAACTTGCAAAAACTGCGGTTTGATGAAAAAGTGAAAAAAAGTGATTCCCCAACACTGTGTTCTCAGTAGGTGAAATTACGTCACTTTATAACGTTCCCATGGCAACAGGGGAAAATGGCTGCTCTTGTGTGAAGTAAACGCAACATTTTTCAACTTTCTGCTGAGATATATGTGACTTTTTTGCAACGAAAATGCGGGGATTATGAAATCATGCAAGCCCCGCATATTTTGCGCTGAAATCGGCAATTTATGCGGCGAAAGTGCGGCGTATTTTAAAAAATGCGGCCCCCGCATAAATATGCGGACTTTGGCTGATTATGCATTGAATTCTGCGATCGCATAATCGCGTTTTTCTGGAGGGACTGAGTTTTGTTGTCATTACTTAGAATTCCTCATGGGGGAGACAGAAACTACGTACTATAGCTTTGATGTGTGTCTTTTTCATGCATGAATTCATGCATGAAAAATCATGAATTCAGTACTTCATGAGCTATCAATAATGTACAAGGATTAATATTATCTCATGCATGACTTAAATCAGTAATCATGATCATCATTGAAATACCTTAATTGATGCATTCATTAGCGTATTGTTCCTGCAATATTTATGATGTTCATGTCTTCTTCATAGGTAAATCTGTAGTTAAAGTGACAGGCTAAAGAATCATGATTAACTAAACATAACTTCTTCATTAATTTTTTATGTTTGTGGCCCTTCAAATAAAGTGCTGACCTGCTCCATCTTTAGCATTGATAAATAAAATATGATTAAAGGTGCAGTAAGTGATTCTGCACAAAAGCTCTTGTTCTCAGGCATTACTGTTTAAGTGCATTATGTTGTTCTGAATAAAGCAACTAGGTTCAACTCTGACCTGCAGCCCTTTGCTGCATGCATTCCACCTCTCTTTCCCCTTTCACATGTTCAGCTGTCCTATATAATAAAGGTCTAATAAATAAATAAATAAAAAAATATCTTAAAACTGTTCTACCAACCATACTAGAATTGTATAACATGAAACCAAGGGGGATATTTGCGAAGGATTTAACACCCTGTTTAAAGGGATACTTCACCAATTTAGCATTAAGCTTTGTATCAGTAGAGACACGGTAGTATTTTTGAATGACCGTGCGTCTCTCCCTCATGTCCCCCTGAGACCAGAGATCTCTGTATTGTGGGTCTGGTAAAAAATCTTCCGATGACGTAAAACAACGTTTTTTGTCTTTACTCGAAGCAAGGCAATCTCAGCCGGAAAAAAATAACTGTCTGCCATCTTGAATCTTCGTTAAACAGGCTCTCGTTTCAGCAGCAAACTTTTACAACAGTTATGTGCATTCAAACTACCGCACATGTGTACCACCGGGATACATTGGTACAGATCGGAGAATATGCAGGAAACGTTATTACAGATGGAATACTCGATACACTTCGCGAGCTTCGCCTGCTACGGAGACCAGCACCTAGCCGGGGTAAGGGACATCCAAAGCAGGCTAGCGCTAGCCGGCCATCTGTCCCATAAATCCTGCTTGCAAGTGTACGCTCATTAAACAACAAACTGGACTACATCCAACTTCAACGAAACTCCCAACACGAGTTCAGAGACTGATGTGTTTTTATGGAAACATGGCTGAACAACAGTATACCAACACTGGGACTATCCAGCTACCAGGCTGCTCTCGCTTTCTCATGGAGGTATGCTGTGTTAATACGGACTGGTGCAAAAATGGGGTGCTTATCCAACTACTGCTAAGTGCTGGTGGAGTTTGTGACTGTTAAATGCCAACCATTCGACATTCCATGCTAATTTATACTCTGTGTTTATAGCCCACCAAGCGCTAATGCTAGTATGCGTTAGCTGAACTTTACGGATCCTGCTTGCAAGTGTCCGCTCATTAGACAACAAACTGGATTACATCCAACTTCAACGAAACTCCCAACTTGAGTTCAGAGACTGCTGTGTTTTTGTTTTTGTGGAAACATGGCTGAACAACAGTGTATCAGTGTTTACAACCCACCAAGCACTAATGCTAGTATGCATTAGCTGAACTTTACAGAGCCTATAATGTGTGTGCACTAAATGTAGCCTGTTTCGTATGTCGTTTTTATATATTTTAAATGTGTAACACCACTTGAGCCACGGTGAAACGTTTCGTGTATATGGTTGAAATAACAATAAAACACACTTGAGTTGAGTTGAATGCCTCTGTCTGTCTGTAAATGGTAGGCGTGGTTTGGGAGTAGACTTATAAAGCAGCGAAGCAGGTGCATTCTGGGATTTGGTGTCTTTCATCCATATGAGCCAAAAACACATTTTCTGGCTTTTCTTGGCCTAGAAAGCACCAATTTCAATTTTCTTTTCACGTTTCTACTACATAAGTGACCCAATTTAAAGATATATTCAGCTTTCAGCAGAAATATGCCTTTAAGGACTAAACACTCAAATTGCGTGTTGCGAATGTTTGGGCCAGTAAAATGATATTATAACAGCATTGTTCAAGATTGATTTGTTTGGGTTAATGTAATATCTATTTCACAAAATATGGGAGGCAATGAAAATGTAACTGAACTTGATGTATCAGGAAACTGTGTGTGAATTTATCTGGACAAAGCTGATGTAAAAACTGTGTGGTTTGGTTTGTAGTGTTTTATCGGGCACAGACAAAAGAAAGAGACTAAAGGGATGGAAACAGAGAGGGAGAGAGAGACAGTGAGTGATAAAAAAAATGTGGTCCTGTCTTCAGTAATAGTTCAGATAATTGACAGCAACACCAAATTTTACTGCAAATTAAATGCCACTTTCCTGGAGCTCTCTGTTCAGCATGTTGCTCATTCAACATGTAACAGACTGTTATTTTTCACATGATTTCACCTTTCAGTTTCCTTCAGCAGCCAGACTTTTGAAGGCTTACAACAGCTCCAGCCTAGTGCATTCTGATTGAAGCAGCCAAGTAAATACTTATTAAGCTGGTATGTTTGCAGCAATAAGCGAATGAAAGGAGTTCAAAAGTTTCAAGATTTACCAAAAAAATGGCTCCTTCCATACTGGCACCTTTGCTCGGATTACGCACATCTTTCAAACTCACAGGAGCGTTTTCCGTAGTCACATCAAAACCAGATAAAATAACTGTCTTACCTTATTAATCATGTGAAACAGTCATTTGCTTGTGTTCAGGAACAAAAACTAATTAGTTATGTTCATGTTCATTGTTCCTTAATTTAAAAAAAAAAACCTCATCGTTTACTTCTTTTTCAAACGAGACACAAACCCCGGTCTCCTGGGTGAAAGTCCTGTGTTTGTTTGACCTATCCACCCCCCCAACCTTCTTATACTATACTATACTATACTGTTGCACACGGGAATAAGGACTCAGTGTGACTTAGTATTTTCTTCCTTTACTGGCACTGCAAAATACAGACATTGCGTACATTGTTAACACATTTCTGTCCAGCGTTTGCTCTTAGCACTACCATACATTGTACATGCTTTGACTCCGTTTACTCCTGACAGAAACGCTAATTTAAGGGTATGCTCCCTCTTGTGGCTGAAGGGAGCAACAACATGTTTCTACTACAATGCCTGAATGCAGGGAGCACAGTGACTCTTTTAACAACATAAAGCAATGCACATTTTACTGAACATGAACTGCTATAATGCAATTAAATTAAATTAAATAAATAATATTAAATAATATATATGGGTGGTGGCTTTTCCTATGAACTAAACAGTATAACTTATTTTATGACCTGGTCCTCACACTCTCCCCTCAAAAATGTAATGGCGTCCCGCCGTTATGACATTATCAGTCCACATGTTATACTCATGCATTACATTCAGAAAGGTCATTGCCACATAGGAGTCAGAAATGATTAAGTCCATGAAGATGCATTACTATTTCCAGTAAATCATATGACATGTATCTCCCGTTAACGCCATATTTTTGCAGCAGGTGTCATTGTGCACGATAGCAGTCCACTGCCACTTCCATCACGACCATGGGTATCTGCATCTATTCTGGGTAAGTTTCTATAACATGGCATTATCCTCCTCTTTGAATAAACACGTGGTTCGGTAGTTATTGCAGGTTCCCTCAATAATACTTTAACAAAACATTTGTATGCCTATTCAGCTGTCAGAGTTGTATTATAACTTAACTAACACCACTCAACCTATGGAACTTTTCAAGGAGAACAAGAACAGAAACCTAATTATTATTGGCTTTATGAGAACTTCACCCCATTTGGTTTATAAGTCTGCCAGATATACTTATTCATAAGACATGGTAGGCAGCCCTAATCTATGGTAAGTAAACATTAACTTTTGTTTTCTCAATCTCAAAGGATACTTTTTCTCTCTGACAGGGGACTAGTCAGCATCCTCTCGGTCACTGCCTGCAGACTCGGGAGACTGATGATCTCTTTCAGTACCTGGTGTGTCAATGTCCTTCTCTTGTGTCACCAGTTCCCCTTCGTCTTGGTCCCCCTGGTACTCAGTATTGTCCTCATTATTTACATCCTTAACGTCTGCTGCTCCATTTCCAGGATGGACCTCTGATGCCTCTGTCCACAGATGATGTTCCACCTGGTCCTTATCTTGAGCTTGCAGTCCAATGATTCCTCTCCATTCATCCTCATCCTCTGAACTGTAGTCTTGCTTTTGTTGCTTCTGCCTCTGTTTGTTGTTTGTTGTTTTTCTTTTTCTCTTTTCTTCGTTCTGCAGAGGGCTCCACTTCCACCACCGGCAGGAAGTCACATGGCAACAAAAGGTTCCTATGGGGGAACCGAATCCTTCCCTTTCCAGTTTCTGGCTTGAGCTCATACACTGGGCTGTCTTGATGTTTCCTTTTTGTCACCACGAACACTTGATCTTCCCAGAATGATCTCAACTTCCCTGGTCCTCCCTTTTCATTGAGATTTCAGACCAGTACTCTGCATCCAGGGTGCAACTCTGCCCGTAGGTCTTCCTGTCATAGAGAGCTTTGCATCGTCTGCCCTCCTTACAGGCTGTCTCAGACGCCAGTCTGTAAGCATCACTCATTCGAGCTTTCCACTTCTCAGCAGTCTCCATGGGATAAGCCTTTATCTTTCACTGTGAGACCGAACATCAGGTCAATGGGGAGCCTTGGGTTTCGCCCAAACAAGAGAAAGTAAGGGGCATAGCCAGTGGCCTCGCTGCGTGTACAGTTATAAGCGTGGACTACCTTTACCAGGGAAGCTTTGAGCAAACATACTCCACTTGATGGGACCACTGCAACTGACAGTCTAATTGTATGCCTAAATACTTATATGTTGTTACCTGCTCAACAAGTACACCTTCAATTTGAAGTGTGCTGTGATCTCCTATTCATTTCTTTGGTTTTATTTACATTAAGTGTCAGGTTATGCCTGTTGCACCACTTCACTAACTCCTTTATCTCCTGTTTATAGATATCAATATCTGAGTCTTTTGTAAGTAGACTAAGTATGGCCGTGTCATCTGAAAATTTAATGATGTGGTTATTTCTATTGATGTTTCTGCAATCATTTGTGTATATTATAAAAAGTAAAGGAGAGCTTATACAGCCTTGAGGGGCACCTGTACTTATGTTTAGAGTATCAGAAAGAGTAGAGTTGACTTTTACCTGCTGCTTCCTGTCTGTCAAAAAAGAACCATACCATCTAATAATGAAGGTGTTCACCTCCATCTGTTGTAATTTACATAACAGTGTCTGAGGAAGAATACAATTAAATGCAGAGCTGAAGTCCATAAATAATAATCGAACATAAGTTGATGGATTTTCAATTGCATTTTTGTCTCTGTTTGATTTATTTCTACAGGTCTTGTGTTAGCTGGGTATATAGTTTTGACCGTCTGAGTTTGTCCAAGAGCAGTTCTTGGGGGTAGTAAGATCTCATGAGGCGTGTTATTGGTGACTGGGAAAGTGATGCGGGACCACGAACCTCGCTGAAGACGCACTACACTTTCCCGGACCTCCAACCCCTCTGGTAACTGTGGATGTGGGTTTGGCTCAAATAGGACATCCTGGTGATCTGGAAGTGGGCCTGCTCTCACACTACACTTAACAATTTTGGTCTGACCAGCTGGAATATTCAGTAGCTCTCTCCCTATTTTCACTGTACCTTCACCGAGTCCATTTTCTTCACTCTTCATCACTTTCAGAAAAACCTCTGCATTCTTACAGTCAAAGGAGAATGCCGCGCTGACAGCCTCTGTTACTACATGTGGTGGACCTATGCCCTTTTCTAATAGATGTTCAATCACATTGAATCCAATGATTGGCTCCTCTGCAATTCCATCTTCATGAGCTACCAGCACTGGCACTTGCAGCTCAACTTGTGTGGCTTCAACTGTGGGCAACCCAAACTTGATTTCAACCCACCCGGAAAAAGGGATTGGTGTCTGATTCACTGCCCTCCCATCTAGCGTACCAGGTCCCAGGATTTTGGCTATGCTTCTAACTGTGGTATGTGGTATGTTCTGTTGTCTCTACTTCTCATTTATCAGGCAAACCTGTGAACCTGTTCTTCTCACGCCATCCAAGAGGTAGGTGATTAGATTTTTCTTCCAAATCAGACTGAGGAGCTGAGCCCTTCATTTTGGGGAGAGGAGACTGACATTAACTGCTTCACTTATCTTGTCAGATGGGCTAGCAGCCATTTTTGCCTCCAGCTGCTGAATGCTGTCGGTTATGAGCTCATGAACATGTTTTTTGCGGCTCATTCTTGTTACGTTCTGTAACAGATGTAGATGGATGAGCTGTTACAATGCTAGCAGACATATCAACCTTCTCTGACCTGTCTGTGGCCTTCCTCTGGGTCCGACATCCCCTGGAAATATGTCCACTCTGTCCACACTTGAAGCAATGGTCACACTGTTCTCCTCTGTTGCTGTCCTGACAATCCCTACAGCCCCGCTTCCTAGTTGGACGGTGTGGGAGGAAAGGTCTGTGTGATTCACAAATAGCCCCCTTTATTTCAGCTATTTCACCTTTTAACTGGTTGATTATAGCAAGGAGTTCCGATTCCTTACGAGTCACTGTCGGTTGGGTTCTAACAGTTTTGACTTCTGTAGGTGTGGCGGATGACGGCTCTTGGCCACCTACTGCTCAAATTACTGCCTCATGAACTGGCTGGGCCTCTGCTTTTATTCTTCTCACTTTAGGTTCTCTGCTGTTTTTCCTGAACTTTTGGCTTGCCGCTTCATTTGTTTTAGTAATCAGGACATCATCAATAACTGCTGGATCATCCAAGTAGCTCTTGATCTGATATTTCACATTGTCACTTATCAATCCTGTACCCACAGCCCTGAAGAACTTTCTCTGTATCAGTTCAGCACTGTACTGTTCATCTGTACCTGGTTCTCTGGATGCTGTAAGAAGTCTCTCTTTCAGCTCTATCGCCCTGAACAGAAAGTTCTCTGGCGACTCGTTACTATGGGTGATATTTATTAGCCGATGGTAGAGATCAGTGGAGCTATCCTCTTTGTAGTGCCCCCTTTAAGATAGTATGAAGCTGTGAGAGGGTGAGGTCTGTTTTGATCTCCAGCATATCACGGAGGCTCAGGCCTGGGCTTATGGCCCTGACAACAGCTTCAATAATTTTGGCCTCACTGTGACTTTTCCGTCACATTTCATTGACCAGGTTAGAGTATGACAACTTATCTCTCTGACCCCTCTCTCCAATCTGGCCATTAATTTTAAATTCCCTACATATGGTCACTTCAGGTGGCTGGGTTGCTGATGAAGCAGCTAGCTTGGGGAATAAACCCAGACTGGGTCTCTGGTCAGTCATTTTGTTAGTCAACCTTGCCATTTCTTCCTCCAATTTCTTTGTACAGGACTGAAAATTGAGCTGCAATGCTGCATATTGCTCCTGTAGGCTGGCCAATGCTACAGCATCCTTAGTGACACTATCATCGAGATCCTGTATTTGCTCATCTTTTCCCTTTACTTCTTCAGCACTTGCTATTAAGCGGACCAGGAACTCATGTGCCACTTCTTTTTCATTTTCAATAGCTGTATCCACTGTAGCCACTTCAGTTATTGATCTGATCAGCATGTGCTTTTTTGTGTTTTTCAGTTGAGATTTTATGTTGCAAACACACTTCTGTCAGCTGTTCAAACCTCAACTGCACCAGAATCTCACTCGAGCAATCTTGCAGTTGTTCCAGCTCCATCACGTGTGTGTTGAACCTGCGATCTCTCACTGCTCCTTAGTAGCACCGCTGATCCCACTTCTGACACCAATTTTTGTTGCACACGAGAATAAGGACTCAGTCTGACTTAGTATTTTCGTCCTTTACTGGCACTGCAAAATACAGATATTGCGTACATTGTTAACACATTTCTGGATGCTGCTACATGTTTTGCAGCCCAGTTTGTTATCATTAAAAACGAGCCAGCTATGCGTGGAGCAAAAATACATAATTTGGTCCTTTGACCAACAGTCAGGCTATCCGTGTGTTTTGTTACTCACATTATTGTTGACGTTGGTGTCATGGACTAAGGTAACGTTAAGGTTGTTAGCGGCAGACTCCTCATTAACGCCAGCTGTTCCGCTCACATCAACGCTAACGTTAGCTTGAACGTTAGCTTGAAGCTCACAAATCGTACTACCTCCTGATGTTTCTGGTTGGTCTTGGAACTCTGTTGACGTGTCTGGCTCTGGCACACGCCTTCTTTAATACCTTTCTGAAGCCAGTTGGCTAACATAACGACTTACAAACTCAACACTTATTTTTAGTTTCTAGGTTTTCAGCAGTGAAAAATCTGTTATGGTCAGGCTGACAGCTTTTTCAAACTAGCGTCCGTGGAGAAGCTAACTTTTGATAGGGTGTGCCGACTGCTTGCCTTTACATGATTCGTCAAGATCTAAAATGTAAACACGTAATGCCCTCTGGGTAGTGTAGTTTATGTAACGTTAGGGTCAGCTCCCAGTTTGGGTCCGGGAGGCAGCTCCCAGTTTGGGTCCGGGAGGCAGATACTCTCACCACATTCAAGAGTAAACTTAAGACTCTCCTCTTTGATAAAGCTTATGGTTAGGGAGTGAGGAGTTGCAGCATCTGCCTAGCCCAGCCCACCTGCTTCTCTGTCCCAGAAATGCTTGTTACAAACCTAGCCCTGGGAGCTTGCTCCCCGGAGTCTTTCTGTTTCTTTTCACCCAGGATGAAATCCCCGGGATTAGGATGGCACCAAAATCATGGTTCCAGCTGTTGCCGTGGTTCTGCTGAAATTCCCTGCTATGCCGTGCTGCTCCCTGCGCTACTACAACCACTATTTCTAGTCACTGTTTATTATCTATACTGTGATGCACCCCAACGGCACGTCAGACACCACCTACCAAGAGCCTGGATCTGTCCGAGGTTTCTTCCTAAAAGGGAGTTTTTCCTCGCCACTGTTGCACTAGTGCTTGCTCTTGGGGGATTTGTTAGGTTTTTTGTAAATTATAGAGTGTGGTCTAGACCTACTCTATCTGTAAAGTGTCCTGAGATAACTCCTGTTATGATTTGATACTATAAATAAAATTGAATTGAATTGAATTGAATCTCTCTGACACTGACGCTTTCTCTATCAGTGGTAGCGTACCGGCTGCATGCGAGAAGTAGCGGTACGCAAGAAAAAGTGCAGGTACGCTTAAGAGTAAAATGTAGAAGTGCCGGTACTGCGTACCGGTGAGTACCGGCCCACTTCGAGCACTACATAGAAGAAATGGACCAACAGATCCCGCTGCTCTGGACGGAGACCAGTGAAGTCTATTAGAAGCACTTTTCCGTTGATAGCCGAGCGTTACTGCGCAGCTGCAAACTGACCTTGCCGACGTAGGTGTGATGTGAGTAAACTGAAAGTTGGAAGTCTTCTGGTAGCTGTGCCAAGAGAAATCTCAATCATTCCCAATCTTGCAGAGACGGAGAGCGTAGGTATATGTAAGGAGATAACATAGGCACAGGCTAATTATTGCTAACTAAAATGCTAGTTAACATTAGTAATTCAACTAAACAGCTAATGTAAGTCGAAACTGCCTGCGAGCTTCTCCTGTACTGTACAGTAATTCCTCTACTATGTGACAGCAAGTTGCGTGGTTATGACACAATCGTTAGCCTATTTTTATAAAAACGTCTGCTACGGAGCCATAACGTGAGGTACATTGTCGTGTTTCTTTAGAAATAAACAATGGACAAATAAAGTCTTTAAACGCTTCAGATGTAAAGTTATTGGCTGTCAAAGTGACGCCAAAATGAATGGCAGTCAATGGAATGCTAACGGGGGTGATGGCTTATTAGCATCAAAATGGCGCCATAGGAGGCTTCACTCTGTGGAGAGAAGCTTGCCCCCTTGACTATACTTCACATTACTTCCTGCTTTGCTCCCATCATAACTACTACAGCCACAAGAGGGGGTCACCACTATGAATGTAAACATGAGTCCTGATTGCTGCTTGAATACTCTTGCATTGCGAGACCCGGGATGGGAGAAAAACGTGCTCTGGTTTATTGGCATTTCTTTAAACCAATCACAATCGTCTTGGATGGTGCTAAGCACCGGACAGGGCCACAGTGCCGCTGCAAAATAGCTTTGGGAAGGAACTTCTTTTGGTGGAACATGTGCTCGTTCAAAAGTTGTTTTAGTCGTGCAACAGAAAACTCAGATTGGACAGATAGTCTAGCTAGCTGTCTGGATTTACCCTGCAGAGATCTGAGGATCAGTTAACTATAGTCCATAGCCAAATTTCTGGCAGAACGAGAGCAATCCCGGAAGTGGAACATCATAGATATAGACAACTGGTTGAACAGACGATCCATGGTGGCGTTTTACGGGGGGAGGACATTCTCCAGAAAGCTCATGGAGTACCTAACAAAAATGGGTCATACTTTGAAAAACATGACTGTGTTCATTGGATTTGGTATTTTGTCTAGTAGATTTGAATATTTCTAGTGTACAAGTGGATATTTTAGTTTGATGGTGGTACTAGAAAGAGAAAAAAATGTCAATCTGTTTATTTGGCCAGTAGTTTTCAAAAAGATGTAATTGAGAGCAAAAGCAATCATAAGCTAGCCTGACATGCCAGACCCCAGACCCACATCAAGATGTTGTGTCTGGGAACTCACCATTGACAGGGCTCTCAACCAGAGCAACGCTAGTTGATAGATTAAACTTTTGTCGTATCCGGTCGGCAAAACTCTGAACACATCTTCCTTTTTTAAGAATGACTTCAGTGCCGTTCTTTGGTCTTTTCTCAAAGAAAAGCTTAACTCCAAGTCTTCCAGAATCGCGGCCAAAGCCGATTCGAATGATCGCTGTTCGCCAGCAACAGCAGCCATCTTCTTTGATTTCAAGTAGCAGGGAATATTCACGCGGAACTGTCGCAACTCTGCTGTCTTTATGTTAAGCCCGCCCACCGACTCTATACATGACGTGATTGGCCTGACTAGAGTTTGGTTTTTCCAGCTCGCAAGCCAACGGAGAGTTGCTAGACGACCCTGGCTGCAAATTACATTTGCTGCCGCTAGGGTGTGTCTAGATTTCTAAGCTAATCATAAGCCCTATTCACATGGGATTAGTATCACCTGGGGACCTTGTGTGGTTTAGAAATGTATTTGCACGGGATAAGTGAAGACTGCTTTTAATCGAATTTACTGACATATCTGTACCTGTGAGAGTACCCCAAGGCGCGCAGAGGCCGGCCAGGGCGAGGCCGCTGCACCACATTGTATCAGGGTTCCGTATCTTTTGTTTCTGGCAACAAGGTTTGCTCAGTGGTTGGCACTGCTGCCTCACAGCAAGTAGGTACTGCAGAGTTTGATCCCCGGTCCAGGCAGGGCCTTTCTGTGTGGAGTTTGCATGTTTTCCCCATGTTTGCGTGGGTTTCCTCCAGGTGCTCCAGTTTCCTCCCACCATAAAGACATGCATGCTGGGTAACTAGGACTACAGTTGAAAATTAGCCATCTGGCTAACACTGGCGAATTTACAGAAACGTTGATTAATGTGCATTGTCCTATTTAAAAAAAAAACACACATTCTGATCTGTGGCCTTAAATATAGAGCGTTTATATGACTCTGTGTGGTTAGATTTCATCCACATTGTGCTGTGAGTCAAAGATGCTTGTATGCCATCTGTCAGTGGAAACACCTTGAGAAATGCTCTAATATGTATAATATTAGCTGCTTTTCCCAGCGTACATCCCCTCAGTGGCTGTATCCTGGGGGAGACCATCTGGTGGCTGGTTTTAGTCTAGTATGCCTACACATATTTGTATTACAATATTGCCATCTCTACATATATGGACATTTCTAAATTCTCTACTGACAAGCCTTTTCTTACTGAGCTTGGAGAGAAAACCAAGAATACTCAAACAGTTTGTACATTTGTTCCAGCATTTGAATTCATGAATCTGTACACTCAACATTTAATAACATGAGTCGACTGTTACGAGACATCCCAGTTTGTCAGCACTATTGTCCCGTTACCAGATGGAATATCCTGCACTTAGGTATAGAGTACACAGATAATTTTTAAAAATCTTAAAATTGTCTGACAACCAATTTAATAATATTCAGTCAAATTAAAGCCCCTATTTGTAGAATTTGATTTCTGACTTGACTGGCACCCTCCAATGGTAATATAATAAATACAAATAAAAAAGTGTCACCAACAATACAAATAAAAACTGACATCAGATAATTGAAAAGGTACTGTAATTACAAAACAAATTCTAAAAATAAAACAATAGGCCTCATGGAAGAACATTTTCTTAACTTTCTCTTACTTTTTAGAATCAGCAAATGCTCCCAACTTGAGATAACTGCCTAAAAGTAATGAAAGCCATCTGTGCGTAAAAATGTAAATTCATAAAAAAAAGATTAAAGTCCACTTCCGGGAATGTTCTGTGACTCTGCTTGACTAAAGTGGGAGCAAAATAGAACTTACATTATTTATGTTTGGAAACGGGTGTAATGGCTTGTTAGAAACTTGTTAATCAAAGCACCAGTAGAGCTGATGGGTGGAGGCTATGTGGAGCTTCTAGGTTCTACAAGCTGTACCTGAACATGTCCAATAAAAGATGGGGTACTCCTGATAGCACTTTTGATGACAGAGTATACGTGTGTGATAAACTGATGCACCCAGAGACGTAGCTACCAGACAAGTTCAAAGCACGCAATCAGATGGGCACGGGGGGGTTTGAGTTATTCTTTCCTGGTGGACAACAGTAAACTACATTTGAATTGTATTACAACAGCGTTTTGCCAAATTATACACATGATCCTCATTATTTTTATCACATGTGGTTCAATACCATGCTCTGCATCAGACTGATAATCTAGGTTTTGAGATTCCCACTTATGGCTTTGATCAAGATGACTCAGACAATGCATCCGACACAGTGTGAATTTTTCTTTTATTTATGATTTTTAATCATTTCCTGACTTATTTACCTGATTATTTGTTTCATTTCACATAAAGAGTGGTGTTTGCTTTCACTAGAGGGTTTTCTTTTATCCCCTCACAAAAGACATAGGAAATATATTCTTATACATGAATGTAATTTGATTATGGTGATTAGGTTGTAATCAAAAGAGTGGAATGTAATGGCAAAAATTACATTCAGCATGCTTCTTTTCCTTCCCCTGTTTAAATGTCATTGTGTAATTTTCATTTATGCTTAAACAGAGCTTATCTCAGTACAGCACATAGATAGTCATTTTGTTTCTATTTCAGCACCTGCGAAATCTAGTCAAATGCATACGAGACCTCTCTGGTGAACCAGATAGGCCAACAATGTCATGGTAACCCATCTTCTAGTTTAGCAGTTGTTCCCAGTGCATCTTTGTGACCTAGGGGTGATAGTGGGTCAAAACACGGGACACATAGGCTCCAGGGTGTCACTTATGATTTAGATTGTATGCTGATTTACAGATATTCCTGTGTAACAGAATATTTAGAATAGGCCATGTGTAAGTACACATGGCCCTCCCTCTTCCTTCACTCCCTCTCTGTTATCCATATAAGCTCAGTGCTTTCGTTTGTTTTGTGCTCATCGAAGATCCTTTTCCACAACTGTGCTGCGTGCATATATATATATATATTAATAAAATACAAAAAGCTACATTGGTTCAGTCTACGACTATTTCTTGATATTTGTTTCACCATTCTATTTTCTTCCAAAACATCTACACCTGCTGCATTCTGAAATATTTTCCACAACACGGGCAACAGAGTTTATGAACTGCAGCTCGGAAAAGATAACTGCGTGGCATGTGAATATGCATTCATATGCACGTGCACCAAATAAATCTCAGCAGGTCAGCAATAACCTCTGCGAGGACCAGTCAGATAATTAATGGATGTTATGATGACACTCCTCAAAGGTGAACATTGTTGTAACTGGGAAGACAATACACCATCATTTTTCAATTTTGAGTTTTTTGAGGTCTTCTTTCAGACTATTGGGGGGGGACTATTTGCATCTGTTAATTTCTCCTAAATTCACCAAAAGTTAGCATTAGATAATGCCTTGTTTCCATATTTAAACATAAAAACTCTTGGAAGGTTTTTTACAGTGGGGCTTCTTCAGATATCATTCATAGTTCGTTCACCTAACAACCGTAAATGGATTTCTTTCATGGCTGTTGACACCAGATTCTGATTTATGGAGTGATTAAAAGAGATATCCAAAATTCCCTCTGTAAAAACCTTTGACTGGCTTAATCCAATGTTTAGATTTCTGTTCTGGAAATGTATGCAAATTAGCACATATTTAACAAGATAATGCATAATTTGCATACAGTATTTAAACAACTTGTAATTGTGATATTTACTAGTTAGGACACCTAAGGCCTGTACTACAAATCAAGATCAACATGCCCTGGATTTATTTCAATTACCCGGCTTCACTTAACATAACAACTGCGGTCCCGCATAACCTGTGACACGACGGTGGTTAACAACTAGTTCAATCAACCCAGGGTTTCTTAATCCAGCACGTTCACATAAAAGAGGCGGTGTTTGCACATCACGACCAATCGCAATCATCTATCAGAGCCGCATATTTTAAACAAGAAGAGCAAACTATAATTCTACATAAATATGAAGAACACAGACACGGTTTTACAGGCAAAACGCAATACAGTCGCTGCTTCCTAAAACAAAAAATAGCCGAAGCTGTAAATGCGTAAATCACAAGCCACTTTAAAGCAGACATATTATGCTCATTTTCAGGTTCATAATTGTATTTTGATGTCGTACCAGAGTAGGTTTAATTCTCAAAAAACACCATATTTTATATATTCTAGCTCCTCTTTTCAGCTCTGTTCAGGTCTCTGTTTTAGCTAGAGAGTGAGACATCTCTTTTTTTTTACCGTCTTTGTCGCACATGTGCAGTAGCTAGGTAATAAGGCATGGATAGCCGAACTGAGCCCGACAGGTCCCGATGGTACCTGACGGGCCGAGCCGGGTTCAGACAGATATTTAGAAATTATGGTCGGGCCGGGCTCAGTCACATCAGCATGATAAGGCATTTGTTGTAAAATGGTGCTGCGGCTCCTTTAAGAGAGTGTCTGTGTGGAAGGTGGGCAGAAGAGAGATAGAGAAAGAGGAAGCAAACGTGTAGATGCGACCGGAGCAGAGTTATTCATTCTATAACGGCGGCCCTGGAAAAAAAAAAGAGATTTTAACGGTGTTGGGCTCGGGCCGGGCACGGACATAAATCTCTTGATGCCTGTCGGGCTCGGGGCGGGTTCGGTCACGGTTCTGTCAGACGTGGTTCAGAGACAGAAAAATTCGGCCCGATCCGGACTCTACTAGGTAAGGATCCTATCATCCAGCTAGCTATTTAAACAACTTTGGTCAGTTACAAGGCAGGATTAGCCGGGAGACTTCTTCTAAACGAGGGCGCACTTCCAATTTAACGTGGAATACCTGCAGAACAGGGACATGTAAGTAGTTCTTTTGTAGATTATGGTTAACTTGTGTGTGTTTTAGGTAGCATGCTAGGGCTAGCATGCTAGCGGTTAGCCACCTCGTCTCGGCTACTGACATAGAAAGCCGTGCAGATTTTGAAAAGCTCACCCGGAGACTGAAGGCAGGACACATTCAGAAACCCGTAACTCACTCAAAACAGCATGGATGTGTTTTTTCCAAGTTTGTGTAAGAGACACATTTGTTTTTGATTTTTTTTTATAATATGGGCACTTGGGTTAAAAAAAGGTAACACCCAGCAGTGTGTATTTTCTTAGCCTCCCCTTTCAAATGCAACATTCAAATTACTAGAAAAATAATATCCTGAGAAAAGTGGATTTTGAGGGGTATAGCTCCATAGAGTCCCATTCATTCTGCACTCGCCTGTGAGCGCCCCAAGTGGAACTCTGGTGGAACTGCAGCCGGAAGTATCGAGAGAGTTAAACTTCTTCCCTTATTAAGGACTTTATGCAAGAGTTTGCTGATTTTATAGCGGGTATCATTTTAAAGTATGACCACTTTCTAATTTGTGGTGATTTTAATGTATTCTTATGTTGTCTGGACAAACCCTTGGTTAAAGACTTTTTGAATCTCATTTATTCCTCCAACCTCACCCAGTGGGTGTCTGGCTCGACCCACGAAAAGGGGCATGCATTAGACGTTGTGCTGTCCAATAGCTTGTGTGTTCATATCAATGAAATTTGTGACATTTGTATTTCAGATCATTTCCCTGTTTTATTCTCGAGTACTGGCCGATGCTCTGTGGTAAAGTCTTCACCTGCATGCCGCCGTTGTGTAATTAACTGTGAAACTCCGGCACAATTCTCTGCTGTTTTTAAAGGTTCTGTGCTTTATAACCTGGACAATGTTGATGCCCCCAATGCTGATGAGATTATTACTCTTTTTAATTCAACTTGCACAAATATTCTAGACACTGTTGCTCCACCAAGGATGAAACAGACAAAAGCACCTTCAGAGCCTTGGCTAAATGACTACACCTGTGCTCTGAGACGAACATGTCGGCAAGCTGAGAGAAGGTGGAAAAACGACAAACTCAAAGTGTCTTATGAAATTCTAAAGCACAGTCTGTCTGATTATCAGAGAGCTGTAAAATCTGAAAAAAACTGAGTATATTTCTAACCTGGTTTCTCATAACTGCCACAGGCCTCAAGTCCTTTTCAAAATGTTTAACACTCTTATAAACCCCTGTGACTCTGCCCCTATCGATCCCACATCTGACCTCTGTGATTCCTTTTTTAAATTCTTCGTTGAAAACATTTCTGTCCTTCGATCGTCTGTGACCACATCCTTTGATCAAGACCCCTCTGTTCCTTCAATGTGCACTGCGGTCCTGGAAAAGTTTGAGCCCATTTCAGTCACCTCCCTATCTGAGGTGGTCAACCATCTGCGGCCCACAAATTGTCCCTCAGACAGCATTCCCGCTCGTCTACTCAAGAAAGTCTTTGACACTGTTGGACCATGTATCCTATCACTGATAAATACCTGTCTTGTCTCTGGTAATGTTCCAGCTGCTTTCAAACATGCTGTTGTGCAGCATTTGTTAAAAAAGGAAAATCTCGACTCCTCTGTTCTGTCGAATTTCAGGCCCATCTCTAAGCTGCCGTTCCTATCTAAAGTCCTAGAGAAAGTAGTTTTGACCCAGCTGCAAACATTTTTAGTTACTCATAATGTTTATGAAAAGTTTCAGTCTGGTTTTAAACCCTGTCACAGCATAGAAACCGCCCTTTTAAGAGTTTTTAATGACCTAATTTTAACTGTTGATTCAGGAGTCCTCGCAATCCTGGTGCTCTTAAATCTCACCGCTGCCTTCGACACTGTTGACCACTCAATCCTCTTGTCACGCTTGGAACAGCGTGTAGGAGTTAAAGGTACTGCACTCAGGTGGTTCCAATCATACCTCACAAATAGGAGCTTCTCTGTCCACCTCGGTGATTACTCTTCTGAGACAGCACCATTAACCTGTGGTGTCCCTCAAGGCTCTGTCTTAGGCCCTATTCTATTCTCACTATACATGCTGCCCTTGGCGTCCATATTTGAAAAACATAAGGTCTCTTTCCACTGTTTTGCAGATGATGTTTATATGCCTTTAAATCTAAAAATTAAGGGCTCATTGCAGCCACTGCTTGATTGTCTAAATGACATTAAACGATGGTTGAGCCTAAACTTCAACAACAAAGACAAAACCGAGGTTATAGTGTTTGGACATTGATATTAGCACACTAAGTCCACTAACTCTGAATATTTGCTCTACTGCAAAGAGTCTTGATGTCTATTTCGACAATACATTCAAATTTGAGAAGCAGATTTCCTTCGTTGTCAGGTCTAGCTTCTTTCCGTTGAGAAATATAGCCACGGTAAAGGCCTATCTACGCCCTATTGACTTAAAGAGGCTAGTCAATGCCTTCATAACTTCGCGACTTGACTATTGTAATTCTTTGTATATGGGTTTAGACCAATCATCTATTGAACACCTGCAGCTAGTCCAAAATGCTGCTGCCCGCCTCCTGACAGGAAAAAAGAAGAGGGACCACATTACACCTGTGTTGCGCTCCCTCCACTGGCTACCTGTTCGCTACAGGATCAAATTTAAAATCTTATTATTAACTTTTAAATCTATCCAAGGACTGGCGCCACCTTACTTGTCCAAGCTCCTACATGCTTACACTCCAGCAAGAGTGTTGAGATCAGCAAATCTGTTCCTTCTTGATGTGCCAGTAACCAGGCCTCAGGCCTCTAGCTCACCCAGTAAGCGTGTTGGCCCCGTGTTGGCTGAGTCCTGCAGCGGCCAGGGTTTGAATCTGACCTGCGGCCCTTTGCTGCGTGTCATCCCCCATCCCTCCCCCTTTCATGTTTTCATCTGTCACTATAATAAAGGGAAAAGCCCCAAATAAGTAATCTTTAAAAAAAATACATTTCTTTTCTCTGGCCTATCCTTCCGGCTAAGTTATATTGCCCTTGCTCATCTATTATTTTTGTGATGTAATCTGTATTCAGTTGTTGTTTTATTGTTGTTGTTTTTACCTTGTAAAGCACTTTGGTCAACACAGTTGTTTTTAAATGTGCTATATAAATAAATTGACATTGACATTGAGATTATTAGAAATTATTTGACAAAACCCTGGGCTGAACCTGAAGTTACCTCGTTAACGCCAAATCTTGCTTCGTAGTACAGGCCTCTGGACAGCGAGGTGCATAAACCTGTGAAGATATGGCCAATAGCCCTGACAGCAATGGTATGATGTAAAACCAATTCTCATTTTTTAATTTAGAAATGTGACCACATAAACATTATCAACTGACATTAAATGGACATAGAAATAGATTTATTTACAGCAGAAAAATGATAAACAATGGTAAACCAACTAAAACTACACAATTCAAAGCAAAATAAGGCATCAGTGTCTCTGAGGCCAAAGTAACAAACAAAACCCCACACTACCTACAAAAAGAAAAACTGAATTACAGACTCAAACAAAACGACTAAACAACATGGCTGTCCACAAAACTGGAGAAAAGGAGCAGAGAAACCCATAGATGGGTAAATACTGTCAGACTGTGTCAAAATAATACCAAACAGTAGCTTCAACAACTACAAACTACCAGCACAACAGACAGCTCAATGGCCAAAGGCCAGAGGGCTATTTCAGAAAGCAGGTTTAACAAACTCTGAGTTCAAACCTGAACTCTGGGTTGACTCTGATCCGTCAAACTAAGAGTTTCTGGTTTCAGAACAGGTCAATCAACTCTGAGTTAACCAGGTTTCTGAAATGGGGCCCAGGAACTCTAATTCTGGGAGCTGATATGCAGTTTTACTCACGATCAAATGCAGCTCAGGTGTGAATCAGGCACTCAGGTGTGGATGACCCAGGCACTCAGAGTGGGGCGTGGCAGGCCTGAAACACGTGTTTCATGTATTGGCCAGATACACCAGGGCCAGCCCGTTAATGGACTTAGAAACAAACATTAAAATCTTAAAATTGATTCAAAAACACATCGGGAGCCAATGGAGAGTGCAAGGAATGGGGTTAACGTGTGCACGCCTGGAGGTATTCCTTAAAAAGCGAGCACTTGTTTGTTCAATTTGAAGGCGAAAAATGGAACTTTAATTAAGGCCAACATAAAGTGCATTACAGTAATCCAGCCTTGAACTATATAAAGGCATGACTTGCCTTCTCTAGATCACGCCTGTTTAAGAAGGGCTTAACTTTAGCCAGAAGGTAGAGCTGGAAAAAGCTCATTTTAACAACATTGTTAATCTGTTTGTCAAATTTCATGCTACTGTCAAAAATCACCCCCGTGTTTTTAACAGCTGTGTGCCCTCCAACTGATGGGATTTTCTTTTGGCTGCCAGCTGTGTAGTAGGTGCCATGGACACACCTAAAAGAAACTACTACTTTTAGTGTATTATTGAATGAACCTAGGGAGTACTCTTCACCTTATATTAATGAATATGTAATTAAAACCAAATTTGTAATTTATTTATTTATATTCAGCAAAATAATAAAGGTTCAGGTACAATACTATGTAAGTGGTAGCAATTTATGTATTTTTGTCTTAAATCATTATCAAATAAACATTAAAACTAGTTTTAATTAGTGCTGGAATATGTGCAAAGAGCATAAACTGAACCAGAGCGCCTGTTTTGGTAACTTTGGTAATTCTCTATGATCTTGGTTATTCTATAAGCATAAAAACTCTTAATCACTGCATTCATATGAGCAAATAAATGGTCCTCTAACATGTATGTCATTGTATTACACAGGTAATCAACTAGGTAATCAAACAACTAATGAAGGAGTGGGTGTTTATGCTGCCTCCTGGTGCTGTGACTGAGAAATGTGCATACCTCTACATTTAACTTCTTTTTTGGGGGGGCATTTTCACCTTTAATACAGCATGAAAGGGGAGAGAGAGGGGGAAGACATGCAAGAAACATGCAAGGTCTGAGCCGAACCCGGGCCCTCTGCATACGGGCGAGCACTCTACCTACTGAGCTACCCAGGCATTTTTAAAACGATAGTTACATTTGTAAGTGAATGAAACGAAAACGAAAGTGCTTTGATGTTTGTGTCTATGCTATCATCACATGTGTATGACAAAGTCTTGCCTTCTGGCAGAAGGTACAGAATCCCTAAAACTAAACTGAACCGTTTTAAATACTCCTTCGTACCAGTCTCTATCAAAATTTTAAATCAAAATTTTAAATATATTGTACGATTTGTGATAGGCCTGAGAAGTGTGCAATAACTTGGTGTTCTGCATTTTATTTTATTTTTATTTAGTTATGTGTGTATGTTACTTATGTGTAAGTTTTTTAGCTGTTATTTGTTATATTGTCTGTAATGGCAGCTACTACTATGCACTACGCACTCTTGAGTCCATGACAAATTTCCCCTAGGGGACAATAAAATATATTCTATTCTATTCTATTCTAAAGTGTGGTGAAGATTGGAACGGAGATTTCAGACAAAATGGATCTCATTTCTCTCGACAATCGCCAAGCGCACCGCTGTACCAGATCCTGAGCAAAACATTCCTTTTTTTTCCCCCAAGTTGATGACATTTGAGCGGGATTGTAATTTATTTCTTCGCGGATCAGATCATTACCTCGTTGGATGTCTTCACCTGGCTAAAGAACCCTGTTAATGATCACATCTCTAACAACCACGCCCTGAAGCTGATAAAGTGGCTTCATGAGAGGGAAACTGCTGAAAACAAAATGCAGAATATGCCACCGGGACATGAAACAGAAAAAAAAGTGTAAACTGTGGCGATCCATATGCATGGAATAAAATGTATAATTAAATAAGTAAATGTAAAGTAATATACAACACTGCTGACGTTGGTGTGTGGTAAGTGTTGGTGGGTCTGGGGTATATAGAATTGCATGAAACCCCTTTCTAAAAAAAAACAATTTTGCATCACTGTTCCTTTTAAATAGGATCTATCGACACATCTGGAAAGGCCAAAAAAAAAATATCTGTGAAGGACATGTCAATCTTCAGTCGCTCAAAGGTCTTCTTGAGTAACTGGAAGCAATTCATATACAGGTAGGCAAGTAATAATAACATAAACACACGTTTCATAGGCTCCCAACATTGCAGTTATCTTTGTCATATGCAATATGCAAAATGTCACAGCAGTTAAAAGGATGAGAAGGCGTACAGGCAGACTGGTGGAAGAAGGGAGTTTGTTGTGATTGATGAGAGCCATTTTCAGCACAAAGGACAGGTGTGTTAGAGTAATAGTGACTTTAAATAATTGTAAAATAAAGTCAACCATGTTATTGTTAAAATAATGTCTCTATTTACTTCTATTTACGCCTGTGTTTGTTTAGTTTCTGCACCAGTATGGGAGAGGAATAATGGCTGGTAAGTGAAAAAGAAAGAACTAGGTCTGTGGGATGTGAGGTGGGAGGCATCATTAAGTGCGAAGATCTGGAAAGAAGATCTCAAAGAAATCTAGTCTCCTTGATTACCCATCATGTAGTGTGGCATTGCCAGACCTTCCTCCACAGTGCTGCTGAGCATTCCTGGATGGGCGAAAAACCTGCTCTGGTTTATTGGCATTTCTTCAAACCAATCGTCTTGGGCGGCGCTAAGACGGAGCTCTGGTGCCTCTGCGAAATAGCCTCGGGAAAGAACTTGTTTTGGTGGGATGTGTATGTTCAAAAGTTGTTTTAGTCGTGCAACAGAAAACTCTGATTGGACAGATAGGCTAGCTAGCTGTCTGGATTTACCCTGCAGAGATCTGAGGAGCAGTTAACCATAGTCCTCATAAATCCACCTGAGTTTAGAACGCCAACACAAAGAAAGAGGAAGGTAATGGGACATCCAGCCGAAAATGAGGGCGGAACTTTCAGCGGAACTTTCAGCAGATCTTCCGGCGGCACCGTAGCAATCCCCTAGGCAAGGTAAGGCAAGGCATCTTTATTTGTATAGCAAATTTCAGACATTCAAAGTGCTTTACATAAAAACGATTAAAATACAAGAATAAAAGTGACAGTGCAGTATACAAAATTATACATTAAAAAGCAGTTAAAACAGTTAAATATATAAAAGATAAAATACGAGATTTTATGGTGCTAGTATGGGACAATGTATAAGCCACGTAATCCACCCGCAATCCTTGCCATTCCCAGAATGAGCCGGTCCCACCGGTCTTACTTTTTTAATTCTCTTTATATGCTTATATAGATTTTCATACAGTTTCAACAATGCAACTTCAGTATAAGAAATTAATATTTATTTAAAGAAAGGCAACATCAAAAATAAAGGTCTTCAGCCTTGATTTAAAAGAACTGAGAGTTGCGGCAGACCTGCAGTTTTCTGGGGGTTTGTTCCAGATATGTGGTGCATAAAAACTGAACACTGCTTCCCCCTGTTTAGTTCTGACTCTGGGGACAGCAAGCAGACTTGTCCCAGACGACCTGAGAGTTCTTGGTGGTTCATAGTGTAGTAGCAGATCAGACCTAAACCGTTTAGTGATTTATAAACCAGCAAAAGTATTTAGAAATCAATTCTTTGATGCACTGGAAGCCAGTGTAAAGACTTCAGAACTGGAGTGATGTGATCCACTTTCTTGGTCTTAGTGAGGACTCGAGCAGCAGCGTTTGTTCAATGCACTTAGTCAGTTTTTGTATTGGACTATAGTCTCCTGGCGATAAGGTTATGTAAATTGGTGTGTTGTTCCGCATAACTATGGTAACTTATTTTGTTGTTTTCCATAATCTGAGCCAGTGGAAGCATGTAGATATTAAACAGAAGAGGCCCCAGAATGGAGCCTTGGGGAACTCCGCACGTCATATGTGTATGCTCAGATAATAACATAATATAAGGATTCAAACCAGTTTAGTACTTAGCCAGAAAGGCCAACCTTTTCCAATCAGTCTAGTAATATGTCATGGTTGACCGTATCAAAAGCAGCACTGAGATCAAGTAATACTAAGACTGTAGTTTTGCCACTATCTGTGTTTAAGTGGATGTCATTAAATACTTTAACAAGAGCTGTCTCAGTGCTGTGGTGTGGTCGAAAACTCGACTGGAAGGTATCAAAACTGTTGTTTAGTGACAAGAAAAGGTTGAGTTGTTGAAAACCCGCTTTTTTAATGATTTTACTTAAAAATCGAAGGTTTGATATTGGCCTATAGTTGCGCATTAGTGACGTGTCTAGATTGTTCTTTTTTTAAGAGTGGCTTGAGTGGCTTAGAAGATCTGAAGCCAAACAATTCGAAACATTTTTGAAAACACCCGTAGGTAGAATATCAAGGCAACAGGAGGAGGTTTTCAGATGTTGTATAATGTCCTCCATGTTTTTATGGTTGATCATATGAAATTGTGTCATATTGGAATTTGTTTTGCGTGAACACTGTGACAAAACATATCCTGTACTTGATATGGAGGCACTGACTGTTTGTCTAATTTTCAGAATTTTGTCTTTGAAGAAGGAGGCAAATTCATTACAGGCCATGGTAGATAAAAGAAAAAAATTCAGATGCTACTGGTACTAGACTGTTTGTTAACCTATTGACAGTAGCAAACAAAGCACGTGAATTATTATTGTTTCTAGCGATAATGTCAGAGAAGAAGGAACGCTTTGCAGTCCCAAATTATAAATGAGAAGTCTCTCTTTATAGGTATTAGAAATTAATTGACCACAATATAGACTAGGGAGAGGAAGAATGGCTGGTGGGTGGAAAAGAAAGAAGTGGGTCTTTGGGATGTGAGGTGGAAGGCATCATTAAGGGCAAAGATCTGGAAAGCCTATTGTAAATCTTGTAGAATTAAGATCTTAAAGACATCTAGTCCTCTTGATTACCCATCATGTGGAGCTTGGATGATCAATTTTCAGTGATGAGTGGCTTGCCCATGGTGTACTCCATGTACCAGAGTAAAACCATTACATTTACATTCACTTTCTTACACTTACACAAATCCTACATTCCCTGGTTTGTAATTGATATAATACTAAATTTAGAAATGGTGAATCCATCATTTTTAAAGTATGAAAACAATCTAACACATTATAGATAAGTTGGGCTGTCAATCGATTAAAAAATGTAACCGAAATAATTACATACTGTGATTAATTAATCTAAATTCATCGCATACATCATTTTTGCTGTGAAAGTATTTTAAATATTTCAATTCAAATGAATCAATGAATAATCAGCATTAGTGACATTAAAGTTAAAAAACTATTTTTATTATTATTTTCACTGTTCAAATAATGACCATAACAATCAACAATATGACCTAATATGCTGAGGAAATAAATTCAAAAGTGCTTCAGGATTCCTGAATCAGGAATAGGGTTATTTCACTAGTAAATTGCTATTGAATGACAAAAACATCCACCAGACTTTACATTAATTTTGAATGCACCACAAGACTGTAGGCTACCAGTTTCATTGAACGCACCGTCTCCTTTTAATGCGCTATTTTTTCTCAGATTAATTAATCAAAATGAACATGTTATTTTGACAGCCCTATAGATAAGCTTATTAATCAAGAATAACACATAACTAATTAATGTGTAATGTAGAAACAGTGCTTTATACATGATTCATTTGAATAATACATGTATTTACTGATACTTGACTAATGCTTCACAGTGTGCAGTTATTATAAAGTGTTACCAAGTTAAGATTTAACGTGGTTGTTAAACATTTTAAAGAATACTGTCTCAAATTACATTTCGCATACAGAGTTAACAGGGCTCACTCTGCCTCTGCTAAAGTCACTTTCCTGCTGCACTCTGTGTTTTCATGTATCTTTGTAACAGTTTATTTCCATACTTTGCCTTTACCCCTACAATGCATGTTCCAGTGGGACAGAATTAACATGTTCATGCATCAACTGAAGGGATGTAAAGTGGTCCCAGAGCAGCCTGTGGTGCCTGCAGCCCAGCCAGGCAGGCTATTTGAATACAGCATTGCTTCGTGCAGGGCAAACAGGTTCATCCATGTGGAAGCAGAAGGCGACTTTAATTGCTGCTTCCTGTTTTTCTGGCAGTAACTCATAGACTTTAAGTTCACTTATTATGCATCAAGGTTCTGAAGTCATAACAGTAGCTGGTTCTTATATTCCTGGTCATAACAATGCTAATTTATGTGGCAATCATAATCATTGTTAGCATTGAGACAAAGAGTGTATATCAAAATCAAGACCACTTTTCAGCCTCTCTACTCTCCCCATTTATCTTTAGATTTCCAGAAGAGAAATATGAGTTTTTTTCAGTAGCCTTTAACTCCTTCTATTTGCACACACTGTGAGAAAAAAAAACACCCCACCAGCTCTTCCTGTTTGTTGCCATAAACATTGATGAAAACCTTGTCTCGAGGCTCAAGATAAAATTACATTTCTTCTTCAAGAATAAATCCAGTTTGATGGCCCTAACTTTCCAAGTAAACATCCAATATAAAGAGCAATGTTCTCATGTTTCAAACAACTGAAACAACCTGTCATGGGCAGCTGCATGTGATGCAGTTTTGTCCTATGCCACTGCAGCAATAATAACCTCAGAACATTTAAAAAAAACTATTACCCTATAATGTAATATTCATGAAAATTAAAATAGATGCCATTTTACCTTTACATAGTTACTTAATACCAGGCTGGTGGAAAGATTTGGACCACACGTCAGAAGCTCTCTGCAGCTCCTGCAACCACTCCCAACTAGTGACCAAATGAAGCCTCATGAAGCTTCATAAACCATTTTATTTATTTTCTGAGTCCACCTAATGTCGCTCTTGGTTTAAAGAAAAAGGCTCAAGGAATGGCAATTAAGTGTGCTTTCAGCCCTTTGTTGAACAGAGAGCGCCATCTAGTGGGATCAGAAAATAAAGCCAATGGTTCATAAAGCTTCATGAGGCTTCATTTGGCCATCACTACTCCCAACTTTAATGTCATGGTGCAATGGTAAACTTTTACATCACTGCAGCTGCTGAGAAGTTAAAACCACTGGGGGCCAGCGAGGAACAATATGTTCAGCTGCTAAGTTGCACTCTAAAATCCAACTTAAAATCACAGTTTGCCCTTGAAAAGACTGATAACTTTAAGTACATCCCCTGTTAACGGTGAATAGTAAAGAGAAGCCTGGTAAGCATTTCCAGGAACTAAGAAGCAATCGATAGAGAGGACAGTTGCCACCAAAAAGCTTGTTTTGCAGTGAAATGGAGTCTGGTGATACTGCAGCCACTGGAGAGCAGCTCCCCCTCATTCTCCACAGTCTGCAAGGGGATATCTTATCTGAGCTTAGAAGAAGGAGAACGGCTCGGCATTCAAGTCATTAAAAATTAACCAGGTCACTGATTTATTTTGTGATGTTTCCTGAAGAAAATGGATGGTTGAAAAGGTTCCTTCTATGCACTTACTATAGAAAGAAGTTCATTAATTAGACAGTAAAGGAAGGGAACTATACGTACAGCATAGAGACAAATATAATTATTGAAGGAGACAGCCAGGCAGTTTGAAATATAGTAGAAGTAGGCAAAGAATTGTACTGTGAAATGTGGAAAACCACAAATGGTTGCCAACAGCTAATAAGGGCTTGACAAGCTGAGATCACTGCCAGACTGCAAACTGTCAGGAAAACAAAGCAGCTTCTTTTCCTACAGTGCAGCAGGCAGCGTAGAGCAGGCAGTCTCCATTATTGTCAGCCCTTGTTTTTTCAATCTCTGATTTCTTTGAAATTAGCACCTAAAAGTCACCTTAGATGTGTGCTCACATCACAACTTAGCATGTTGTTTTTCTCAGCCTGCTTACTCATTGATCGCTGTAAGGTTCAGTGTCAACTCATGTTAAGGGATAGTCACTTTAATTGTGAAACACACTGTTGACTGCTTTTTTGACTCACTCATCTTGCTGGAAGTTTGGACAGCAACGGGTTTTCATTATTCTGCCCACTGTACAGAATAATTACTTAGTTAACCTGGAATTTTAAAACTGCCATCCCGCAAGCTACGCAAAAAAAATATCACTAGCAATATCAGTCAGTCCACCACTTTGGTCCAGGCTGAAAAATCCCAAGCAGGCCTGGAATTTCATTTTAGGGGCAAGAAGGAACAAAGGCCAAATGTCTAACAAGTTTCTTGTCTCATTTGTTTGCAAATTTATCAAACTTTCTTACCTCCGCTCAGTCTTCTCAGATTTCACTTAGTCACAGCTTTTGCGTGCAGTGGCACATCAGGATGTCTGTGCTTCTCTTCATAGTCGTCAGATTCATCTACCAACCCTTATAGAGCT
Source organism: Gymnocephalus cernua (assembly GCA_023631565.1). Classification (NCBI taxonomy): domain Eukaryota; kingdom Metazoa; phylum Chordata; class Actinopteri; order Perciformes; family Percidae; genus Gymnocephalus; species Gymnocephalus cernua. Next base: position 8,655,332 of record CM042432.1, read on the forward strand.
GGCTCAGGTTTGCCTTGGACCAGCTCTTAGTCACACTGATCTCCTCTCTCCTCCCATCTGTGTTCACTCATGCCCCAGAAATGCTTTTTACTAACTCAGCTCTGGGGCTTATTCCTCAGAGCCCTTATTTTTTCTCGCCTCACAGTTTTCCTTGGATTAGTGTGGCACCTAAATCATGGTTGCAGCTGTCGCCGTGGTCCTGCTCAGCGCCCTGCTACGCCGTGAACTACTACAACTACTATTTCTAGTTATAGGTCCATTATCTTAATTGTGACTATAATTGCCACTGTCACCATCACCACCATCATATCCCCAACCAGGGGCCTGCCCGCCAAGAGCCTGGGTATGTGTATATGAGATTTCTGCCTAAAAGGGAGTTTTTCTTCACCACTGTCGCACTAAATGCTTGCTCTTGGGGGAATTGTTGGAATTGTTGGGTCTTTGTAAATTATAGTGTGGTCTAGACCTACTCTATCTGTAAATTGTCTTGAGATAACTCGTGTAATGATATATTATAAATACAATTGAATTGAATTAAACAGCAAGACGTTAGCGTTACTGTGAACATGTTAGCATGCTAACGTTAACAAATAAATAAATAACTAAAGTTGATTAATTAAATGAAATTCCAAATGAATCTGTAAAGATGATGTAACTTGATAGGCCCATAAATGACTGTATAATTGCTGCACAAATCAGCTGAACATACAGTATTTCCTCATGAAATTGCTGTGGCTAACATTGGTTATTTACATATCAGCAGGCACAAAATGTGAAGTTGCACTTTAGCTACATGACTGTTAATTATCCGATATTCAAACAAATCAAACTAGATCTGCGAGGTCTGAAATCTGCTTCAAGCACTCTCACTCTGATTTCAGGTATTTACCACTTAAACTCCTGTCCAGAGTGATTTAGGCCAAATTCAGGCTGCTGTGAGCCCTGCGTGGAGAAATACAGCCCTCTCATTTAGACAAATACATTATTGGTACACATTTGATACAAAAGATGAAGAAAAGTTAATGGCAATCAGAAAGCATTAGTTTGTATACTGAGTAACACAATTTTACTTGTCAATGATTATATTTAGAACATAATTTAGGAAACATAAAACAACTAATGTTGCTGGGGCACATCCAGTGACAGCAACTGGAACGTCGGTTCCACACTGATGCACGCTCTGCTGTTTGTAGCTATCTCCAAATTAGTGTAACAATTTAATCAATTTCAATGAAAGGTTTTGTTTTACTTTCTTTGATTCAATGCAAACATAATAAAGCCAGCGGTTATCAGAGTCAGTTGAAAGCACTTCAAACAAATTAGCCACAGCAATTTAATAAGAGACTGGGGTTGTCATCACTGTGGCTTCACTAAAAGGGCAGGACTTAGTTAGCAAGCAGACACCATGTGACAATAATTACATTGTTGTAAACACAAAAAGTGGGTTTTAACAGGAGAATAGGGGTCATGACTGTGTTATCAGTTAGCAGATATCTTTAAATCTTCAAATCAGAAACTGTCCTGTGTTAAAAAGAGAGTGAGAAAGAAAGAAGTAATTGTGTTAAACATGGATGTCGTCTTTGAAAGCCGATGAATGTATCCTTTCTTTCTACCTTTTTTGGAAAGGTATTAAACAGCAGAAGTTTAATAGAATGTCTAAAAAAAAAAAAACAATACTGTCACATTAAGCTGTTGCCATCAGTGGCATTTTAAGGGGAAATATGCAGGGGCGGGGCTAGAAGGGGGGCACGGGGTGGCATCTAGCAGTCTAGGCTAACGCTGTTGCGCTAACATTAGCAAAACATCGGCGTAGTGTTAGCTAGCTGTCTAAACTTGTGAAAAGCCGAACAACACCCCTGTCCAAGTAATAAATAAACACTAGGCAAATATGTTGTTACTGGAGCTAGCAGGCTACCATCAAAACGTGAGATATCTAATCGAAAATGTGTTTACAACTGTCGGGGGATTTCACAGGTGGGACTGGCAAGTTAGCCCATAGCTAGCATGAAGCCTTCTATTTTCTAGATCTAGATAAATTTACCAGTACTTATCTGAACGAACGACATGATCACTGACACTAGATATAAAGAAAACATTGACTTTCACTCAGTGCTATTCACTGAAAAAACACCTCTTCCTCATCCCAGTCAGTCACCATAGTTCTAGTACTAGGTTGAGGCACGTCTCCCCAACGTGACGTCATCACCGGATTGTGTTAAAAAACCTGCTAATACAAAACAAAACGATAAAAACTGGCCTTTAACACTATTTGGAGACATTTTTAAAAATAATATACATATCTTGAGTGCTTTATACCCATTAATCAACAGTGGTGGTTAACCTGCAACATGGCCTTTAAAATAAATTGGGTAATCACATGTTGCTCAGGCTCCTAAACAAGGTGGGAGTGTTGCCCTCATATATGAATCTATTTTCAATTCAATCTCCATTCTTGATATTAATTTCAACTCATTTGATGCTCTTGTATGAAAACCATTCCCATCTATTATAAAATGTTTTGTCTAGAGCAACAGACCCCCTTGCCCTTATTTCTAATTATAAGAAGACTTTGGAGATCTCAAACCTTTTTACTCACTCTGTGAGATGTTAATTATTGGTGATTTCAATATTCACCTGAATGAGACCTCTGTTCCTCTAAGTAAACCTTTTTGGCTCTTATTTATTATTGTTATTGTTATTATTGATTTTTGTTTGTTCATGAACATACTCACGGGACAGTGCAAATTAATATAACTAAGGTTTTTACATGGGTTAATGTCAGAATTAGCCAAAAGGCTATTTTTTTTTATCATCTGTAGTCTCTTGGCCTCGATGTTAAAAACGGCTTAGGCCTGCTGTCTCTCCTGTCAGATCACTTTCTTATTAAATGTGATTGGAACATAAACCGCATAAATCAAAACTGGAAGTTGTCTGTGTATTAATTTACAAGTTGTGCTCTGACCGCTGCCGAAGCAGCATATTCCTCTCACTTAAGCTACGTTCCCACTACAAGACTTTGAAAGTTGTTAGCTCGCTGTACAGTTCAGCAGGAACCGCACGCCCACTGAAGTGGTTTCCTGCGCCAGAAATCAGCTGTTCTTATGATATTTCATGTGTATGAGAGTGTGCTCGTAGCATACTTTAAGCATATCATAATGTCATGAAAATATTTTACTGAAGCGTTTTGTAAGAGAGAGCGAGAGGTGGATGCGCTCAGAGAGCAGACAGCTGTACCGAGATATGAATAACATGATTTCTCTGTGCCATGTAAACATCATATCCCGAATATGAAAATAGATGCACAAGATGGGCACAGGCTTATGCCATTAAAAATAAATCTGCAGTGGAGATAACTGGATGTCTGCTTAAATTCATCTACCAGTTTGAGGTTCCCCAAAGGATACTCACAGACCAGGGAAGAGACTTTGTAAACAACGTATATATTTCCATTTGTGTTTGTTTAAAAAAAACTTGAAAACAATAATGTTATTTTATGGCTTACCGTAAAACTTCAAATAATAGCCCGGGCTTCTATTTACCCAAATCGCCGAAATGGACCGGCTTGTATTTGAGACAGGCGTCTATAAGAGACAGGCCTTTAATTGACAATAGGAGGTTACCACATTATATATATATATATATATATATATATATATTTTAATTCGTATTATGTAAGGAATAATGTAGAGCGAGGCGGTTGTTATAGCAAATACAACCCCGACAGGGTGATCAGGACCCCGACGCGAAGCGGAAGGGTCTTGAATCAGCCTGAAGTCCATGCGTCCAACGTAAACTCTGTATCTGTTAAGCTAATGCAACCCTTCATCTATTACTCACCACCACCTTACGGGCTGTGGTAGTAGCCGTATACATTATGGGGTGCTGCCGTGGTGGACAAATGACCCAGCTGCTGTTTTAATCACAGCAGGAATTGACGTGACATTAGCTGACGCGTTGTAGTGAGCTAGCGGGTTATCGGCTGCTCGTATTTATATTAAACTGAACATTTCTGTTGACGATGAAGTGAGACGAGGTAAATGGCTTCATGTCCTCATTCATCTCGTTTCCTTTTTGCACAGCCGCTGCATGTTAACACACCTAAAGTGCAACGTAAGCTAACTAATTAGCGTTGTTGTCCCTGCGTAGCGATCATAGACCGTATATAAATATGTAGCGATATGCGCTCACCAGATCTGCTGTCATTGCTTGACTTGGAGGACAGAAGTTGCTCGACGGCGTTTCTCCACTTTTTGCCACAGCTGATAAATTATCCGACTTCTTTCAGCGGATTGATTGATAGCTGTCCTCCAGAGTGAACAGAACTGCGTCCATAGCAACGCTCTGCTTTTGCATGGCAACGGTGTGTTATGCATGTCTCGCCGCTGCTTCTCACGAATTTTGTTCGGCAAATTTGACAACTGTCAGCTTAAATGTCAAATCATACTTTTTTCTTTTTGTCTCCATGGTGGTATTGAGAGAATTAAGAAAAACTGAAGACTAAAAGAAAGTTCGTTAACCTGTTTGTTATGTTGCCATAGTGATGAGTCGTTTATGAACGATTGCGTCTGTCACGTGAAATCAAATCAAAACATAGAACAAACGATCTGACGGGTTTTAAAAGATCAAATACAACCCGACACGAAGAAAAAACAAACAAAAAAAAAAACAGACCAGGCCTCTATTTGAGACCGGCCTTTATTTACCCAAATCTGTTGTCACACCAGGCGTTTAAAAGAGACAGGCGTCTATTTGGGACTCGGCTATTATTTGAAGTTTTACGGTACTTACAAAGATTTTCGAGGTGGGATCGTTTAAGACTTATCCTAACTATTTTCTTACAGATAAGTGTAAGTGTGTTGCATTCTCGGCATCAAGAGGAGTCTATGTGCCCCTTACCATCCCCAAGACGAACGGTTTGGTGGAGAGGCTGAATGGAACGATACAGAAGTTCAAAAATGTTTAAGTGATTAACACAATAGCTTTTTATAATTTTGTTTGGCTTGTCGGTTAAGGTTAAAGCCTAGCCAGATTGTGAGAAAGTAAAATCTTCCATACTTTTTTTGCTATATGAACATGTGTTTTTCAAATTTATGTTTAGAGCTCTGGCAAAACTGGTGAGAGCTAAAGCCAACAACTGGGATCTATATCTTGATCCAGTGATGTTCGGTCTGTGAATAAAAAAGCAGATGACAACATGCTTCTCTCAATATTACCTGTTGTTTGGAAGAAAAGCGTGTTATCCATCCAAGGTGGCTGAAAACTACAATGTTAACTGAACTTTTTTATCTTTTTAACTTGCAAACTTGCAAAACAACTTGTTGCTTATATGAACTGTAAGCGAGTTTAATTTTTCCTGTTATTTACTACAACCCCAAATCAGAAGAAGTTGGGACAGTATCAAAAACACAAATAAAAAAAGAAAGTAGTGATTTCTAAATGTACTTTGACTTGTATTTCATTGCAGACAATGTGAACACAAAATATTTCATGTTTTGTCTGGTCAACTTAATTTCATTTGTAAATATACATACTGTCATTCAGACCTGCAACACATTCAAAAAAAGGTTGGGACAGGAGCAATGTAGGGCCAGTAATCAGGTAAATTGGTTAAATAATGATGTGATTTGAAACAGGTGATGTCAACAGGTGAATGTAATTATGATTTGGTACAAAAGCAGCATCCAAGAAAGGTCTAGTCCTTTAGGAGCAAAGATGGGCCGAGGATCACCAGTTTGCCAACAAATATGTGAGAAATTATTGAAATGTTTAAAAACAATGTCCGTCAAAGAAAGATAGGACAACATTTGCTTATTTCACCTTCAACAGTGCATAACATAATTAAAAGATTCAAGGAATGAGGAGGAATTTCAGTGCGTAAAGGACCAGGGTGCAAGCCTAAGCTGAACAACCGTGATCTCCGATCCTTCAGGCAGCACTGCATCAAGAATCGTCATTCATCTATAAGCGATATCACCACATGGGCTCAGGACTACTTTGGCAAAACTTTTGTCAAGTACCACAATACGTAGTTACAGCCACAAATGCCAGTTAAAACTGTAGTGTGCCAAAAGGAAGCCCTATGTTAACAGTGTCCAGAAGCGCCGTCGACTTCTCTGGGCTCGGAGGCATCTGGGATGGACCATCACACAGTGGAAACGTGTACTGTGGTCAGATGAATCAGTATTTCAGTATTTCAGGTATTTTTTACCAAAGAAGAAAAGGATCAGCAACAAGTCCAAAAGCCAGGGTCTGTCATGGTATGGGGTTGTGTCAGTGCCCTAGGCAAAGGTAACTTGCACTTCTGTGATGGCACCATTAATGCTGAAAAGTACATAGAGATTTTGGAGCACAATATGCCCATGGGCCCACCACCTGTGGGAGGAACCGCTGGGGTCGGGTGCGCTGCCACACGGGTGGCGGTGAAGGTCAGGGGCTTCGACGGACCAGACCCGGGCGGCAGAGGCTGGCTCTGGGGACGTGGAATGTCACCTCGCTGTGGGGGAAGGAGCCGGAACTTGTGCGGGAGGTGGAGCGCTACCAGTTGGATCTGGTGGGGCTTACCTCTACGCACAATCTCGGTTCTGGAACTGTACTCCTGGAGAGGGGTTGGACTCTTTTCTTCTCCGGAGTTGCCCAGGGTGTGAGGCGCCAGGCGGGTGTGGGGATACTCACAAGCCCCCGGCTGAGCGCCGCTACGTTGGAGTTTACCCCGGTGGATGAGAGGGTCGCCTCCCTACGCCTGCGGGTTGTTGGGGGGAAAACTCTGACTGTTGTTTGTGCATATGCACCAAACAAGAGTTCAGAGTATTCGGCCTTGTTGGAGATCTTGAATGGAGTCCTGTATGGGGCTCCGGTGGGGGACTCCATAGTTCTGCTGGGGGACTTCAACGCACATGTGGGCAATGATGGAGACACATGGAGAGGTGTGATTGGGAGGAACGGCCTCCCTGATCTAAACCAGAGTGGTTGTCTGTTATTGGACTTCTATGCTAGTCATGGATTGTCTATAACAAACACCATGTTCGAACATAGGAATGCTCATAAGTGTACTTGGTACCAGAGCACCCTAGGCCGAAGGTCAATGATCGATTTTATAATAGTTTCATCTGATCTGAGGCCATATGTTTTGGACACTCGGGTGAAGAGAGGGGCGGAGCTGTCAACTGATCACCATCTGGTGGTGACAGACCTTCAACTCACACCTCCGGCGGAGCTTTTCGTGCATCCCTGTGGAGGCTGGGGGCATTGAACCTGAGTGGACAATGTTCAAAGTTTCCATTGCTGAAGCTGCAGCAGGGAGCTGTGGTCTTAGGGTCTTAAGTGCCTCAAGGGGCGGTAACCCACGAACACCGTGGTGGACACCGGTGGTCAGGGAAGCCGTCCGACTGAAGAAGGAGTCTTTCCGGGATATGTTATCCCAGAGGACTCCGGAGGCAGTTGCAAGGTGCCGAGGGGCCCGAAGGGCTGCAGCCTCAGTCGTGAAAGAGGCAAAGCAGCGGGTGTGGGAGAAGTTCGGAGAAGACATGGAGAAGGACTTTCGGTCGGCACCAAGGTGCTTCTGGAAAACCGTTCGCCACCTCAGGAGGGGTAAGCGGTGAACCATCCAAGCTGTGTACAGTAAGGATGGGACGTTGTTGACCTCAACTGAGGAGGTAATAGGGCGGTGGAAGGAGCACTTTGAGGAACTCCTAAATCCAGCTGATGCACCCTCTTTGTTAGAGGCAAAGCTGGAGGATGACGGGGGATTGTCATCCATTTCCCTGGTGGAGGTCACTGAGGTAGTCAAACAACTCCACAGTGGCAAAGACCCAGGGATTGATGAGATCCGTCCGGAAATGCTGAAAGCTCTGGGTGTGGAGGGGCTGTCTTCGTTGACACGCCTTCTCAACATTGCGTGGAAGTCTGGGACAGTGCCAAAGGAGTGGCAGACCGGGGTGGTGGTTCCCCTGTTCAAAAAGGGGGACCAGAGGGTGTGTACCAATTACAGGGGTATCACACTTCTCAGCCTCCCTGGTAAAGTCTACTCCAAGGTGCTGGAAAGGAGGATTCGCCCGATAGTCGAACCTCAGGTTGAAGAGGAACAATGCGGATTCCGTCCTGGTCGTGGAACAATGGATCAGATCTTTACTCTCGCAAGGATCCTGGAGGGAGCCTGGGAGTATGCCCATCCAGTCTACATGTGTTTTGTGGATCTGGAGAAGGCATATGACCGGGTCCCCCGGGAGATACTGTGGGAGGTGCTGCAGGAGTATGGGGTGAGGGGGTCCCTTCTCAGGGCCATCCAATCTCTGTATGACCAAAGCGAGAGCTGTGTCCGGGTTCTCGGCAGTAAGTCGGACACGTTCCAGGTGAGGGTTGGCCTCCGCAAGGGCTGTGCTTTGTCACCAATCCTGTTCGTAGTATTTATGGACAGGATATCGAGGCGTAGTCGTGGTGGGCAGGGGTTGCAGTTCGGTGAGCTGGGGATCTCATCGCTGCTCTTTGCAGATGATGTGGTCCTGATGGCATCATCGGCCTGTGACCCTCAGCACTCACTGGATCGGTTTGCAGCCGAGTGTGAAGCGGCTGGGATGAGGATCAGCACCTCTAAATCTGAGGCCATGGTTCTCAGTAGGAAACCAATGGAGTGCCTTCTCCAGGTAGGGAATGAGTCCTTACCCCAAGTGAAGGAGTTTAAGTACCTTGGGGTCTTGTTCACGAGTGAGGGGACAATGGAGCGGGAGATTGGTCGGAGAATTGGCGCAGCGGGGGCGGTATTACATTCAGTTTATCGCACCGTTGTGACGAAAAGAGAGCTGAGCCAGAAGGCAAAGCTCTCGATCTACCGGTCAGTTTTCATTCCTACCCTCACCTATGGTCATGAAGGCTGGGTCATGACCGAAAGAACGAGATCCAGGGTACAAGCGGCCGAAATGGGTTTCCTCAGGACGGTGGCTGGCATCTCCCTTAGAGATAGGGTGAGAAGCTCAGTCATCCATGAGGAGCTCGGAGTACAGCCGCTGCTCCTTCACGTCGAAAGGAGCCAGTTGAGGTGGTTCGGGCATCTGGTAAGGATGCCCCCTGGGCGCCTCCCTAGGGAGGTGTTCCAGACACGTCCAGCTGGGAGGAGACCTCGGGGAAGACCCAGGACTAGGTGGAGGGATTACATCTCCAACCTGGCCTGGAAACGCCTCGGGATCCCCCAGTCAGAGGTGGTTAATGTGGCTCGAGAAAGGGAAGTTTGGGGTCCCCTGCTGGAGCTGCTCCCCCCGCAGGACCTGTTCCGGTCCCCGCATACCGGATAAGCGGACGACGATGGATGGATGGAATATGCTGCCTTCAAGAAGACATCTTTTCCAGGGAGGCCATGCATATTTCAACAAGATAATGCAAAACCACATTCTGCGCACATTACAAAGTCCTGGCTGCGGAGGAAGAGGATACGAGTACTTGACTGGCCTGCCTGCAGTCCCGACCTGTCTCCAATAGAGAATGTGTGGTGCATTTTGAAGCGCAAAATGCGACAACGAATACCCCATACTGTTGCCCACCTTAAGACTTGTTTGCAGCAAGAATGGGACAAAATTACACCTGAAACACGTCATCACTTGGTGTCTTCAGTCCCTAAACGTCTTTTAAGTGTTGTGAAAAGGAATGGCAACATTACAAAGTGGTAAATGCTTTACTGTCCCAACTTTTTTTGAAATGTGTTGCAAGAACCAAAATAGGAATTTTGTTTTTTTGAAAAAAAAGTAAAGTACATTTAGAAATCACTATTTTCTTTTTTTATTTGTGTTTTCCATACTGTCCCAACTTTTTCTGATTGTTGTATATTGTTTTGAAAGGTTGATGGGGCCTTTGAAGTGGCTTTTTCAGAGGAAGAGGTGGCCGTGGATATACAGCGACAGGAGGACATCCTAAACATTGTCCAGGGAAACCAGGAGAAAGTTCTGAAAAGAACAAGGGCAAGAATGCAAACCCATAGTCAAAGCCTTCAGGTGGGAAACATGGTATGGAGGAGAAATATAAGAAGCCAGCAAAGGAAAAGGGGAAAGCTGGACCCAGACTTCCTTGGACCATACACCATTCAAAAAGTTGAGGGAAAAAGCATTGACCTTGTTGATAGTACAGGGAACGCGTTCAGCAAGGTCAACGTGGATCACCTTAAAAGATATCAAAAGAAGAACCCAAGGATGCCAGAGAAATTGAGAGGATGCCCCCCAGTCTCTGACATCAGCTCCTCCTCACCTGCTTCCCCAACAGCACCCATCACCACAACACACACCACCTCATCAACAGATTCAACCGCACCACCAGCTTCAAGCGCCACGCCACCTTCTGCCACCTCTTATGGACTTGCTGCCACCTCATCCAATCCTGAAAAATTTAACAGCAAAAGGCACACAATTATATTTTATTTTATTTGTCTATTGAAAAAGCCATCCAAAATATGAATCACAATCATTACATGTTTTCTTACTTAATCTGACATTGTAATGAACTACACTTCATATTTATAAGTACTGTCAGTGGAACATCCTCAAGATTTTTGAAAATTCAAATAGCACAATTTGAATTATTTGTCATTGCTGTACACTTATATATTTCCTTTGGTATGTGTTATTCTATATTTTGCATATAATTAAATTGTTATGTCTTATTTTACATCTTAATCCTCTCCCCAAAATGCACTGTAGTGGATAGTGGTATTACCATATACATTTTTTCCTTGTTGTAGATGTTGTGTAGGCTTGGGAGGGCAAAGATGTCCATGTACTGCTGTCAAGAATTGGGCACTACAAATTGTTCTGTTGGGACATTAGGAGGACACTGTGCTGAACAGCTGCCGCCAATCTTCACGCAGATCTTTAACCAGTCCCTGGAGCTGTGTGAAGTGCTCTCCTGCTTCAGACCCTCCACCATCATCCCAGTCCCCAAAAAGCCCTCCATCACAGGATTAAATGACTACAGGCCTGTCGCCCCGACATCTGTGGTCATTAAATCATTTGAAAGACTGGTGTTGAGCCACCTGAAGGACATAACAGGACCCCTGCTGGACTCCCTGCAGTTTGCCTACAGGACAAACAGGTCGGTAAATGACGCTGTCAATATGGGACTACAATACATCCTGCACCACCTCGACTCCCCAGGGACGTATGCCAGGATCCTGTTGGTGGACTTCAGCTCGCCGTTCAACACCATCATCCCTGAACTTCTACATCAGAAGCTCTCAGTTCTCAGTGCCTGTCACCACCTGTCACTGGATCATCAGCTTCCTGATTGACAGGCAGCAGCATGTCAGACTGGGGAGCATCTCATCCAAAACCCGGACCATCAGCACTGGCGCACCACCGAGGTGTGTCCTCTTCCCGCTGCACCTCAAAGAACCCATCTGTAAAACTCCTAAAGTTTGCAGATGACATCACTGTCATTGGTTTGATCCAGGATGGTGATGAGTCTGCTTACAGACAGGAGGTGGAACAGCTGGTGCAATGGTGCAGTCAGAACCACCTGGAGTTAAACCCCAAGAAGACTGTGGAGATGACAGTGGACTTTAGGAGAAGCGCTCTGACTCGGTCCAGAAAAAGGCCCAACAGAGGTCATACTTCCTGCGACAGCTAAGGAAGTTTAATATGCCTAAGGAGCTGCTGACCACTTTCTACTCAGCCATCATTCAGTCTGTCATCTGCACCTCCATCACTGTCTGGTTTGGGTCAGCCACCAAATGGGACAGGGCCAGACGGCAACAGACAATTAGGGCTGCAGAAAGGATCATTGGAGCTGACCTTCCCTCCATCCAGGACCTGTTCCGGTCCAGGGTCAGGAAAAGGGCAGCTCTGCAGACCCCTCACAACCTGGTCACAAAGTGTTCAACCTCTTCCTTGTTATAACGTATATTTAACAGTAAGGGTGCTCCGATCAAGATTTTTGGGGCCAATCACGGATTGCTGGAAGCTGTATCGGTCGATACCGATCACCGATCACCGGGTCTATTTTGAAGCCTTCTATTTATCATGTCATATATTTATCATATATTAATTTTAATATTCTTAACAACAATGTATATTAAAATTAAAAGAAGATAATGTGTTGTGAATTGTCTACTTTTTACTTTTATTGACAGGAAATGTTCAATATTCTGCTTCCTCTGTTAGAAACACACCTGAAACAGCTTAGAGCTTAACATGTAAAGCCTTATTTTGGAATAAATTACAAAAAAAACTGTCATTGTTAATTTACACAAACTTAAAGTGTACTTAAACTTAAAGTGCAGAGCAAAGAAAAAAATGCACATATCTTGGGATGTCAAGATAGAAAGGCATAAGGTGTAAAGTATTTTAGGCTTGTCCTGCTGTAATGAACTGAAAATAGAAGCCATTATGTAACAGTCACACATGTTTAGAGAATGTATCAGTAATTTTTTGGCTTTTTGTCCTAGCTCAAAATCAAAAAAATGTCCTTTCAATCACTGCAGACATTTCTTCAGCAAAACAAATTCTTTGCAGTTTTGTCAATTTCAGACTAATCCTAACTAAGGTAAGGTGCTTCTTTGTACGATAGACTACAGACTCTGTACTACATTTAACAATGTTTGCACCACAACCCTGTGTGTTTCTGAAATGTGCTGTGGAAATAAAGTTGCCTTGCCTTACAGCCTCAGCCTGTCAGTCAGTCATCAGGGCACAGAAACTACTGTTGTGCTCATAGACAGTATATAGAAATGGGCCGACAGATCCCGTTGCTCTGGACAGAGACGAGTGAAGTCTATTAGAAGCACTTTTCCGGTGATGGCTGAGCGTTACTGCGCAGCCTCAAACTGAGCTTGCCGACGTAGATGTGACGTGAGCAACGTGTCTGCAACTTGTAAGTCTTTTGGTAGCTGTGCCAAGAGAAATCTGAATCATTCCCAATCTTGCGGAGACGGAGAGCGTAGGTATATGTAAGGAGATAACATAGGTACAGGCTAATTATTGCTAGCTAAAATGCTAGTTAACATTAGCAATTAAACTAAACAGCTAATGTAAGTCCAAACTGCCTGCAAGCTTCTCCTGTACTGTACGGTAATTCCTCTACTATGCGACAGTAGGTCACGTGGTTATGACACAATCGTTAGCCTATTTTTACAAAAATGTCTGCTACGGAGCCATAACGTGAGATACAAGGTAATGGAGCCTTTTACACATTGTCGTGTTTCTTTAAAGCTAAACAATGGTCAAATGAAGTATTTAAACGCTTCAGATGTAAAGTTATTCGCTGTCAAAGTGACACCAAAATGAATGGCAATCAATGGAATGCTAACGGGGGGTGATGGCTTGTTAGCAACAAAATGGCGCCATAGGAGGCTTCACTCTGTGGAGAGAAGCTTGCCCCCTTGGTTGTGCCTGCTCGTCTCAGGAAGTGTCATCGCGACCTCTTTCGCCTCTCCATTGATTAATATCATATCGCAGCAAACACTGTCTGCGTGAAGTTTTGAAAAACTGTATCCACACTTAAAACTACTTTATCGGCATTGCCGTGACTCACTGTGACTTCAACAAAACTGCAGAGCCGACATAGTTTGCCCACACCTCTGCGTGCGCGTGTGTGTCTGTGTCGAAGCTCCGCTGCGTGTCAGTATGCAGACAGGACAGAAAAGCTTTGACCCACCGTAGTTCAGGCCGCCTAAACTGCAAAGTGCTACGGGAAACCCTGAAAATGTTCTCCAGTAGTGCGTCATCTGATCAGCCTATCTGATCGGACTTTATGGAGACCATCGATCAAACTATTTAAAGCCTTTATCGGCCGATAACGATCGGTGACCGATCAATCGGAGCACCCTTACTTAACAGTATTTTTTTATATTTCTTACTGTCATTTCTGTTTTTTTATTCTTTATAGATTAAGTTAGTGTTGTACTTGAGAGCAAAGATTAGCTGGTGTCAAATTCCTTGTTTGTCTACACAAACCTGGCCGATAAAGCTGATTCTGATTCTGAAGTCCCAATCAGGAACTTGAGAGTGAGGTATGCATGAACACTTCTTTTGGTGTTCAGTTTTCCTTAAAATAAACTTGTAAGCATCCCAAATCTCGACCAACAGGCTAACAGGTCACTTGCTTAATATTAGGTGATGAATGCATACCTCTACCAACTTGTCACCAAACACAATAACAAAGGAGGGAAGCAGGCAATGTTCATCGACTCATACGCAATGACAAACATTTGGAACCGTAAAACAACATGAATGAAGGTAGGAGAGCTTTTCTTGTACTGATGATCATTAAACCAAGTTGATTGCGGTTTGCTAATCTAATGTAAATTAGAAAATTTTACTGTTTTTTTAATTTTTTATTTAAGTTTATTAATCCAACATCATCATTATGGGTCATTCTTGGAGCAGTTCATGAGCCATTGGATATTTGCAGTGAGGCACATTTTTTTTAATTTTCTCATCATGTTTGTTTTTATTATATTTTTCAAGGCACACTCCTGGCTTAACATATGCAATAAATGCACTATGATTTCCTATAACATTTATAGGCCATTTTCCCATTGGAACGGAGGAGCCTTGTGCTTAACTCACTTGGCAACGCAGCATCGAAAGTAAAACAGTGTTTGGAGTCCACAAGGTAACTCTTGTGTTACATGATGTCCGGTTTGTCTCTTTATGAAGTCCAAGGTAAATCTTCTGTACGTGCATAAAATAAATACAACTTTCTGTCTTCTTCTAAGGTCATTCATGAGACTGAAAGGGTTTAATGTGTCTAGGTGGACAGCAGACAGTCTTCAGAAAGATGCCACCTCTTGTGGAATATTTGTCCACAGTAAGTACTTCCCCATACTCTGAAAGATTGCATTGCATTTTACTTCAAACATGGATTATTTTAAACAGGTTTTATTCCAACTATGGATTTACATTAAAACCAACTTTGATAAAGTTGTACTGGACAAGTTTTGACCAGTTTGTTTGAAAATATTCTTAGTATGCTGAAAAGATCCAAAAAACAACAAAAGGAGCAGGAAGAGACCCCCCAAGAGACTCTGTAGTAAAACATCTGATTGGTTGCAGTTTTTTCCAACATAAATGTGCAGTGTATGGAGAGAAAACACCAGAAACAAGTCAGCTTAACACTGTAATATTACAGACAAGCAACGCAGAGACTTTTGTTTTTATTTAAATTTAAATTTCAATTAATTGTATTAAACAGACACATTTTTTTTTTTATCTGAGGATTCCAGGGCCTTCTCAGAAAACCTTAAATTCCCTGGCAGGTCACCAGTGTATGAAAGCGTGTTTGAGTAGTTGTTAAGAGTAGAAATGTGATATATAAATGCAGTCCATTAGGGGTACTAATCAGGACTCAGGGCACATTCAGACCAACAAAAGCAATCGCCGCAGAGTTGTGCAGCAGTGGGAGTGTCTCTTAAACGGCTCGTTTGTGTGACGTCCTGTTGTGTTATTTAACCCCCCAATGTAGCACAAGTAGACTTTATATTTCACAGTTAAAGGTGCCAAGTTACATAACATGTAGCTAACACAGCTGACGGTGCTCTCAGTTACCAGTAAGAGGAGATCCAATGCTAAAAGCTACTGAATCAGTCAGTGATAAAGATGATTGAGTGCACTTTGTTCAGCTTGAGGATGGGGTGTTAGAGATTCTGAGTTACACATCTCTTTGTTCTCAAATGACCTACTATAATGCATTTATAGTGCATTTTCGCTGCTACAAACTACCAAAAGTCATGTTTTCTCATAAATTATTTATCACCAGGGTGCAATTTGTGAAAAATGTAGGGGGTATCATGCACAACAAAACAAAACATGCAAGAATGAAATCCCCCTTTCAATACCATGAATATAGAGCCACTCTGCCAGCCAGGCCAAAACACTTATTTATGAAATTCAATATCCAATGGAAAATAATCTCAAAATGAAATAGCACAACGTGGTGTCAACATAAAACACAGCGCTTTCAAGCTGGAGAGAGGAGTTCACGTCACGGCGAAAACAAAATACTTCACCCAGGAAACGCCTGTTCGTTCCTCTGGAGTGTTTTAATCCAAACCACCATCTTTTTCCTAAACTTATCAAGTTGTTTTGGTGCCTAAACTTAACTGTCATCGCTGCATGATGCTCACTTTTTCTGGCTAAACTCCAGTACCACGGCCCCTGAAAGGACCGTCATCTGGCGGTGCCTGTAGCCGGCTCGCAGTCACCTATTGGTCGGCCAAACAACTGCCGCTGGTAGCCAGCGTCCTGGAGCTCTGTAGCGGCTAAATACAACCAGCAACTTTACACAACAATTTGTATATCTTATGAAATTACGGTGACCGCCAACCGGTCACGTGCTGAAGTTTAGCTGACCAGTCATTACAGTTAAGTTTAGCTGAGAAAAGGTGACTGAGCCAGGTACCGGTCACCGTGAGGCGACGGTCTTTTCAACGGACGTTACAGTTAAGTTTAGCCAACAAAAGGTGACTGTTAAATTCTGTTAAGATTAAAAAAAAATATTGTACATATGTGGAATACATCACACACACACACACACACACACACACACACACACACACACACACACACACACACACACACACACACACACACACACACAGACACACACACACACACACACACACACACACACGCACACACAAACAGCAAGTGCCTCTATACCTGCTCACCATGAAGGGAATAAAATCCCTGGAGGTAGGAGAAGCTCCTACCTAAATGAAAAACCTTTTCATTCTCCATTGTTTGAAAAAAAGGAATGAGTGTAGTTTTCACAGTTGGAGGTGAAACACTGGGTGCTGCACATTGTCAGTAAATTGTGCACTTTGCAACTGGATCATATGAAAGTGTTACAAGAGTACAGTTTTACCACACCTACATGTCTTTTTCTGCAAATCACCAAACTCTTGCTTAGTAGGTTAAAATTTGAGTACCACTCAGCCAACGGAAGTAGACAGAGGCCTGCAAAACAGGACAGATGTAGAAGAACAGAACACTGGGCAGTCACAACAGCAACTGATAAGTACTCAATACTCCACATGTTTATCACAGGAAAACAATGATGATGAAGACACTTTGGGTCTCATGCAAGAACCACAATGCATTCTTAAGTGGCATTGTAACGCTGCAGTACACCAGGATCAGGGTCAAGATAAGGGGTCAACTGGGCTGACAGGGGTATCACATACTGTTTTAAGTGCTTTCGGCCAAAAGACGGAGAAAATCGAATGATATTTGAACAAAGATTTACATGCAAATTTGTTGCTCAGGATTGACTCAATAAATGTGTGAGTCATGAACGGAGCCGGGCCACTGGGCTTCAACATTAGTTATGATTTGTGTTTCATCACATGTGATCTTGGCACTGCAGATGATTGAGAGTAATTAGCTTCAGCATATTGTGCTGGGTGGTTTTTGTTATTGGAAGAAAGTAGCCTATAATATTCCTACACATTACTGCTATGGAAAGACTTGCTCTTTACATAGTCTCCTTCATTTACTGAAGGAGCGGTGATGTCATCAGTGATTTCTAACAGTCACCTGCAATCCTATGGCATATTCCTCTTTGATAATCTTTATAAATGTGTGCCCAGTGGAAACTACAAAAATCTGCAATAGCAGTTTCAGTTTTACTCATTGCTCTAAAAGTTGTTGCTTTTCCAATATGTGTTGCCAATATTATACAAGAAAAAAAACAAAGGACAGCACAAAGAATTTGCTCTCACCTGAGGGCACATCCACCATGTGTGATATAGAGGGCAATACATGATCAAATAAATGATTTATTTCAACAAGGTAGTCATTGGTATAGCACATGCAAAGGGGATCTGATCATCCTTTCCTGACCTAAGGCTCTGCAAATGAATTGTGTTTCGATATCTAGGATGATCAAGGAAAGCTTATGTCTCCAAGATCCTTCAGATAGAAAAGCAGGGTTTCTGGAAGAAAACCTGTCAGCAAGGTACGGTTTGCAGAGTAAGTACCACAGTAACTGACCCAGAGTTAAAGTGATTTCCGTGACTATTACACCTACTACTGTACTGTGTGTGTATCAAAGCCTGATATATATCAGAATCTGAATCAGAAAGGGCTTTATTGCCAAGTACGTTTTTTTATGCATACAAGGAATTTGTCATGGTGTTATTGGTGCATGTCACACATTTTCTAAATATAAGAAGGATAAAAATAATATAAACAATATAAGTATAAACTTATACACACAGTATGTATTTACAAATATAAAGATAAAAACTAAAATGTAAAATATGATAATAAAATACGTTAAGCAGTAGAAAAAAGGACTGGTATGACAGGGTAAGTACAGTGGCATGAGGAGCCAGAGGTGGAGTGTGGAGAGAGTCAGGGTGGGTTCCGGGTCTTGTTGATAAGGCTAGTGGCGGGGGGGAAAAAACTGTTCTTTAGGCGTGTGGTTTTGGTCCTGATGGACCTCAGCCTCCTGCCAGAGGGGAGTGACTCAAAGAGTTTGTGCCTGGATTGGGAGGGGTCAGCCACAATCTTTCCAGCATGCTTCAGAGTCTTGGTGGCGTACAGGTCCTGGAGTGGCGGCAGATTACAGCCAATCGCCTTCTCTGCAGACCGAATGACATGCTGCAGTCTGCCCTTGTCCTTGGCAGTGGCAGCAGCATACCAGATGGTTATGGAGGATGTGAGGATGGACTCAATGATGGCTGTGTAGAAGTGCACCATCATTGTCTTTGGCAGGTTGAATTTCTTCAGCTGCCACAGGAAGTACATCCTCTGTTGTGCTTTCTTGATGAGGGAGCTGAAGTTCAGCTTCAGATCCTGGGAGATGATAGTTCCCAGGAAGCGGAAATACTCCACAGTGTCAATTGTGGAGTCACAGAGGGTGATGGGGGCAGGTGTGGCTGAGTTCTTCCTGAAGTCCACAACCATCTCCACTGTCTTCAGAGTGTTGAGCTCTAGGCTGTTTTGGTGGCACCAGGTCACCAGGTGGTCAGCCTCCCACCTGTAGGCAGACTCATCTCCGTCAGAGATGAGTCCGATGAGGGAGGTGTCGTCCGCAAACTTCAGTAGCTTGACGGACTGGTGACTGGAGGTGCATTTGTTGGTGTACAGGGAGAAGAGCAGAGGGGAAAGAACACAGCACTGAGGGGATCCGGTGCATCGGAGACTGTGTGTATGATATATATCTTATTCCAATAAAGTTACAGAAAATAAAATGTAATCAGATTACAATACATTTTAAAATGAATAACAATATACTACTGTAGCACAGGATTATGAGTTGTGTACAACGGCGTATCAGGGCCATTGTAGGAAAAAGAATAAATCACGCTGCCGGGGGAGATTGTCACATAAGTCATTTAAATTAAGTTGATGATTACTGCACATATGAAGCTGAACAGAATGGGATTTGCATGGCAAGCAAAGGGCACATTAAAGTGCCCATATTATGAAAAAAAAACACTTTTTCTGGGATTTATTTTGTGTCTCTGGTGCTTCCACACGCATTCAAACTTTGAAAAAAATCTATCCATGCTGTTTTGAGTGAGATACGGGTTTCTGAATGTGTCCTGCCTTCAGTCTCTGGGTGAGCTGCTCAAAATCTGCGCGGCTTTTTACGTAACTAGCCGAAACGACGGGCTAGCCACAACCGTTAGCATGCTAGTGCTAGCGTTAGCATGCTAGCTCGTTCTCAATGGCAAAGCACTGCTACAACACACACAAGTTCACCATAATCTACAAAAGAAGTACTTACATGTGCGCCCTCCTTTAGAAGAAGTCTCCCGGCTAATCCTGCCTTGTAACTGACCAAAGTTGGAGAAACAACCTTTCTTTTACTAAGCTAACTGACATGATCTATGATCTGAGCTACTGCGAATGTGCGAGTGTAGCCAAAGATAGTACAGAAGAAAAGATGATTCACTCTGTAGCTAAAACAGAGACCTGAACACAAGGTGAAAAGAGGAGCTGCAGCAGTGAGAGAGAGATGTACAGTACAACAAAAATATTGTGTTTTTTGAAAATTAAACCATGTAAACCTATTCTGGTACAACCTTAAAATACAATTATGAACCTGAAAATAAGCATAATATGGGATCTTTAAGAAAAGGAAAGAGCTACTGTGAATAGCTAGGTAACATGTACTGATGTATCTGATATAAATGAATCAATAATAAATACTGTATTTCTCATTTACCTTAAAGGTGACTACCGTTTGTTTCAACCTGGACCTTATTTTCCTATGTTTTGGGGTCTAACTGACTGATTAGAACAACAATCTTTGACATTGGTCCAGTTTTAAGCAAGATCGAAGCAGTTGGCAGCGGCGAAACAAGCTGCAATGTTAAGTTAATAGGGCAATTGTTCAGCTTGTATTTACGTTCACCAAAGTGCTCGTTTTGCCACTGACAACATTGTCTGACAACATTATGGAAAGGATTTCTAAGGAGGTCAACCTTTCTGTTAAAGAGTAAGATCTTTTTTTTTTAAACAAAAACATCCGCGAAATTGCATTCGCTACAGCCACCAGACTCCATGTAAATAAACTCAATTCATTCAAAGTCGACAGAAACAAAATAAAACATTTTGGGTTGTCTTTCCACTTTTCCAACCATCACAACTGTAATTTGGGTTATTTTACATATGAAAATATTAGGGATGAGCGAGTACAGCATTATCAGTATCTGTATCTGTTAACCATATGAATTATCTGTATCTGTACTCGGACTGGGCGGAGCCTAACCCGGAAGTGGACAGTATTTAACCCGGAAGTGGGTCAGGTTGTCTTGAAATGGGCGGGGCTTTAACCAGTATGTTATTTTAAGCACGCAATTGATATGGGTTGATCAGAAATTGTTATATTTATTGCTGATTAGAAAACTATTTACATTACAGCATCATCATTGAGCTTCAGATCAATGGTTTTGATCACGATAACAATGCAGCAATGGATACAACACATGCAGTTGCAATTATGAAGTAAAATGTAATGAACAAGAGTTTTCATACTCAACATAACTTTCTTTTTTTAACTTTAAATTTTTTTATGATCAGTGTGATTTTTTTTTGGTTCTTTTGTTTTTAAATTTATTTCCACACCAGGTTTGTGTGTGTGTGTGTGTGTGTGTGTGTGTGTGTGTGTGTGTGTGTGTGTGTGTGTGTGTGTGTGTGTGTATGTGTGAGTGTGTGTGAGTAAGAGAGAGACAGAGAGAGAGGAAGAGAGAGAGGGGGGTGGGGGGAACTGTGTTCTACGGATCAAATAGTCCGACGCTGTTTTTCAGATCTGCATTGACTTATCAATACAGCAAGAAAGTGTCAGACACTCAGTGCGTGAAGTAAAAAAAAACTGGTTAGAGCCAGCTGACGGTTTAAAAAAGAAATAAAATCTCTGACAGACGCAACGCGAGTCTACCAAGCACCACGTCTACAAACCCCACGTTTACCAGAACTCTACTGGTTAATAAGTAAGTACTACAAACCGAAGTAAAAAACAAACCTGAAGCTGAAAGAGACCCTAAACGGAAAAGACCCGCAAACCTGAGTGACTGAGGGAGAGACAGAGACAGCTGTTCTCTGCTCAGTGTTCTGTGTGTGAGTGAGCAGAGCGGGAGGGGAGGGCCGCTGTGACTAGCCTATCACAGAACGCAGACACAGTCAGCTACCCAATGAGGATTTTTATTCAATCTGAGCACAGATATTGACTCGTATTACTCGTATAATACTACTACTCGGCAAAATTGCTTTATCTGTACCAGATACTCGTTTCAGCCGAGTATCCGGCTCAACTCTAGAAAATATGCTCTATACACGCTAAAAGTATGAGTCTGGTGGGTTTGGCGCTAGCGACCTCAGAGCTGTTTCTACAAAAAGGTCTTAAATAGGTTTTAAAAAGGTCTATCTCTGTATGGATCCTTTCCATAATAATGCCCCATAGGGTTACATTGCAACCCGGATTGTGGCTGCCAGTTAAAGCGTTCACGCTTAATACTGGACCAATTTCAAAGATTGTTGTTCCTATCAGTCACTTACACACAAAAACATAGGAAAATAGGATCCAGGAAAAAATCCTGAAATTACCCTTTAACAGTAACTCCATCATCATAATGATGTTTGTAGTAGTAGAATTGGTGCATGCAGAAACAAAGAGCAGGGCTGATGAATGAGGAAGCAGCAACTAACTCTGGATAATGAGCAAGCTGACATAGAAAACCATGATAAATTCACAAGCTAAAATTATATTCCAGTCAAATATACAAATAAGGAAATTGCTGTGAAAAATGACTTTAACAGAATTTATACATTTGTATAAATGGCCAAATGTCACTTTTTGCATATTCACGTAATCATGTTCATTGTTGCATAAAGAATTACACTTGCTGTATATTTTCTCTGCTGTATTTTTTTATGGGAATCATTTACACTATATTACATTATATGAGATGCATCAGTCAGTGTGTATATTAATGTGTGATGTAGGTGTAGGTTAGGTGGAGTATGGCGATTTGGTGTTGGAGAGTAGGCTCTGCTATTTGGGAGGAGCAGGAAAACAGCATGAAGGATGATGGGATCCAGTAAATCTAATGATGCCATAAAGCAGGCCTGCTCATTGCTTTGCACAGGCTGAACCATTTGTACATATAGGTACAAAAAGTAATAATGCACTGTAAATTCAACTGAAAAATGTGTATGTATTCCACTAGTTATTACTGTCAGCAGCACATTGCTGCTGTACAAGAGCGTGAAGATCCGCATAGGGAGGAGGTTGGGGGGGATGCATGGGTCCTAAAACACAGCGCTTTCAAGCAGGGGAGCGGAGTTTGTGGTCCGGAAGAAGTTAAGAGGAAAACACAAGACTTTCACCCAGGAAACGGGTGTTTGTACCGGTAGTACTACTTAAAAGCCAAAGTTTTAACCTGAACCACAATCTTTTTTCTAATCTTATCTAGTTGTTTTGGTGTCTAAACTTAACTGTCGTCTCCATAGGGTGGCCAATTTTTGTCGGCTAAACTCAACTGCAACCGCTGGCGAAACAACTGTAATCAGTCACCTTTTCTCGGCTAAAAGACCGCTACACCTAACTCTCATGTGACCTGTCATCACGTGAGTGTTAGGCCCACTGCCCCTAGGTAGCTTCTCTCTAAAGCCTCTCTTTAGCTCTGGTTAATGATGTCCTTCGTAATATGTTGAACAGGTTTGTCTTCGTTTATCTGGATGACATCCTGATATTTCCCTCCAAGAGCATGAGCAACATGTTTGACAGGTGTTACTACGACTACTGGAGAACAAACTGTTTGTTAAAATGGAGAAATGTGAATTTCATGTACACCTCTTTGAGGTACATCATTGCTCAGGGGGAGTTAAGGATGGACCCAGCTAAAGTCTCCGCTGTCACAGACTGGCCAGCCCCCTCTACCCGTAAACAGGTTTATCAAGGACTACAGCTGCATTGCTTCACCCCTCACAGCTCTCACCTCCATCTCGGTTCCATTCACTTGGAACGAGGGAATGCCCCCCTTCTGGTTCAGTCCGACCTGGACCGTCAGTTTGTCGTGGAGGTGGATGCATCTGACACTGGGGTAGGTGAGGTGCTGTCTCAGCGGGCCACTGTCAATAATAAACTGCATCCTTGTGCCTTTCTTTCTCGTAAATTTTCTCAGGGAGAGAGAAATGATGACATCAGCAATCGGAAACTGCTCGCAGTTAAGCTTGCTCTGGAGGAGTGACGGCATTAAGAACCTTGCTAACATCCAGTCGGCCAAACAGCTGAATTCCTGTCAATTCTTGTGGGCACTTTTCTTTGGCAGATTTAACTTTTCACTGTCTTACCATCCTGGGTCACGCAACATAAATCCTGATGCCCTGTCTCGTGTACACTCAGCTCTTGAAACTGGTAGCAACCCCGAACCCATCTTGCCCTCCACCTGCTTTGTTGCGTCCATTACCTGTGATATGGAGACTATACTGTAGTTAGACAGGCCCAAACCCAAAAAGCTGACCCAGGTAACGGCCCTCCTAAGCGGTTCTTTGTTCCTGAGTCTGTCCGCTCTCAGGTTCTGCAGTGGGCTCACTCATCTCCTCTTACCTGTCACCCCGGAGTCACTCGGACCTTGGACTTCATGCGCTGGCAGTTCTGGTGGCACAAGATGGAGATGGACACTTGTACATTCATCGCTGCTTGCTCTTTATGTGCACAGAGCAAGAACTCTACCCAGCCCAACGCTGGACTTCTCCTACCTCTGGCTATAACCAGCCACCCTTGGTCTCACACAGCACTGGATTTCGTCACTTCCCCCCTCCTCTGTAAAATCAGTCATCCTTACGGTAATTGATTGTTTGCTCACTTTCTGGCCTTACCTAAACTTCCCACTGCCAAGGAGACTGTGACATCCTAATTGAACACGTGTTCCGTTCACATGGTTTGCCCACTGACATTGTCTCCGACAGGGGTCCTTAGTTTATTTCCCAGGTCTGGAAAGCCTTCTGTTCGGCTATGGGGCATCCCTTCCAGCTTTTGCTTTGGATGCCACCTCCAAACCAACGGTCAATCCAAAAGAGTGAATCAGGAGATGGAGACTCACAGAGGCCAACCCCGTGTCCTGGAGCTCCATGCTCCCCTGGGTAGAATATACCCATAACACGCTGACCAATGCTTCCTCTGGTATGTCTCCTTTCCTTTGTGCTCTCAGCTATTAACCTCCCCGTTCCCATCACAGGAACGAGGTACCCTCTGTTCAAACACACATGCAAGCCCACCGTCATCGCTCTCGGGCTCCCACTTACCCAGGATTTCCACAGGCTGCGTAACTGTTGCGGAACGTCTCCGCTGCGGAACGTCTCCGTGGTCCGCCGTCCGTCAATACCAACCGGATCCGGAGTTGTTGCGGAACGGCTGCGGCCAGGACTGACAGCTGTAGTCACGAGGACCCACTAGATCTCGCGAATTCACGCAGAATAGAACCACAAAACCACCAACAGTTTGTTTCTATTCCGAGGAGTAGAGAGGAAACAACTCTGTGCCGTGTTTTCAAGGTGTAGTGAAGAGAAATATGATCCTTCGTGAGCACGGTGTATTTTATTTTGAAAGTTAACCGGATGTTTTATTTTGTTTCTGTGCTCGACTTCCTGTCCCGCACTATCTGCCGTGTGCTGAATTGCTGTGGAGCTCTCCGGCGTTCGGCAAAAATAGAAGCTCTGCGTATCTGATGCGCAGGGCTGCGACCGCCGGAGCTGTGCCGGAGTCGGAACGCAGACGTTATGCAGCTGGTGGAAATACACACGTTGACTTTAATGGAAACCGATTGACTCCGCTGACGTTCCGGAGCCGTTACGCAGTAGTTACGCAGCCTGTGGAAATCCTGGGTAACTCTCCCGGGCAAGAGGTATGGCTGAAGTCACGTAAACTTCCTCTCAAGGTGGAACCGGATGGCTGACCGGATGGCTGCTTGCCTGTGCTGGGTTACCTCCACCCCCCATTCCCCTCCCCTCTTGCAAGTCATGTTGTCGAGTCGTGTTGTGATTATGTGCTTGTTGCTAAGGTTTTTTTTTTCCTGTTCCCACACTACTCTTCACAGGAGCATAGTATGGGAGTTGCCTTTTTTCTTCTCCCATTTCCTCATGTTATGCTGTATTTTTCTTACTTGTTGCATCTTCCAGCCCTGTCTACCCCCTTTGTATGTATGTTTGTTTGTGTACGGGCAGGTTGATGGTTCTTTTTGTGAAGCACTTTGGAAACCTTGTGTTTCTTAAAATGTGCTATATAAATAAAGTTGGATTGGATTGGAATCAAAGAAGATGGCACCTCGTTTTATCGGACCATTTAAAGGAACACGCTGACTTATTGGGACATTAGCTTATTCACCGTAACCCCGACAGTTAGACAAGTCCATACATACCCTTCTCATCTCCGTGCGTGTTGTAACTCTGTCTGATGGCTCCACCGCTGCAAGCATATCACTCTGCCCAAGTAGCGCTCAGCAGAGCTGCAAGCATATTACTCCGCCCAAGTAGCACTGCTTCCCTTTCTGAGAATATAGTTCCCAGTTTATATACGGTTAGAAGATGGCTGTGTCTCATGTGACCTTGTTATTTGTACACGCTGTGACTCTACAAATCACAACATGTAAATAGGAGCATGTTGCCGTTATTTTGTCACTTATTCGGAGCAGTAGGCTAGATGGAGCCGGTTACCTCCAGGATCTGTGCTAGGCTAAGCTAACGGTGGAGCCGTCAGACAGAGTTACGACACGCATGGAGATGAGAAGGGTATGTATCGACTATGAGTGAGTACAGCATTATCTGTATCTGTATCTGTTAACCATATGAATTATCCGTATCTGTATCTGTACTCGGACTGGGCGGGGCCTAACCCGGAAGTAGGCAGGCTTTAACCCGGAAGTGGGTCGGTTTGTCTTGAAAGGGGCGGGGTTTTAACCAGTATGTTATTTTAAGCACGCAATTGATATGGATATTCAGAAATTGTTATATTTATTGCTGATTAGAAAACTATTTACATGACAGAATCAGCATTGAGCTTCAGATCAATGGTTTTGATCACAATAACAAACAAACTATATACAGAACAAGTTTTGCAACAATGAATACAACACATGTGGATGCAATTATGAAGTAAAATGTAATGAATAAGAGTTTTCATACTCGGGAATCAAATCTTGGTCACAGTTTCAATAATATTTGCACTATTTTAGCTAATTACAACATAGGGAGGCTACACATCTTTTTTTTCGTGGATTTGAAAACACAATCAAACAGATGCTGGGAAATTTGCTACAAAAGCTTTAACGTCATTGGCAGACGCGGGGTCTACTACACTCCTCATGTGGAAGCATAATGCTGCCACGCCTGAAAAAGAAAAACGTATCATTGCATTATTACGTGAAAAGTTGAATGCAATAACAAGATGTTTGTAACTGTCAAGTTTTAACAAGATATTACCACATTATTACAACATACAAACTCATCAAGTTATGACAAGAACATTTTGTTATCATGTTTTAACTAGTGCTGTCAAACGATTAAAATATTTAATTGTGATTAATCGCATTAATTTCATAGTTAACTCACGATTAATTTCTATCTATTCTAAATGTTCCTTGATTTCTTTTTGTTCCATTATATTTTCTCATTTTAATGCTCTTATCAACATGGAAAAGTGGATTAGCTTGCTTTATGCAAATGTTTTTTTTTATTGAAAACAACATTGGCATATATGTAGTGTTAAATTTTGGGGATTGAACCAGCAACCTTCCGGTCCTAAGTTCACTTCAGGACCAAATCTTTAACCCTTAAGCCATCGCCTCTGTGAACGTTGTTCTAATTAAATTAAATAAATTATAGGCTTTGCTAATAATTTAATTCATATATTTGAATTTTTTGAACTATCAAAAAATTATCAAACAATAATCAGGCTGGCCCCCTGCAGTAACTTCAAGGACCCCATAGTTTTTTTTCTTCCGGAAACAGCCGAAGGTGGCCGACGCCTCCCGAGCGTTGATATTGAGAAAATGTGAGGGATGCCGCTCTGTCAGAGAGGAGCCGCCGCGGACGGGCAGGGAGCAGACGGATACCGCCGTCTTCCCGGGAACACTCAACCCACAGTGAGAGAGAGACAGTCCGGCAGCGGAGCGGGGATTTACCTGACACTGCTTACGGACCTTTTACGGACCTTTTTTTCTCTCCAATTCACCTCGGGGTATTAGGGAAAGTGTTGCGGGACTGGAGGAACTGGGAGACTCTTTTCTAAACTGTATCTGATCTCGGGACCTCCCTTCTCTTCTTGTCTTCAACATCTTTGCCGAAATGCAGACGTCCTGGAAACCATAGGAAATGGTGAGTTATGGCATCCTTTGGAGAACTGCTTTGCTGTGTAAAGTGTCAGAAATGCAGCTGTGACAATGTGTGTGGTCGAAGGGGCGTCCTGCAGACTGGACACGCTGCATGCAACAATGAATCACATATTCACACAAGTCCGTCAGCTCTCACTTGCATCTGGCATCGCAGCCTACACTGATACAACATGACACCCAAATCTATTCAAAATCAATTGTTTGTCGGCAAAATGACATATCCTGTCTCAAAGGGAATGATATTAGCCTACTATAGCTTGTATCTGCAGTTTTCCCATATAATCCTAAATAGGGATTATGTTTTTTTTAATTTATTTTTAAAGTCAACTTTTACAGGCACATTTTGTTAACAAAGGCTTTTCTTACTGATGGATATTAAGCTGTAAACGTTGTATTAAAATGTATGTTTTACATGAAGGGTTTGTCCTAAGGAGTCAGAAGAAATGAGTCAGATTTTATATTCTGTGCCTTTATGATAAACAAAGATTCCTTCTTGGAGCTTTTAAAATGCAGAATGCATATTTCCTGTAGGTTACATTGAAAACATTTGCAAATCAAAGCACCCATGTCATTTTATACGAAATTACATGTCAGTATCAAACCTGTCATTTGCATAATTATAGCATTATTTGCATCATGTATTAGTTTAATTAGGTTTTGCCTTTCATAACAGGGCTCTCTGTTCAGACTCTCCAGTCAGTTGACCGTGGTATGATATTCACATTATAATCCACTGGTAACATGATAAAAGAAAACTCCCTTTCAAAAACTGTGTCTTGCTGCTTTGATGCATTTATTAAAGTTGAAATGCATGTTTGACCCTTTGCCTTGCAGACTATTCTGTAATGCATCCATGCTTTCAAAAATTTAAGCCTACAGAATTTGCACCACAATCATCACCAGCAACACCTCAGGTCAATGGCACGCTGTATTGTTTGTAAGAAACACTATATATAACAATGCATTACTTGTGTAGCCTATATATATATATATATATATATATATATATATATATATATATATATATATATATATATATATATATATATATATATGAAAAATGAAAGTATAGTCTAGTAGCTGCACAAATGCTCTACTCTGGAGTGAGATTTCTAGTCTCAGCTCTGTTGTGTTGTCTGTGTGGCAGCCTGTGTGTTTCATGCTTATTATTAGCCAGTTATATTGTATGACTTAGCCCTCAGTGCTGCATTCTTTTGGCAGTTTTTCGAAAGCAAGAATAGCAAGCTGGCCTGTTCATGCTCCGGATGAACAAATCCAAATGCTTCAGGACTAAATAAGGCAGAGGAAGAAGAGGAAGGAGAGTGCAGATTACCTGGGTTTTGACAGAGCCTTAATTAGGCTGGATGGAGAAGAGAGAAGGAGTGAGGTATAGGCGGACGGAATGAGTGCAACAGATGGAGGGAAGAGGATTGAGGGCAGGGAGGCCGGAGAGGAGCTGGAGTCACGGAAACAAGATGCAGACAGAGAGGAGGTGGAAGGAGTGTTCTGCGTGTTGTTCATCCACCTTGATAAATGCATCAGCTGAATGCCAGCACTGTGGATGCATAACGGAATGCAGAGAGAGAGAGAGAGTGTGTTTGTGTGTGTGTGTGTGTGTGTGTGTGTGTGTGTGTGTGTGTCTCCTCATCCTAATGAAGGCTGCATGAGGTTCAGACGTGAATGCATCACTGCCCCCGCCCCACACACACACACACACACACACACACACACACACACACACACACACACACACACACACACACACACACACACACACACACACACACACATTATTTCACATATATCTCCACACCAATATGTCTATATATCCACACACATTAATTAGTTAAAGAGTCAGTTTTATTTTTTTACATGAGGCCCAAAAAGGCTTTTTTCCCCATAGACTTACAGTACATGTCTGTAAATTTTCACGAAATGACTCGTTCCACTATCAGAATTTGGCTCGGTTGGGCCTGCTCTATGGGCTGCACAGTGTCAATCATCCGGATCATTTTATACACAGTTTTGGCTCCCTGAAGTGCCACTGAGCAACTCTCATAGGAATTAATGGGGTCCGCCTTGAACGCTGTATCCCGTTCTACTATTACATCCATGGTTTGTGCTTAAGCAGTGTAAAAACTGTGCAGTTTGTTCTTTGCTGTAATATGTGTCTTTGTGGCTGCAGCCGCTGTGGAGTTTATATAGTTGATCAACACATTTTCACAGTAAGCGTCAAAAAGCGACGCTTCGTCAGGTGCCTTTGACGTTTGCTACTGATGCAAAAAGTCTCCTGTAGCATCTCGGTCAGACGCAGTGGGGCGTTCAACTAATTAGGGCTTGGTCGGGACTCTTGGCATCACTTTTTGACTCACTGGGTCAGGACTGATTTGGCGTCATTTAGAAAAAGTAGGCTACGCTTAACTGACACACGGCACAAGAACGGGACAGTTAGGTTTAGGAAAAGATAGTGGGCGGGGTTAGAAACTGTACGTTTCAGTGACATGAGGGACATGAACCCCGGTCTCCTGGGGGAAAGTCCTGTGTTGTTTAGTCTTGCATTGCTAGACCACAGCACTGCAGAGGAAGGTTTGGCCCCTCCAGACATAAACGGTCAGGGATTGTTTGCATTTCTTTAAACCAATCACGATCGTCTTGGGCGGTGCTAATCTATGGCTGCAAAGAAGGTGGATCTATAAAATAGTCCAGACTTTGTGAAACGGTCGTAGTTCGTGGCTTTGAACGTAATGGTCGTGGTTTTAAACATGCCGCTAACGTTGTGAAACGGTCGCTGTTTGGTTATGTTTAGGCGCCAAGACTTCTTAGTTAGAAAGAAATTGTGCTTTGGGTTAAAATCCGACGTTACTTCACTTTTAGTTATGCATGTTTTTGAAAAGGGCGCGTCCAATTTTACCCTGGCTCAAGAGTCCAGAGTCTTTTGACCCCTTCGGTCACTTCTCAAGCTTTATCCTTTTTGTGTTCGTTGAATGGCAGACCAGGAAATTAATAGTCAGGATTTGTTCAGGTAAATTTTAATATATCTTTAGTAAAATGATATTGCAAGCAGACAGTCATATACATATGGTTCAGTAGCTCCTTCAAGACTCTCTCACCCTCGTCACCAACAAAGTCTTTCCGGGTCTGACCCCGGACCTCGCCTTTCCCTATAGTTTTATTTGTCTTCGGGTTCCTCCTTCCGTCATTACGTCTGGGCCACCAATCGTTTGGATATCACTCAGACTTTCTGTCTCTGAGAGGATAGCGTAGCTGCGCGCTAGCCTTGGAATCGCTCTCACTGTCTTCTTCTATCTGGCCTAAAGGTTGTCTTGTACTTTATGACACTACACTAGGTCATTCTGTTCCAGGAGCACCTTTGCTCCAGTAAAACTGAACACGTCTTATCTTACACCAGCCAGAGCGAAAGAGACAGACATTCTTAATACCAAATCATTCTTACAATGTGATGCTAGGGCTGTGCAATTAATCAATTTTTAGTCATTAATATGATTTCTACTCCTAACGATCCCAAAAACAGAGTAATCGAGAAAAACGATTATTTTCCACATTATGTTTGTAAAGGGGAAATTTCACAGTTCAAGGTGTTTTCACTGTTGATTTGTTTAACTGTTTCACTGTTTTTTAAAATCCAATAACTACAATGTCTTTCCAAAAGCCAATGAGTAATCGTGTAAAATAATTGTGATTTCAATATTGACCAAAATCGAGCAGCACCTATGTGATGCTGAACGTGACATTCGTAAAGTAAAATACAACAAAAAAGGGCTGTTTACTTCTTATTTTCAAACGGGACAAGAACCCGGTCTCCTGGGTGAAAGTCCTGTGTTTCTTTGACCTATGGGAGCGTTTTTCAGCGGAGGACTGTCTTGACTAAGTCCACATTGTCATTATCCACATCGTTATTTTGTCATTTAAAAATGGCAAGAAATTGCAACATTGTCTTGCCATACTTCACATACCTCGGATTATGATGACGTTAGAGCCCCTGAAATTTGACACATCAATCAATAATTAGCAGGAAATATGGAAACACCCATGTACTGTATACACTTTGAAAGTGTATACTGTACAGGGCCTAAGGGCTCCAAATCCATCTATTTTGCATTTTATTTTTATTTATAAAGGCCAGTAAAGAAAAATATCACAGCTGATTGTGGCTTTTGAATCTGTTGTACACGGTTTTGTCTGTACCCCTATCAAATTTCATGGCTCTAGGAGTTTTGAAGTTTAAAACCTAAAAATGTTTTCCCTCCAAAGACGTTTTTTTTACAGTACGAAAAATGTTCCAATGGCAAAAAAATATGCAAAAAAATTACTTAAAATTAAATATAAATAAAAAAAAATGTTGGTCTCAAATAGCATATACAAAATATATATATATATATATATATATTAGGGCTGTCAAATGATTAAAATTTTTAATCAAATTAATCAGAATTTTCAGTGGATTAATCATGATTAATCACTATTTGCAATTACACCTGAATCCTAACCATTTTTTTTCTGAAATGCATACCAAAAGATACTAGTGCTGTCAAGCGATTAAAATATTTAATCGCATTAATGTCATAATTAACTCGCTATTAATCGCAATTAATCGCACATTTTTATCTATTCTAAATGTCCCTTGATTTCTTTTTGTCCCATTATATTTTCTCATTTTAATTCTCTTATCAGCATGGAAAAGTAGATCGGCTTGCTTTGTGACAATGTTTTTGTATTGAAAACAACATTGTCATATACGTTATGTTCAATTTCACACTAACATTCACACTTGGATCTAATAATCTGTCACATAATGTAACGCTGTTACCTCGATGTTCCATTGCAGGTAGTACTGCAGATAGTCCTGCAGATAGTACTACAGGTAGTACTGCCTCATTTGTTTCTCTCACTGACTGTAGAGTCACTACTCGCTCGCTCTGAAGATAATCGCCGTCACGAGCCTACAAGCTACGCGGCTAGCAAGCTAAAACCGGCCGAGGCTTGTGTCTGTTTTGTTTCCGGTCTGCGAAATTACAAGACCCGCCCTTCAATCACTACTATTGGCCAGGCGTCGAAGGTAACGTAACCCCATTTGTTCAGGTCCTATCCCCTGACCAATCCACTATCCTCACCACTCGCGGTGAAATGCCTAAACCAAACCAATCAGCTGCTTCGTAGGGCGGGACATGGTGTGGCCATAGACAGTTAAAGAAGTGGACTAACAGATCCCGTTGCTCTCTCTATGCGTTACTCGTGCGTTAAAAAAATTATCGGCATTAAAATGGGTTTGCGTTAACGCCGTTAATAACGCGTTAAACTGACAGCCCTAATATATATATATATATATATATATATATATATATATATATATATATATATATATAAAATCTAAAAGTAAACAAAAACCTCTATCTGATTTGACACGGAATGACCGTGTCAAATCATTCATAATTTCTTCACTGCAGGTATTGGAGTAAATCTGACTGCAAACTTGTGCTTCTTTGTCTTGATCACAGTTTCATCTAAGGCTCTGGCTGCTGTTTGTTTCACAGCTGTATGTGGGCTGGTTTCCCTCCATCTCTGCTCACACTCAGCCGTTCTCTCCACATTGATAAATTGTGTGTAATTTCAGGGATGAACAAGCGTGAAAACATATGGGTGGAGGGGGATGCTATATTTTGGCATTGTGTATATACAGCATTTCCATCTAGGTTAGAGTCTGCACATTGAGACAAGAAGACTACAGAACCCTGCAGGACCAGACCCATGCTCAGATGGTTCCATACAGGACCCTAATGGTTCTATTATTAGCCTGTTTATAAAGTTTCTGTAGTATCATGTAGATGGTGTAGCCTGGAGGCCAGCTGAACTTAGCCTCGCCCAACATTTGAGGTCAGGAAGTTTGGTCTGGACTTGATCCGTTGTGGAGCAACTATGATCGAACCAGAGCTGTTTGGACCAATCTAATTCTCAGGACGGGCTTTATACGATGATGTACAGATGATCAACAGTAACGTAATCAACCACGTCACCAAAGAACGCTTGGGTTGAATTTGAACAAATATGGCTGCCACTGGAGAATTGAGATGTGTAGATTCCGCCATCGCGTCTGTTATAGAAGATAGGGCTGGGCGATATGGCCCGATTTAATTTTTTTAAATTCGATTTCCGATTTTTTTCCGATTTTCCCCCCTACTTATTAAGGAAAACAATAAGTACATACGGCAGACAACTTACCATCTTCTCTACGGTATATATGGGTACCATGTTGTCACTTGCTGTTTCGTATGTGCTATGATGTTGTTGTCGATTGCCATACTGCTATTTGAAACTAACGCTACGGAAGCTCCGGAGAGTCAAAAATGCGCCAATACACAAAAACTCGATTTACTTATTTTTTACATCGCCCGCAACAAAAAATTCGAATTAATTCATTTAATCGATTTTTCACCCAGGCCTAATAGAAGATATCAACAGTGCATTCATTTTAAAAGAGGAACAGAGAACACGTCGCAACAATGTTGCGATAAAATAAATGATCAAATAATTGTCAGTTGATCATTTTCAGACTAAAATAAAAAATCCAAGCTCGTGAGATGTTGTCTGGCTTTGTGAGGCTCCAAACCTGGAGTTTTTAAGATATTTCTTAGGGCTTTTTCCTTTATTAGAGCATCTGAAGCAAGCCAGGAAATTGGAGAGAGAGAAACAGAGAGGACTAGAGCTAGAGAGCTAGAGGTCACCCCAAAACCTGTAGTTTTAATTAAATTCTTGAAGCTCATTTTTTCTTCTGGGACCATTTTCTTGGCCGTAAACCAAACATCATCTCAGGATGTTGTTTCTTAACTCAGGGCTGCACTCACAAAAGAATTCCTGTACATCATTCCTCAGCAGAAACATCATTTTCATCATTTTCTCCTGTTAACATGAAAGAGAACAGAGAGCAGATGCTAGGCACTCCGTTTTTTTTTAGCTGGTGCCACAGTTGTTTCCCCAACGAGATCAGATTACAGCAGGTTGCATTTCCTGCTGCAGCATCTTCAAAGAAAAGCATATTTCTTAATCAAGTTTTGTAACAACACAGACAACCGCTCCCTGCTATCATCCCATCTCATCTGTCTGTAGTATACAAATGGGTTATTTATGGGGAGTTTCTCTGTAAGTATGAACAGGGTGTTCTGGAAAAAGAGAGCTTTGCTCTTAGTGATAAGTCCCTGAATCTACAAAAAAATGATGTATCGATACATACATACACACTCCCATCGCATAAAATACGGACACTTGGTCAGGTGCCTTTGGTGTTGTTATTGATGCTAAAAGTCTCCTTTAGCATCATATCTAAACGCGCTTTATCTAAACACGCTTGATCGGGACTTGGCGTCACTTTTGATGCAGTTAGGTTTAGGAAAAGATCGTGGGTGGGCTTACAAAAGGTAAGTTTCCGTGACGCGGGACAATAACTGGACAGTTTGGTTTAGGAAACGTGACACACGGGACACTAACCCTGGTCTCCTGGGTGTCCTGTGTTGTTTGACCCATCCCTCCTCCCAACCAGCCTCCCTACGCAGATTTTCGGGCTTTTGTACTACTCGCTACCATTGCCGCTCTTAATACTACGTCATCTCCAAGCGCCGCGGAGCTGCTGCTCTGCCTGGTGTGTACTACACACACACTGAAGGGTGCTTTTTGCGTCGTATCTGACGCTGACAGCCACTGCCCAACAGTCCGTATTTTACGGATTCAACGTGATAATGGGTTGCATGTATATTAAGTTTACATGCTATATAGAGCTCAACAGCGTGGTTCCGGAAGTAAAAATCACATTCATTTTCTCCATAAGGATTTGGATTATTAGGGTTAGGTGATGCCATCCGAGGTAGACCACGAGCTACGAGATTGTGAAACAAAGGTTTATGCTCCTGTAAAAGTTGGTATGAAATCAACCTTGTTTTAAGAAAAACATGTAGTATTCATGATGTCATGAAGTACTACACTACCCACAATCCTAAGTGTTACAGCCACGTCTCTGATTGGTGAAACCTACTGTAACCAAGAAAAAACGTTTACCGTACCCGCGGAACTGCAAATGGCTCTGATCGTTTCTGTACGGTCTTTTTTTGCCCTTTTCAAAATGTTATTTTGTGCCGAATCAAATGTTTTACGGTCACGATTTATCTCGTAGCTAGTTGGCCTGTTTCCAAGCTTAAAACTCTTTACATAAGCATTTCATGAAACGTCAATGTAAATATTAGAGGTTTTTTGTGGCCCCCGCGTAAATATGCTGACTTTGGTTGATTTTTCTGGAGGGACTGGATATTGAATGGCGAAAATCACTTCTGGAAGCAGAGCCGTTCAAAAAGTGGGCGCTCACTGTTGAGCTCTATTGTCAAACCAAATGCATACACATGTACTGTATAGTAAGACAATATTGAAAGGGCATTACATTTTATTTCAACAAATCTATTATGTGGTAGTCAGTAATGATGTATATGCAATCCTGGAGTTTGTGGTCTCTCTGAGGAGCGGGGAACTCATTTGATAGGTGTGGACATGATTGGATGGGAGTGTTCAGTTTGTCTCTTGCTTGTCGTGGTATTGTTCCTGGGCTGATTGAACTATCTACAGAACAGTCCAGCTCGTCTCCTTTCATTCCCTGGATGGAACAGGACCACAATAGCCGGGCCTTTCAGTGAGACTCTCTATTGTTTGCTGTTTCATCTCACCTTAGAGCCAGGGCAAGATCCTATCAGCACTGACAGACCTGTAATTTCCCCACTGTCACACAGGATGGTTGCTGGTATCGAAAATGATCTCTGCAATGGGTATTTGGCCTGTGCAGTTTTTTGAGGATGTCTTGCTTGAATAACGTAATGTATTTGTAGTTGAAACAGGATGTTTGGGTGGGACACAACCTGCTGATCGTTTAGTAGCAGAGATGCATTTTACCAGAACACACTGCTATAACAACTACACCCTGTGTACACAGGCAGTTCAGCCCTGCGCAATCTGGGTGTATTTATATAGAAGCATTCATAAATGTAATGACTTGGCCAAACTAAACTAATGTGACAGGCATGGCCACATCAACCTGTTAGGAGAAAATGAGCCTGACAATGAATTAAAATGAGCCTGACAATTAAAGTCTAAATACATACATATATACAGTATATATATATATATATATATATATATAGCCTATGTATATAGCCTATGTATAACACAAGCATGAGTTAACAAATAAGAATGGGAGGGGTTTCAACAGTGTGAAAAATACATGTTAGAGAGCTCATTAGGCTATATTGCATATTATTGCATGTTTTTTTACAAACAGGATTTGCATACAATGGGAGTACACCTAAATTACTGTAAAGCAAAGTTTTTTTTTTTAAGTGTCTACTGTATGATTAAAAGTAAGAAGGCTATTGTAAAAATTAAATAAAAGGGAAGTTGTCCTAGCAATTGGTGGAAGCCCAGTGGGCTTAAAGGAAAACTCCGGCCAATTTTTATGTTAATCAGTCCCTCCAGAAAAAAGTTTTTTTGTGATTGTTGCGGGCAAAAATCCTTGATTATGCGGCACGTTTTCTTAAAAAATGCGATGGAATATGCGGGATATTTATGCCATTTTATGCGATGAAAATGCGGGAACTTGCAAAAATTGCGGGAACTTGCGGGAACTTGCAAAAACTGCGGTTTGATGAAAAAGAGAAAAAAAAGTGATTCCCCAACACTGTGTTCTCAGTAGGTGAAATTACGTCACTTCATAACGTTCCCATGGCAACAGGGCAAAATGGCTTGTGTGAAGTAAACGCAACATTTTTCAACTTTCTGCTGAGATATATGTGATTTTTTTGCAACGAAAATGCGGGGATTATGAAATCATGCAAGCCCCGCATATTTTGCGCGGAAATTGGCAATTTATGCGGCGAAAGTGCGGCGTATTTTAAAAAATACGGCCCCCGCACAAATATGCGGACTTTGGCTGATTATGCATTGAATTCTGCGATCGCATAATCGCGTTTTTCTGGAGGGACTGGTTAATCTTGCTGAATATAACTATGCGAGACCTGTCTATAGCAAAAACCGTTAGCACAACATCAGCTACATAGACGGAGCTGCTGCAGCTCAACTTAGCTAAACGGCAGTTATGGGGGCATAAATGAAATAGTGCCTTTGTGTACCTTAACAGACACAAAATGCAATTAAAATGTCTATATAACATGAACAGGGCCCTTACATGACAACAAGATGCATTTTAAACATTCACCTACCCTGTTAGCTGCTAGCTAGCTAGCTGTCATCTGGGACGAGAGAGCGTTCAGTCAGGCTTCAGTAATAATCATCATGCAGCAGTCCCGTGTGTATTTGTAGCATATATATGATATATATCCATTTTGTGTGTGATCCATCTGGCATTGGAGAGTAGTATTCTCTGCCGACAACAATCACGAGAGCGGCCGCTGGTCTGGAGGATGTCCTCCGGAGGACCGCTTCTGCTTCTGCTTCCTGCCCGCCGTCCTCGCTTGCCGTGCTGACAACAATGGCGAGAGCGCCCGCTGGTCGCGGGGATCTTTTGTGTGTTTATTTCCCCTCAAAAATAGGTAATTGAGCGCTGTAGTGGTTATGAGCATATTATTGACTATGTAACTACATGGAAACGGGCAGAATTATGCCTGTGCCTTGTTTAGTAAAACGCTAACAGATGGCTAGCGGCAGTCTCGTGCTGAAGTCCCGTGTGAATTCAGTTGTAGCAAGATAAACTAGAACTGCAAGCAGTTATGAACGGGGTCCAAGCCCCGTGCGATGAGAGCCCGTGAAAACGGAGCCCGCGAAAGGAGAACCCGAAGCGCCGCCGCGGCGAGGCAAAAGTCAGGAAATTTGACAGAGTGCGAGCTCCAAAGTCTGTAGTGAAATGCAATTGCAAATTTCCTCTTCGTTGCGTAAAAGGCCCAAACACTCCTACCTCGATTGTAGCGCCCCCTAAAGGGCGATCGTTGCCAAATCCGGTGAAGAGCCGCAGAGTGGGATGACGAACAATAAACTTAAGTTTTGTGATGATAGCATTTACTGCTGCAGAGATATTTACATTGCAATTTATTCCCATTTAAATGCATTGACGTATTTGCCAAAAGCTCTCTACGTTAATTATAGCGCCCCCTGACGGCCGATTTTCACCGAATTTGGTAGGGAGGCTTGGTAAGCTACGACAAATTAGTTTGCTTGTAAAGTGCGAACGGTGTAACGTAGCAAAATTCCTTTGATAACTTTTGGTCAGCTCTATATACAGAGGGTATCTACCAAATTTCGTGCACATCGGTCACACGGCCTAGGACGAGATCGAAAACATTTTTTTTCCGCATTGCGCAATTTTGCGAAAAAACTTCTTAGTGCAAATGGGCGAGGCCTATATTGTCACATTCACATGGATTCAAGGAACACGACGATTAGGAAATTCTTAACTGCGATGTAGACTGTGGGAGTTATACGCAAAAACACGTTTTACGTCATTGTAGCGCCACCTAGTGGTCCATGTAAGTAATATTTGGTATGTAAGGTCTGCGATCCATTCTTTATCTACATTGTAAATTTTAAGTTGCTCACATTAGTGCAAGTGGTAGATCCAAACCTGGGTCCCATAGACCACGCCCACTTTGACGAATCAGTACCCCACTGTAGTAGTGGCCTCAACTGTGGGCCTAGATGGTACGCTCCAAATTTCGTAAAAATTGAATGAGCCGTTCATGAGATATAAACTTTTTGTACTTTTGGCGCCCCCTATTGATAAAATGTTGTAAAATTGGTTGTGGAGACTAAGAGGCTCACAGGAAACAAGAATCCAAAGATTTGCGATGATATCATTTATTTTGGCCAAGATATGGCAACGTTTGTGTCTTTGTAGCTAGCTACACAAATTTGTTTGTGCGTAATTTACGCAATTTTCATCCGAAAAAAATTCTTTCAATTTTTCTTTCTAATTTTTTGTCAAGTCGGTGTAGAGATGCTACATACCAAGTTTTATGCAAATCGGTTGCACGGTCTAGGAGGAGTATGAAACAGCATGGGCGTGGCCTATATCACAAGATTCAGCTGGATCCAGGGAACGCGTGGATATGTGTAGTTTTATTGTGTGATGTACGGTTTGGGAGTTATAACGCCAAACGCGTTTTTTGCTGCTATAGCGCCACCTAGTGGTGAAAGTGGCTGAATTTTTTCGTCCGAGGTCCCTGCAGGGTTCTGGACCAGACCTGAAAACGGCAACCTCCCACCATTTACGGTTTAGGCTGCAGTATCAGTTTTATCGGCGGAAAAATAATAATACGAAACCGAGCGATTTCAATAGGATTCCACAGCCCTGCTGTGCGAACGGCGTAGCTTCGCTACCGCCGATTCTCGCAGCCTCGGCCTTGGACCCCTAATAACAGTGTAGGTCGGAGGAGCGTACAGTGTAGCGTGAAGAGCGGAGGTGTTCACAAGGGAAGAAGCTTGGAGTAACGTAACTATGGAGAATATCGAAGATATTGAACCTATGGAAGTGGATTTTGAGTTTGATGGTCGTCCTTATTTATTCGAACCTGAGTATACAGACGAAGAACTGGCCTCACAAGAGTTGGAAAGAACGAGACAGACAGACAGAGGGGCAACAGGCAGACGAAGCAGCTGCTCCAAGATCACGCATTTCGGGCAACTGGTGGTGTTCGTGTGGGTGTTGTGCCGCGAAGGAATCACCGGTCCTCCGGAGGACATCTTCCAGGGTCAGGGTACTAAAGTATAATCCGTTTTTTGTTTTAAACCAAAAACGAAAAAACGAAAAAACGGGTCGATATTTCGTTTTTCGTTTCAAACCAAAAACGAAAAAACGGAAATATGAGCTCCGTTTTCCCGTTTTTTCAATGTCCATGCAATTTGAAAATTAAGTGGAAAATTGCTCGTTTTTCAAATGTTGTTATTTTGTTTTTCATCTTTCCGTTTCAACCCAACAACGAGAATACGGGCTCATTTTTTGTAATGTGCATAATCACTGAAAATCCGACGGAACACAAGTCTCGTTCTTGTTTTGTATGGGCTTATGTGTTGAAGATCGAAAGTCGCTCATATCAACGCGGCGCTGGACCGGAAGTAACATTAACGTGTCAAAATAAAAGTACAAGAACTGTAATAACTGCCAGAGGAACGAGATACTTTAACTTTTGCCTGTAGCTTGTCAGATTAGGCTAAAATCAATTATTTAGGGTTATATAAAGTATTTAATTGAGTAACATTAATTAATAGCCACAAAGGGATTAAGAATGGATATTGTTTTAAAATAGAAATAGGATTATAATAATTTTTAAATCACATTTTAAATAATATCTGCATTCCCCTAGCATTATGTGTGGCATTATTGACTACTTTTACTCTAATCTTACACCAGCCAGTAAAAAAAAGGCAAAAAATATAAGGGCTTTTTTAAATTGCTCTGCAGAATATTGTATGTGACATGTTTGACCACATCAGCTGCCATTGAACATGTCAATGTGATGAAGAACATAAATTAACAATGTAAAGTGTACTGGAGACTCTGCCATTCTGGTCTGGTCTCCTCAGGCCCTGCAGACTGGACCAGAGTTCATGGTGAGCATGGTAGACCTCCTCACTGCTGGACCTGGGCCTGGATCAGCCAGCTCGTTAGATGTTCACTGCTCATACTAAGCCCTTGAAACACTAGTTGACCAATATTGGATAATACAATATAATACATAATGGATATTGTGTGGTTGAATTACAATAAGGAATGGTCAATGGTAAGCACTGTGGCCTCACAGCAATAAAGTACCGGGTTGGACCCTGCTGGCCCGGGGCCTTTCTGCATGTTCTTCCCGTGTCTGCACGGGGTTTTCTCCAAGTGCTCTGGTTTCCCTCTCCACTAAAAGAAAACATGTTGACCTGCCTTTCACTTAATTGTAAGTCGCTTTGGATAAAAGTGGCAGCTAAATGACATGTCATTTAAAGGAATGGAATGACCAAGTGAACTAAAGCACATACGGCTTAGAACATAACACCAAAACAACATAAAACTCAAAGAACTAAATAACTAATAACAATATATATATATATATATATATATATATATATATATATATATATATATATATATATATATATATATATATATATATATATATCTCTTTCTCAGTTTTGGTTACAGAATGAGACCAGGATGAGAAGCAACATGGCAGCTACCTCACTAATATGATGAGAGTTTTGCAATGTGGCCCAATTGTACACATTTCAAATGATTGAACTTCTTTTACACACAAGCTCAACCAAGACCAAAACAATGGATTTTTACTGACCAATTTGCAAATGCTTTCACACTGTAAGTCAGAACAGATAACATCATGTTCTAAACCTAATGTATAGGCTAAAGTCACAGTGAACAACTGTTCATATTGTAAATTGAAACACAAATAAATCCCCTGCATTTTATTCCATTGCTACTGAGAAACAGCTGATTGAAGCTATGCAAATAGATCAATCACAGCTGAT
This sequence comes from Gymnocephalus cernua, assembly GCA_023631565.1. Taxonomy (NCBI): domain Eukaryota; kingdom Metazoa; phylum Chordata; class Actinopteri; order Perciformes; family Percidae; genus Gymnocephalus; species Gymnocephalus cernua. The sequence continues at coordinate 8,697,666 of CM042432.1, forward strand.
TCCCCTCTAGGAAACACACTCAGGTGTTGAAGTTCTTTCAATCACATGACCATATGTTACTGTAATACATACAGTAAAGGAGGACATATTTGGGCTGATTTTGTGTGGAAAAGGAACAATAAAGATGAACACAAAGAAAGTAAGAAAAATGCCTACACGAGGGAGAGGAAGACGAGTACCAGGACAATTCTGTCTCTGTCTTCTTTTTTTCATTACATGTCATTTAGCTGACGCTTTTATCCAAAGCGACTTACAATTGCTACATATGTCAGAGGTCACACGCCTCTGGAGCAATTAGGAGTTAAGTGCCTTGCTCAGGGACACATTGGTTGATGTATCGCAGTAGGAATTGAACCCAGATATCCCACACCAAAGGCATGCATCATAAAAACTAAGTGGTTTAGTGGTTTAGCCCTTGTGTTGTCTTCCTGTCGACCATGCACTTGTCCTCCCCGGTCATAGATGTTGCAAGCATAACAAAATTGACCAGTTCATAAAGCATGAAGTAATTTATCACTCAATTCTGTGTTAAGCCTTTTATCCAACTTCATTCCACTCATTAGTTTTACACTTAGTTTTGCATTTATGGTCAACAGACCTCATTTACATGAATTATACCTAATTTCTGAGTAAAATGAGGATATATGATTAGTTGTTTTGGATTATAACAGACTGGTATATGGCAAATATTAGCCAGGATATACCCAGATCAAAATTAACTGATGCAATTTTATTCACCAACAACAGAGAGCCAACAAAAAGGACAAAACTATTTCATGAAGAAATGTATTGTCTCCATTTAGGAAAAGACACATTGAAGGTGTTATAAGGACAAGTTTACAAAGCTGTAGCTTTGAAGATGTGTGTGCGCTCACGTGTGTGTGTGTGTGTGTGTGTGTGTATGTGTGTGTGTGTGTGTGTGTGTGTGTATGCACATACTTGTACATATGCGCGTGTGTCCGTGTGTGTGGCGGGGTGAATGTGTGTATGCGGGTGTTTGTGTGTCTGGGCATGTGCATGCATGTGTGTGCATGTGTGTGTGTTTATCTTCTGTAAAGCACAATAGTGCCCTATTGCACTACCTGTGGTCAAAATGCACCTGGGAAGACCATACATGCTATAAAGTTGAATAAAACACCCAAAATTCTATGAAAGTTGTGAATATGAATTTTACTTGCGAGGAACAATGCATATTATCTTTGGTTAATTTGGTTGAAAGAAACCCATATTTCTTATAAGAAACTTTGAAAACACGACACATTTAACCCGAAGAAAACAACAAGGGTTAGATGTCTTTTTACTGGCTGGTGTAAGATTAGAGTAAGTAGTCAATAACGCCACACATAGGCTAATAACAGAGGAGTGTACATTTTATTTAAAATGTAATTTTAATATTATTATTCAATTATTAAATACTTTATATAACCCTAAATAATTAATTTTAGCCTAATCTGACAAGCTACAGGCAAAAGCTAAAGTATCTCGGTCCTCTGGCAGTTATTACAGTTCTTGTACTTTTATTTTGACACGTTAATGTTACTTCCGGTCCAGCGCTGCATTGATATGAGCGACTTTCGATCTTCAACACATAAGCCCATACAAAACAAGAACGAGACTTGTGTTCCGTCGGATTTTCAGTGATTATGCACATTACAAAAAATGAGCCCGTATTCTCGTTGTTGGGTTGAAACGGAAACATGAAAAACAAGAAAACAACAGTTGAAAAACGAGCAATTTTCCACTTAATTTTCAAATTGCATGGACATTGAAAAAACGGAAAAACGGAGCTCATATTTCCGTTTTTTCGTTTTTGGTTTGAAACAAAAAAACGAAATATCGACCCGTTTTTTCGTTTTTTTCGTTTTTGGTTTAAAACAAAAAACGGATTATACTTTAGTACCCTGACCTTCCAGACCAGCGGGTGCTCTCGTGATTGTTGTCGGCAGAGAATACTACTCTCCAACGCCAGATGGATCGCACACAAAATGGATATATATCATATATATGCTACAAATACGGTCAGGGTACTAAAGTATAATCCGTTTTTTGTTTTAAACCAAAAACGAAAAAACGAAAAAACGGGTCGATATTTCGTTTTTCGTTTCAAACCAAAAACGAAAAAACGGAAATATGAGCTCCGTTTTCCCGTTTTTTCAATGTCCATGCAATTTGAAAATTAAGTGGAAAATTGCTCGTTTTTCAAATGTTGTTAATTTGTTTTTCATGTTTCCGTTTCAACCCAACAACGAGAATACGGGCTCATTTTTTGTAATGTGCATAATCACTGAAAATCCGACGGATCACAAGTCTCGTTCTTGTTTTGTATGGGCTTATGTGTTGAAGATCGAAAGTCGCTCATCTCAATGCAGCGCTGGACCGGAAGTAACATTAACGTGTCAAAATAAAAGTACAAGAACTGTAATAACTGCCAGAGGAACGAGATACTTTAACTTTTGCCTGTAGCTTGTCAGATTAGGCTAAATCAATTATTTAGGGTTATATAAAGTATTAAATTGAGTAACATTAATTAATAGCCACAAAGAGAGTAAGAATGGATATTGTTTTAAAATAGAAATAGGATTATAATAATTTTTAAATCACATTTTAAATAATATCTACATTCCCCTAGCATTATGTGTGGCATTATTGACTACTTTTACTCTAATCTTACACCAGCCAGTAAAAAAAAGGCAAAAAATATAAGGGCTTTTTTAAATTGCTCTGCAGAATATTGTATGTGACATGTTTGACCACATCAGCTGCCATTGAACATGTCAATGTGACGAAGAACATAAATTAACAATGTAAAGTGTACTGGAGACTCTGTCATTCTGGTCTGATCTCCTCAGGCCCTGCAGACTGGACCAGAGTTCATGGTGAGCATGGTAGACCTCCTCACTGCTGGACCTGGGCCTGGATCAGCCAGCTCGTTAGATGTTCACTGCTCATACTAAGCCCTTGAAACACTAGTTGACCAATATTGGATAATACAATATAATACATAATGGATATTGTGTGGTTGAATTACAATAAGGAATGGTCAATGGTAAGCACTGTGGCCTCACAGCAATAAAGTACCGGGTTGGACCCTGCTGGCCCGGGGCCTTTCTGCATGTTCTTCCCGTGTCTGCACAGGGTTTTCTCCAGGTGCTCTGGTTTCCCTCTCCACTAAAAGAAAACATGTTGCCCTGCCTTTCACTTAATTGTAAGTCGCTTTGGATAAAAGCGGCAGCTAAATGACGTCATTTAATGGAATGGAATGAACAAGTGAACTAAAGCACATACGGCTTAGAAAATAACACCAAAACAACATAAAACTCTAGAACTAGACTCTAGAACTAAATAACTAATAACAATGTGCTGCTGTGTGCTTGTGTGCATGTGTGTTGTAAATAATATAATTGGTACCAGTCCTGACTTTGCAATGTATTATTTTTATGATCAAGATAACTGACATCTCCTGGTAAGCAATATAAATATTTACTGCCATTGTATTGTTGGAGCAGCAGCAGATGGCATATATATATATATATATATATATATATATATATATATATATATATATATATATATATATATATATATATATATATATATATATATATATATCTTTCTCAGTTTTGGTTACAGAATGAGACCAGGATGAGAAGCAACATGGCAGCTTCCTCACTAACATGATGAGAGTTTTGCAATGTGGCCCAATTGTACACATTTAAAATGATTGAACTTCTTTTACACACAAGCTCAACCAAGACCTAAACAATGGATTTTTACTGACCAATTTGCAAATGCTTTCACACTGTAAGTCAGAACAGATAACTTCACAGTGAAAAAGTCACAGTGAACAGCTGTTCATATTGTAAATTGAAACACAAATATATTCCCTGCATTTTATTCCATTGCTACTGAGAAACAGCTGATTGAAGCTATGCAAATAGATCAATCACAGCTGATTCCCATCTAGGAAACACACTCAGGTGTTGAAGTTCTTTCAATCACATGACCACATGTTACTGTAGTAGGCTACATACAGTAAAAGAGGACCTATTTGGGCTGATTTTGTGTGGAAAAGGAACAATAAAGATGAACACAAAGAAAGTAAGAAAAATGCCTACACGAGGGAGAGGAAGACGAGTACCAGGACAATTCTGTCTCTGTCTTCTTTTTTTCATTACATTACATGTCATTTAGCTGACGCTTTTATCCAAAGCGACTTACAATTGCTATATATGTCAGAGGTCACACGCCTCTGGAGCAACTAGGAGTTAAGTGCCTTGCTCAGGGACACATTGGTTGATGTATCACAGTAGGAACTGAATCCAGATCTCCCACACCAAAGGCATGCATCATAAAAACTGTAAGTGGTTTAGTGGTTTAGCCCTTGTGTTGTCTTCCTGACGACCATGCACATGTTGTCCTCCCGGGTCATAGATGTTGCAAGCATAACAAAATTGACCAGTTCATAAAGCATGAAGTAATTTATTACTCAATTCTGTGTTAAGCCTTTTATCCAACTTCATTCCACTCATTAGTTTTACACTTATTTTTGCATTCATGGTCAACAGACCTCATTTACATGAATTATACCTAATTTCTGAGTAAAATGAGGATATATGATTGGTTGTTTTGGATTATACCAGACTGGTATATGGCAAATATTAGCCAGGATATACCCAGATCAAAATTAACTGATGCAATTGTATTCACCAACAACAGAGAGCCAACAAAAAGGACAAAACTATTTCATGAAGAAATGTATTGTCTCCATTTAGGAAAAGACACATTGAAGGTGTTATAAGAACAAGTTTACAAAGCTGTAGCTTTGAAGATGTGTGTGCGCTCATCTTCTGTAAAGCACAATAGTGCCCTATTTCACTACATGTGGTCAAAATGCACCTGGGAAGACCATACATGCCATAAAATTGAATAAAACACCCAAAATTCTATGAAAGTTGTGAATATGAATTTTACTTGAGAAGAGCATGGAACGGAACAATGCATGTTATTTTTTGGTTAATTTGGTTGAAAGAAACCCATATTTCTTATAAGAAACTTTGAAAACACGACACATTTAACCCAAAGGCAACAACAAGGGTTAGATGTCTTTTTACTGGCTGGTGTAAGATTAGAGTAAGTAGTCAATAACGCCACACATAGGCTAATAACAGAGGAATGTACATTTTATTTAAAATGTAATTTTAATATTATTATTCAATTATTAAATACTTTATATAACCCTAAATAATTAATTTTAGCCTAATCTGACAAGCTACAGGCAAAAGCTAAAGTATCTCGGTCCTCTGGCGGTTATTACAGTTCTTGTACTTTTATTTTGACACGTTAATGTTACTTCCGGTCCAGCGCTGCGTTGAGATGAGCGACTTTCGATCTTCAACATGTAAGCCCATACAAAACAAGAACGAGACTTGTGTTCCGTCGGATTTTCAGTGATTATGCACATTACAAAAAATGAGCCCATATTCTCGTTGTTGGGTTGAAACGGAAACATGAAAAACAAATTAACAACATTTGAAAAACGAGCAATTTTCCACTTAATTTTCAAATTGCATGGACATTGAAAAAACGGGAAAACGGAGCTCATATTTCCGTTTTTTCGTTTTTGGTTTGAAACGAAAAACGAAATATCGACCCGTTTTTTCGTTTTTTCGTTTTTGGTTTAAGGCGAGACACTACAGGTGAATAGGGTAAAAAAATTAAATAATAGATATCACCATGAAACTTCCTCAGTTGATTACTTACATAAGTATATATAAAAAATGTATTACAAGTTTTTGAAATCTTTATGTGTAATTATGCAAATTATACATTATGTCATTAAATATGCGCGATTTTGCATATATTTTCGGTAGATAGATCTGAACATATGATAAAGCCAGGTGCAAAATTCTTTTTTCATTTTGTTTACACACAAGATGCAAACAAAATTACAGAGGGGTTTCAGGATATCTGCTTTCATTACTTAGGAAATCAAAATATACTGTCCATAGCCTTAAAAAATGGATTTTCGCCATGTTTTTTTGATTAAAATGTCACATAAATCAGGCCAGGAATAATTTATTAACAAATCCCTCTGTAAATATCTTAAGAATACTGCTAGGTGTATAAATGGAAAGTTTGGTATATATAGGTGCTACACAGGCTGAGAAGTATCTACCGGAGAACGACAAAAAACTCATTTTGAGAAAACGGCATTTAAAGATTTAAATAGGGGATTTTAATACATTTCTATTGGAAAAAAATGCTAAAAAACAGAATAAATGCTCAGGCCCTTAGTAATAATACTATAGAATATTTCAAGCTCATGAAATTTGATTATTTAGTAACATGGCAGCAATATAAGGCCTACAACTGCAGTAACTCAATGAGTTAACGTTGGCGTATCATGCACAAAGTTGGGGACAAAACCCACACTAGACAGTTATATGGACATGGTTCTCCTAGGAGGAGGGACAGCAGCTCCACTGGCAGCTAAATATGGATCTGCCTGCCACAGCCTGAGTACTCACAACCACTTTAGGATCCCAAAAAGTACACATTTGTTTAGTATTATATAGTAATTATACAAAAACTGTTGTGTAATGTAATTGTTTTGTAATATAGTGTGCTGTATCGCATTCAGTAAATATAGTATATAAGTGACACCTATATATTTAATATATGACATGTAGGCTGAATTTCTGTATATCTGCTTTGAGAGAGAGAGAGAGAGAGGGAGAGAGAGAGAGAGAGAGAGAGAGAGAGAGACCATACCTGTTACTCTCCGTTGGTGTCTCTGATTTTAACAACGTTTGTGTCTCTGATTTTGTGTGTCTCTGATTTTAACAACGTTTTAACATGAAGGCCAGGATTCCCCAACACTTAGCTAGCTAGGTAGTAGTAATCTGCTACAGAACCCATGATTCTGCGGATCAATACTAACTTTAATCCCTGCGCAATTATGACAAATTAAACCACTGATCAGTCCATTCAAACGCACTACATGAACTATCAGCCACTACTGTGTGCGCTCTCATTACCTCCGCTGTCTGTTTTCAGAACGACAGTTTACACATCGTCGTACTATGTGAAGACATTTCATCATCTGCTGTCCTAGTTTGAAATCCACTGTGTCTTCTTGCTAAAAACAACTGTTTTCATCTTCTCTAAGATGATTTTCGACGCATTGTTTTCATTCGCAGCTACCGCGGAAACTGTTAGAGCATGTCACGTGACGATTCTGAACGAATCACGTTGTCAGAAATTGGCATCAGCCAATGAGATTGCGCATTTAGAGTTAAATCCGCCCTTTTATTTTCACGATTGGTTGCTGATAAAAAGGAAATAACCATATTTGGATCCGACAGCATTGTACAGCAGAGAGAGAGCTTTCCAACGGTATGTGACATGACAGGGTGCAGACAGTGATCGCGGAGCAGCGCGATGATTTAGAACGTCAACTTTTGCTGAATTTAGGCGAAATTTACCGACGCGAACACACAAAGTATAATAAAATAAAGACCTAAATGTGTATTTCGGAATTTTATTCACCACAAGTCTGAAAGAAGACATGTTATTGAAGACAAATAGCACAAAATCTCAAAATTGACCAGTGAAAAAAAAACGATGTTTTTGCCTGCCGTGTCTCGCCTTAAAACAAAAAACGGATTATACTTTAGTACCCTGACCAAATACACACGGGACTGCTGTATGATGATTATTACCGAAGCCTGACTGAATGCTCTCTCGTCCCAGACGACAGCTAGCTAGCTAGCAGCTAACAGGGTAGGTGAATGTTGAAAATGCATCTTTCATTTTTTCGTTTTTGGTTTTAAACAAAAAACGGATTATACTTTAGTACCCTGACCGTTACACAGACATTTTAATTGCATTTTGTGTCTGTTAAGGTACACAAAGGCACTATTTCATTTATGCCCCCATAACTGCCGTTTAGCTAAGTTGAGCTGCAGCAGCTCCGTCTATGTAGCTGATGTTGCGCTAACGGTTTTTGCTAGACAGGTCTCGCATAGTTATATTTAGCAAGATTAACGTAAAAATTGGCCGGAGTTCTCCATTAAGCTGATTTGAAGTGAAACAATTAAAACAGCCTGTGAAAAGCAGACATATTATATAAATAATGATATAACGATGTTTTAAATTGTTTTTATCATCTCTGTAAGACAAATTGAAAACCTGCATGACATACTAAAGTTTTAATATCCACCTCTCTTTGTTTGATTTGCCATACCCAAACTGAAAAGCTTATAACAGAAGAACTGCAATGCCAAAATACATGTACTGCATGTGGCTTCATTTAAAACCCAAATTCTTCTGAAAATGTCTATAAGTCATACTGTATATTTAAATAACAATAACTAAGACATGATTTATGACACCACGCCTGTATAAGGTTTCAGACCTTAAATATGCAGTAGGTAAGATTTATAAAACTAACTTTCTGTCATATTTGCTGAAACTGACCCTATGTTCCAGTAGAACTACATGAAGGTAATTAAAAACAAATCTGGCTCCTCTGGCACCTCCTACAGCCTGTAGTGCAATTTGCAAAAATCCACCACTCCCTGTTCAGATGCACCAATCAGGGCCGGGGGGGGGGGGGGGGGGGGGGGTGTCTAACTGCGTGTCAATCACTGCTCATGCACACGCATTCATTCTCCCTTGTTGGGGGAGGGGCTTATGAGACCGTTTTCGGCTTTAGCGGAAAAGGGGGAGGGACTGAGAAGTTGTCGATGTTCAGTTTCTTTGGTTAAGTCCTGGATCTTCACAATCCTACCTACAGCACCTTTAAGCCTTACCTTATTGTCGCTGGGGAGCACTGATGGGCAGTAGGCTAACGCTTTAGAAGTAACGTGTTACTGTAATCCGATTTACTTTTTTCAAGTAACGAGTAAAGTAAGGGATTACAATTGCAAAAGCAGTAATTAGATTACTGTTACTTCCCCGTAAGCAGTCTGCGTTACTTAACCGTGATTTTGTTTTGTGAGACTGTCTCGTGAGTGACAATGACGTATGAGCGCCATGACGTCAGTCTAAACACCGACGTGTAGTGTTGAACAAGAGACAACATGGAGCGCGGGAGAGAGCAGGATCATGCAGCGTTTAATGCTTGGAAGTACCGACATTACTTTGAGTTTGACTCGGTTAAAGGTGACAAAAACATCAGCGTCCGCTGTACACTCTGCGTGGGAAGAAAACTTTTATCTACAGCGAAAAATTCCACCTCAAATCTGAGCAAGCACCTAGCAAGCCGGCACAAGAATGTGAAACTCTCTGAAAAAAAACCTGAACCCCCAACTGACATCCAATTCCACCGGGCAAACCTCCGAGTACCTAACTTAGTAAAGTAACTAGTAAAGTAACTCATTCCTTTTGAAAATAAGTAATCAGTAAAGTAACTGGATTACTTTTTTGGAGAAGTAATCAGTAATCAGTACTGTTTCCAAGTAATTTAACCAACACTGCTGGGGAGTTTTCAGTCTGTAGTCCCTGAACCTTTCCAAACCCTCTCCAAGTGACTAAATTGTGCTAAATGCTTTTACTCACTTCTGTGACATAAAAACAAAACAAAAAAAACATTTGCATTTAGATGAATATTAAACCTACATTTCTTCAAACGTTTTCTTAAAGTCATGTGACTGCTGGCTCTGGGAAGAGGGACTTGGCTCTGTTACTCATTCATTTATATTGGCTCCCATTGGACATTCTGTTAGGAAGGGAATTGGATTGGCTACAGTCGCCATGATTGACGTTTTGACAGCCAATGACAGCTCATTTTAACATGGCAGAGACATGACACTAGCTGGATGTTGGGGCTGTCCCAGGGTGAAAACAAAACAGAAAAAGGTGGAGATAGTTTCATTGTGTAGGCAGCCGCCTTACGAAAACAAGCATACCCAGCAACATGGTGCAGGAAGAAGAGAACATTTATTAAGACCAAGTTCAGCAAACAAAGTTAGCAGACAGTTAGCACTAGCAGACAGTTAGCAGACAGTTAGCACTAGCAGACAGTTAACGGACAGTTAGCTAGCAGACAGGTGGCACTAGCAGACAGTTAGCAGATGGTTAGCACTAGAAGACAGTTAGCAATGGACTCCACAAGACAATATTCAGAACTTGGATTCATTTTAAGGAAAACCCCTTGCAGACTAGAGGAAGGACCAGCTCACAGGTAGGGAATCGTCATGATTTCTGTTCTCTTTTTGATCATAAGCATGAGCACAAAATGTATTAATCATGCTTTGGTGCTTATGATTTCTGTAAAATGAGTCGAATGATGGAATTGTGGAGAATATAACCGATTCAACAACGTGTAACACAAGTGTTGAACTAATGTGGTTAAATGCTTAATGTGAAACACATCCAAACTTCCATAACCGGGTCTCTGGCGACCTAGTGGATAGGAACATAACTGTTAGTTAGGAATTATGGATTAGATAATTATTTTGAAACTATTTTGATTCATATCAATTGATTCATTGTTCAAGTCATACTTTTTAGTTTTTGGCTCAATCCCTTAAAGCTGCATTTTTGGGTTCCTGGGTAGCTCACCTGGTAGAGCAGGCTCCAGACTAACTTTTTGCGCCTAACTTTTATTTAGGAGCACCAACACAAAATTGAGGTGCACCCAAATTTTTCCTCGCATTGCCTTTGCCACAATTTCAAGGTCACCTTTTTATCACGCTCCATATATATTCATATATATTATGTAAATTATTTTAAACAAGAATAAGGTGTAGGTAAATACTTTTTAGTTGAAGCACAATCATACTGCATATAAAAATAAAAATATTAACAAAAACAAAAATGTTTAAAGTGCTTCACTGAGCTGCCAAACTAAAACATTTTAAGTAAAACGTTTCAAAATAGAAAGTGCTACTGTTTAAAAGTGCTTCCCTGAACTGAGACCTCACATTTCATGGCTCAAGGTCTTATAGCGGCCCCCCCTTGCTGTTGCATGCCCCTCATGCACCTGTAATTTGGCCTTCTTCCCCTTTGGCCTTGGCTAAACCAGCTTGCCACACTCCCTAGCATCAAAATCCTCTACCCCCCCCCCCCCACACACACACACACTGATTCTTATCAGATCTTCCGCTAGTCCAGGACTAAAAATCATGTCTGTATTTTTTACAAAATGGGCTAAATGTTCCGTTTTAAGTCAAAGCCACTTTTCACAAGCTCTTTTATTAAAACAGATTGTGATTAAAATAAAATGCAGACAGCTGGTTTACTTCCCAGTTTGAAAATATACAGCTGCAACACATGTAAATGAAAATTATCTGAAATAAATAGCCTAGGATATATTTAAAAAATATATATCTCTGAGAAAGCTCCTTCACTTGTTATCAACAACAATAACAGATTAAAAGAGAGAGAGGGCACCTGGATAGCTCAGTCGGTATACAGGTTTACTCCTCGACGCAGCGGGCCGGGTTTGACTCCGACCTGCGGCCCTTTGCTGCATGTCGTTCCCCTCCCCCCTCTCTCCCCTTTCATGTCTTCAGCTGTCCTATGTGAATGGAGGCATATGATGCCAAAACAATAATCTAAAGAAATAAATAAAAAAGCTGCATTCTTATCTATACCATAGAAACGGACATTCCCATTCAAATCAACATAGCAGGATGACCAGAGCGGCAGCCATTTTAATGTGTACCATTGCCATCACAAAACAATGTGACCATTTTAGCAGGCTAACTCATTCTGTTTCTGTAGTCAATGCACAGTATGCACAGTGCCGAGCGCCATTTTCTTTTTAACTAAAGTCAAATGACCACAGCAAACAGGCCTATGATCGTTCTGCTCTCATACTCTCATTCTATTTCTACGGTTCACACTGTTAGCAAACAAAAATTAGATTAGATAAATTAGACTTTATCGATCCCAAATTGGGACATTTCAGTGCTACAGCAGCAAAATATAAGACACAGATCACACATATAGAATATACAAGAAATAATAAATAAATAGGATAGAATACAAGAACAACTGTTCAAAATTAAAGATACAAAAAATATAAAGGAAAGAATGTACAAACAATGTATATACATTTGTACATTCTTTCCTTTGTATTTTTTTGGCAAAATAAAAATGACCACCTACTTAATAAGTATTTATAAAGATGTAAGTAAAACCTATGTCTGTGCAAGTTGCACTTAGTGCAGTATTGTGATGTAGCCTATATGAGTCTTATCCAACACTCAGTGATGAAGTGTTAAAATGTTGTATTGCCTGTGGTAGGAATGATTTCTTGTAGCAGTCACTGAAGCTGTCAGAGCAAAAAAAAAGAGTAAAGTATCGGTATTGATGAATTGCATTTAATTTTGATCAGTGGTTGAGAGGCTCTGCTGGGATGCTGTTGATATTCCTCTGTCCTCTTGTGCACAAGACTGTACTCTCGCTAAAGTTGCTTCTCGGGCTTCCGTCTGTTTTCTCTGTCAGCTGTGGCTCCGTCACACAGCTCTACTGCTTGCTTTCCCTGTCAGAATTTTTCGGCTATTTACTGCAGTGCTTCAATTAATAAGACTAATGAGCAGACGGCTGAGCTGTGGAACAATGCCAGATACACATGCAGTTGATTAAAGCTGTGTTAATATGTGTATGTAGGGCTGGGCAATAATTCAGTATGATAATGTATTGTCTTTTAATGGAATCAGATCATGATGAAATCATATATTGAGATATCATGATATATTAATTAAACTTAATTGATACTAACGAGCACATACTCAATTTTCTCAGAAAATCTGTTTTATCATCACACTATTTTTGTGCATGCATGTGAAGATAGTCAGTATATAGTTGGGTATTTTAATTTTTTATTATTATTATTTTTTCTCTATAATTTCTCTTGAAACTGTTTACCACATGTGTATGACAGAGCAGCCATAGAACCCATGCTGTCTCTGAAGCCTCCCTTCCACCCTGCACCAAACTGCTGGATGTTCTGGATGAATAGATTTCAGTGTTGCAACTGTGACTCGGTCGTGCCCCCTGGATGCTCTCTGAATGTAAAAACTTGCCTCATCATCAGTTCAAGGCTGTCACTGTATGAGGGCTATGCAGTCTTGAAGGTTGATAGTAACACTTATGTTTAATAGACTGAGGAATGAAAAGCCAATATTCACTCATTCGTCATTGTTTCCCCACAGTTGGTTTCTGGCCAGTGTGAGAAAGCATTTCAAACAACCAAGGGGCAATTACGCATGTGAATATCTAACAAACATATTCCGCAACATATGTAGGCCTATGTGAAACTCAATAGATTAAATTTGTCTCATGGTCGTCACGTAACCATTAAGCATTGCTTTGCCACACATACTGAGTTAACTTCCACACTCAATAACAATACATATGCTCTTATACATTTGAAACCAATACACAGTCTTGTCAATTTATTTACTGCCTGATACCACAAATCAGTTAATCGGTTAATGCTACATTTTATCCCATGTTTCTTCTTGCAAGGAGTTGTATTTCTGTTGAAGTATGAGATATTTTTGCAATAGTTAGTCCTGCTGGCTAAAACATGCTCTTCCTGTGATGGTGTATGTATGTAATTTATGTGACAAGAAGTCATGCTGCTTTTATAAAAAACTATTTTCTGCCTATTTCACCTGATGTTGAATTTACTTTGCTCAGTGACTTCCCTCATTAAATGACTCTGGGGGGGTTCATATCTCCTGAAACAAAAACGCTAGCAGTCATTTCTAAGTGCTGGTTGAGCATGAACTGTAATCATAACAACTCTTAAAATGTCCCAGCCCCCAGAGACTGAGGTATTGGACAAATGATTGGTGGCAAAACCACTTTGTGCTGGCCGTTCCATTGATTTCCTATGGGGACGGCGGTGGCGCCCAACTATGCGCTGCACAACCCCTGCTGTTGCACAGAGCTCGGATTTGCCGCTTTACACTGCGCTCAAATTATTTCAACTTTAACCTACTTGCCGCTGACCTTTTGAAAGTGCAACCATTAAGATAACAGCATGTCGTTACCTAGCAACGGGAAATAGCTTCCTTGCCACCTTGATGATGAATACCTGCGCTGCGCTTTGCTCTCTGCGCTTTGCTCTCTGCGCTTTGCTCTCTGCGCTTTGCTCTCTGCGCTTTGCTCTCTGCGCTTTGCTCTCTGCGCTTTGCTCTCTGCGCTTTGCTCTCTGCGCTTTGCTCTCTGCGCTTTGCTCTGCTCCCTACCTAGCGGTGTGCAGACAGCAAATCGCTTATCATGTGTAGGTGGCTTTAGTAGACGAAGACTGCATGGTGCAGTTGATGGCCCTGGAAAATGTGGACCATGATTTGGTATTGTATTGTTAAACTGCTGTTTTCAACGTCAAGGATTTACAAAACCTCACATGAAGTCAACATAGACAAGGAAATTGCTATGGATAAAAACATAATAGCTACTGAGTTTGCATCTTAAAAAGATACATCTCCATGACAACTTAGCCAAATCTATCCACCGATGATGACCGTGCGATACTGTTGAAAGCTCTGGAACAAGCAAATTAGTGGACCTTCATATATAATTGTTTAGTCAATAAAATGTTTGCTTTTATTTAGGCCAAGCCTTATCCGTAAAACTGTCAAATAATGCTGTCATACTTTATTTAAGCAAGAGCATGTTGTGATTATATCACAGCTAAAGGGCGGTGTTCGGCCTGGCGTGAAGTGGATGTTTGGAAGTAGCTAGTAAATGGTAGCCTGGAAATCCAGACCCAAATCCGAAAGATTAAGGGGTCTGGCATTGAGTAATGAAAATGGCCCAACTCCAGGGGCGGCACCAAGCATGCATTTGAAAATCTCACTGGATGCAATTGGATAACACTACGACCAATCACAACAATACACGGGGTGATCATCTGTTTAGCTCGCCTCTGGCCCACCTATATCAGATACACCGATGTGATTGTTGCAGCTTGGCTACAAGGGCATAGTTAATGAGCATCATTACTCAATGCCAAAGTGACTTGCTGAGCAAATTCAAATTGTGCTCTTGCGAGAACTCTGGATTTCCAGGGTAAGTAAACCATTTTACCATTTTATTTATTTTCTGAGCCCACTAGATGGCGCTCTTGGTTAAGAAAAAAAAACTCAAGGAATTGGCAACTCAGTGTGCTTTCAACCCTTTTTTGAACAGAGAGCGCCATCTAATGGGCTCAGAATATAAAGATGAAAATGCTTCAGGAAGCTTCATGAGGCTTCATTTATTTTGACCATCGATAATTTCATGATATGGCCATGGATATCCTAATAGCAAAAATACCCTGCAGTGTCATGGTATCATTTAAGGGCAGTCTTGCCCACTCCTGTCTGAAATGAATCTGACCAGTAAGTTTAGATATTGTTTAGTTGAATTCAGTTGATTATTAATAAGTTGGACAGATAGATGGACATTTTGCACAAACTTTGTTTAATAAATATAATGAATACACAGTATATATGCTGTGCTATCATCATTTACTTGCCTTTCAGAATGTAAGTTGCTTTAATATTTTGCTGGGCATTGTCCGATGTATAGGGCTGGGTATTGTTAAAAAATATGAGATACCAGTACCGTGTCTTTAAAACCGGTTCCTAAACGATAATTTTTTCAATACCAATTTTATAAAACAAAAAGAAATCACAACATTACGGTACAGATCTTTTTATTTATTTTTCAGCTCCTACTGCATGAGCTGTCTCTGTGTAACGTAGAGTTTTTCCTACGTGTCTCTACGACTTGTAACATTAGACAGCCAATCACAGACATTATTACATCTTGTTAGAAGCGTCCTGCATGCTGATTGGCTCATTGACGCTGCTGAGATTTCTCCTTTGGTATTTAAATTGGGTATTGAATGACGAGGCTTAGAGGCAAATCAGTCGGTGCCTAAAAAGTATTGGATTGGGTACCCAGCCCTACCGATGTAACATACATTGTATGTCAATTCTTAATGAATATACTACACAGCCACCTGCCAGTTATTTGCAATTGGCCATGTGGCTACAACCCTTGAGTTGTTCCAAATCAGAGTTGAAATCCGGCCACCGAACAGACCTGCTGCTGTAGCTGTGTGCTAGCACTCTGCAGGAAAACAAATGCTTCTGACAGGCAAACATGGCCACCAGCAGCTCTGACAGAATCAGAGCTCCCCGCTTGTGGAAACACAAGAGCAAGATTAATTTATCTAAATGGAGCATGGCATGAATTATCTACATGTTTCCTATTTTTAGTGAAATACTGTTGAGCCTAACACCACAACATGTTTTTTAAGATGACGTCTCATTTTTCGTATTTGCTGTATCACATATGGAAGTCTGCACTGAGTGACTATCTGCTGATTTATAAAATGGGTAATGTTTTACAATGAAATTAACCAACTCAATTTGGACTTGGTGTTAGACATAAGAGGCATTCTGAAAAGTTGGGGGAAACATTTGCATTTATGCATGGGACATTTACCATACATAATTAATAAGTTCACAATAAAGACATTATCATTTTTTTTGCCTTCAAATAAGGGATGACATTTTCACACGTAATTTTATTGTCATTCATTTTGCACAGTAAGTGATTTTTTAGCCAATACCATGAAATGGTTGTGTATATACAAAAGTCACAAAAAAAATGTAAGATTCTGGTTCACCAATTTCTGAAAATGTATTGAAATATAAATTTGTTGGGTATATATATATATATATATATATATATATATATATATATATTATTTTTGCTTAAAAAATGTACTTCTTTAATATTGTTCGTAATACAAAAGTTGAATGCAATAACTAGGTCCTCTATCAATCGGTGTCTTGTCCGAAAAGGCTTTCCCTCTTGGAGATGTTTTCCCCAGTAGAGCTTTATGTCTAGCAACACCCCTGGACTAGGGTTTATCTGACATGGCCTTTCCAAAGCTGATTCAGATGTTATCTGCTAATATTCAGAATGAATGTAAGCCTTTTCATGCTAAAAATAACTTCTTCACTGTTCTCCTAGAATGCTATTGCCCGGTCTCACAGAACATTTAGGCTGCCATGGGACATTAAATAAATAAATGCATTTAAATATATGATGTCAGATTTTCCAGACTGTGGGCTGGGAGGAAGCTCCATCATATCAGAGGTAAATTCTACTGAAAGCCTGGTGTCTGTTGTTAAAAGAATTATTATAAACAGGGTTTTTAATTGTCAGGCCGGGCAGGAAACAAGAGCAGTCATACAATCAGTCATTGTGTGAACAAGCTTCTTCCAGAACTACTTCATTTGGAGGCAAAGCTGAAAGTGAAAAGTGTGTGTGTGCACTACTACTGTAACAACTACCGTTTTTTAAGAACAAAAAGAGGGTTTACATTCTATAATTGCAGCCAGAGTTACATGTAGTAGATATAGATAGATAGATAGATAGATAGATAGATAGATAGATAGATAGATAGATAGATAGATAGATACTAGGCCTGCACCATTCGAGGAAAAATATGAATCACGATTTTTTTAGCTTAGAATTGATATCACGATTCTCTGCCACAATTTTTTTCTCAGGAAGTGTAATGTTTGTTGTACACATGAACCATGACAAAACAAAAGAAATTGGCAGTACCAAACAGATTTCTTTTGGCATCTATAGCACATTGCTAAAAAACAAATAGTGACATATAGGCTAACCAGTGTTACTTCCAAAATGTAATACATTATAGATTACTAGTTACTGTCATTTGAGAGTAATTCGGCTGTAATTATTACAATATTACTGTCTCTGAATTGTAATGCGTTTTTTCATTATTTTTGAGTTACTTTCACCAAAATAACAGCGGAAATTTGACTTGGCAGCTATAGCTTGTGAATTTCACCACCGGATCAATAAAGTCTCCTCTTTATCCACTTTAATACGTCATAGATAATATTTTGTATAATTAATTTGAATATGCAAAGTAACTAAAGCCATAAAAATAGATAAGTAAAATGTACAATAGGCAAGTAGGAGAACATGAAAATACTCAATTAAAAGTACCTCACAGTTGTATTGAAGTACACATGTTTTTTTAAAGCACTTGAATAATAAATTCATGTTGTTTAGTTTAAAGGAAGTCTAAAGGAAATGGTCAATTATACTGCGATTAAAACTCACTAGTTACATTATTTACAGTACTTGATTTACAGCTGATATGTGAAAAGGTCATGGAAAAGGTACACAACCTTATTGTTTACCAGTAATTTAGTGTTACTGCGAACCGTCACATGAAGTGCTTTTATTTTGAAGTAGGCTACACAGAAGTTTTCTGTTGTGTAGGCTACTCTTGCTAGCTTAGTGAGGTGAACGTTATAGTGATGTGACAACCGGCTCTTTTACGCGAGTCGGTTCAACCGGACGGTTGTTGGTTGGCGAACCGAGTCTATAGATTCGGTCACCGGTTCACGTGCCTGCGGCAGCCCGGGGAGGATTTATACATAATTACCAAGATAAATGGCGTGTATTTGTTAAGATGCACGAGAAATAAAGGTTTCTGGGATCAAACTTGCCGAGAACCGCTAGACAACCGTTTGATTACGTAGACTCGTGCAGTTGTTAAGGGTTACATTCGGTCTCGGCAGTAGCGTGGTCGTGACAGCCTGTAACATTCACTTCTCTAACATTTAACTTAACATAACTAAGATAACATGTGTATTTGTATGTGATGCACTTCCCAATCAATAATGTGTGAATTGCCGAACACAATTACCTAAGATGCACCAGAAACAAGGCTTGGTTAATAACTCAAACTTGCCGAGAACCGTTAGACAACCGTTTGATTATAGACTCGAGCGGTTGTTAACGGTTACGTTCGGTCTCGGTCAGTAGCCTGGTGCACGGTCTCTACAACTCTCTTAACAACTCTTTCGGTCCAATGAATCGTGCTGCTCGAGGTCGCCCATTTCCTGATTGATTCTACCACAGCTCCAGTGGAGGCGCTAATGAGGTAAAAAACAGGAGTGAGTCGGTTCATTGACGTATGGCACTCGATTCTCCCGGCTCAGTGACATGAATCGGGTTAATAACCGGATTCTTCGGTCAGTTCGTCATCACTAGAACGTGAGACGCTAGTGTCTCTGCTCTGATGGCTGCTTGCCCAGAGTGATAGAGAAAGACACTATCTCTATGGCTCTGTGCTTGCCTATGTCTGGGTTACCTCCACCTCCCATTCCCCCCATTCCCCCCCATTTCCCTCCCCTGTTGCAAGTCATGTGTTGAATTGTGTTGTATGTGCTTATTGCCGAGGTTTTTTTCCTGTTCCCACACTGTACTCTGTACTGTACTGAGCATAGTTTGGGAGTCGCTTTTTTTTTTCTCCTCCCCTTTCCTCATGTTATGCTGTATTTTCCTTACTTGTAATTCTTCCCTGTAAAGCGACTTTGAGTCTACGAAAAGCGCTATATAAATTCAATTTATTATTATTATTATTATTAGTGTCTGTCAAGCTTAAATTGGTCACTTTGTTGTTTGTAAAACTGCAATATATTCAACAGTAAATGCTCACAGTAAAAGACACGCGTTTTGGTCGTCATTTGAAGCCATTCCACTACAGGTTACTCTCCACGGCTGATAAAATACAATGATGTTACGCAACTTACGTACGTGTAGCAAGCCCAAACATTAATTCCCGACTTGTTTCTATCTGTCAGCAGCTCGGACACACTGCTGTCCGCGCTGACGTACCGTCACCTGTTGGGACACAGATGTTGTCCGTACGCTACAGTCTCTGGCTCTGACCACGGGAACAGTGACGGGACAGCTTGCTTCAACGCAGCGTAATAACTCCTGAAAATAATATCCATCTCGCAGGTCTATCTGTCTCTGCAGTTATCTCAACCATCGATTACAGCAACAGGAAATAATACTCACGGCTTTTTTTTCCTTTGAAGAAATGTTTCCCGGTGTTGGTGAATTCTTAAAAAAAAAAAAACACCACTAAATGTTGCGTTAAAATGTGTCGTAACTCGCGTTACTGAGATTGTAACGGGTATTGTATTACTGAAATTTAATTAGTAATGCGTTATATTACTGCGTTACAGCAAAAATGAATACATTACTGTAATTGCGTTAGCGTTACTCCCAACACTGCATATAACACATTGAACTAAATATGGCCCTGATACAGGCTCTATCTGAACTAAATATGGCCCTGATACAGGCTCTATCTGAACTAAATATGGCCCTGATACAGGCTCTATCTGAACTAAATATGGCCCTGATACAGGCTCTATCTGAACTAAATATGGCCCTGATACATGCTCTATCTGAACTAAATATGGCCCTGATACAGGCTCTATCTGAACTCCTTGAACATGTCTTCAATCAACATGCTGCAGCTACAGCTTCAGTCTCTAGAGAAATGGAGTTTGTCAATTGCCAATTTAAGTACAGTATCAAAAACAGAATTATTTCTTAGCACACTCTTTAACTGCTTACCTTTCATGTCTTCAGCTGTCCTATCAAAATAAAGGCCGGAAATGCCCTGCAGTAGGCTAAGTAGTAGCCCAAACCATTGACCTTTAGCTTGACATATGAAGATAGCTAGCATGCTGCCTTTGATTTACTATGGTTATGGTTATATGTGTCCTAAGCTAACCATCAGTGCTGTCTATTGTTTCCAGCCTATCAAGAACAAGTGGGCTAAACGTTCCATAGAATTTAGCAGATCAAGTAAAACAATGCATTCTGATTACATTTTTAAAGGTAGGCTACCCTGCTAACAAGAACCTGTTTCACCGGGTGTGTGGGAATATCTGCGTCTCAAATTCTGCTTTGAGTGTGGCGTAATTGCAGTTGTCTTTTTGGTTTGGTGCACAACTACACAGGCCAAAATGTATTAGTGATCAAAATTTGCGAGGGGCTGAATTTGGCCTGCAGGCCTTGAGTTTGACACCTGTGGTATAGTGGGAAAGAGGTTACGATAACCGTATTGTAACTTCTGGTACTCCAGCAGTCTTCCAGGAGGAGAGAGGGAGCTCTTGTGCTTATTGTGGTGGGCGCCTTGTGGAGAAAGGTGTTATGAGAATGCAATTAGCTAATCGCAAAGACAGCGATTAATCAAATGTGAATATTTTGTTCACTGTTTGGTGTAACATTTGGTTCAACATTTTTTATTCCTCCTTTTATTATTATTTTTACTGTTTTTTTACGAGATAAACGCTGGAATAATATTACATATCACACAGTTGTTTCCAGAAATACCATACTATGAGATTTCCATTTTGTCAGAAAGCACAGCCCACACAAACTGCTTTAATGTCTGCATGAAATGAAACACACTTTGGAATAACATCAAAGACATTTGTTATCTCCAGCTGTGCTCACTAACTTGTAATGTTTTAGTTATTCAAGATGGTTCCAGATGAATTTCAGGAAGCAATGTTTCTCCAGCATGAATATCACTGTGAAATAAATCCTACTTGATTATCTGTCCAGAAAAAACAAACGGCATGAGCGCGGCTTCTTTACGGCAATGAGCGAATGTTTTATTAAACACAGTCATTCACTTCCGTTCCAATCTATTGTCCTTGTCTGTCCTCTCTCTCCTTTATAACTGGCCACTCCAACACCTATCTGCGTCCTGTTAGTGGGAAAGAGGTTACGATAACCGTATTGTAACCTCTGGTACTCCAGCAGTCTTCCAGGAGGAGAGAGGGAGGCCAGGCTGGAGGCCGAGCCCGCGCTAAGGCCTCTTAGACAGCTGAACTCCGTGGCTCGCACACCCCTGGTTGTGGAGGTGCGGACTTTGGGTTGTTTTATGCTTCTTGTGGTGGGCGCATTTTGAAAGGTGTTATGAGAATGCAATTAGCTAATTGCGAAGACAGCGATTTATCAAATGTGAATATTTAGTTCACTGTTTGGTGTAACATTTGGTTCAAAATTTTTTATTCCTCCTTTTATTATTATATTTACTGTTTTCTTTACAAGATAAATGCTGGAATAATGTTACATATCACACAGTTGTTTCCAGAAATACTATACTATGCATCAAAGACATTTGTTATCTCCAGCCTTGCTCACTAACTTGTAATGTTTTAGTTATTCAAGATGGTTCCAGATGAATTTCAGGAAGCAATGTTTCTCCAGCATGAATATAACTGTGAAATAAATCCTACTTGATTATCTGTCCAGAAAAAACAAACGGCATGAGTGCGGCTTCTTTATGGCAATGAGTGAATGTTTTATTAAACACAGTCATTCACTTCCGTTCCAATCTATTGGCTGTGTCTGTCCTCTCTCTCCTTTATAACTGGCCACTCCAACACCTATCCGTGTCCTGTTAGAGGGAGGTTCAATAAAAGCCCTATAAAAGACACTCCATATACTTGCCTTTACAGCTTTCATATTGCTACCACTGGCTCGGTACTGCACAGTCATAAATATCAATCCTTATTTCATAACGAGTCATTGAAGATAGATTGTGTCCCTTTGAGTGACTGGGTTATGCTTTACTTGATATATTGCTCATGAGGCAAAATGAAGCATCTAATGCAGCTAATAAGATCATTGGTGGAGCACCAGAGTCATTAGAGCCCAGCATGATGATGATGCATTACACTGTTTCATGTTTTCTGAAGAGCTCATAGTAGGAGTCCCTCAACAAAGGCCTGTTAAAGTCATCCTGTCAACACAATCATACTCAAATACTGGGCATTTACAGCATTGATGCAATTAAGTAATCTTAAGGGCCAATCAAACTGCTGAACAATAACGTTCTGTAAACAGCGACGTCAAGCATGCGCTCCAGCTGATGATAATACATAATACACAAATACAGCAGACGTTGCAACGTACGATTACAGTAATGTCTGTAATAATAGCCTACATATCCTACGTCCTACATATTCTATATCCTATATCCTACATCCTACATTTGTGAATTCAGGTACATTTATTGAACCAAAAAAGTCTACTGGCGATCCCTGGGGTGCCTGCCGACGCCACTGTGGTGTCGGCACCACTGCTCAGAGCTCCAGAGAGCAGGAGATCAGAGCAAGTCTGTGCAGAGTACCGGAACAAAAACACAAGATTCACTCTCAGTGGTTTCTGTGACATGAGAAATACTTTCAATGCTATGCAGTTTTGGCCATTTCTTCGCTGTTTTCTCGCTTTTTGATCGCAGGTTTCTCTATAGAGCTCCTCCTACAGCTTCGGAATAGATATTTGGCAACACTGTGTAAAACTCGCTCGGTCAGTCTGCCGTTTCCTCTTTCTCTGTTCCTCCCGACAATGCTTTCCTAGCTTTGTGCTTCTTTTTTGCCGGCTCAGCCATGACAATAGTGTGAAAAACTCCATCGCTACCTCGTGAGCCGGTTCCTGAATGGGTGTATGTGTTCAGTGCCGTGAAGCTATTCGTTACATTCCAAGACCTGATATCACGCGATACTTCCTGACGCTGAGGCCGCCAAAAGTTGGCCGGGTGGTTTTTCCACTCACAGGCGCTAGGGGGGAGCGAGACGACCACCATTCAACTCGATAAAAGTCATATAACCATTCCAGTGACTCCGAAGCTGTTCAGTTAAGGTAAATTAAGCTAAAAAAACCTGCATAAACACACAAAAACACAACACTAAAGGATCGTAGCCCCATAGCGAGGGAAAATGTCACTCCACTACCCTAGTAGGGTTGCAAAGGGGAAACTTTCCATGGAAAGATTAGCTGGGGAATTTTGGAAACATTCCAGTTAGGAAACCTTCATGGGAATTAACGGGAATAATGGGAATTAACAGGAGTTCATGGGAATAAACTGGATATTTTTAATATTGCTTTCCATGGAAAGTTTAGCTGGGGAATTTTGGAAACATTCCAATTTGGAAACTTTCATGGGAATTAATGGAAATTACGGGAATTTTGATGGGATATAGTCCTTGGGCTCAAATGCAGTACTGTCTTTAATCTGTCTTCAATCAGCTTCAATCTGCTGTAGAATGTTGGATTCTAGAAATGATCTGTGCAGTGGGTGTGGCCTCAATAGCACTGCAGTAGGCTAAGTATTAGCCCAAACCATTGACCTTTAGCTTGACATATGAAGGTAGCTAGCATGCTGCCTTTGATTTACTATGGTTATTGTTATATGCATGCTAAGCTAACCATCAGTGCTGTCTATTGTTTCCAGCCTATCAAGAACAAGTGGGCTATACAATTAACACACATATGTTAAAGGAATACGCCACCGTTTGTTGAAATAGGGCCAATCACAGTCTCCTCTAGATGTAGGTAGGTGGGCAAACGCATTTTTTGTCTCAGTGCATGCATTGTCTCAGTCCGGCGGAGCCGCCGCTAGCTTAGCTTAGCAAAGTGAATGGAATCCTTTGTTGCCGGTTAGCATGTTGTGAGTAAGTGAGCCAACAACAACCTAATTACTTCTTGTGGCCTGTGTATTCACAACAAGTACAAATAGCAACGCAAAATAAGACTAGACGATTTCCTAGGCATATATTGATTTGGGACTATATTGAGTGGAAGTAGGCTACAGCCGAAGCACTGCTACAGGGTTTGTATGATAATTTACAAAACCATATGTACAACAATTCGTATGATATTATACAAGATTATGGCGACAGAAAGTCTGGTGTTTTCCCCCTAATTTCTTCCATGCCACAAACCTAAAGCCAGCTTACTTTCAGTAAGTGAGCTTGAGCTGAAGTTGTTGCTAGCTCCGAGGCTAAACCTATTTTTACAGTCTATGGGCTAAACCCTTCACTTTATTTTACCAGTAGCTAACATACAAGACACAGGATCTTGGCCTGTGTTTTAAGGAGTTGTAGCATTTATTCACCGACAGATGTAGCCTACACAGACTGCGCTGCTAAACGTGTTAAATGGACGCCGTGGGTATGTACGCACGTGGAGATACCGACCCTACGCCGGAACCTACGCCGTAGCCTGACGTACGTCTCCCAAAAAATGTAACTACATGTTGCGGAGACATGCATTGGCAGACCTTCCTACACAGCGCTGCGGAGGAGGGTCTGGCTAGTCCACACAGCATTCCAGGATGGGAGACAATCGTGCTCTGGTTTATTGGCATTTCTTTAAACCAATGCAAGCACGAAAACGACAAGTATTGAGAATACAAATAGCAATTGATGATTTGGTGATTTATTTACATATTAATAGCCTATTATTTTGTAACCAGTTTTGTTAATTGGGGTTTGGTTTACTCAAGCATAATATACATTTTGTTTATCAAATTGTCAGAAATAACAGGAATATGCGTAGATTTCTGTCAAATAAGGTAATAGACTTATTGCCTTTACTGTACGTGGACCGATCATGCTTACTGCCGTGCAAAGTACCCCCCCCCTCAAAAGGCCCATTCTGATCCAGGAAAAACCCTGCACACACATCAGCGCCGCCCTGACACACACAAAGGCAGCTAGACGGAACTAATCATCGGTTGTTGACATCGGGCCAGTTTTGCTCATTGGACCGATGCCGATGTAAAAGAAAATGACTAATATTGGCTGATACCAATTTGATTGCCGATATATCATGAATCCATACTTAGAATGCAATGATTTTACAACACAGCACTTAGAATGTTGCCCTCATTCCTGATACCTGCAAAGCTGTTATTGGCTCAACTGTTTTTCTAAGTTCCAGTAATCAATGAGCATAACACCATATGTCTTTGAATCACTGGCTATTCGATTTACATTCCCTAGTTGTGGTTCAATACAGCTGATGTGTACATGAGCAAGGTCATAAAGTTTTTTTTTTCACATGATGGAAGTCTCAAGTCCTTATGATATTATGTGAAAAAAATAGGCTGTCTCCCTCATCTTTCATGTCAGCACTTTGCTAATATGGTGCACCGTTTTCCCGATGCTCAGCACCAGTTGAGGGCTTCAGCTGGAGGACAGAGCAGGTCTGATTATTCATGACGAGATCTGGCTGTGGCCCCTGGAGGCCTGCTGGAACAGCAGGCATTATCAGTGGTAAATGGATCTGAAAAGGCTTTGGCCAAGACAGGCTCACCGCTGCCTGATTTATGGCTGGCGATGCAACAAACAGTTAGCCATGTTACCGGCAGGGATATAAGCACTTTCATGGCCACAGTTCAAGTTTATTTCAGCTATAAATTCTGAGAGATATGGAACAAAAAGAGCAATTGAATTTATGACACAGGGATGTTGTTTGTAAGCTGCCAGGAAGAAGCTGTGTTTTAATACCCTGTGGACAAGGATGAACGGTCATTCTGCTCTCTTATCTCTGCTTTTTGTCCAGCACAGCATCAAAATAAATATTCTTAGCCGACAATACAGCAAAAAAGTAAAAGGTCTTGGTGTCCAAAGAATAAAGGTATTCTTGCTCTCATCTAGCCTATATCTCAAGTGTCCAAACATGAGTGTTTCAAAGCTGATATCAATACGAAGGTATGTCAAAAGGCAAGTGTGAGAACAAGTTATTCTCTATTATCCTTATTCATCCATTAATTCACTCATCTGCCCCCTACCAGCTTCTTTGAGGTTCTTGTGCATTTTAACATGCACACTCATTGGACTGTACCAGCATCATAAACTCACCTCCTGTCTGCAACATTGTAATGAGATGGTGTCTTTTGTGCACTGAATCTGTCAATCGCCTACTGACTTTAAAAAAAATTGATATGACCATTTTTGTACAAAAAGTGTTCATTTTTAATACAAAGATGGCCATTCATATCAAGACATTAAGCTGATACAGAAGCTAACCCTCTGAATCCAAAGTCCTTTTCTGTTGTTTTCACTCCCTGTATTTACAGGGCTGTGATATGAAACTCCGGGCCAGATGTACGTACATTTGCGAACGTAGCGTTATCAGCGCCATGGCTCACCCGCAGATAGCGAACGCAATGATACCATAGTTTACGCCATATTTACCAAACCTGCAGGTCATCCGTAATTAGCGCCTTTCTCCGCCCACTATACCGTAAACTGTAAGTACTTGTGCTATGATACGGCTGAGTGCAGACTGCGATATTCCCACTGCTGATGCTATGACTGTTTGAAATTATCCTGATGCCAATATTTGTAATGTAGCGGGGAGTTTAACAACTGCTGGAATGTGAACTCTGAGTCGGAGATTCAATGTCATCTTTGATTTCTTCCAGTAACTGTAATCTTGCATGGCTGCTTAATCTGTGATCCTTGTGGCAAAACTCCTTTCAGCTCGTCTCCTTGGCCTATGTCTTCGTCTTGCTCGGATTACTGCTGTCATTTCACGAGGAGGCATATGTGAGGAAACCCGCTTCCAGGTTTACACCTGCTTTTAAGAGGCGAAGAATTTTCACCGCAAAATAGAGGCGCGCTATCACTGGCGGTTTTTGTATACCGCGGAATACGTAATTAAGCGCTCTTTACGCTTCCCCTCCCATCTCTTTACGGTAAACTCCCACTTTCCCCGCGACCCTCCCATGAATAAATATGCATGACACGAAAAACGCAATTTGCCCTTTTCAGCTCCCACGACATGCAGTTTGCGCTTTTACATCATTGCGGCCTGTTTGTACATACCTCGCCATGATTTTACGCGCACGTTGCGACACAAATACGCCTGAAGTGGGCGCAAAAGCGTTAGTACATCTGGCCCTCCCTGTCTTAGTGTTGCATGGAATTTTGTACAGACATTTGTGGTTGCCAAAGGGTGAAGCTTTGGTGATTCTCAGACCTTTCCTGTAGCGCCACTTTCAGGTACACATTTGTGGTTTTTAATCAAATATCTCAAGAACCAATGAAAGGAATGCCATGAAAGTTGTGACATACATTCAGGATGAATTGTAATACTCTAATAAGTAAGTAATAATATATAATATGTAAACATCTCTGAATAAGAATAAGCTTATTGCCAGAGTAAGCTTTCAATTTAACTTGTTCTTGTTGTGTTTGGTGCATACAGTAAACATATAAAAAGTAAAATAAACAATAAAGCAAAGTACTGCAACAGTCAAGAACATAAATATAAAATATAATATCTAGGACTAGACAACATCAGATATTGTTTTGGAGTGGAGAGAGTACTGGAGTAACTCCAGCTCCTACACAGATTGTTCTGTAATGGGGAGTTTGTTGCCTTAATGTTACTAGGCTAGCAAGTTTCTTCAAGTCAGTTTATAGTGACTCTGTTAGAGTTAGTCACTCCTAAAAGAGTTCTGTTAGCCCAGTTTAATCAGCTATGAAAAAATCAGCTATGAAGGTTGAAGCTTTATGAATAATTTTCTTTATTCTCTGAGCCCACCAGATGGCGCTCTCTGTTCAACAAAGGTTTGGAAGCACACTGAATTGTCTTTTCTTTGTCTTTTTCTTTAAAGTGCTCATATTATGCTCATTTTCAGGTTCATAATTGTATTTAGAGGTTGTACCAGAATAGGTTTATGTGATTTAATTTTCAGAAAACACCATATTTTTGTTGTACTGCACATTGCTGCAGCTTCTCTTTTCTCCCTGTGTGTTGAGCTCTCTGTTTTAGCTACAGAGTGAGACATCTGACTTCTGTACCATCTTTGTTGGGAGTCGCACATGCGCAGTAAGTACTGCTAGCTAGTCAGTTGCAGAGTATGAGGGAGTGCCATGCTAGCAGCTAGGCGAGCATTATCACGTGTTACAAAGTGACCACGTTTGGCTCTGAAGTAAAGGCTGGACTACAACAGAGCTGTTTGGAGCAGTTTGTGAACAGTGTTTTCTGACGGAGATGGTAAGTCCGTTTGGGGTGGACTTTGGGCTTTTTCACTTTGTAAACCTATAACGTGCACAAAAAAGATATATGACACAATAAAGGAAAGGGGAAAATCCCCAAAGCATAATATGAACAGTTTAAACTAAGAGCACCATCTAGTGGGCTCAGAAAAAGAAAGAAAATAGTTCACCAAGCTTCATGAGGCTTTGTTTGGCCATCACTACCTACAGTAGTTTTTAAAGGCTCATGTAACATGCTTAGCTACTAGGAAACATGTCCAAAGCGTCTTTACTGTGTTTCCTCTTTGGTAATAGTGTCTCCAGGAAGCTTTCCCAACAGGACTAGTGTGGAAGTGTGTTGTATCTTCAAAAATAAGGGTGCTCCGATTGATCGGTCACCGATCGGTATCGGCCAATAATGGCTTTAAATAGTTTGATCGGTGGTCTCCATAAATGCCGATCAGATAGGTCGATCAGATGACGCACTACCATGGATGTATTAAGAGCGCACTACTCGTGAGAACATTTTCTACATGGAGCTAAAATGGCGGCCTCCCTACATTCACCGGTCTGGCAGTTCTACAAGGTGTTTGAACGGCGGCAGAACAGCAGTTGGCCCGCGGGCCGGCCGCAGAACGAAGGCAGTAGGAAGGCGGCTACTGCTTTTAAAAAGCGGCTGCCACCGGTGGTGCGCCGGCAAACGTGTTTGCGATTACGCCTTTCTGACGCTTCTACTGCCTCTGGAGCACCGCTGGTGGTCCGCCGACTCATTGCTATCTGGGAAAAAGACAATACATTAGTGATTTGCAACGTGTGTGCCAATGAAATACCACGAGGCGGAAAGCTCCAAAGATATTTCAACACCACCAACCTCATCAGACATTTGAAGGTTAGTCACGGAAAGGAGTATGAGGAGTTTTCAAAGTTAGCTAACGCTAAGGCAGAGCGGAGTCGTGTAGCTAGCATCTCCGGCGCCACTCAAACAGCTGTTTCCCCGTGTGTGTGTGTGTGTGTGTGTGTGTGTGTGTGTGCTGAAGAAACGTCTGCAGTGATTGAAAGGACATTTTTTAGATTTTGAGCTAGCCAAACAATTACTGATACATTCTAAAAACATGTGTGACTGTTACGTAATGGCGTAATTTTCAGTTCATAAAAGTGATCGGTGATCGGTATCGGCCGATACGTCTTCCAGCAATCGGTGATCGGCCCCAAAAATCCTGATCGGAGCACCCTTATTCAAAAATGTCACATTGCCCAATATTAATGATCAAATATCAGCAGAACTAATGGCATTCCATGCAGTTGTAAGCATGGCGACATTAGCATGTAGCTCAAAGATCTTTAATCTGAACCATGTTGATTTTTAGCCTTAGTTCTGTAAAAACATTCACTGAAGTACAACCCCAAATCAGAAAAAGTTGGGACAGTATGAAAAACACAAATAAAAAAAGAAAGTAGTGATTTCTAAATGTACTTTGACTTGTATTTCATGGCAGACAATGTGAACACAAAATATTTCATGTTTTGTCTGGTCAACTTAATTTCATTTGTAAATAAATATCCTTTCCTGTCATTCAGACCTGCAACACATTCCAAAAAAGGTTGGGACAGGAGCAATTTAGGGCTAGTAATCAGGTAAATTGGTTAAATAATGATGTGATTTGAAACAGGTGATGTCAACAGGTGATTGTAATTATGATTTGGTACAAAAGCAGCATCCAAGAAAGGTCTAGTCCTTTAGGAGCAAAGATGGGCCGAGGATCGCCAGTTTGCCAACAAATACATGAGAAAATTATTGAAATGTTTAAAAACAATGTTCCTCAAAGAAAGATAGGAAGACATTTGCTTATTTCACCTTCAACAGTGCATAACATAATTAAAAGATTCAAGGAATGTGGAGGAATTTCAGTGCGTAAAGGACAAGGGTTCAAGCCTAAGCTGAACAACCGTGATCTTCGAGCTCTCAGGCGGCACTGCATCAAGAATCGTCATTCATCTATATCACCACATGGGCTCAGGACTACTTTGGCAAACCTTTGTCAAGTACCACAATACGTAGTTACATCCACAAATGCCAGTTAAAACTGTACTGTGCCAAAAGGAAGCCCTATGTTAACAGTGTCCAGAAGCGCCGTCGACTTCTCTGGGCTCGGAGGCATCTGGGATGGACCATCACACAGTGGAAACGTGTACTGTGGTCAGATGAATCAGTATTTCAGGTATTTTTTGGGAGAAATGGACGCCGTGTGCTCCGGACCAAAGAAGAAAAGGATCATCCAGACTGTTACCTGCAACAAGTCCAAAAGCCAGGGTCTGTCATGGTATGGGGTTGTGTCAGTGCCCTTGGCAAAGGTAACTTGCACTTCTGTGATGGCACCATTAATGCTGAAAAGAGCACAATATGCTGCCTTCAAGAAGACATCTTTTCCAGGGACGTCCATGCATATTTCAATAACATAATGCAAAACCACATTCTGCACACATTACAAAGTCCTGGCTGCGGAGGAAGAGGATACAGGTACTTGACTGGCCTGCCTGCAGTCCCGACCTGTCTCCAATAGAGAATGTGTGGCGCATTTTGAAGCGCAAAATGCAACAACGAAGACCCCGTACTGTTGCCCACCTTAAGACTTGTTTGCAGCAAGAATGGGACAAAATTACACCTGAAACACTTCATCACTTGGTGTCTTCAGTCCCTAAACGTCTTTTAAGTGTTGTGAAAAGGAATGGCAACATTACAAAGTTGTAAATGCTTTACTGTTCCAACTTTTT
Source organism: Gymnocephalus cernua (assembly GCA_023631565.1). NCBI lineage: Eukaryota > Metazoa > Chordata > Actinopteri > Perciformes > Percidae > Gymnocephalus > Gymnocephalus cernua. Next base: position 8,729,096 of record CM042432.1, read on the forward strand.
TTTAAATGTGTTGCAAGAACCAAAATAGGAATTTTGTTTTTTTGAAACAAAAACAATAAAAATCATGAGGAACACATTCAATTATGTGCTGTTGTATTGTCTGCAATGAAATACAAGTCAAAGTACATTTAGAAATCACTACTTTCTTTTTTTATTTGTGTTTTCCATACTGTCCCAACTTTTTCTGATTTGGGGTTGTACATGTACATAACGAAAACACCAAATCGTCATGCATTTCATTAAAAGGATATTTCACCGCTGGAAAGCTGAATATATCTTTAAATTGGGTCACTTATGTAGCAGAAATGTGAAAAAAAAATTTATTTGGTGGTTCTAGGCCGAGAAAAGCCAGAAAATGTGTTTTTGGCTCATATGGATGAAAGACACCAAATCCCAGAATGCACTTCGCTTCGCTGCTTTGAGTCCACTCCCAAGCCACGCCTACCGCTTGACAGACAGGCAGACAGAGGCATTCAACTCAATGTGTTTTATTGTTATTTCAACCATATACACGAAACAACGTTTCATCGTGGCTCATGTGGTGTTATAAAAACGACATTATGTAAAAACGACAGGGCTCCGTAACGTTCAGCTATGCATACTAGCATTAGGCTTGGTGGGCTGTAAACACCAAGTATAAACACAGCCGTGAATTAGCGTGGAATGTCGAATGGTCGCCATGTAACAAACAAACTCCAGCGGTTAGCAGTTAGTTGGATACAAATCACCCCATTTCTGCACCAGTCCGTGTTAACACAGCCCACCTTCATACAGAGCATCTCTAGCTCGGATCGTTGGAGGGCTAGCAGTCCTGGTAGCTGGACAGTCCGGTACTCTGTTGTTCAGCTATGTTTCCACGAAAAAGTCTCTGAACTCGCGTTGGGAGTTTCGTTGAAGTTGGATGTAGTCCAGTTTGTAGTTTAATGAACGGACACTTTCAATCAGGATTGATGGGACAGGTGGCCGGCTAGCGTTAGCTCGCTCTGGATGCCTTTTCCCCGGCTAGCGTTAGCTTCCCACTTGGCCGATGAGGATGTCCACTTCCCCGGCTCGGGGCTTCGACGAGACCGCTGGTCTCCGTGCTGGTCTCCGTGCTGGTCTCCGTGCAGGCGAAGCTCTCCTAGTGTGCTGATTATTCCGTCTGTAATAACGTTCCCTGAATATTCTCCGATCTGTAGCGATGTATCCCGGTGGTATACGTGTGCGGTAGTTTGAAAGTACATCATTTTGTAAAATTGTGCTGCTGAGAAGAGGGAGCCCTGCTTAGCGAGAATTCAAGATGGCTGACATTTCGTTTTTTTCCGGCTGAGATCGGCTCGCTTCGGGTGATGGGCGTGTTGAAAACATGCGGAAGTAGCTCCTGCTACTGTTTGTAGTTCTTTGCCTCTGGCCTTCCATTCCTCCAATGACGTAAAAATCGTCATTTTGCGTCATTGGAGGAATGATTTCCAGACCCCCAACGCAGAGATCTCCCCTCTCAGGGGGACATGTGGGAGGGAAGCACGGTCATTCAGAAATACTACCGGGTTTCTACCTATACAAAGCTGAATGCTAAATCGGTGAAGTATCCTTTTAATTATTTTATTTATTTTTTATTTCCATTTGCCATGAGTATTTTTTGAGTTTTGTCTCTACAGTTCCCATCATGCTTTGAATTATATGAACAAGATATTTAATGTTGCCATACAGTCAGTCCTTTACAGTAGCGCTTTCTTGGCCTAATGTTGTTCACATTTTGGTGGATGTGCCCCATCATGCTGCATTAACTGGTTCCTGTTTGCAGTGTGACCATGGTGGACAAACAATAAATACTGGATTAGATACTTTTTTCCTATGACTTCTGAACTGGTTCATTGACTGTGACACTGTGAATCAGCATAGTCTATAGTAGAGCTGTCCGGGCTAAAGACACTCTTTGTCGACTAACGCTAATACCATTTTTCCAGGTGATTTAATCAAAAGATCTGTAAAACTGAGTTTCTCCACAAAGAATCTTGCAGAAGCACCACTTTTGATCTTGTGGAGAGATATGTGGTCATAAGTTTCTAGAAATAGCCTAAGTCATTCAGCATGAATAAGCATACAAAATGACTAATAAACTAAAGGAATCTTGGTCGACTAAGACCAAAATGAATGATTAGTGGACTAATCTGTCTTACCGCGATTCTCCACCGGGCGTGTCTGTGCTGCGTTACGTCTGTGCCGCTGTTTTGTTCCGTCCTCTGCCAAGCGCCATACCACACCGGGAGCGTCTCAGAAGCGGAGCGTCTTGTTGCCAGACTCATAGATTTTATTATTATTAAGCTAGGATCTACCTTCCACTCCAGCCACTCCTACAGTTAAACTCCATGCCCTGTTTTGGTAAATTGACTGGATGCTCTCGCTGTTTCACTTCCTGCCCGGCTGTTCGAGTGCCCCCGAAACGCGTGAAAACAGACCTGACTGGTATATTTAGCGGAGCGGTGAGCCGCTTAATGCACGCTTCTGTGATGCGCCATCGCTCGGCTGGTGGAATATCAGGCATTGCATTGAATTGAATAGCTATGATTGTTCGCGGGGCCCGCAGTGCCTCGGGAACGCAGCGCAGACGCGTCCAGTGGAAAATAGGGCTTAGACTAAGGGTGTCACGATTTCGATTTTAAATGGAAATGAATTCACAATCTTGAATGTCGAATTCAAAAATGGAATCGTCGATACTGCCACGCCCCCACGTCACGTCTGGTCGGCTTGTCAAGCAGCCACACAAGCCCCAAGAAACAGCGCCATGTCTTAATGCAACCATGGGCTTAGCGGTCAACGGTGGAACTGCACCCCTCTGACCCAGAAAAACCTTTCCCAGAGACTTTGCATGACGAAAGAAACTTCTGTATTTTCATCAGATAATTTTTTGGGGTACATCAACTTACCAGCCCGAACACTGAAAGGGTCCTGGTTTAAAATGTCATGTTTAAACATTCAAACATCACAGCCAAATCCAGAGTTATTAAACTAGGCATGATGAACGCGCAAAATGAACGCAAGCAGACCGGTGGGACTGTGCCCGCCCAGGTTGCCTTGCACGCCCCCATTTCACGTTCTGCCAAGCGGAAAAAACACGAGTTGAAGTGCTGCGAGTCGTATCCTCAAAAGCAAAGATAGGATGGCAGCTGCAGAAGCAGATGCAGGAGACCCATCGACAGAACTTGAGTCCCCTCCTGTTTCACTGAAGTCGCCGGTGTGGAAATATTTCGGATTTCCAATGAGTTATGTTGAGAACGTTCGCGTTGTCGTAAAAAAAACCCCACAGTTTGCAACCTCTGTGCTATGCGCGTGTGTGCCATATTATGAAAATATAAAAATCATAGTTGTCTTGTCGGCCCATAGATATGTAAATAGTTAATATTTTGAAATCTCAAAGAGCAGTTCTCTTTCCATATCCCTCTTTAAGAAGAACTTGTTACAGTTGTCTTGTTCTATTATAAAAAATGTTAATGTTGACAACTCAAAGAGCAGCTCTAAACAACATATCTGTCTTTAGGAAGAACATATGTTCAACTGTTCGGAAATAGTTTGTTAAGACACTTAATTGTTCAGAGAAGACTATGGACATGGCTGTTTTATTGTTTTTGTTTATTTGTGAACTTGAATGTCATCTTCTGTGAAGAAGACTGCAGTTACAAAATTTTAAGATTTAAGTTTAAGTTTTAATTGTTATGTTCAATTGACTATAAGTTATTGTAACATTATAATTTATGTTGTTAATAAATGTTTCAAATTTGACAGTAGTGTGGTAAATTGCAAAGGTCAGATATTGCATAAAAGTCTAGTCTAAAAATGGCATAGCAACCTATGTAAAAATCGAGAATTGAATCGAATCGTGACTTGAGAATCGAAAATGTAATCGAATCGAGGATTTGGAGAATCGTGACACCCCTAGCTTAGACTACTGATTTATGTGGATGAGATCTGTGAATTCTTGCTTGGGGTGCAAAGAGGTAAACAGACCAATTGTATTCAATACAATCGGCAAAGAAAATTAACCTAATGGGTGTTTTTTCAGGACATCTGTAGCTATGTTTACGGAGGAAACTGCACAACATGACCATTGCACTACTAATTTCACACTTTCAATGATCAGTTACTCAAATCAGCAAGGGTTGCCGTGCTTAACGCGTCACCTTTTGCATAAGTCAATGTGTCTGATGGTGAATATTCTGTGTTTCAGGAGTTGTTGAGTCTGGTGGAGTGCTTTGAACCTCCCCTGTGGAGAAGCAGAAGATCAATGAAAGTAATTGCAGTAGACAGGATAAGGGGACAGCAGCAGGCTGGATAAGGGAAGTGTCAGGTTGTGAAGTCAGCCCCCCCCCCCCCGCTCTCTCCCTTATCACTCATTATGGGCCACAGACTGACATTTATTGGCCGCTGCTTAGTCTGCTGGACAGGATCACATTTCTGCTCGGATTTCCAGTATCCCTGCGGTCTGGTGAGCTGGATGGAGTTAGGTGTTTGCTCCACATTACACATGGAATTTAATTGTTTGATTAGTTTCCTTTCACCTGGCTCGGTGTATCAGGGAGTAGACGCAGCCATCTGGATCTCCTCTGATGGGAAGCAGTCTGGTCCAAACTGGCACAAGCACATTGCAGTGTCCAAACTGTGACCTCTGCCATCATCACTATATTAGAGTATCACTACAGTATTTTTGTATTCCCAGATAGCTGCATGGATTAAGATGCTAGTGTACTCATAAGTTGAACATTCCAACTGACTCGTATTCTTGTTAGAGTGAGTGAGGTATATCTGGTATATTACTACTGATATAAATACCTCTATTTATACCTACATATTAATGTAAGATTGTGTTTTAATCGTGCATTTTATTTGTTTTTGGCTTTGTCTACACACATACACAGCAAAACAAGATTGTTGTATTTGTAGTTAGAGAGAGAGAGAGAGAGAGAGAGAGAGAGAAAGAAAGATAGAGAAAGATAGAGAGAGATATTGCTGTCAGAGATTCGAAGCAGAGACGGATTCTGACTAAATAGTAAAGGTAAAGGTACTACTTTAATGTCACATACACATACATGTAGCAAAATTCATCCTCTGCATTCAACCCATCCCTCAAGGGAGCAGTGGGCAGCAGATGACAGTGCCCGGGGACCAACTCCAGATCTGAGCCAGTGCCTTGATGAAGGGCACTGACTGGAGAACCTAGTACATGTTTTTTGATGGTGGGGGAAACCGGAGCACCCGGAGGAAACCCACGCAGACACGGGGAGAACATGCAAACTTCACACAGAAGAGATTTTTTTTAAAAGTCAACCTTCCCAATGTTAACACCAGAAAAGAAGCTGGAAGTTTTCCTAGGAGAAGGGACAACAGCTCCACTGGCATCTACATACAGTACGTATCTGCCTGGCACAGCCTGAGGGACTCACCACTATAGGATCCCAAAATTACAGATTGGTTTAATATCGTACAGTAATTCTATTGTACAAAACTGTAACGTATTATATTGTGCAATGTAATTGTTTTGTAATGTAGTGTGTTGTATAGCAGTCATACAGTATAGAATCAATATGACACCTACTGTATGTGATATGTATATATGGAATTTCTGTAAACTGATTTGGCAACAAACTTTGTTCATGCCAATAAAACACATTGAATTGAATTAAATTGATAGAGACAAAGAGAGATAGACAGAGACAGACAGAAAGAGAGGGACAAAGAGAGTGAGAGAGACAGATGTTTCTGTCATTTGATCGTGGCTCTTGAATACTATGTTGAACAGCAGTCAATACCAAGCTGCTGAGCTGCAGATAAGAAATTATTATATAATGATCAGGACATCGTCTGACAAAATCAACAAAAATACATAAACATAAACAATAAAGTTAATGACAGCAGCTAGGCTGATGTTTAAAATGAGTGATGATGGGAACGTTAGAAGAAATAAAAAAAACATTCAATACAGCCAAAATGCACTCGTTCTCACATCTAAATAAGCTTTAAATGTTTTGTGTTTTAAGAAATTATTGCTTGTATAAAACAAAACATTTTGACAATAAACTGTTAGAAAAGTGGCTGTTAAAGAACAGACATTTGTCACAAATTCGGCTTAAAGGTGCAGTAGGTAAGCCTTATAAATAAGGGTGCTCCGATCAGGATTTTTGGGGCCGATCACCGATTGCTGGAAGACGTATCGGCCGATACTGATCACCGATCACTTTTATGAACTGAAAATTACGCCATTACATAACAGTCACACATGTTTAGAGAATGTATCAGTAACTGTTTGGCTTTCTGTCCTAGCTCAAAATCTAAAAAATGTCCTTTCAATCACTGCACATTTCTTCAGCACACAGACACACACAGTCAGTCACACACACACACACCAACACACCGACACACACACACACACACACACACACACACACACACACACACACGGGGAAACAGCTGTTTGAGCGGCGCCGGAGCTGCTAGCTACAGGACTCCGCTCTGCCTTAGCGTTAGCTAACTTTGAAAACTCCTCATCCTGCTTTCTGTGACTAACCTTCAAATGTCTGATGAGGTTGGTGGTGTTGAAATGTCTTTGGAGCTTTCCGCCTCGTGGTATTTCCTCGGTACACACGTTGCTAATCGCTAGTGTATTGTCTTTTTCCCAGATAGCAATGAGTTGGCGGACCACCAGCGGTGCTCCAGAGGCAGTAGAAGCGTCAGAATGGTGTAATCACAAACACGTTTGCCGGAGCACCACCGGTGGCAGCCGCTTTTTAAAAGCGGTAGCCATCTTCCTAGCGTCTTCGTTCCGCGGCCGGCCGCAGGCCAACTGCTGTTCTGCCGCCGTTCAGACACCTTGTAGAACTGCCAGACCGCTGAATGTATGGACGCCGCCATTTTGAAAATGTTCTCAGGAGTAGTGCGCTCTTAATAGATCCGTGGTAGTGCGTCATCTGATCGGCCTATCTGATCGGCCTTTATGGAGACCACCGATCAAACTATTTAAAGCCATTATCGGCCGATACCGATCGGTGGCCGATCGATCGGAGCACCCTTACTTATAAAACTAACTTTCTGTCATATTTGCTGAAACTGACCCTATGTTCCAGTAGAACTACATGAAGCAGGTCATGAAAATATGGCTCCTCTGGCACCACTTACAGCCTGTAGTGTGATTTGCAGAAATCCACAGCTCCCTGTTCAGATGCACCAATCAGGGCCAGGGGGGGTGTCTAACTGCGTGTCAATCATTCATTCTCCCTTGTGGGGGGAGGGGCTCATGAGACCATTTTGGGCTGTAGTGGAAAGGGGGGAGGGACTGAGAAGTTTTTCAATGTTAAATTTTTTTTGCCAAGTCCTGGATCTTCACAATCCTACTTATGGCACCTTTAAGTGGACATTGCAACAGCAACAGAGGCGGGACTGAGTTAGAGCACAGTCCGAACGCGGCACCGCTGGATGCTGTGCACGTGAAACTGCGTCACACAGGAGGACACGTACATTTTGCACGTGGGACAATCAGCAGCTACACTGTGATTACACTTTAACGCAGCATATACACCTGTTATCCTCACTGTATTAAATATTTACAGTATAACAAGTCTAACATCATACTCCACACTTAATCTACATGTATCATATTTATTGGGGTGTGGCAGATCTGTACATAAAAACAGAATCAAAAGCTTTTGGACAACCTTTTCTGTCTAATAAAAGCATCCACCTTAACCTTACCTTCAGCCAAATTTAAATAATAAATGTCATCTCTCAGACTTAACTTCATCTTTCAAAAGGAATCATATCTCATGTTTGAAATGCTATGGCGGTATCTGCGCCACTGGTCAATCACTGTAATAAATGATGGATGATGATGGACACTAGAGGCTTCATATTTTTTTACAATATAGTCTGCGTTACTTATTTATAAATCAGTGTTATATTAATTAATTATAAAATAAAAATACTGTGTATTCATTCAAATGTCACCATGTCAGACGTAGAAACACTGACTGCATCAGGCCACTATCTGTTCCATATATAGCTATATATAACACTGCTGAGGAAACACAAGGTAGTGTTAGGTTCGATGTGTGTGGGATAAAAGCAGGCAGCAGGTCACGAGACTGACGACGGAACCGTGGCTGCTCACAGCTCAATCCTTGAATTGTCTTAAGAGGAAGATGACAGTTTTTGAGTCTGTTCATGACTGATAGCACACTATTGAGCTCTGAAAGCCTTGCACAGAAACAGGCCCAAATGTCTCCATGCTGCTACCAAACACTATGTTCCTGCAAGCTGACAGCTCCCCCAGAACAGAGGCACCCTGAACGCATCGCAATACAAAAGAAACTCCCAGCAGAGCTCACTTCTGTCATTTTCACCGCCAATTCTCTGTAAACCTTTACCCAGTGCAGTGGTGGAATGTAACTAAGTACATTTACTTAAGTACAAATGTTGAGGTACTTGTACTTGAGTCTTTTCTTTTCCTGCCACTTTCTACTTCTACTCCGCTACATTTCAGAGAGAAATATTGTACTTTTTACTCCACTACATTCATCTGACAGCTTTAGTTACTAGTTACTTTACACATCAAGATTTCTGCACACAAAACACATGTAGTTTATAAAGTGTGATGTTTTATTATAAATGAAACTAGCCAACAATATAACAGCCTACTACAAGTCCAGCTGAAATGATTAGACCATTAATCACAACTGTTTGGATCCTTTACACTTTCTAAAATGGGAGGATTTTTCAGCATTGATACATTTACTTTTAATACTTTAAGTACATTTTCCTGATGATACTTACAGACTATTACTTAAGTAACATTTTCAATGCAGGACTTTTACTTGTAACAGAGTATTTTAACAATTTGGTATTAGTACTTTTACTTAAGTAAAGGATCTGAATACTTCTTCCACCACTGCCTTTACCTGATTGTATTCATTTATTTATTTATTTTGGGTGATTTGGCGGATATTTCTGCCAACAATATTCTGTCTCTTGTGTTTCTCCTGGCAGTGGAATTTCCATGGCGTCATGCCAAGTAAAGTTAAAACATAATGTGGGGTTAGAAAAATAATAAAATAAATAAATAAAATCGCAAGTTTGAATATTTGTATAGGCTACACACACACACACACACACACACACACACACACACATATATAACATATATATTAGTTTGAGCCCCTGATGTCATGAAAGAGGGTGTGTGCACAAGATAACGCCTCTTTTATGAAAACTGTTAAAATAAACCATTGTAAAAATAATTATACTATATAAACTAAAATAAAAATTAGGGCTGAAACTAATCATTATTTTCATAGCCAATTAATCCGTAATTTTTTTTTCTTGATTAACTGATTAGTTGTTCGGTCTCTAAAATGTCAGAAAATGGTAAAAAACACAAGATTCTCACATCGGAGAATCTTTAAAAAAAATGACTTGTAACATATTAATTGATTATCAAATAGTTGCTGATTAATTTAGTAGTTGACAACTAATTGATTTATCTTTGCCACTTTAATATATGTTTTATTTTGGAAATGACCACTAAACCACCATTTCCTTTTCATATTCATTAAAAATGACCCAAATCATGTCAGATTTAAAATGCAAACTATTTTTTGTTTTGTTTACGGGAGTTTAGTTCAAGTTTAGGTTGCATACACTTTGATACATTTAATTATCACAGCCTTGGCATAGCCTCACGTATGCTGCGTTTTCATTTTGGCAGGAATTATGCCTCTCTAACATGATGATAAAATTTTGATTTTAAATGACATTTTATTTTGTCATCAAACATGCACACACAACAGAAATTTCAATTTGACTACATTGAGTTTAGAGCCCCTATTATTCTTTTTTATATTTTGCCTGTCTTTTAGTGTGTTATAGTTTTTTGTGTATCTAACAGATGTATAAAGTACAAAAAACCCATTTCACTCCAAATGGAGCTTTCTCTCTCACAGACAGCACATTTTCTCAACTGTCTGAAACGCCTCGCCCACATTCCTGTTTAAAATCCCTCAATTAGTGATGTCACTGATTGACTCGGAGTGGTTCAGACAGAGGAGCTGCAGCCATGGGCAGTATGAGAAACATAATCTGTTTTTTGAACATCAAAGCATGTAAACCTATTCTAGGAGACCCCAGGAGTACAAATAGGACACTGAAAAGGAGTATAATAGGGGCTCTTTAATATTGACAGCCACAGACTTCTACACCGGGTCGTTAGAACAGCTAAGGAAAATGTGTCCTAACTTAAGCTACGTTCAGACCAAAAAAAGCGATCCGGCGATTTGCCGCAGTGTTGTGCAGCGGTGGGAGTGTCACTTAATAAACGGCCCATTTGTGTAACGTTCTGTTGTGTTATTTAACCTACCAATGTAGGACGTAAACTTTATATTTCCCAATTACGGTTTTCCTTCAGATCATTAATAGATCTTGACGTTTCCGACCACACTTGAAGGCACCTTTATTTCACAGGAGAGAAAGAGAGAGAGAAAAGAGACGAGAGAGACATAGCGAGAGCTTTGTTGTTGCAGGAAACATTCAGGTATTCCACAAACTCCCAGGTGGTTCAGTAGTTTAGTGCTTGTGTTCGGTGTTTTAAAACTTTCCTGTGGCAGCGATAGAGGCAGTGATGTTTCCTGTTTCCTGTACGGGACTCTCACACCGCCTCAGACCATAGCTCAAAACACACTGACAAGTCTGATCTCTGGTTACATGATTGGCCACCGCAACGTGACGCAGGGTTGCGTTTCTCCAAAATTTAAGTCTTTCTCAACTTTTCGCTGCTGGCCGTTTTTTTGAGTGCCCCCCTGCAGCAACCCTTACCGCAGCCTAAACGCACTACCCCCATTCAAAATGAATGGAAAGACCTGCGTTTTTACATTCACTTTAATATGATGTCATAAACTTCAGTGTCTGGTTGCACCACCATTTCAACCTTCTACATTTCTACAGTTTATATTGTGTTATGCTGCAGTTATAATAACCTTCATGCTGCCTAAGTGCTCTTACACTCCCTGAGGAGTCCTTCTGAACACCACTACTGAGAGTGCTGCAGTCAGGCGGTTGGTGGTGACTCCTCAGGTGGGCTGTTGGTAGCCAGCACATAACAAAAGGGGACCTGTGATTGGGAGAGCGCCCCATTTGAGGAAAGCACGGAGAAGCCAAATTTCTCAGCCAAGAGCAGATTGCATTGGATTAGGTTCAGAATGATTGTCACTGTGAAGAAATTGCACTGTTGCAGCAGCAAACAGACACAAAAAAACTACAAAGAGTACTACCAAATTAGATGCAGAAAATGACAGAGGCTGACCCCAAAAATACCAAACAAATAGAGAGGACAATCGCCAATTTCACAAAATGTACGGTGCATTTAGAGATATAGGACTTTGTCTGAAAACAAGCAGCCAAACAAAAACTACCGTGCTCAACATTTTTAATTCAAGGTGCCCAAACAGACGTGAAAGCAAATATACGTATTTACATTCAGTGTTTTTCACCAAAACATGTGTGTATCCTTGAGGTAAATGTACCTAGACACAAATAGCGCTGTCCATGGTTCTGAAACAACAGTGAATGATAGTCATGTGTAGTTCGTTGATGTCATTTACGTGAATATTAATTTGCCATGTGGACCGCTGGAAGAGAGAAAAAGAGGATGGTTCGTCTCAGCAAGCAGCTGACTTTACAAGAATTTGCCAAATTTCAAGATCTGTGGCAAACTATAAGATAAACAGTTAGACTACACAGACAGCGTTTGTTTGTAGCTTGTTTGAAGCAACTATGTGTGCACGTGTAAAACAGCAGCAGTGGATGAGAGACCGACAGAGCAGATTGAAATATCAGTTTTCTATCTTTATGCCTGTTGAACAGGCGTATTGGCTGTTTTCTCAGAAATTTTGATTGCGCTTACTTGTTTCCACGTACTAGTACTGCTATAACGTGAGTTGTCATGTTCACTTCACTGTGGCCCTGTTCTCTGACTACTGCCAGTGTGTGTGTGTGTGTGTGTGTGTGTGTGTGTGTGTGTGTGTGTGTGCGTGTGTAAAGGGTGTAAAGCATGGACATCACTCACTCCATTTTCCAAAATGCAAAGCCTGTGTGCAAAATGAATTATGCTTAAATCTGCATGATCTAAACCGGAGAAAAAAATGTATTCCTGGTTGCACAAAATGTAACCAGCCGATCTGCCGTGCATAATGGCTTGACACAACATTGTTCTAGTTAGAGACTGAATGTACTGTAGAACTAAGGCACACCAGAGAAGTGTTGAAATTTACATATTAAATATAACCTTTCCCAGCGCCTGCAGGTGATTATAGCGATAACTACTGAAACAGCCCAAACGAGGGATGAACACGGAGTCTCCTCGAAATATGATTTCATCTGACGTTATCTACTTATCTAAACTGTTTAACCCCTATGCAAAGTTCCATTATGTTTTACAGTGGACATTTGTAGTTAACTGAGAAGGTAAACCTTATGTTGCTGCATTTTAAGTTTCTAATTCTCTTTGGTTCGTCAGTTTGCGCTTTATTCTACATGGCTTTCTTAACTCTCAAAACAGTCTAATTAAGCCTAAAAGTTTATCTAGGAGATATTATCTCGTACGTAGGAGATACATTTTGGGCAAAATTGCCTGCAATTTTTTCCCAACTTTTCCTGTCAGAGCTTCCATAGATTTTCAGAGATAATGAAGGATAGAAAACGGAGCTGTCATGAGAGTCATTGAGTGTGGTGACATTTCTGGTTCCTACTCCCCAGCTCACCTAAACCATCAGCAGTAAACAAAGCTTTGATACAATCTTTTGTTTTTTAATTATTATATGTCAAAACCTGCAGCTTTTCAGATGTTGGTGGTCTCCGAGCTTCCTCTGACAGTAGCAACAGGTGGCTGTGGAAGGCGGTTTGCTCGGCGGATCTTTATCTCTAAGCGTTGCAGCACATGGAAGTGTGAGCGGCTGTGTTGTTGAATACTGATCAAGCTCTGTTGCTTTCTGTCCAGATTTGTTGTTAATTAACGTTTAACTCTGCTTGCATGAATAAGAGGCTCGCTAATAAACTCCCTGTAGATTTATTTGCTCCGTGTTGAAGTAGATCACAGAGTACACTGTGTGTTTTCCATCAAAGTACATGCAAGTGATTTCATCAGCATTCAAATGGAGGAGAGGAGCAGGTAAACAACACTTTGTTGTGGATTTGAGACGGACTAATTGGTCATTTTATATTCTAAATAGCATTTATTTATAGTGTCTTGTCTCTACAGTCACAGTGATGGTGTGGTTTGTTTAGGTGTTACGAGAGGCTGTGTTAATAGCAGTGATCCCGTTATTCCTGAAATGAAATGCTGTGTGACATGACGGTCAGACAATGACATTCCTGCATATTAAAGGCTCCCTAAGGGGACGCAGAGGTTGGCGTGTCACTCAGTCAAATTAATCTGCAGCGTCATCCCCGCAGCCTAACCTCATGTCAAGGTGTGGTGAGAGGATGAGCTAGTCTCGCATTGCCAGCTCAGGTCTGGCTACACCACACATAGGCCTACATTCTGGGGATTGGAGGAAAAAAGCGCTTTGTCTTTGCACGTAGTAAGGTGACGGCCGTGTGTAATGGCACTGCACTCAACTCCGAGGCTGCAGATTTATCAACATGTGTGTCCTGCCTTCAGACGGCTGATGGCTGAGCCAACCTGTTCTCACTCCCGACTTGTAAAATACTGACGCTTGGTCAGTGTGTCTCTCAGCGTCAGATACCGACGCCTAAATCCGCCTTTAGCGTCTGTACGGAACGCAACGAGCAGAGCAGCAGCTCGACCGCGGCGCTGTAAGATGACGTAGTATTAAGAGAGACAACGCTAGCGCGTAGTATGAGAGACCAAAAAAACGCCTAAGGAGGTTGGTTGAGGGGGTGGATGGGTCAAACAACACAGGACTTTCACCCAGGAGACTCAGGGTTTATGTCCCATTCTTGTCCCGCGTTTCACTGAAACGTACATTTTGTAACCCACCATATTTATATATATTTTCCTAAACCTGTCACGTTCTTGTGCCGCATGTCAGTGAAACGGACGTCCTGACCCAGAGCGTCTAAATATGACGCCAAATGGCTAGACGCGAGTCCCGTGAGCTCCAAATAGTGACACCAAGAGTCCCGACCCAGAGCCTCTAAATATGACGCTAAAGGAGACTTTTTGCATCAATAACAAACGGCAAAGGCACCTGACCAAGCACCGCTTTTTGACGCAAAGGGAATGAGAAAGTGTTGGAGCAAATGCTAATGCCAGCATGCTAACATTCTCACAATTACAATGATAACATTGTAATGTTGTGCGGTGCAAGTGTGAATTTTCTTGTTGCATGAGTGATCTGACCGAAAGGGAACTAATCTCCCATAGGGAGCAGCTCTGTGTCAATAGAAAGCTGGACTTGAAGCTGGATGGCAGTGCGGGCAACTCCTCTTATGCTGGAGAACTCCAGCATAAGAGGACTGGCTGGTGTTTTGGGTCTCTCTCTGTGCACTGCACTTGATGGAAGCTTTCAGAGAGCATACCGAAAGCACAAAGACACAGGGGCCAAACAAACAAATGTTGCCCTTGGCAGGGTTCACATTTCTTATCATCTGTCTCAGCACAATTCTCACATTCCCACATGTACATTGAAGGTTATTGTTCCTCCTCTTCATTCATGTCCATGAAACGTTCCCTTCCTGATTGTTTCCAGGGAGAATGATTCCAGGGACCAATAAACGTGTGCGCATGCGAGAAATGTACTATGACAGATAGATACAGTAGATAGTATTTCATTGATCCCCATTCAGAGAATGCTCTTGTTACAGCAGCAACTAATCCATGCATTGCATGAGAAAATATAAATCGAAAATGAACACAACAAATAATATAAATTAAAATAGCTAAATACAGAATACAAGAAAGACCTTAGCATACTCTATAAACATACTGTATATAACATATATATCCATAGAATACACAATATAAGAATAAACTAGAATACGCTTTGAATACACTAAACTACTACTACTACTAATAAAATATAAAATATACAAAAAGTATATAGACTCTATATAGGGTACATTAGGCAAGTAATGAGGTAGAGTGGGGGAATACATGTGTGCAAAATCACTTTGTATAATGTCATTGAAGGAGCAAAACAGAGTGGAGTGGTTGAGGCAGAAACTGTAGCGATAGTTCTGAATGAAAGATTGACAGAGGTGAGGTGTTGTACAGAGTTATTGCTTTGGGGCAAAAAAGACTTTCTATATTGGTCCTTGTGACAGCAGAGCTGAACCAGTCTGCTGGAGAAAGAGCTCTGCTGTGTGTCCAGTATGTTATAGAGAGGGTGGTCAGTATGAGACGAGGTTCACTAGAGACAAGTTTCTTCCCGAGGCTATTTTGCAGAGGCACCTTTGCTCCACTCGGGGCTAAACACCACCCAAAACGATTGTGATTGGTCTAAAGAAATGCCAATAAACCATAGCACATTTTTCTTCCATCCCAGAATGCTGTGCTGGACTAGCCAGACCCTCCTCCGCAGCACTGTGGAGGAAGGTCTGGCAATGCATAGGCGTAATTTACAACCCCTAATCAAACTCTACATGAAACCATTAACGTATTCAGATTTTTTTTCCCTTCTGTGCCCTTTTTGTTTCACTCTGAATGTGTATTAGAGTTGTTTTGTTTTTGTTTTTTTACATATTTGAACCAAAAGCCATTTAGGTTGGATTATATGTCGATCACTGACTACAATTTCCTGTTACTTGCCCAGGGCCAAGCCGGCTCAGCGGCGTCTTTTTCCCGTTGCGTCGCGCTGTCTCTGGTACCTACACCGTCCCCACACCCTGTCCCCCCTCCCCTTCTACCTGCCAGTGCACATGAGGAGAGAGCCGATAGGGGAGGGGCTCCTCCTCAGTCACTGAACAGAAGAGAGAGGAGACTGTGGCCATAAGAGAGAAATACCTTGCGTGCTCGCTGGAGAATACTGGCGTCTTTTCTACAGAAAGTCGGCAGATTTGTCGCTAGTCGCTTTTTTGAAAAAAAGTCGCTAAGAGGGTCTGAAAAGTCGCTAAATCTAGCGACAAAATTGCTAAGTTGGCAACACTGGACCGAAGCAATCAGTGTACGGTGAGGAGCTAATGGCAGCTACAGCGTGGTTTAGGTGTGTGCGACGGCTGCGACTGTTAGTTCAAAACAACAATAGCTGACGTGATAGACAGATGGTTCATCCAATCACCTGCCAGGAATATTTTGAAAGTGCCTTCCCCTTTTCCAAACCGTTTCAAATGACTGCTTCTCAGATGGTTCTGTGTTGACAGCGTCAGGGTACTCTCATTTACCAACTACTCCATACCAAAGAGCATCTTCAACAAATTCCTTCAAGCCAACATAATCCACTGTCTGTCCTGTCCTCCTTGTATTAGTGACAAGTCAGCTTGGATGCTCCATTCTTTGCTCACAGTGTTGACCTCCTCCCTTGACCCTCTTGTTCTACCCTTGTTTTACCCTCGACTTTGCTCCCCTGGACTTGGCCCTAGGTCAAATCTGATTTTGGCCAAGGGAGTGAAGCCGCTGAGTGAGTCACTGTGGCTCAGGCTGAGATTATTCTCAACCACTTCCACATTTGAAATCAGCCTTTACCGTGCCAGTTCTTAGACATTCTGTAATCTACACTAACATGTAGTGATGGCCAAATGAAGCCTCATGAAGCTTAGTGAAGCATTTCATTTATTCTCTGAGCCCACTAGATGGCACTCTCTGTTGAACAAATGGTTGAAAGCACACTGAATTGCTGTTTCTTGAGCCTTTTTTTTGAAACAAGAGTGCCATCTAGTGGACTCAATAACTAAATAAAGTCAGTCACAAAGTTTCATAAGGCTTCATTTGGCCATCACTAGCACTCAGTTTGTTCTTCCATTCAAAAACCGTCTAGTTCATGGGCCTTAACTAGCAAATTGGTGTATTAAGAATTTAGTTTGTGATAGTTGGACAGTAGCCTCACAAATGCAAAATGTCTCTTTGCTCTGTGTCAATAATCAGAGAAGAAGGACGTTTTCAGGTTTGTAAGGTGAAGACATCAATGACCACTGTTTTGATTTACAACGTGACATCATGACTTTGCGTAAACATATTAAGCCAAGTGGCGTGTTATCTGTATGCATCTTGAGCTATCCGCGTGTATGTCTAAACTGTATACAGCGGACGTAAACATACATGGCACTTTCTACAAGTGGCGTGTTATTGCGTAAACATACACGCCACTTTCTAAAGCCAAGTGGTGTGTTATCTGTATGCATTTTGAGCGCCATATACAGCGGACGGGTTGGGTTTAGGAAAAGAAGAAAGTGACGGTTGAGTTTAGGAAACATGACACGCAGGACACAAAGGAAACGTGACACGCGGGACACGATCCCCGGTCTACTGGGTTAAAGTCCTGTGTTTGACCCATCCACCACTACGACCAACCTCCCTATGCTGATTTGTTGCTCTTTCATACTACTCGCTACGGCGTAAATTCACATGCAGTCACAAAGTAATGTAAGTCAATGGAGGTCAAACGGCGTTGATAAACGCGCTAAAAAGCAAGTATGCGTCTTGATAACACAGCAATAATGGCATACGAATTGGGGTGTCATACCTACGCCACTTCATGAGATCAGTCTGTGATTTAGGGGTTTTGCATGTTCAGGTCTAAGTCTGGAGTAGGGCTGCACAATATACGTTTTTTTTATCGTCATCGCGATATCAGCTGGCGCAATATACATATCGGAAAAGGCTGCGATGTATTGGGAAAGACACTCGGAGGATTATTTTGTACGGTGCCCGTTCAAAATGTGTCGGGACGATTGCTTGGCCTCTGGTATTGCTTCTTGTAGCATTCTCCAGAACATTAGCAGAAATGCAGCACTGAATATCTGTTTATTTATCGCAACATTCAACAACAAATCGCATATTGCATATTTTCCTCATATCGTGCAGCCCTAGCCTGCAGCTGCTGTCCTGCTGGGATCTCCCCCATTGTCACTAATGGTTTCCCACCTTTTGTCTTGCAGAGCTTATTCTTGTCTGCCACCATTGTCTTGTCCCTACTTGTCTTTACTTTGAGGTTGTACAGCTTATTTTGTCACACAAGCGATTCCGTTGGCGGATATGAATCATGCCCATATGTCCAGTACATGATGTGCCCGTACAGTCAGCTGTAAGCTGAATAAGGATAGGATCGGCAGGGTGCTGGCCCTGTTTCTCTGGGAGCGTGACGTCCCCGGTGGCAGGAGGTTTGGCTTCTGGCTTGACGGCAGCCTGGCCCAGGCTCTGAGGGGATGTGACCCACTGAGCCTGGCAGAGCCCCCGGTCCCGGCAATCTGCTGCTCCCCTGGATACTGCTGGGCAGGGCTGCAGAGTAACGCCTTGTATATCACAGCATCAGGGGAATGTCATGCCAGGAGAAAACAAAGCAGTACATTAAAGTTCCATATTATGTTCATTTTCTGTCATATTTTTATTTAGATAATAGCAGGGATCTACTATAAAACTCTTACATGCTTTAATGTTCCAAAAACACATTTTTTTATAGACCCAATCACAATGTTTGTTTACTATTCCGTGTAGAATAGAACAACCTGACATACTCTCATCTCCTTCAACTCTAATGCATGTTTGATGCTTTCATATGTCAACACTTTGACTAATGTTAGCTTAGAGAGCTAATTTACCTGTTGTGCTACAGACTGAAGAAAATGACACCAGCCAGACTAGCGGTCAGTCCGACCGGCGGTGACATGTTGCTGTTTGTAACGTTAGATTTGGTTTATCAATGACGCTAGCAAAGCAACACAGTCAGAAAATAATGACAGCAGAGATGATAGATAGGGCGGACTTCCATGTTTAACTATATATCTTTAAACTCTACAGTTACGACTGAAAATGACAACAGAACAAGTTTGCCGATTTCACATACCTCTGCAATTCAAATCAACTGCAGTTTGTCTACCCGGAAGTGATTTTTGTTTTAGCGTAACTTCACAGTGATTCGGTCTATGCTGTCCTTTGCTGCAGCACCTCTGTCTGAAACGGCCTGTTTTAAACTAGAAGGACTCAATTCTGTGAAAAAGTGTCGGCCTGCCTATCCCTGACATTTAGTCAGGGTATCATATTCAAGTTATAATGTTGGTACTGTGTGAACACTAGTCACTTTATTAATGCTGATCCTTTGAGCGATAGATGCAATTGCGGGTATTGCTGTCAAAATATCTACCGCTAATCAGGCTGATTTCCTCTGCATGGTAACCATAGTAACAGCTCACCACTTCCTCTATAGAGCTCAACAGTCCCGCCCACAGCGGGTTCCGGAAGTAAAAATCCAATGCAATTTCTCCATTGACAATTTCAGTATAAGTCAAAAAATCATAACCGTCGATGTTAGACTTAAAGGAACATGCCGACTTATTGGGACATTAGCTTATTCACCGTAACCCCGACAGTTAGACAAGTCAATACCCTTCTCATCTCCGTGCGTGTCGTAACTCTGTCTGACGGCTCCACCGTTAGCTTAGCCTAGCACAGATCCTGGAGGTAACCGGCTCCAACTAGCCTACTGCTCCAAATAAGTGACAAAATAACGGCAACATGTTCCTATTTACATGTTGTGATTTGTATAGTCACAGTGTGTACAAATAACAACGTCACTTGAGACACAGCCATCTTCTAACTGGAGTGATATACTGCAGCTCAGAGCAGAGCTGCAAGCATATCACTCTGCCCAAGTAGCGCTCAGCAGAGCTGCAAGCGTATTACTCCGCCCAAGTAGCAGTGCTTCCCTTTCTGAGAATATAGTTCCCAGTTTGTATACAGTTCTCTCGGATTGTGGGGGGACTGTTGAGCTCTATTTAACGTCACACACAGAGACACACACAGACCTCTTCCCTCCCCTTTTGTTACTTGCTCAAAATTAATTTGTGTGTATAAAAACATCTGGTTTCTGAACAAAGCAGATGTGTGTAAGATGTTTTTTTTAATGGTGTAGATATTTATTTTCAATTAAATTTTATTTATTGTATCAAATCATAACATGAGTTATCTCAAGACACTTTACATATAGAGTAGGTCTAGACCACACTATAATTTACAAAGACCCAACAATTCCAGTAATTCCCCCAAGAGCAAGCATTTAGTGTGATTTTGTGTGTGTGTGTGTGTGTGTGTGTGTGTGTGTGTGTGTGTGTGTGTGTGTGTGTGTGTGTGTGTGTGTGTGTGTGTGTGTGTGTGTGTGTGAAACAAACGCGTGCAATGTATCGAGTATGGCAGAATTGCTGTGTCGTGAAACCTTTGTTATCATGGCCACCGCATCATAATTATTGTGAGCACCCTTAGTGTGAATATAGCCAATTTAGTCAAAACTCCGTACAACTCTTTGCTGCTTGGACTGACTAGAAACCATCAGCTGTAAGTCTGATGTGAGGGGGGAAATCCAATGTGTGATGCAGAGTATAAACAGCAGAGAGACAGACGGGGTCAGACCTGCTAATGATTTAATGTGAAGCCCTGTGAGCCTCTGGCAAGACTAATTTGTTGCAATTAGGAACTGTTTTCCCATTAAACCTCAGATAAAGAGTTGTAAATAATGAGCCAGTCGTCCTCTCTGTGCCCTTTAGTCCTGTTGCCACTTTAATTAGTTGTGTGATACTTTGAGCCTTACGTTCAGTCCTCCTGTGCCTCTCACTTTGTCTCTCTCTGTCGTTTTACTTTGCTGTGGGTTTTAATGAGGCTCTCCCGGGAGTCTCAGCTGACGACAGTATACTTTTATCAGCTGGGCCAGCCAGCTGTACATGAGTTGGAGCGCTTAAACAATATAGTTAATCGATCATGCAACTTTTTGTATTTTCTGGGTCTAAATTTAAAATTAAATTAAATTAATAAAATTAAACTTTTCCCCAATGTTTTTGAAGCTTACCCGGCTTTTTTTTGTCACTTCTCAATGTTTTTTGTCACTTTGCCCGACACTTTTTCACTTTTTCCGATGTCTTTGTCGATTCTTTCTGCGCTTTTTAAAGTTTTTTCTTTTTCTTCAAATGCCATAAAATTTCCGGCCCGATGTCCCTCATCTTCCGCTTTCTTTGTGTTGCCGTTCTAAATTCCGGTCGATTTGGGAAACATCCTCTGAGGTAAAACCGACAATCAAATTATATTCGTCTTTTTTTTTGGAGCAACATTCTCATCACATACTCAACAGCCATGCGAATTCCAGAGCTCGCCTCCCTAAGTGCACATGTTCCACTAAAACCAGTTTCTTCGCGATGCTATTTTGCAGAGGACGCTTCCGTCCGGCGTTTTTAGCGTCTGGCAATGCAAAACTCAAGAATTCAAGATGGAAGCCCACTGGTAGAAAAACACCATTGCAATGTAACTGTGCTGCAATCAATATAACCTTACATACAGTGTTTATTTTTGTTGAGACGAGGGGCTCTATTTTTGTTAGTCTCTTGTTGTTTTGTTGGTCTAGTGTGCCTGGCCTGTATTGTATGTCAGGTGTGTGCCTATGCAATGTTGGTAATTTGGTGGCCAGCCTCTAACCTTTGTTAGAGGCTGTGACAATCCTGGTCGATCACATGCAAAGCTACCACAAATTGACACAAACCGACCACAGAAACCCAAACAACACCAAAGAAATAAAAAATGACCAAAAAGTGACAACATGAACTACAAAGAGACGCAAAAAGCCACAATGATCTAATAAAAAAAACTCTACCAAAGCACAATTGCTGCTCTTACAATAAACTAAACTGACCGAGAATAAGTGGGATTAGAGGCAAAAAAGTTTACGAAAGAACTATTAGCACAACTTGTACTTACACTGTCTTCACTTCTTAATACTTACCTGCACTGCTTACTATGTTCAACTGTACATATCTTATATCATACCACTGTTATAATTATTCATACTGTATATATTTATGTATTGAACCCCTTACTGTTTATTCCACATTCTCTTTATTCTTTATTACGTAAATTCTGTACTACTACTCTGCAGTTTACTAGTACCCTTAGTACTTGCAATAACAAAAACGTTGAATTTAATGTTAAATAAAACTGAACTCAAGCAGGAACCAATGGATTATAAAAAAACTACTTAAGTTCAATTACATTAAACAGGAATTAAATTTCAAGTCAAAGATAAATCAAAAGTTACATCTGGGATGTCTGCAACCACAGCACTAACTGTGCTAACTGAACCGAGGCAGGGCAACAGGTGAAGGAAACAGACACCAAATTTAGAAACAGTCTGCTTTATTCTCTCAGAAACAGAACATCCTTTATGTTGAAGCAGGGGCGTAGCACAAAATTCTGGGCCCTGTAGGAAGGCATTCTCTATGGGCCCCTCCTTGCATCTACAGCTATTCATTCTAGCAACTTTTAACGAAATTAGCAAATCTTTGTCCGTGAGTGTTCCTTCCAGTGTAATAATAGTTTTACGTTTTCGTTATTTTAGTACCATTTCATTGCTAACATCAGCTATCAGGTTCCCAAACTAATGTTAGTAAAGTATCAGTGCTATCGTTATTCTGTATATTGTACAAGATTAATAGTGTAAGGCGATGTTTACAGCGTAGGAGAGAAGCAACGGAGGTTTGTGTTTTCAATATATTTCTCTGAGCAGCATGAACAATGTCACTGAAACTGAAATGATCTTAGTATCTCCATCGTTTACGCACAGCTGTTCTAGTAGCTAGTCTGTGTTACAGATCCATGACGTGAGTTGTCTGCCAGGGAAATCACAGCACATATGATTACATTTATGTTACAAGGTAGACAATCCTTTTTCATCATTGACGCGAGGAAAAGTATCCTAGACGTCGTTCTAGCGTTATACACAACCATGCTATAGTTAGCCAAGCAAGTAGCAACTATACAACTTCTAATTTACACAAATAGGCAGAATTACCTGTCGAGAAGAAAACAGGCAACTTCGGCGTCCCTTTTAAAATTCTTGCTCCTCATGAGCTTTTTCCATCTTGGAAAAGCCACAACAATATTAACTTTGGTTGCGTTGCTTTGCCTGTCGCGTTGTCGTTTTAATTTCCTTGGCGACTCAGTTACATGTCCTCGATAATAGACGCAACAGGCTTTCAAATCTGCCGGCAGTGAGTCGCAAGTAATCTTCTCCCCCTCCCTCCCTGGCATTCGTCACAGTCAGTGCCACTGAGTGAAAAGTGTGAAATGCGGAGCAGTACATCCTGTATGTCCCTTACCGGCTAACGTATTTCAAGATGGTGCATAATTCTGGAGCGTCTACCTCAGTTCATGCAAGTGCAAATGTAAAATTTCAAGCCAATAGGAATAATTGATGGTGGTTGTCAGTATTCATACAAAAGGACAATTTTGTGAAGGGCAACACAGATTTTGATAATAAACAACTAAATACGTTACACACTGGGGCTTTAACATACATGTACACAGCATTAAAGGCACAGAAGCTCAATGTTAACATTGACAACTTTCTGAAATAAACGAGCTGGCAGTAACGCTGTTCAGCATGCCCACCAGCAGGGCATGAAGATAACTTTTTTGACCACCAGCCACTGTGGCGGGTGGATTTAAAAATCCACCCGCCACAGTGACTTTTTACCAGCCAGATTTTTTTTTGCCTCATAAAGGTGAAAAACAGGAATTACTGTGTCTCTCTGATCCTATCCTGTCATATTCATCGTAGCCTGTGTATTAAGGCAAAACATAATAATTTATTGAATTAATCAAATTTGAACATACAGTAGGCCTATGTGTCAGTGTCAGTGGCTTGTTGATCTTTACATCGTTAGTTAATTTTCTATCCTGGTCTGGGACACACATTCATACGGTTTGAGTAGCTACTTATTGGACTTTAACTTATTGCACTTACAATAATGAGCGTAGCTGTCCTCAATTTAGGTCATTATGTACGTCTCATCTCCGTTTTTTCCTGCATTCACCGTGTGATTGTGTCCGTGTGTCCATGTGTGTGTGTGTGTGTGTGTGTGTGTGTGTGTGTGTGCGCGCGCGTCGCGGGGGAAATGGAGCAACGGCAGCAGCTTTCAGCAACATTAGAGTGAAACATCGCTACAGCGTACATTGATGTTAAAATGTCTACCGGTTGGCAGGACAGTCTGAAATGTTCTGCACGGTCTGTCGCTGTACGTTTTGTTGGTAAATGTGAAATGTTCGAGTCACACACGTCTTGCCTTCATTTATCAGAAACAAGGAAATGAATTTGACCCGTTCTCTCTACCGATTGGTCAGTGGCTGCACGTGGGACTGCTGGGATTGTCGCGAGTAATGCAAATGCAATAGGGGGCCCCGGCTGTCAATCGATGTCTTCCAGTGATGCTGGCCCCTGATTGGTCTGGGCCCGTAAGCAACCGCGTACCCTGCTTACCAATAGTTGCGCCTCTGAATCGCTCAATTCTCATTGGCTACCTGCCAATGTGGCAGGTAGATTGACAGTGTTACCCGCCAATTGCAAAATTCACCCGCATTTGGCGGGTGGGCGGGTGTTAATTTCATGCCCTGCCCACCAGTCAAATAGCCCTAGTGCCAAATGAAGCTTTATGAAACTTCATAAACCATTTCATTTATTTTCTGAGCCCACTAGATGGTGCTCTTGGTTTAAGGACAAAGGCTCAAGGAAAGGCAATTCAGTGTGCTTTCAACCCTTTGTTGAACAGAGAGCACCATCTAGTGGGCTCAGAGAATGAAGAATGTGGTTCATGAAGCTTCATTTGGCCATCACTACCTATAGGCAATTTGTGTGGGTTATAATAGAGGATTCTGATTACATAAAAGTTCAGAAAAAAAAGTTCTGTTTGGTTCTTTTACTTTGGGGCTGATGACATTCAATGGCATCGTCCATGGACCAAACCCTAATACTCCCTGTGCTGTATTTTGTTTTTATAAATTATGAATCTCTGGTCATGGGTTACATCTTTCGCCTGCAGTCTTCTTTTGCAATTTTAGTTTTTTCGCTGAGGCAGCCCGCTCTGTCTCAAACAGACACATCGCAAAGCTTTATGGCACAGGTGCTACTGCAGTAATTCCATTCATTGCACATACCATTTTTGACCTAGGCTATATATCGCACTGGTGCACACTAAGCTACAGTTTGATCCTCCAGGTGAAAGGTTAAAGGAGAAACACACACCCTGCTGTGTTCAAAGTCCTGGGAGAGTTTTATCAGCTGAAAGAGAAGCACTCTGAATAAGACTACTCAAATGCAGCATTAGAGCAGCGAGACACGTTTGCCTGGCTTGTGTGCAGGTGAGGGGATTTTAGCCAATCAATCCCTGAAGGATTTCAGGTTTCTCCTTTAAATGTATTCAGCAGAGGTATAATTGGTTGCTGGCTTTGAAGGTTTAGAGCTGTCTGTCCTGCCATTGAAACACCTCCATCTGTTTGTTTTTCTTCTGTGCTGACAAAACGAATAATCTTGCACTACTCTCACATGGAGCATAATGCAGAAGGACCATTTGGGGCTGATATGGAAGTCTATTTCTAGCTACACTAACTCAACACAAACAGAAATCAAAGTTTTGACTGAGCTGTAACACAATTAAGATCAGTTGTATTTGTGAAATGTGTTTGATAATTAAGCAGTGGTGCCCTTGAACCAGAGTATAATCTGGATGGGGATAGATAAGAAAGGACCATAAACATAACAAATAAATGATTACTAATATCTAAACGGCAGATATATTGGTAACATGGTGGTTTAAGGGTAACATGTGCCAAGCTGTTACAGCTCCATAATGTAAATGGATTATTTTACACCAGTGTTCCACTTGTTGCTTATTGGTTTAGCAATAAACCCATGAAGTGTCTGCCAAGTTGGTTCATTCATGAGAGATTTGCAGCCTGGCTTTTGGGATTTTGTTGATGGACAAACATTACTTGCTGACGATTTTGATCCAGTTCCTTATTCATGTAATGTAATACGTGATGAAAATCTTAAACAATGACTGCAGAGTAGCAGCTTCTCTAATGCAAACATGTGCTTGCTTTTCTGTGCTCTAACTGAATAGCCTTAAAGGTGCCCTGCCACACAAAACTGTTTATATTTGTATTTATTTTTTATAAATATGTTAGGTATTAATATGTTCATATGTTACAAAATGTACGTTTCAGTGACAAGAACGGGACAAGAACCCCAGTCTCCTGGGTTAAAGTCCTGTGTTGTTTGACCCATCCACCCCCCCAACCAACCTCCTTATGAGGATTTTCGGTCTTTCATACTACTCTATGGTTTTCTCTTAATACCGTGTCATCTTACAGCGCCACGGCCGAGCTGCTGCTCTGCTCTGCCGTTCCATACAGACGCTAAAGGGTGATTTTTGCGTCGATATCTGACACTGAGAGACACTGACCAAGCGTCAGTATATGACGAGTTGGGAGAGAGAATGGGTTGAAATAAACCCTCCTTTAAGAAAGGGTGATTATTGCTGATTGCTGGGAAATGTTGTTTTTGTTCTCTTGTTTTCCTCATTAAACATCTATCAGAGAGTCCGGTTTCATTGATTAACCCATAAACACTGTGAAATGTGTTTTTCCTCCTCAGTCTTGCAGGTCTGAATATCAATATCTTATCAAGACAACTCTTAGTAGTGAGTCATCGTAACAGAGCTGAAACAGTATAAAAAGGCAATCTTCATCTGCGTTTCCATCACTGTCTGTTTTTTTTCTCTCTAACATAGCACGGTTAAAATAGACACAATTTGCCATTGCTCTGGGATTGAGAGGAGCTCTTGACAGATAGTATTGCTGGTTGAAGTGTGCTGGTTAATGGCATGTGGGCAAACATTTGCATTGGTCGCTTTAGAGAGACGCTGCTGGTCTGCTGTGGGAGCGCTGCATCACATGAGGACTGCCTTCTCTGCCGTGCACCCAGAGGACCTCTGTGTATTAGCAAAGCTGCATTCATGAATATAAATGTGTTCTCGCTATTATGACACTTAAACACCTGAAGTCACACACAGAAGCAATTGCTAAGTGCTGGCCATTAGCCACAGGCATACTGCATGACATTGAAGAAATGGTGTACTTGTCCACATAAATAGGATTCAAGATAAATATCCAGAATCTCAAATTAGATGTTTTATTACAATGACTTTATGTAACTTAAGTCTAGATGAAATTTGAAGTAAAGGGACAGTTCACCAACTTACAACTCTAGCCACAAAATGTTTAATTAACAGTTCAGTTCACTATTTTTAATCTTTTCTAGGAAATAAATGCTATCTTCTTGGAATTTTTTTTAAGTAGTTGCAATTTTGTCCCAAAGGTGTCCATAGAAGCAAGGTCAAGGGTCGCCACATTCAGCAGGGTTTGAGAAGATCTGATCAGTCAAGAAATATTGATATTTCGTTTTTGTAAAATATTCTTAGCTTTCTACAGTAACAAATAATAAACCTAACCAAACCTAACCTACTAACCTAGTAGAGTCAGTTCGTTATTCTTAATAATAAAGGCTCCCAAGCTTTTTATGCCTGTGATGCTGATGGTTGTTCATGCGAACTCAACCCTTCCTCAATGTTTGGGTTTTGGTCATGGCTTATTTCAATGTTCTAATACATTTATAGAAAATACAACATTTTAGACATTCATTGATAGAAAGATAAAGTCATCATTAATGGTGGTCTTAACACAGTCCACCAACCTTTATCAAGACAGAGACCGGCATTCAATGACTAACATTAAGATGTATTAGGCAATAGGAACTAAAGAGCTAGAAAACCAGGTCAGATGAACCCAAAAAAGAAAGGAAGAAAAGAAACATCACCCAAAAAAGAAATGATAAACAGTGGACGCAAAACAAGGTTAAGATGTAAATATATTGGTGTCAAAATATATATATATATATATATATATATATATATATATATATATATATATATATATATACTAACAGCCATTGATTTACCTTTTCTTGTAGGCAGGATCAGACTTTATTAAAGGAGATAGATTATTTCAATTATCCACTGGAAGCCACTGAAACTGTAAAACCTGACAGCTGCCAACGTGACTCCAGGCTCAGGCTGGAGGATGCCACTCAACACTTTGTTTTGTAGTCATAATACCATTAAAATCAGGAGGCTCTCAGTTTCAGACCGGCTCTGTCCAATAACGTATAATGTCACCTTTATTTATTCAGGGAGGGCCAATTAAGAGCAAGCTCTCATGTCCAATGACGTCCTGATTACATGCCATATACAATTACAATACATATACAATTACTGAACATAGTAATTCATATAAAATATACAGTTGCAATACACAGTACACACATAAAACAATTACAGAATGTTAAACAACTCAAAGTGCACATGTACATTCAGAATACATGGACTCCTAAAGAATACATTTAAAGTGATTAAATGGAATCAGGCTGTTCAATTTCATTAGCATCTGCAGGTTATTCCATTCATATGGAGCGTAATATTCAAGTTTTGCAGTTTTGCCTAATTCTGTCCTAACAAATGGAATATGTAGGACCAAGGAATCACTGGTGCAAGTGCCATAGTGATACAATTTAAATTCCAGCAAGCTTGTTAAATATACAGCCATTTTTTTAAGCAAGGCGTTGCAACTAGTGATGGGTTGTTTGCGAATGAGTCGGCTCTAAGAGCCGGCTCTTAGAGCCGACTCTTGTAGGTGAACAACGGGAGCTGGCTCGCATATCCAAAGAGCCGACTCTATTTTTAAAAATATAGCCTATAGAAATTAAATCATTATGTAATAATGAAATAATGAGTGAATTTTATTTTATTTAAAATAATTGACTAATTCAAAGAACAAAAAAATAATTATATAGGCACACATTAGTTTTGACTGTCTGATCAGCCTCACATTCTGTTCCTGTCAATCATACACAAGGTGTCAACCAATTATACGGCATGAGGGAGGGGCCGAGCCATCACACACACACACACACACACACACACACACACACACACACACACACACACACACACACACACACACACACACACACACACACACACACACACCTCCATTTTTTTACTAAAGTCATGACAGAGAGACTCTGCATAGTGGCCACATCCGTTCCCTCTGAGAGGGTCTTCTCGAAAACAGGAGAAATTATTACTGAGAGAAGAAACCGCATCAGCCCCTCGAAAGTGAGGCAGCTTGCATTTCTGAATGCAAATCTCTCATAAAATAAAAATCTGATCAGCATTGTGTGTGTGTTCATGCTAGTTATACAAAACATAACTAGTGAGATAGTTCATGCTGGTTATAACATCCCAATACAGGGCTCTCAAGTTTTGAAGACAGGCAAGAGTGACACCCCCCCCCCCCCCCCCCCCCCCCGCCCAGCTTGTTAATAGCCAGTGTATGTTCATTATAGCTTCCAGTTTGTAGATGTTAGTTAGATGGCACCAATAATCATAACTGGCCTGGCAGCCCAAAGGACAGGGTTCTGGTTCCAGATTTGTTTGGTGTCTTATGATAGGGGGGTTCTGGGGGTCCACCCCCAGAAAATGTTGAGCATTAAACACTTCATTTCCTGCATTGTGGTGAATTTCTATGCACCTATTAGTACCCATTTCTGAATCAATATGCTGGAAATATCTTTATGTAAAGGGACACAAATTACAATTCAAATATAAAAACATAATGGAATATATTGCAGTAAGGCTTGCAGGTATTCTGCATTGCTTTCAACTATTTATTCTCCTTTGGATCAACTTTTCTAATTATATCTGTATTATAACACATGTAGCTTAGGCATCATTTACTCTTACCTTCTCTTTTGCATCTTTTGTTGGGAAAGTAACCTCCTTAAATGTGCATTTGACAATTATTCACCTCAATTATACATTATTAATTTTAATGGATTAATAAACCCCTGGACTTTAATTTTTTAGATGTGTTTGAGCAAGATTTCTGCTCATGTCCAAAACTTTTGCACATTCAAAATATAACTCATTCCATGCTCTCTGAGATTTGGAGGAGTCGTGATATTTTGTGAAAAATAAAGTGATAATAGGCTATTACAAGAATACAGTCACAATATTTCAGAAAATAATCCACCTGCACAATCGTCTACTGTGCATTATGTGATATCTCTGCTGATACGGTAGACCTCAGACCTTCTGACTGACCATAGATCCCCGTCTGGGTCTCTGAATGAGACAAAGTTCTGTGAAGTGGCTGAACGCTGCTCTACGTCGGAGGTGGAAAACAGAATTAACGGAGCTCAAACGCGTCACATCTGCCGCAGCATGTCGACAGCAGAGCGCGTCCATAAACCTGAAGCTGCAGCTTTTTACAGTGAGAGTGGACACTAAGCCACTTTCATATTTGTCAGTCAACTTTTCTTTGATTGGCTGATAAGACTACTGACTGACCAAGATCTCCAGGGGAGCCTCTTGGTTTCTGCCGGTTCCATAGTGAGAGCGGCGCGGCCAGAGACATTTTGGGCGCTGCGGTATATTAAATATATTATAAATAGTTTTTCTGCGTGAGAAATACAATGTGTGGCGGGAGTGCGTGACAACAGACCGAAATGAGTGACTGTCACGCTCAATGCGTGACACTTGAGAGCCCTGCCAATAAAGAAGAGAGAAAAAGAGGGACCAGTTTAACCCTTTCAGTTATTTATTTTTCTTTAATATGGGTTCTATTATGTTGTTCAGATTCAGATTGTATTTGTTTTGAATGTTGTTTCTATACTATATTAAAAAGTTGTAATTTACATGCAAATGTTTAATAGTATTCTTTTGTCATAACAAATCAACGCATTTTTAAAGAACTTGTGAGACATTGTGAGTATGATTCATTTAATAATTTAATTATAATTGTTTTTCACACCTATCATAGTCAAAACATAATTTTTTTTAATCAAACGAGTCAAACGAGCTCACGAAAAAGAGCCGGAATGCCCATCACTAGTTGCAACTAAATATAATGCAGTGCTAGAGACTTCCGAGCCGGATGTCTGGCAGTTTACCTGTTCTCTTGATAACTCTTGTCATACTCACCACACTGCTGCTCTATACTAATAATAATAATAAAGAAATAATAATAATACAATGATTATAAGATAGGAAAACCGTTATTGTCTGTCATGAGTGACATAAATTTGTCAGGGCAGGCTCAAATGACATAAATACATATAACAACATAAAAGACACATATACAAACAGTGTAAAAACATTGACCGTATGTACAGACGTGGTGGCTTGAGATCTCCACTTTTGAGCAAAATTGAAATTTTGAGCATATTTTCTGCATTCTAGTGATTTTTTTCTGCAACAATTTGTGCCTTTTTTGCATCAACTTCTGGTGCAAATGTCTTTAATTATGTAAAGGAAATTATTATTACTGGCACTGGCCAGTTTTAATTATTCCCCCTGTAAATTACACCTATGCAGTGTGGTGAGAATGACACCACTCGGTTGTTGTACTGATGATATTAGTATTAGAAAAAAAAAAGAAGACGGGGGGGTGGGGCGGGGGCAGGTCACTGTGAGGAGTGATATTTTTTTGCAATTAAAGCTTCCACAACATAATCTAGACACACACACACACACACACACACACACACACAGATACATGGACACAAATAATGCCCCATTTGGCACAGCATTGCATATAACAATACTGAATGATAGGACTGACACAAAAGAAAAGAGAAAGTCATGTCAATGAACAAACACAAAAAAATAAACTTATTGAAACTAATATAAAAATACTATTAAATACAAAATATGAAATGTAAGAAACCTATTTGTGATTTGTTAAGCAGGGGAGGGCTGAGCAGTGTCACATTACAGCACTAACATGTGTTTTGTATTGGGGCTGGAGATCGATAAGGGCATCCGGAACACATCCTTCACCAGCTGCTGTTGAGTTTATTGAGCGGTTCGAAGCAGAGGACATTAATTTGACAGGTGTCGGCCTCCTGGCCACACCGCTCTGTCCTCATACCTGTCTTCTCCCAGCCAGCTGCCTTGTTAGACACCTCACCGATGACGGATCACAGGAGGTGACATGACCAACATCAGGACAATGACCTTGTCTGGGTTCTCTCTGTTGTTATCTCTATCTCAACCGCCTCGCTTCAGCTCTGTCTACAGGAAGGGGAGGTTTAAGGTCTGATTCCGGTGGGGGGCGTGGCAATCCTATTTCAGGGGGGGCTGGTGTCACCCCGTGCCCCCCTTATAGCTCCGCCCCTGCACTGCTTATATACTGTATAAATTGTAAATACTGGATCTGAGTTGGGATTAATGATATACAATTTACTCTCATGTACTTGTAATTGTGTAACCGTGCCTAACTGTCACAGTATGGGGGGTTACGGTCCGGTGCAACCAAAGTTCACAAGCGTGAGCTAGTCCTGAGGTTACCACAGCAAGCTGATTGACGTGTGAATGAAACACTGGTGCTGGAAGACTCAGTCAGCTACAACAGTGACGGAGTGAGTTGTGTTCAAGACAAGGACAGTGTGTAGGGTTGCTCCACTGCTGTAGGGTATGTGAATGGAAACACATGCCAACACACATTAGACAGCATCAGCCAGCTGTGCCGATCACAGCGACAAGGGAAAAGTAACCCGTATTTACAATTTCATAGGATAACATGCTTTTCAGTTTTATATTCTATTGTGACCTATTGCTTTTTGAGAGGTGTTCAGCATACAGTGTAATAAAATGAATGTTTGAAATGTTACTTTTTTATAATGAAAATTGATTACCAAAGGTGTCAGTGGGCAAAATGCTACCTCTTAGTGCTGTACCAAACTTGCACCAATCTGTGACTCCTAAACTGGAGTATGAACCAAAACGTGACTTCTGTGTAGTGTTAGAACTCTACTAGAAATGTATGTGAACTGCTTGCTGATTGCTCTCAGTACCTGGTGCAATAACTTCAAACAAACGTTTTCTGTATCTGTTGATCAGTCCCACACATCCGTTTGGAGGGAGTTTGTCCCATTCATCCTCACAAAACTGCTTCAACTGGATGGTGGTGGGCTTCCATGCATGAAATGCTGTCTTCAGGTCTTTTCACAACATTTCTACTGGAATAAGGTCTGGACTAGAGGACTGCTTTGGGATTGGAAAACCGTGGGTTTCGCGTGACCCAACACAAATCTTGTAGGAGCGTGTGGTTTTAAATGTAATTTTAGTACTTATTACTGACAGGTATTCGTATATATTTATTAATACTACAAGGTAAAACAATGTTTTTTCCCTGCGGGAGGGGAGAAAATCAATTGGTCAATCTATTGATAATCAAATTAATGTTTGCGGGAACAGAAAGGAACAGACACACACAGGTGCGGTAGCGGGCGGTAATGGTCAGGAATCCACTGGAAGACCAAGACAAGGATTAAGAAAACAGTCAAAATGTAATTTTCTTCTGATTTAACTATTCTTTGGTGGTCAGACTTGTGTGTTTAGGGTCTTTGTCTTGCTGCACTTTGCTATGAGCTTCAGATTACGAACGGATACCCTGTAATTGGTGGTATGTGGGCTAGTCTCGCATTGCCAGACCTTCCTCCACAGCGCTGAGGAGGAAGGTCTGGCTAGTCCACACAGCATTCCGGGATGGGAGAAAAATGTGCTCTGGTTTATTGCCATTTCTTTACACCAGTCACATTTGTCTTTGGCGTCGCTAAACTCGGACGGAGTTATGGTGCCTCTGCAAAAGAGCCTCGCGAAGGAACTTGTTTTGGTGGAACGTGTATGTTCAATACTAGTTTTAGTCGTGCAACAGAAAACTCAGATTGGACAGATAGTCTAGCTAGCTGTCTGGATTTACCCTGCAGAGATCTGAGGAGCAGTTAATCACAGGCCTGTCACGATAACATATTTTGCTGGACAATAAATTGTCCCAGACATTATTGCGATAAACGATAATATCGTCGTTTTGAGACCATTTTTATCTAATATAATGATAATGGCATAATAATGCAGGTACACCTTTTCTAAAGAGTATTTAACACTGGAACTGGAAGACATTTTAAATATCCACAATATGTCTCCTTTAGACACGTATGTTCTCCTAGGCAATCCGTACTGGCTGTCAAATGTTTGCAGCATTCCTCGAGTGTTTGTGCGATAGACTACAGACTCTGTACTACATTTAACAATTATTTATTAAACACTAAATATTAAATTTAAATAATAATATGTAA
Organism: Gymnocephalus cernua; assembly: GCA_023631565.1. Classification (NCBI taxonomy): domain Eukaryota; kingdom Metazoa; phylum Chordata; class Actinopteri; order Perciformes; family Percidae; genus Gymnocephalus; species Gymnocephalus cernua. The sequence continues at coordinate 8,763,289 of CM042432.1, forward strand.
TTCATAAATTACATATATCTATATGTGGCCATCTGCCACATGGCGAGTAATTGTTTGTACCAAAATAGTTCTGTTTTTCAGTCTTCATTTTAGTGAAGGTGCAGCTACTTTCTTCTGCTGTCTGCAGGTCAAAGCTTCGCGGGGGCGGGCCGACACACACACACACACACACACACACACACACACATACACATACACACCAGACGCCAGCCACCACGTCACTTCTGTTTACTGATAGCTGTCGTTTACCTCAGGCTAATTAATTAGCTAGTAAGTGGCGATTTTTAGCTGCCATCTAGTGCTGCCCCCTCTTAGTCGATTAGTTGACTAATTGGTCGTTTTCGTCTTAGTCAACTAAGATTTCTTTAGTTGATAAGTCATTTTTTATGCTTATTCATGCTTAATTACTCATTTCCAAGCAACTAATGAGAACATTTCTGGTGAACACGATTTAAAGTGGTGCTTTTGCAGGATTAATTTCGGAGAAACTCAGTTTTACAGATGGTTGATTAACTACATTTATATTGCGCTTTTCTAGTCTTAACCACCTCTCAAAGAGCACAGCTGTCGATTAAATCAACTAATCGATTAGTCGACAAAATCAACTAATCGATTAGTCGACAAAATCATATAAGTGTTAGTCGACTAAGAATTTCTTTAGTCGAGGACAGCCCTACTGCCATCCTTCCAAAAGAAAGCACAATGAAATTAAATAACCGATCACTAACCTTTGACCGACAAGCAGGTAACGGAGTCTCAGTTCACCATCCGGGAGCCTCTGACACACTGACAGCGGACAGCTGTAGGCTTGTAGCTACCGGTTAATGCTCTGTGCATTGTCAGACACATGCAGCCACTTTCCTTAAACTGCTTTCGGGACCGACACAAGTCCACAGCGGCCCGCAGCATTTATATCCGAGCCTGTCTCCACCGCCTCCACCCGTTTTCTTAATACATCCATGCCTCCACCTGCAGGTTGTCAACTTTGTGGTTTGGAATAAAAAGGGAGAAAAAAAGGACGTCGAGTAACACAGCGGATATCGCTCATATACTCTTTTTTTTTGACGCCGCCCTCCAACTCTCAACTAGCGTCTCTCTCTCTCTCTCCGCCAGGAGTCCCGCCTCCCCACACAAAGGCCATGCGACTGACAAGAGGGTTCATTCCTTGTTACGCTAAGGAACCAAGAGTGGTCATCCAAAGCATGCAAATGGAAATTATCGCGGCCGGAAAAATTATCGAGCTCATTTTTTTTATAGTGCGATTAATTGATTTATTGACTATCGCGACAGGCCTAGTTAACCATAGTCCTCATAAATCCACCGGAGTTTAAATCGCCAACACAAAGAAAGAGGAAGGTGACGGACATCTGGCCAAAATGAGGGACATTCGGCGGAATTTTCCGGCAGAATTTTCTGGCAGAATTTTCTGGCAGAATTTTTTGGCGGCACTTGAACAATCCCAGAAATTAAAAGTCGTTGATATAGACTAGCGGGCAGTTAACATTGGGTGCGTGGGTTCTGACATGCATCAGACAGCAGCACTGCCATTTAGTCTTATTTTATTTCTTTCATTGATGGATTCCAACAGAAGGTAGAGCATGTTTAATCAACAAAAGCCTTCATCTGTCTCACACTGACATGCAAGTTTAATGTAAGATTTGTTTTCACATTGGTGATATCGATAAAGCGTTATGGCAGTAATCAGCAGCAGTACAGAAACATCTCCTGGAATATGCTTTACAGCTGCAGCTGCTCTTGTCATTAGATCTCATTTTGTTGCTGATAAACACAGCTTTTCTCATGGTGGGGCAGATAGCCAAGACAGGTGTGTGTAGACGTGGAGCCCACTGTGAGTTTGCATACCTGCAGCGTCAGCTCTTGCAAACATGTGGGTTGTTATCACCTCATTATTGTGGCCCCCTGGGATGGCACATCCATGGACTATGTGGGTGTTATGAAGCACTATAAAATATGATCAGCACAGATCGTCAGGCGTGTTGTGTCGAGGGGGCTGCTGATTGCCACTGATGAACACATTCAGATTCCTGTGGATATTAGGAGTGTTTTTGACTGTGTGAGAAGAATTATACAGGTGCCTGCTGTGTCAGTCATGTAGCAGGTTATGGGCTTAGATTGTGAGCATAAGTGGTGGAACACATTGCCGAGCTGCCGCTTCCTCCCTACCCATCAAGACTCTCATCAGGCTTATGGCCATCTCATTCTGTGGTTTCCATCACCCCTCACATGTGCTGACATTTTGATTTTCTAAATATTAATACAACTGACACACACAGAGCACAAAGATGCTGAATATCAGATTGTCTCATGCTGAGGTCAGGTGTACATTAGGGAACAATTACCTTGCATGAGGAAATCACGAGGTTAAAAAAAATCCAACCTGGACCAGTGAGAGCTGGCTGACTGTAGTCTAAGCCAGATATAAAATGTCTGATGCTGATTACGGTATGTAGATGAGATCATTTACGCTATCAACACGTCCTAATGTAGTCAAAACAATATTCATGGTCACACCAACAGAATGAGCTTCACCTGCTGAAAGATACAGTTTAAACTCAAGGTGGTGCAACTCCCATTGACGAGTTTATAGCATGTCTTGGTAGTGCTTTGTTTTGTTTATGCTGAGCTGATACAGCATCTAGATCAAGCTGACTGATTATAGGTTGACCTGCGTACGCACCTTTCAATTCACATCCATTGCCAATGTCAATGTGGCCTGTATGTAGCAACGCTATAAGTTAGGCTGGAGAGGTCAGGGTGGTGGATGGATGTGTAGCGTTTCTGACTTTTATGCAGGAGAGCAGTGTTTTGTGTCACACCTCAGACACATCTCCTTCCCCTTAGTGTTTTAGTTGCCTAACCATATCATAAGTTTATTTTGTCTTTCACAATAAATCAATCAATCCATAGTTGCCACACGCAGACATATCTTGCAGAAAGAAAAAATATTTTAAAAGGTGGCATTGCACATTAAAAAATCTTGTCACTGAACACAGCCTAGACTTTCACAGAATTGTCCAGTATCAATGTTCTGTCTTGTGACAGGGCTAGGGCTGATATTTGGGAATTTGTTATATCTGGAAATCAAGCCTTAAGCTGGAATGCTTGACTAACACTATGTTATATTTAAGCAAAAACCCATCAAAATGGATGTCTGGAAAAGCCAGAGAATGGTGATCACTCAAGTCAAAGTGTCAAAGCTGGGAAATTGAGGAGTAGTGTAGAGGCGTAGTTGCCATTCACAGAAGTTGGAGGTAGAATTAATTTTAAAGAAATTCTAATTGAACGTAATCCAGGGTGTTGTAGAATCGTTTAATCATTTTGCAGCAATCATTTTGACATTTGTTGCAATTATCACCAGCTTTACTATATTTGACTGGCCAACACACAGGGTTCGCTGAATGACATGGATCACATTATGTGGTGCTTAAATTTGAGCCAGCTTCAACTGTTTGCGTTTTCTTTTATTCAGAGCACTCTGTTAGCATAAATGCAGTGGCCTCATTGAAATGAAGGAGGAGCTTGCATTTCTTCCACACAGTGCTGATGTCTCACTAAGCATGGCCTTGGGGAACAGTTTTCTGTTTGCTTTCCCACTATGTCTCTCTGACTGAGTTACATTGTACAGTCATTAGGGTTGGGTATCGCCAATGATTTCCCAAATTGATTTGATTCCAATTCACAAGTTGCTAATTCTAATTCTCAGAACTTATGTTGTAAATTGTACAAGCAAGAAGCAATTTTTTATATAATGCACAAGGTTAATGTTTACAAGAATTGACCCCCAAAATGTCTGTTGTGGGTTATACAGTACATACATGGTGAAAAAGGAAAGAGTTGTATTAATAGATATCAGACCATTAAAACAAAGATCGATTCTTAATTGGAGAATCAATTATTTAACCCAGCCCTACCAGTCATTGTCAGTAGCATGTGGCTTCAAAGTGTCACCTGCCTTTCTTTCTCGAACCTCTGTGGTTTTTAATTGGCTGCAGTCCAGAGTGCCCATGTCCATGTAAAACAGCTATTGATTGCTCAGAAAAAATCACCAAAAGCAGCATAGTGATATCATATGCATGTTGTGTGGTTATGTCCAGGTTAGCTCTTTCTCCAACAAATACTTGTAGAACTACAGTACCATCTGTGGGAAGCAAAGTGTTTGAAAAAGCAGGTGTGATGGCACAGATTGTCAAATCTCCCTGGATTGAACAGCAGCACAACGAGCGTTGTGTGCGGCTGTCAGAGAGCCAACAGGAAACCTTTAGACAGACCTTTAATTATTCGCTGAGGCTGTATTTGTAATTAGAGAAAGGAAATGTTAATGCATTCTATGGAGGTAAATGGCACTCAGAGCATCACGTTGCCCAGGCATAAATCTCCAGAGTCTGACTTCACTGATCTCACAAGGCAAAACAAGTACACTGATTATCAGTCCCTCCAGGATTTCGCTGCCTTTTTTTTTAGATTGTTGCAGCCCAAAATGCGGGAGACAATGACAAGTTGCGGGAGACAATGAAAGTTACAAAAAAAAGTTGCTTTTATAGTTCTTTAAAAATAAAAAGGAAACTTGTTTTGGGGAGAATAAAATTACTCTGGGCTGAGATTTCCTAGTAACCTTACCAACAAGGCTCAGGATGCTGCAAATGTTAATATAATAATATGTAAATAGCTGGTGGATTTAAGACAAAAAATAATAATTTATTGAATTAATCAAATTTGAACATATGTGTCAGTGGCTTGTTGATCTTTACGTTGTTAGTTAATTTCCTATTCTGGCCTGGGACACATTCATACGGTTTGATAAAGTACTTATTCAACTTTAACTTATCATTGCTCATACAATAACGAGCGTAGCAATTTAGGTAATCCTGTATGTCTCATCTCCGGTTTTTCCTGCATCCACCGTGTGTCAGTCGCCCGCTACAGAGAGCCGACAGGATTGAAATAGCAGCAGCTTTCAGCGGCTTTAGAATGGAAAATTGTTACAGCGTACTTCGATGTTAAAATGTAAACAGGTTGGCAGGGCGGTCTGAAATGTTTTGCACGGTCTTTCGCTGTACGTTTTGTTGGTAAATGTGAGATGTTCGAGTCACAAACGTCTCGTCTTTATATCAGAAACAAAGAAATTACTTTGGCGACATCCATGTGTTACGTCATCCCGTTCTCACTCCCGCTTGGTCAGTGGCTCTCAGAGTCACATACTGATACAAAGTCTGGCACGTGGGACTGCTGGGATTGGTTGAAGTTGCCGGAATTGGCACGATCGCGACATCACAAAATCCTTGAGGGACTGGATTGCTGTTAGCATGTCCTCACTGCAGAATGTCTTCCACGCAGTTGGAGAGCCTGACATTGTGTTCAATGGTAGCAGATTTTTATTTGGGATTTTTGACTTATGACATGTGTCTGGCCAACCAGTGGTTGCTGGTGGATTTATTTCATGTGTGGCAATGCCAAAAACACTGCTGATACAAAAATATAACCTGTACCACTGAGAAAATTGCTTGTCAATGTCATGTACACAGACACAGAACAGCTCATATTGTCCCTATTTGGTTCATATTAATAACCATAAAAACTAATTTTGTTAAGTAATTGACACATTTTTTGTTTTCAATGTGTTTATTTTTTTTTCATTATTATTTTAGAAATGTGCTTTATGCCAGACAGCTTACACAGGGCAATGAACTCACAAATGCTTGATTGTTCACGTGTCAAAGTCCACCAGTTTATTCTCAAACTGTCAACAAGGCAGGGATCAAAAACCAGAAGATGAGGCAGGGTCATAAAACTCACTGGAAGCATGCAGGGAAAGAAGGCTGGAACGCTGACCCAAACGGTACAAGACCAACTGAATAAAAAACGGATACAATCTCGCCACGTCTGTGGTAAGATTTATGAATAAACATTTTATTATCATGCATTTCCAAAAGTGTTGAGTCGATACATTAAAGCTGTTGCATGGACTGTAATTTTGTGAAATAAAAATGCTTGAATCAGACTCTTTACAAAATTGCAATTGACTTTTATTTTCCGATCCTGTGGAGGGCTCGATAGAAGCCTGCAGGTTGTCTGTGTCAGCATTTTCAGAGCGGAAATTGATTTGTAAAAGAAACGAAATGCATCAGTGTATTGACATTTTTACCAAGACCTAAAATGTTTTATGTCATATTTATGTGATGTTCTTCTGGAACAAATAGAGACAGTGTGTATTCATACTTGGACAGTGGTTTTAAAAGGGACAAGCAGATAAACTATGTAATAAAATCAAGCTTTTTCCAACTAAGGCTCTTAAGATATCAGGTCCCATCTTGCACCCGGCGTAGCGCGGCGCAAAGCCCTACGCAAGTGTCTTGGTTCTTTTAAGACCGCCCAGTGCCCACGTCGTTTAAATAGCAAAGGCACCTGCGCCCATCTGTGCGCCCATGGGCGTGCTGGTCTTACAGGGAGGTGTGTTCAGGTGAATTATTGGCGTATTGCTGTCTTGAGGCAGCGGGAAGTGATCACACCATTGACCAACAAAAACCTGGTCTAAAGTCAATAGACCAGAGCATTTTATTGTTATTTTTTACCACGCATTAGTAAAATGCCCCTAGGCTCGTGCACAGAGTGTGCACACTATGCTTGTTACACACACAGGGAAGCGCAGCAGCACAAAAACATGCAGAAGATTACAAATAAAACTAGAACTGCAAGCAGTTATGACGGGGTCCAAGCCACCGATGCAATTGATACTGCAATTGAAATTTTCCCATTTAAATGCATTGAGTAATTTGCTAAAAAACTTAAACGTTTATTATAGCGCCCCCTAATGGCCGATCTTCCCCAAATTTGGTACAAAGCATCGGAGTGCTATGTTGCACAAGGTTGAATGAATAAGATGGTGACAATTGTTGAGTTGTCCCGCTGTTGCTCTGTCTGCAAGTTCCGAGTTGGCAGCGGGCATGATAGGTGTAATGAGTCAGTTCGACACCCAAGACAAGACGATGCTCACCCGACTGGCCAATAGGAACGTGGTCCCGCCCATGACACTATTTTCACAGCGAGAGCAACATCCTGACACGAGAGAAAAAAATGACATCGAGAGCAAACACCAGAAAAAAAGCGTTTTGAGAGAAAATGTTTTCACACTGATAGCAAAAAATATATATTTGAGAGTTTAAAAACGTATTTTGAGAGATTTATTTTCTCCGAAATAATTTAAAAAAAATTTAATTTATATTTTTTTATGTTCTATGAAAAAATTAATTTTCTCAAAAACTTTTTTTTGTCTCAAATATTATTTTTTGCTATTGGTATGAAAACTTTTTCTCTCAAATATTTTTTTTTCTCTCATAAAATGCTTTTTTTGCTATCAGTGTGATAACTTTTTCTCTCAAACATTTTTTTTTCTCTCAGATGATTTATTTTCTCGCATGTAATAAAGACACAAATCTAGCTCCATACCATGTACGGTTTAGGCTGTAGCGGGACTTTTACGCGGAGAAGAATAATAATGGAAAAAAATCCTTAGAAAAACAATAGGGTTCCACAGCCCTGCTGTGCGAATGGCGTAGCTTTTGCTACCGCCGTTTCTTCCAGACTCGGACTTGGACCCCTAAATATTATGGTGCAAATCTGCCATCATAATAGCAATGCGCCAAGGTACAAACACACCTGGATTGGGAGTGGAATGGGAGATGACACTGATTGGTTTATTGTATGTTACGCCCAAAACGCACCTATGATTAATGAAGACACTAAGAACAACCCTTTTGAACCATGCGCCCGGTGCACGGACCCTTTCTTCTGCTGTCAAACTAGCAAAAGTGGATTTGGACACGCCCTAAACGCACCTGCGCCATGGGCTTTTGGCCGTGTGCTTAGATCGTTAAACTAGGGCCCTAAGTGATACTTTATTGATTCCGCAAGGGGAAATAAATAATGTAGTCACTCTGTTAGTCATAATTCATATTACACACAGGCCTAAATTACACACACATGCGCAAATAGGACCTATACATGCACTAATGGAGAGATGTCAGAGTGAGGGGAGCCCATTAAAGGCGCCCAGAGCAGTTAGGGGTTCGGTGCCTTGCTCAAGGTGAACTGGCACCTCTCCAGCTACCAGTCCACGCTTTGTACTTGGTCCGCCCGGAGACTTGAACAGGTGACCCTCCGATTCTCAAGCCAAGTCCCTACGGACTGAGCTACTGCCACCCCCAACTGCCTCTTATCTAAGGTCAAGCCCTTTTTGTCTTTTAGTCCTTTTGGAAGGGTTATACATGCTCTTATCTCGACCTGACTTGACTACTGTAATGCCCTTTGTGTTGGTGTAAACCAGGCTTCCCTCTCACGTTTAGTTGGTCCAGAACGCTGCAGCTCATCTTTTAAAAGGATCACGCAGGCGAGAGCACATTTCTGCCATACTGGACTCCCTTCACTGGCTCCCTGTCCCTGTGTTATAGAACTGATTTTTAAGTTAACTGCTTTTAATTGTTTACGTACAAATCACTAAATGGACTAGCTCCAACCTACCTCTCCAACCTTTTACAACCTTACGCCCCTCCAAGGTCACTCAGGTCAGCTGACCAGTTGCTCCTTGTGGTCCCAAGATCAAGGCTGAAGCACGGGTGAGATCGCACCTTTACAGTTGTAGCCCACAAACTCTGTAATGAGTTGCCTCTACATGTTAAGGCGGATTTATGGTTGTGCGGACGCACGACGCAGAGCTTACGTCTTAGCCTACGTAAGTGGCCTACACCGTTGTGAGGTTTATACTTGTGCACTGATGTGTGCGTTGTTCTAGTGTATCTCTTTAACAGAAAAGCAGAGCCGGTGTGTGGTAGAGGGGAGTGAGAGAGTGACGAGCATTGGCTTCGGAGCGAATACCGACTACAGTGGTGGAGACAGAGAAACAAAGTGTCTCCCCTGTTCTTTCTGACCACGGTGAGTTGGGGGGGGGATGCAAGGCTAAAAAAACCCAGCCAGGCAAGAGGACCAATCAGAAGTGTTGCACTCTGCGTTGCCGCAACGTGTAGTTACATTTCTGCAAAGCTGCACATCAGGCTACGCATACCTACGCAGTAGGTACCTAAATACTTACATACCTACGCCGTAGATTCAACACAGAACCATAAAACCTTGTCTTAGACTGGCCCCTACACTGCCTGTTTTTAAATCCCGTCTCAATCACTCAAGCTAAATAATAAAGAGCAGAAGAGATTGATAAAAATGAGGCAAAAAGATTATACCTCTTCTATTGCTAGTAATCTCATATGTAGGAGCTCATAATGTATAGATTTGCAGAGTGGAACAGACTGTCAATCTCTCCTCTCCTTAGAACTCCACTGAATCATGCTCAATTATAAAAGCAGCATTCAGCATTCAATTGTTCATTCAGAGTTGAGCACATAATGCTTCAGATCACTCCCCTGATAAGTATCGTGGTTCAGTCTGGTGTTTCAAGCTGTTTTGAACTAATTTCTCACTCTTTAGCTCTCATTTAGCTACACTAATACAGTGCCCGTTCAAAATGTGCCTTTCTGGAACGGGCTGCTGCTTGATCTGTGGCCTCTACTTTGACGGAACACATTGTACTACTACATTTACCTGACATAGAACATTGCAGATTCAGTTTTTACTCACATCACATCACTTACATCACAATTAAAATGTAGAGTAGTCACAGACCTTTCAGAATTCAAAATCACCATACCCTAAATTGATAAATTAGAAGGTTAGGCCTATTTCCAAGGACCATATTTTTTTTATGGTGTAGTAAACTCAACAGCAACTTCCGGGTCTGAAAAGTGAAGCCGATGCTGAAGTGCCTTAAAGCTGCATTCTATCTAGGCCTAATATCCAGCACGGGGTGACTTCTCTGGCTCCAATAAGAAGTCTGTTTCTGTAGAGGTCTGTGGGAAAATGAGCCTACTTCTAACTTGATGTATTACCTCAGTAAACATTTTCATGTGTTTATGGTCTCAATCGCTGGTTTCAAGTCTTCTTCAATACAGACAGAAGTTCATTTGGTAAATTATGGTCCCATTTATTTTAAAATTGACAATAAAGCAGGGGATGCTTTAGGACCTGTCACTCAGGACAATCTTGATTATTTTTTTGAATGTTTTGTATTGATTTGATTTGTTTGGTGGCAGTTTGGTGTATAGCCCGACCAATACTGGATTTTTAGGGCTGATATCTAAAATATATGGTATATTGGCACAGAGTATGTTTTTAACATAAACAATCTTAGAGATCCAGATCCCTTCGATTTCCTGATTTTTTCAAGAAACGTACTAAGCCGGACATTTTAAATTGTAAAAATAAACTTGCTATGCTCTCTGGTAGACAAACTCTGTAATTAAGACACTTTCTTAATAACCTCAGACCTAATTTGGCATTTCTGTTACTTATTGGCTGCTTATAAACTAGATACTGATATCTACAAAAAGATAATTTCAGTGTGGCTGATTTATCAGTCTAGCTCTAGTTTGGTTATCTATTTTTTATTAGGGAATGAGGTGATTGTTTTGAATGATTATGTTTTTGACCTTTATATATTTGCATGTTTCAGGCAGTCCTGTCTAAAAAAAGCTCTATGAACCATTATCTTTATTCTCTGAGCCCACTAGATGGTGCTCTCTGTTCAACAAAGGGTTTAAAGCTCACTGAATTGAAAAGTCTTTTTCTTCAAACCAAGAGCGACATCTAGTTGTCAACTAATACAACTAATGGTTCATGAAGCTCCATTTGGACAGCCCAGGTTTCAAAAGACACAGTTTAACTGATTATTTTACACAGCAACAGTCATGCAAAGAATAGGACTACAATAACAAAAGTGCAGTAAACACTGCAAACAAACAAAAAACTGCCAAATCAACCAATTAAATCTTGTCTGTAAGGTGAATATTGACCAATAACCACATGGAGTAGGTGGGGTTAACCCTTTAAGCAGAATGGAGACTGATACTTTTCTCAGGCTTTCTCAGCAAGGGGGTAAGCGAGCCTCTGCAAAGCGTACCTCATTGTACATCATTTTGTTGCTAACAAACCTGCCGTTAGCATTCCATTGACTGCCATTCATTTTGGCGTCACTTTGACAGCGAATAACTTTACATCTGAAGCGTTTAAAGAGTGTTTATTTCTAAAGAAACACGACAATGTTAAAAGGCTCCATTACCTTGTACCTCACGTTATGGCTCCGTAGCAGACGTTTATGTAAAAATAGGCTTATGATTGTGTCATAACCACGCAACTTTCTGTCGCATAGTAGACAAAGCTCGCAGGCAGTTTCGAATTACATTAGCTGTTTGAGTTTAATTACTAATGTTAACTAGCCTTTTAGTTAGCAATAATTAGCCTGTGCCTATGTTATCTCCTTACATATACCTACGCTCTCCGTCTCTGCAAGATTGGGAATGATTGAGATTTCTCTTGGCACAGCTACCAGAAGACTTACAACTTTTCAGACAGGTTGCTCACGTCACATCTACGTCGTCAAGCTCAGTTTGAGGCTGCGCAGTAACGCTCGGCTATCACCGGAAAAGTGCTTCTAATAGACTTAGCTGCTCTCCGTGGAAATCTACGGCGTAGCTTTGTCAATTAATTTCACTGTCTATGTTTCTCAGTCAGTTCTGGGGTACACAAAGAACTTTCCACTTACAAATTTACTTGTCAGAGTTTCGTGTGGAGCAGTCTCTCATTATTATATGAACAATGTGCTTATTTCATGAGATCGTAGATGTTTTGGAGAGAGAGAGAGAGAGAGAGAGAGAGAGAGAGAGGGAGTGTGTGTGTGTGTGTGTTTTTGAAATGCAGTCAGAAGTTTCCTACGAGCTGCCCGCCGCTAAAGGGGGTGTTCCTGGAGGAGAAGAGTGATGCATTGCGTCCTGCACCACAGCTGACTCAAGACTCTCTAACCAATTTCTTGAAGTTCAGGGATCATCAGTTCACTTCCAGTATTATTGGATTTCGGCCTGACACATTGTGTTTCTGAATCTATGATTTCAGAAGGTTATTAACAGCCAGCTCACGTCACTAATCACAGACGCCAAGCGGCTCTTTGTAACTGAACGACGGGAAAGGAATTACATCCAGTTTCCTCTACCAGGTGGCTGCTCATTTTCAGGGGGAACTACAGCACGTTTGATGTGTCTTTTGACCCTGTGAATTTGCGCGAGTTCATTCCGCTGAAATGATAAATCTTCATGAGAAACATGAGCTGGCAGGCTTTTGAAAATGTGCTCTGTGATGTTACGTTGAAATGGATACCCCCTGTCAAAGCGGCCCCAGCAGAGGCAAAGAGAGATGCTCTTTGTTGCAGATGGATTTAATGTCACTGACTGACTTGTTTGTATTGAACAGGGTCCTGCTGTGGTAAAATCCTCCCTCCCTTCCTTAAAATGGAAGGGGCAAGCTTATTCATAACTGCCTTGGGCCTAGGACTCGATTAATCCCCCTACACTTGATCGCGATGTTGATGCAAACCATTTTATCCTTATGAGTTTTTGGCTTTAGTTCTGCCCAAGTCATCAGCTGCTAGCTCAAAAAGCCATAGCTCTACCGCAACATTCGCTGCCAACAGTAACACACACACACACACACACACACACACACACACACACACACACACACACACACATGCATACATAGTCCCACCTACCTGCGTCAATCGCACCATTTTGATTTGTTATTTTCACCGGATGTGCACGGTAGTTATTTGTAAGGGACTTACAGAATTGTCATTTTACATGAGAAAACATGACTTAAATGTAAAATAAAATTATGTTTGGGCTATTTTTTCAAATGGACTATTTTCAATCCTTAATCAAAAGTAAGTATGAAGTATTTACATACATAATATAACATATTTCATCATTTTCATCAGAGGGGGCACAATATATAATATATATTAAATGAATAGAGGGGGCAAAAAAAACTCATTTGGACAGGCATGGCCCCCCCATGCCAGTCCTATTTACCTTTTATAAAGTCTAACTGATCACTCAATTATTAACATTGTACCTATTAACTATAGATAGACAAATACCTATGTCTAACATTAATTACCCAATACTGAACAGTCAGTTACTGTTAATATCACAATACTTCATTAACCAATAATAACCTAAAATAAAATCATCAATAACCATTTCCAACATAGTAGTATTGACCTAATGTGAAATGATGACATGCTTTGACTGTCACCACAGTTGCTTATTATTGGTTTAGTCCATATGAATATGACTTTGTAAATATTGGGTGTCAGTCTAAACGTGATGACGTTACACTAAATCTGGATAAAACATATGCACATATTTCAGATAATAAAGTCTACTTCCATGGTGATCAAATAGGCATATAGTTTGTTTTGTAATTCATGTTTTGTATTCTGCCCTTTTTGTTGAGATTTTATCTTGCATTTGTGGTTAAGACACAAGGTAGAACATAATTGTAGTTCCTATCTTGATCTCTGCCTCTCACATTCCAAGTTAATGGAAGTAATTATAGCTGATTTATTTTGCAAGCTCTGGATATTTAATTGTCAGGAAAATATGTGCCCATACTGTGCCCCTTTTGTTCTTTGCTTTTGAGCTCTGTTCTTGTGAGGAAACCGCTGTGACTCCAAACTCAGTGGATTTTTCTGTTCCTGACGGATTTGACAACTTACATGCTGCTCCATTTGTGGAGCAAAGGTTGTGACCATTAAAAAAAGCCAATAAAACCCACTGTGTGAATGGCAAAAAAACTAGAAAAGTGGAAAAGTTTTGGGAGTTCATAAGTTTGTGCGAGTTTTAGCTATCATTATGGGATGGAATCCTCACAATGTCAGATAGAAATGTGCAGTGACCTGGAATTTGAACAAGATCTTGAATTGGGAGATTTTGCATTGACATCTCTAGACTTTTAGACCCCTCTAGACCCTGCTGTGAAGAGGCTATGTTATGTGTCCTGTTATTAACCTTATTGTCAAATGCTTTTTGGTGCTAATGGCTCTAAATGCCCCGTCTGACCCATTAAACACTGACTGTTTCCAAGCAAACAAACAAACCCCCCTCTGCTGACGCCAGGTAAAGCATGGAGGAGGAGTCTGTCTCACCTGCGCTGCATGGGTCAAACCCTCAGCATAGCTTCCCACCAGAGCAGAGACCGCCTCTCAGCCTCCAGCTGAAACCCAACACCTGTGACATCATGCACGTAGACATTAGCTGCTGGCTGACTGGCTGGCTGGCCCTGCTCTAAGTGCTGTGGGCTGTTCACTGCTCTTCACTCCCAGGAGAGATCAGCAGCTCTGACCCGCGCTACCCTGCGAACGGAGCTGATCTGTGTTCAGATCAATCACGCTGCTGCAGAGCTCTGAAGCCTCTACCTGTGGCTGACCTGAGCGGCTGCACACCTCCCCCAGGCTCAGCGCTCCGTCGGCTTGCAGGGGATTGTTTTACAGGCTTTGTAGGGGAATTGCTCAGTTATACATCTGAGGAACAGCACTAATTCTCAGGATACTCTTGTTTTCTCCATGGAGCTTGACAGGTAAGCACTTGCCTTTCAGCAACTTGTGAAGTTTTCATGCTAAACGTGGCCACCTGCTCACGTGCCTTCTGAGACATTTTTTTTAATAACTTTGTGGCTCTGAAGAATCAATTTAAGACCTCTCTGAATATCATGATATCAAAGGTTTGATTTCACGGATTGCACTGAACAACAAAAGTGAGTTATTGGCTACATATGAGGGTCTGTGCACTCACACACACATGCACACTCACACAAATAGCAAGCTAAGGAGACAGAGAGACAAGAATGGACAAACAAGACAAAGTGCATTGAAGACTTCAATTTGGCTGCAGGAGTGAAACTTTGAATCCAGTGTGATTCCGTGCAGAAACAGAAAGCGTTCTACTTGCTGTCCATCTTTGATGCTTTTACCCTCCTGCACGTTTCACCCAGCCTCCACTTTGAGAGTTCAACATAAACAGATATTCATTAACAAAGCCTTGCAGTTAAAAGTTATGAAATTCATCTTATTTGTTGAGAAATTTTCTAAATAAGTGCTACAGGGAAAATTGACATATCCACAAATGAGATCCACATTACATGAAGCCTGTAAACAAAAATCAAGATGATGAAGTAATATGGAACTCTACAAGTTACACAAGTTCATAAAACTAACTTTACTAAGTGTGAAATTAAAACTTCAAGCTACAAGTTACTACAGTCTGCCAGTCTGTACAATGTCAGAAGAGTGAAACATGTCCATCAGACTTTCCCAGAGTCCATGGTGACATCTTCTAATGTCTTGTTTATATTATATTGTAGATGTATTATTACTGATGCATTGATCAACTAGGAAATGCAGCTGTCAGATCAAGTAGTAGTGGAGTACGGTACCTCAAAATTGGACGTAAGTACAGTACTTGAGTTAATGTATGTTTTCGGCCAATGTTACTTTCCATCACTACAAGTCTTTTGCTTGTTTACAGTACAATTTTGTTGGCCTAAAAGTTTAGTATTTTTTTATAACTGATAAAAAGTGAAGTTTGAAGTCAAAGAGAGAAAATGTGTTCTTTAACAGAGAGTTTGACATACGTTTTGGAATATCATAGTTTACTTTTTACTTTTTAAACTGAATGGAAGAAATTCAAATGAAAGAAAGAAATTGATTATTAGCTACCAGTTTGTACAGAAATCTGCACTAAAAACTGTTGTAATATTTTGAAACTCATGCAAGGACATATCAGTTCTGATTATATTTTACGTATTGAGTTCAACAAACAGAAGAAGAAGTTAGTAGGCCAACAGCGCCGTACAGCATATCAAACACTTCATTTTCTGCATTGTGGTGAATGTTTCTGCAACCATTTTTCCCTTTTCTGCATCAAGTTATGGTGCAAATGTCTTTATTTATGAAAAGGAAATGATAATAGGTTTTTTTGGGGGGGTTGCACTGGCCAGTATTTGATTAAATTATGCCTGTGTCTGAAGTTGTTGAGCAGAGAGCTGGCCGGTGGGGAGTGCTAACATTTCAGGCAGCTGGGCTTATGTCTTTCAACCACGCTATTATCAGCAGCTAATCCCACAGTCCTCTGCAGCCACTAAATTGTTAGTTTAGAGAAGCCACCATTTTATCAAACCTGGCTGTTCAACATGTCACTACATCTCATTTCACCATGTGTCCTTTCGTATCAAAGGAATTTACTTGCTCCAAAAATACTGGTTACTGTTAATAATTAACATGAGGCAATACTTACTCATTCATGCTGTGGGGGGATAGCTCTGTGGTGAAAGGGGTAGTAGTGAATGCGATTGGTCATTATTGTCACAGCCTGTAATGCACCCAACTATATTAACCACCACCTAATTATTATATCTCTCTGATCCCACCCCGTAATCCACAGTGACTATGTTTCCATCCACTTGTCAATCAAATGACTTCGCTAAAAACATTCATGCCAATAAAGCCGGTGAAAGTCTGTTTCCAGCCAACGGCTTTAAAGTGAATAAAAACCTGTCCCTAATGACGAATCAAATTGGTATATTGAATAGATTTGAGACATTTTAAGATGTTTTCATTCATTTTCGCACTGAATCGCATTCAAGCTAACATTTGTGAACAAAGTTTGCTAGCCAAAATGGATCACGCCATCAACCTACAAATGGTTAATATTGCACAAGTTGTAATATTGCTTATGTGCCAGCTGAAAGCAACATATCAAGCTTTAATAGGACAACGCTTTCAAAACATCGCCATGATAATGCAGATAAACTATGGCATTTCTTAGATTTTTGCTATCTAAAATAGCTGTTATATTTTGCTGGTAAATTAAATTTAAATGTCTCTCGTCTCCTTGTTGGTCCGCTTATATCTGTATTTGTTGACACCCGCCGTCTGCAAAGAAAGCGGAAATTAATCAAACTTCTTCTTCTTTGTTTTATGGCAGATTGCAGCCATAAAATGACCTAAAACGTAATCGCAATCCATTATTAATTTGGCAAAAAACGTTTACATTAGCGTTTACAGAAATCCGATCGAACATACAAACTTTGTGCCGATTTTCGTGAAATTCAATCAAATCTTACTGTTTCCATAGGGCATTTTTTATTCGATATTACTTAACTCGTATAAAAACGTGTGGATGGAAACATGGCTAGTGTGAGCCTAGGGAGCATGACCACGATAAAACTTATAACCATGACACCTGAAAGTAGGGGACAAAAAGTCTAGTTGTTCCCCCTTATTCCAGCGCCAGTAGCCCTCAGTGGTAGTGCTTTAAAGAAACAAAGAGAAAGCATGGGACTTGTGTGTGTGGAGCAGTGGAACAGGATGCACAGAAGAACAATAGACTTCCCTCTCCCACTAGGTTTATGCGGGGCCAGCGTTAGCTGTTGGAATAGGTCCTCACCTCATCACTGATTTCTGTACCAATCACATGTTGCTTTTGACCCCCAGCATTGCGAGCTTACTCTTCCGTCACTCGCACCCCCCGCCCGCGCTCTGCTGCTCAGCCCCACATAATGGAATCTGAGAGAGGGCTTTGCTCACGGCAGGTTAATTGCCTCTGAGATTCCTGCGCTAATGGAGCTAATCCCGCCTTTGTGTAGTTTGCGCTCCAGATTTGAGCTTGTTTGCCAGGTTATTGTGCGAGGTCGCATGTATTAATTGATTAGCACTCAGGCTCTGTGTGCTCTTGTCTTTCTGATGATACTTCAAGGAGCTCAGGGAGCTGTCGGGTTCTCCCTAAAACACAAAACATTTACTGAAGACGAAACACAGGGAAAATGTATGCTTACACACACTTTCAGTCTGATGTCTGATGTCTATTTGAAACCTTTTTTTACCACTGCTGGATGGAGATCAAACTGAGGTTGCCATTAAAACTGCCAATTTAGTTGCCTTATGAAGGGAGCATTTCACTGTACTCCTTCCCTCTTTGATGTAGGAATTCAAAGTCCGTCTTCCACAAGCTTCAAAAGCAGAGTTTAAAATATGTTTTACCATTTTATTTTCCCTGCTTCAGTTATTTAGCGTGACATGTCTAACTGGGGTCTGTGTGGAACTTAATCCCTCTGACGTCTCACTCACTTTGTGAATTGACATTTTTTTTATTGTCATGTCCTCATATTTTCACAATTAACCCTGTGAAAACAGCGTTTTTTGCTCCTGTCACATTATTACTCACATTATTACTTATAATAATGTGAGTAATTTTTTTTAATTTTTATTAATTTTTCACTCTGCAATTATTGCATCTCAAATTAACAAACACAACCATGGCCAGAAGCAGGAATATCTCCTAAATGTCTTTTGAGCAATATAATGGCATAAGACATAACAAAAAGAAAAAAAACACAAGTTAAATTCCTTTGTTAATTTATTATGTTTTATAGAAAAACAGTTGAATCAGATAATACAACATTTCCCTAAGGGAACACATGTATATACAATACAGGAAAAAAAATATTTTGACTGCACATCATTCACACAAAGAATTAGTGATTAGAATTAGTTGTTTTGGTGGAACGTGTATGTTTTAAAGTTGTTTTAGTTGTGCAACAGAAAACTCAGATTGGACAGATAGTCTAGCTAGCTGTCTGGATTTACCCTGCAGAGATCTGAGGAGCAGTTAACCATAGTCCTCAGAAATCCACCGAAGTTTAGAACACCAACACAAAGAAAGAGGAAGGTAACGGATATCCGGCCTAAATGAGTGAAATCTATCGAGACACATTCAGGGATGGTCGGAATGTTGAGAATCTAACAAACAATTTGGTTATTTCAGCTTCTTTCTAGGGAAAGGGTTTTTGCTTTTGCTGTCTTTTAAACAAAACATGCTTTATCAAACCTGCCGTTGGGATTTGGGGTAAGGAGGGTGAACTCATGTTATTTAGATAATGTTAGACATGTATGACTTAAAGGCAGGGGTTGGTAACTACATACAATATACACTTTTTTTATATATATTGTTTGAAATGGCCTTAATACCCCAACAGCAGTAAATCACTTTTGGGCTCTGAAAAAGGAGCAAAAAGATCTGTCATCTGTAGCTGCTGTAATCCCTTGAATACGCCCACCAATCACTGCCTTGTGGTCCGCTTGGAGAGAACCAATGAAATGACCCCTTGCCCCGCTGTGCCTACTCTACCCCTCCCATGAATGAGCCTGAGCTCAGTGTGCATTGTCGCCACATTGCTACAAGTAGTAGTTTTATACATTCTGGATGATAATATTCAGTGTTTGCTTACCGCTGAATGAGACATGAAGTCAAATTGCGGTCCTTGCTCCGCTCTGCAGCAGCGAGGCAGCGGGGCTCGTGCACGTCTGTGTGTGGGCGGAGCCCCGAGGGTTGGGGGAGGGGTTAGACAGAGCCCTGAGGAGATGCTACTTTCAAATTTTTTTAGTGTTTCAACATTACCAACTAGAGCCCGACCGATAAAGGATTGGCTGATATCGATACAAATATTTGGTGATTTAAAAATCCAATATTCCGATATATCGGCCGATATATATTTTAAAAAAAATCCAGAAATGCGTAACAAAACATAAACAGATTTCCCTAACATTAGTTATTTGTAGTTAATTATGAGTCCTCACTAAAATGTTTTTTGTTTTATTGTCACAACAGAACAGAGGAACATCAACATATATTAAAAATCAAAGAGTGTTTCCAACAGGGACGTTGTAGAGCGCCCTCTGGTGGACAAACTATGCAACGCCAACACTCATAACATGGTTGAAGGGTGTTTCGTCCGTTTTTATTTTTTGAATCATTTATTTGTCATTATAAATTATTCTGATAAATTAATATTTAATGCCGATACCGATGGCTCTATTACCAACTAGGGGTGATAAATCACAAGTTTTATCACGATACAATATTATATTGATTCTTTGGACAACGATAGGATATTTGCTGATATCTTAAAATCTGTCACGGTACGATATCGATTGAATTTCATTCAGGAACCTGTGACCGAGACGATATCATATGCCAATTCAATAGTTACATTTATATCTCTAAAATTCTAAAACAAACTCTAAAATATATAAAAAAGAGATTCCTTTGAAGGGATCTTTTGCTGTGCAGTGATATGCTGCCTTTAGGGGCCATTTACAGGCTCCCTGCATTGTCAAGGCAACTGCTCATCAAGGTGCCTCTCTGATTCAGCATCTGCAAAGAAAATACTTCCAGGGATTGTTCTGGCTTTTGCAAAGCCTATCTGATTCATAATGTATGTCAGCCTTTTTCAAAGAGCTGCTGAAGCCTTGTCATCTTTAGCATTATGTCAGTCAACTGTGATGAAAACCTTCTTTTACAAGACTTCTGTATGTCTAGCACAAATTGGATTTCTTCTACACATAAGTTGCGTTCAGTCAGACACCAATTAGCAGCTACTGCCTCTGGTGGCACGCCAACATTAAGCAACCAGTGCTGGGTCACACCAGAGTTACAGCAAGATGTTGTGGCTAGTTTTGTTCATGGAAAAATGCATTTGGCATTTGCATTCATTTCAGACTCTCCAGTTCTCTGTTCCCCCAAAAGTCATTACTTTTACTTTATATACTAGGTGGTGTAGTCTCTCCATACTGTATTTGCCACAACCACTATATTTCCTTAACATCAGCCATACTGTAATAGCAGTGTTTCCCCTAGGGCTGGGGCGATATACTTTCGATTTGATTCTTTATGATACATGGGTGTCGATTGGATTTGTATTGCCATTTTAATTGATTGCGCTTCTAGATGTATTGTGATTTGATAGTATTGAGTATTGTAATTTTCTTCTTTAACAAAATCAAAGATGAATAATAACACTGCTAGAGACAATATATCGTGAGACATTTCTAAAAACTAATTATTTTCTAAAACAAATGCACATCACATGTCACTCAGTCAGTCTGACATTTATTTTGTTCTGCTGGAAACGGATATGATGTAGTCGCCGTCGGCGGTACTGTATAAACAGAAAATATTCAGGTGAATTATTGGTGAAAATAAATACATAAGAAATATTGATTCTGGGGAAAAGAATCATCACAAAAAAAAATCACGATCCATACGATTTACCATCCCTCCCCCCTCGTTTCCCCTAGTGTTCAGCCAGTTTTCTTCTATATTTCATCTACAGCGGCGCACTACCATAACTGCAACGCCACACTCCACTGAGTCCATGAGAGAGGCAACTGTCTGTGGTTAGTTCACATGTGTAACAGCAGGACTGCCGAGTGTCTGCTAACTGCTAAAGACAAACAGCCAATCAGAATTGATCTTTAATTCTCCGATTGGTTGGTTTTCTGGCAGACTTGTAACGCTGTGAAACTTTGAGCGAGTGTGTCTAGAGTTGAGTGTGCACAGAGTGAAGAGCTTGAGAGCGAGGGAGACATGAGCCCAACAGCGTCTGCCTGCGCACAGAGAAAGAGTTTTTGAGAGGGGCCATGAGGAAACTGCGTGAGAGGGGTTATTATTGCACATTAATATGGATAATAGCAAACATGCAAATACATTTATTGAGCACGGAATAGGTTTTTGTTTCTGTTCAAAATGCAATGTAATGTGCTTGCAAAATATAGTTCTCTGTGCTCAAGACATACAATTACTCGCTCAGGAAGGAGGCACATATATAATGCCATAGTAATGTAGTTTTTTATGTGGAGCGAGCACTGCGCCTTAGCCTTTTTAAATGCTACATTGCATGGAAGGAAATAACAGGAGTAATAGGTGAACCAGCTTTAAAAGTGATGTATTTGGTATTGTTTGGTGGTGCTGTGCAGTGGATCCAATTCATGCCAATGTAAGGAGTGGTTCATGTGGATTTTAAAAAGGTAACCCCCCCCCCCCCCCCTCCATCTACCAGGCTAAAGCAGGCAACCTAGGGTAAACTGAAGAGCCATGCACAGATCATGTAGAAAAGAACAATTTTAAAAGACAGTGAAGCATTGAATATAATCCGCGGTTTTGCAAAATCGTCCAGTGTGCAGTTCTTGTCTGACAACGAGGTTGGAAAGTTTTCCATTATACTATAAATGCTGATGTGACCAAGCCTTAAGAGCATAAATGGTAAATGAAACAAAGATACAGCATGTTTTTCCTTGATGAGATCTTAATTACAAGAAGAACAACTTGTGGCAGTTAAACTGGAGGTTAGGCTAAACTTAAAGATATATGCGCTGCGGTGCTCTGAAGCAGCGGAACCTGCTGCTGCGAGCCGGCCTTCTTAAACAGAGACCCTCATTTGCTCCAAAATAATAAATAGAAAGAATCATGTTAAATAATAACTTAACCAAAACATAATAATACTTAGATCTGACAGGTTCTGTCAAAATGTAACTCAAAACTATCCAAGGCACGGACAAAGCCTAATACAAAATAACCAGTAACTCACATACAACTTCTGCACCAGTCTACTGGTTTTTGTTGAGAAAAATAAGCAGGTTGACATGATCTGGGGTCAGACGCTACCGCTACCTGGTGACCGTCAGTCCAGCTGCCGAAAACACCTGCCGGCCGGGACGCAGGTAGCTACCTCTGCGCTAACTTGGCCAGCCCGGGCCGGGGAACCTTATTCCGTTCTTCGTAGTTTCTACCAGTCTGGTGATGGTACGTCGTGACGGAATGTGACAAGCTGGTTCCAATATCCATCTCAATGAACGTGCAGATCCCTTGGGTAATGTTCTCTGCTCGTTGTGCATTGCAGCTCCTCCGTGCTAACGCCGAGTTGATGCTAGGTTGAGACTGAGAGCAGGACACACCGCCACCAACATTAATAACCAGGGTCGGATGCACTTTGTGGTACATCATTTGAGTCGTGGCCGTGTTGTACTTTTATATACGCCGTTGCGGTGTTTGCAGTGAACGAAGTCGTTTTTTAAATCAAAATGGTCCAACGCCACACTTCGCCGTGACCTCCTCATGTTCACTTTGGAATCAAAACGGAAACTCGCAGCTAACTGAGCAGCCTATGGCGCCCCCGGGTGGTAAAATGTTTAATTGCTGCTGCCACACAGTGGAATTCATTTCATTGCTTCAATCACACTACACAACCTGCATTAGTTTAATCGATGACAAATTAATGTGATCGACAAAATTATTAATGATCAATCGTTGATCGCCGATTAATCTTGCCCATCCCTAATGGAATATTAGTGTGCATGTAAACATACTCAGTGCAGCATGTTGAGCTCCAGAGCAGCTTTACAACACCGCCCATGTGTAAAGTTTCCAGCAAAGGATGAGTGGCGACACACCTGCTGAATGCAGTGTGTGTGTGCGTGTGCGTGTGCGTGTGTGTGTGTGTGTGTGTGTGTGTGTGTGTGTTTGGGGGGGGGGGTCCTGACTGGCTGTTATGACAGGAGTTATGCTGTAAGACAACCGCTCTTTGCCTTCATTTCACTGAGCCAGGCTGAATGGGACAATACAATGGAGAGCAGTGGAGGGCTGACATTCTTTGAATATGTGTCATCATTCATACATGAAGGGGGATATTTATCATCAGATTGAGCTGAAGGGCCACCCTCCTCTCAGCCAGCCTTTCTGTCTACAGATACATTAGTATGCTGATAGCTGATGCAGAGGGAAATGATAAGTGACTCGGTGATACTGCAGGCTATGGGCAGGTATTTGTACGGGCAGGCTCTGCATTTTAATTCTGTGAAGCTGGATTTATATTTTTTTTTTATAATTTGAAGCGGTGGTTTTAGGTTTGGATTTTGATTAGATAGATAGTTAGAATAGATAGTTACAGTTTGTAAATTGTGATCAGTCATGTAGTCATGAATTACCAAAGGCTGTTCCTTGCTTTTTCTGTTTTGTGTATTTGTATAAAAGACCAACTAGGCTATACATTCTGTGGTATGTGGCATCGGTCTGTGTTTGTAAGTGATGGTCATAGAATTAGGAAAAGTCATGAATTCTGACATTAAAGTCAAAATTCAAAAACAAGTTCCTTCACGGGGCTGTTTTGCAGAGGCACCACTGCTCTATCCGGCGCTTAACGCCGCCCAAGTCAATTGTGATTGGTTTAAAGAAATGCCAATAAACCAGAGCATGTTTTTCCTCCCATCCCAGGATGCTGTGTGGACTAGCCAGATCCTCCCACGCAGCGCTGTGGAGGAAGGTCTGGCAATGCGAGACTGGGTCACACTTCTGTCCCCATAGTGGAAGCGTGAGGGAATGTGACTCTCTGTCCATGCAGCTTGGAGCCACGACGGATCAGCAGCGTTCATATATAACAGTGTTTATGAAGGCGATCAGTGAGCAGCTGTTGAGTCAGGAAGTGTCTCCTTAAAAAAAGCTTTGTCTGTGGCCTTTGCTATGGTGAAACCATTGACTGGAACACAATGTGGTGATGTGTGAGGAGACATCTTGTTGATAGAGTACGTTACATACATTGGAATGTAACAAAGAGTGTTTTGCTGCCAGAGAGCCCGTCATCAAGATTTCAGAGAATTTAGACATCTACAGCAAATATAGACAACAAATGGACTCCCCCCCCATGCATTAATGGTCGCTCACTGACTTGTAATTTGCTATAATATACTTTATTGTTGCTGTCTAATTGCACCATAATTATAGAAAATAGAGAGTCATTTAAGACCAAATGTAATCAGCAGCTTTTCTTGCCAGAGGAACATTTTGATTTTACCCTTTCTAACAGTAATACCAACCTATTATGGTGTCAGTTAAAAGGCTTTTTAATTTCATTTTTATCGTATCAGCTGCTATCAAAAAATAACCCCGTTTATTGTTTTGGAGAAATTGTTGTGTAAATGGAGATACTGTTGATTGCTTCAGTTGATTTTTGGAAATCTGCCATCTAATAGCAGGACCCAAACCTGTAAATACTGGACACTGCTCTTTCAATCACCTCATAGTACTTGGTCACATAATCACTTCAACTATTTTATTTATTTTTGCAGACACTGAGATACATGTCATATTTCTTCAAGAGCACTTCACACCTTTCAGGGAACTTGAGTGTTGTTCGCTCAGAGCTAAAAAATGTTTTGTTTTGTTTCTTTGGTTGTAGCTGTGTTTCTTGTAGCCATGGATACGTAGAGCACTCTAATGTAATGTGTAATATAATTGCTGCATTTGGTCATTGCAACTAAAATATTCGGCTCCAACTCAAGACATTTTAAGGCTTATTATGCAATACAAACTGAATCATTGTTTGTCCCCTACTCTATGTCCACACAGTTCTCTCTTAAGTAAAAGTACAGATTTTAAAAGTACACAAAAAACTACTCAATTACAGTAACGTGAGTAGATGTAATTTGTCACGTTCCACCTCTGGTTGGCTTGGAGAGCTAATGTTCCTGTTGGGCCACAGACTAAAGAACATGACACCACCCAAACTAGTAGTCAGTCCGAGCAGCGGTGACATCTTGCTGTTCCTAACATTATATTTGGTTTATTAATGACGCTAGCAAAGCAATACAGGACATAAAATAAACACAGCAGAGACAACAGATTGGTCGGACCTCCATGTGTAACTATATATCTTTAAACTCTACAGTTACGGCTGAAAATGACAACAGAAATAAACAAGTTTGCCGATTTCACATATCTCCACAATTCAAATAAACTGCAGTTTGTCTACCTGGAAGTTAATTTTGTGTTGGCGCAGCGTCACGGTGAGATGGTCTACAAACCGAGGTTTGTCACTTAAAGAGGAAGACCCACATCAGACCCCAAGCTGCACATGGGGTCAGAATTTTAAACAACGGCTGTATTGTATGTCATGTGTAACACTGACGCTGTGGGATCCTGGAGACACTGGGCCCTCTTTAACAGCTCAAACTACATACTTCATAGTATTTTATCAGCTTCATACTTCACATTTTTTTAATTTCTGTGAGAATTACTTACAGTATAAAAATGATTTAAAACATGTTTGAATGTCCATATGCTCTATATCTCTTTAGTTATTTCTATAGTTAGTTTGATTTATTGTTATTGTGTGACGTTTGAATTTTCCAGCGTACTTCACGGCGTAGTGAGAACTCTCAGGTTGAATTCTTCTGCAGTAAATATCCACTTTGCTTTGCTAACTTAACTCAAGCTATTGTAGCCGAATGTAACTGAACGCCATAGTGTTTCTTGAGTAACAGGCTCAAATGTCTTTTTGGATCAGGTACATTATCTTTCAATGTACAAACAGTGGCAGCTAACTAATTAGCTCAAACACGTTTAGCTAAAACTGTAATCACTCTTCTCACACGCAAACATAGGCTCACTTTTCTTCTTCCCTTAATACTTATATTACATATATTACGATGCCCACATTTAACAAAGCTGTCAATAAAGCAGTAGTGCAAATGCATCACGGAATGCTGCTGAGTGATAATCCCCAATAAGCCTAGGATTGAAAACTGTTTTATGAATTTAGCTTAAAAACATGTACTGTATGTGATATGAAGCCCATAATTCTCATTGGGATGACTGGCCATGTAAGGCCCCAGGCCCCACCTCTGTTTCCATACATTGTTGGTGGCCATGCTGCTGTGCAGTGTTACACAAAAGTTTCTGCAGAGGTTTTGGGTTGACAGCACACTGGCCCTCGAGGAAATTGGGCTGCTCTGGCAGTAATTGGCTGAGAGATGGCTTTTAGAAGGACATAAATTATTCACCCCAGCCATCTCTTTCCATCCTCGAGATACGCAGGAAATTGACTCATGTTGTACTGAAAAAACATAGCTGTGTTTGTTCGTCAACACGACATGTTCTTACTTGGTTGCACTTTGATGGGGACCATCTCACACTGAGTCATGATACCTCCTGGCTTGCTTTGTCAGTATAATATTTCAGGTTTTTTCTTTGTCTTCCTTTTAAGCTTTTTGCTTGTAATCATCAAATGTGTCTCTATGACCCAACACTAATTTAGTCAACTATGATTTAAATGTATTACAATTAACGTCCTGTCTCTGCCAGCTAACTACCAGATTCATAAAGTCGAATTGCAACCATGAATATGACAAAAAAGAAGCAAAGCATGATATGCAAATCAAATATGCATGACAAGCATATATAAAAAGCTAAGCGAATGTTAACATTACATTATCACGTTAGCTAATAACAAAAACTTTACTTTCAGTTACCTCATTTAGCTTTCGTGTGGAATGACAACAGGATTGATGTTTTCTGTTAACCAGTGATGGCCAAATGAAGCCTCGTGAAGCTTCATGAACCATTTTATCTATTTCCTGAGCCCACTAGATGGCGCTCTTGGTTTAAAGTAAAAGACTCGAGGAATGGCAATTAACTCTTTGTTGAACAGAGAGCGCCATCTGGTGGGCTGAGAGAATAAAGAAAATGCTTTACGAAGCTTTATGAGGCTTCATTTGGCTATCACCATCTAAATTGTCAACAAATTAAAACTAATCAATAATGTGAAAGATCAATGAACACAAACTATATACTCTTTTAATGCTAAACAAAACAAATCTCAAAATATGCAGACCAACATGTATAACAGGTAAGCTAATGCTAAAATAACATTCTGTTAATGTGGCTTTGGCTATATTATATTTGTGTGTATGCAGGACATATGTCAGTATTAATGCAGGTTGTCTTCTAATTGCTGTCTTTCTAAAACCTAAACGGAACAAATTATCAAATGACTAAAATGTGTCTAATATAAGTTTTTGTCGAAAGACAAGTACAATGCCAAAATCAACACTGCCAGTCCAGTGGGCCTGTGTGCATGTGCTGTGTTGGGTATTTGTGAGTTCTAATACTTAATCAATAGTTGAGTGTAACAGGAATGAGGTCCTTAGTGCAGATTTAGAGAAGAGGCTGTTCCATTAGTGTAATGGGAAATGAGTAACATTGTTACATACATGGCTATAACTTATTACAAAACCATCATGCATATTTAATAGAAATCTGTGTTGTTCCCATTGTTGCATAATCACAGTAAAAACCCTACAGTGAGTACACTTCTTTTTTTTACTAGAATTGATTAGGGCGTTGGATATCAGACATAGTGGATTAATGAAATGATTGGTGATTGATGAGCGCAGTGCTTCATCTCACTGCATTGATGTATCAAAGCTCTCTGAAGGTTGCTTCTCATCTATTTGCTTCGGCTGCCAGCCAGTCTTTCTCCCTGCCAGCTGTCTGGGCCATCAGTAAGTGAATAACCCCGTCGACAAATAGCCTGGATAGTATCTCTCAGTCTCCACAGAGTGATGAGAGGGACTAATCAGTGTCTGCAGAGGAGCATTGTGGGGCTGCAGGGAGAGCCTTGACAGGAGATAGGCTACGTATTGACTGTAAGCTCATCTCCCTTCTTACATCACGTCTCATTTAACAGCTCACAGTGGCTGCACTCTTATTTAGTGTAAATCACTGCAGCGGGTTCCAACGACCACACCAATGCTTTGCTCTCTCTCTCTCTCCGGCTTGTTGGCATTTCAGATGTATTGTTGGAGTTACAATGTATTGTCTAATGCAGATTAGTTATGTTTATCCAGTGATAGACTTCATCTCCATCCATTGGGTAAATATACACTACCGGTCAAAAGTTTGGGGTCATTTAGAAATTTCCAATCCACTCCATTATAGACAGAATACCAGCTGAGATCAGTTGCATTGTTTTTTTTAACCAGGGCAGCAGTTTTCAGATTAAAACAAGCTGCACGACTGCCCTATTAACTTACATTGTAGCTTGCTTAACACTGGACCAATTTTAAAGATTGTTGTTCCCATCAGTCACTTTCACACAAAAACAGCACAATAGGGTCCAGGTTGGACAAAAAAAATGAAGTTACCCTTTAATAGTTCTGATATCATCATGTTCATGTGATACCAGTAACATGCAGCAGGTTGTGTTGAATATTTCATTGTGGACCTTATTCCTACGTCACATGTCATGCTTTGTCCTCCTTTATTTACTTCTTGTAGAGAGTTAATGATTAGCTGATCAATTGCCAGTGTGTAACTGGCTTAAAGGACACAGCTCAGTGCACTCACAGCTTTCAGCTTTGTTCAGTCTGGCTAGTGGTGTCAGCAACTCGGTACGAACCCCCACCCCAGACACCTACAAGCAGCTCCACCCCCCTCCATCTTGTCTGAATGACTGCTGCCCTTATCTCTGTGGACTTCGGACTCAAAGTGAGAAAGGGCCGACTAAGACAAAATAAAGGAAAGCTTTTAAGAGTGCACTAAAGCTTTGGGGATTTAGACGTCAACACAACTGCTGAATACTCCTTTATAGGTTGAAGAGTGGAGCTCATCACCAGTGCACAATAAACCCATTCAGTGACTGCTCTTTCTTCAATCTCTCTTTTTTTTGTCTCTGTGATTGTGTATCTGTTTTCTTCTCTTTTGTTGTTTGTGTCAACTCAATGGATCCGTCTGAGGGATCCAGGCTGAGGCAATTAAATTGCAAGATTCTAATGTCAGTCCCAACACCGTTGATGCAGATCTGATAACGTTTAAGTTTTAAAGGAACCACTTTCTATCTGTAGTTTCAGGGGATCAGGTACTTCACAGTAACAATTACAGTCAAGCTAGCCTCAGACGGGTTTAGTTATAAGTAAGTAAAATGAATATAATATGCATTGATATATCTGCTGTTCCATACAGTGTGATACAACTGGAGCTGGATAGTTCCTGTGTTGTTTTTGTGATTTTAAAGCTGTTACTTTAGATAAAATAGTTACATAATGTTGCTTTTTAAAGTGGATAGAAATATACCTTATGCCTAACTAACAACATATTCTTACCTTGATTTAGTTGATTAAACAACACCGCTGATGGATTCACAACCAAATAGATAATTTTCTGAAATTCCTAAAAAAACAAACAGTTTTTGAGTTATTTTTATTAATTTTTTTTTTTATCTTCAATTGGCTTTGACTGCCAGAAGAGTGGATCAAGCATCTAAAGAGAGAGTCAGAAAGTCCAGGCAACCAGTGAACACGTATTGGCTTTCTCTGTCAACTCACTGTAAGCTTCATTCTGAATTCACCCTAATCTCAACAGTTCCAGCCGAGACAATTCACGTGCTGCTCTTCCTTTCTTTCTTTCGTCTTGTCTCTGAGACTGAACACATCGTTTCCCCTTCTGAGCTGATTGAATTGAATGTATATTAAACCAAATAAAGCCCATTTCTGTGATTTGCCACTGATGGTTTTAGCATAATTACAGAAAGAGTACAATAGCAGTCCAACGGCACTTTGTGTAAAGCATCTGCACCTAATTACCATTGCTGTCAATAGAAAGACAAATCCAAAACGCTTTGGGTAATTATCTCTTATTCAGAATCAGAGTGGATGGGTAGAACAAAGCTTTAAACAATGTCTCATCAAGTTAAAAATCTTTTGGAGGAGAATTATTATGCTTTTCAGAATTTTCTGTCATATCTATAGTGTTACAATGTCAGGTGATCATATACGTGACCAAAGCTTCAAAAAGTAAGGTAAACATATGTGAAATAAATCCCTTTGAGCCAAAACCCTCACATGACAGACCGTCCTGAACACTCCGGTTCCATCAGTTTTTTTTCTACTCTCGGCTGAAGCTGACATCAACTCGTGCCGGATTTCTTTACATGGTCATCTGCTCCAGGCACACTTACATGTAGCTACACGCTAAGGGTCAGGGAAACCTGTCATCTTGGTTGCAGATGTTGTTAATTTCTCCCCAAATTTCAGATCACATTCCTGCTGGATTAAGAAGCCTTTATCGGTGATTTGTCACAGTAGAAAGTGCTTCTACACTCGGTTGCAGTCAGTAACGGACGGTACAGACACAGCGAGAGCAGAGCACGGATGCGGAGACCCTGAAATGCTGACCGATCAGAGCTTTTTTAAGAGACAGGCTCTTCAACAGAGCATCTCAGACAGAGGCGGAACACAGGTGCAGCAGCCGTGGGCAGTATAAGAAAAAGAAAGTGTTTTTTGGCCATTAATCATCTAAACATGTTCCAACACAAAATACAGGTATGAACCTAAAAATGAGCATGATATGTCTCCTTTAATCAATTTTCATGGGTGTTCTTTATTGTTTCTGATGCTGCTGCTGTTATCGTTCAATGAAGAGTAGGGCTGGGTACCGAATTCAATACTTTTTAGTCAACAATGTAAACTAGTGGGTAAAATGCCTCGTCATTCAATACCTATATCAATATATTTGGAACAAAAACACAGCTTTCACTCTCAGCTGTCCAACCCGTGTCTTAGTACTAAATCAGAGGGAGTCTCAATGTTTCCTGCTGGAGTTTATGTTAATATGGCATTATGCCATCACTGCTTGGATCAATGACAGTCTCTTAGGTTGTGTGCGAAATCGCACACCCTGCACTACAGAGTCAATGTGTATACTATCGTTCAACGTACTTTTGTGCAAATAAACAGTAGTGTGGATCTATTCGGACACACTAAGCTGTAACTTCAAGCTCACTTCCTGAGAGCCTCCTTTTTCATAATTTAACGGTGTAAAATAAAGAATCTGTCTTTAATCTCATCGCGATTAACACATTAATGCTGACAGCCCTAGTAGAAATATAAATTAAAGTGTTTTAACGTTGCGGAGCTCCTTGGTTTCTGTCTGTCTGTCCGTTTCGAACGTTCATTGTTACTACCGCATTGCATTGTGGGATACTTTTTCCAGCATAGTGTCCAGTGCGTAATATTTCACCGGAAATAGTATGCAATTCATGTACTATTGATTTCGGACATAATAAAAAAAATTGGACGTACTGTTTTAGCTACTTAAAAGTAGTATGGAATTTTGGATACAACCTTTATTTATGGAATTGTCAAAAACCTGACGGACGGCTAAATGAGATGAGCTGACTGTAGCATTCCACACATCCAGTAATCAATATATTGGCCCTCGGTGGTCCAAGAATGCACAGCATTTATTGGTTTCTTTTTTTACAGCCCAGACATTCAGGAGTCTGGAGACTTATAAAGCAGTTAACACATACAGTACATGTAGATACTATAGTCACGTTATCTCACACATATACTGTAGTTACCCTCAACCTTTCACACTCTGTAGCTGCAGGAGTGCATCTGTGGCTGCTGCACATAACACCCATCTCTAGCTTTCTGTGCTTCATTTGAATTGCTGTTGGTAGTTCGTAGTAACGTTATAATCTTGTGTGTGTACGTAGAAGCTGTAGTAAATGTCATTAAACTGAAGATCACTGCAACCGTTAAACAAGCATAATCATTCGAAAAGGACGCAGGTGCACTTAGAGTGGCTATAATACAAAAATAATGCAGTCATATTATCCTCCGTCATTATGTAATGCACAGCTACAGTATTATAATATCAGTTTCTACACAACCCAAACATTTGTTGTTGGGACATTACCTTTTACATTTACATTATGGTAGCCTGTTTTACGAGTCCAGTTTTGTGCCTGTACAATAATGTACCCATAAACAATGATACAGTATATCATCAAGTATTCAAGTTAAATGTGGGGTTTATATGAATACTGAATATCCATGGAACATTCATAGACATCACCTTGGGCACTGTCAAATTATGATGGGCATGTATTTCACTATTTATGTACATTATATAGACTAAACAATTATTAAATAGCAAAAAATCCTAAACAGATGAATCAACAATATAATCAGTTTAGTTGCAGCCCTACGACTTCTCATATGTCTTTATTTAATAAGTAGAATCCTTTGGTTTTGCTATTTTCTGACACACTGTACAGTATGTGTTCCCATAATCCCCACATCAGTGGGGATTATGGGAACACATACTGTACAGTGTGTACCCTAACTCAGCACTCCTGCCAGTGTTCACAATGAATTGTCAGAAATATGAAAGCAATGCTACCTTCCAGGCACTCCTCTCACAACAAATATTTCTGCTAATGGTTGTCTGGAATTTGAAATCACTCAGCAGCAGTGTATCGTCTCTTTGCTATCGTACCATCTCACTCTGAATTCTTTGGGGATGTCTCAGCCTGTGCCCCACGTCTTACTTCCTAACCCAAACTACAGCCGTGAGGCTTTGCTGTTATTGCCTCAGTTCCACAGTAGACCACAGTAGGTTTTCCTCTGATGAATGATCTGAGAAATGATCACAAACTGTTAACACCGCATTACGTGGTGGTGGCACAGAATGTGTGAAAATTCTGCGTGACCACCACGGAAAACAATGCCAATGTAAAGTCAATGAGAAGATGACCTAGCATTAAGAGCGACTACGGTAGCGAGTACTTGTACTTTACTTGAGTCTTTTTCTTTTCATGCCACTTTCTACTTCTACTTCGCTACATTTCAGAGAGAAATATTGTACTTTTTACTCCACTACATTATTCTTACAGCTTTAGTTACAAATTAAGATTTCTGCACACAAAACACGTACTTTATAAAATCTGATGTTTTATTATAAATGAAACTAGCCAACAATATAACGGCCTACAAGTCCAGCTGAAATGATTAGACCATTAAACACACAACTGTTTGGATCCTTTACACTTTCTAAAATGGGAAGTTTTTCTCCATTGATACTTCCACACTTTTACTTTTGTAACATCTTTAACGCAGGACTTTTACTTGTAATAGGGTATTTTTTTTTACAGTGTGATATTAGTACTTTTACTTAAGTAAGGGATCCGAATACTTCCTCCACCACTGTCCCTCCGTCCTATCCTCTTACTCCTAGGTCTCCCCCCCCCCCCACCCCCCGTTTTTCACTTCACTTCTGGGGGAGTCACATCATCCCAACCTCACATTGTTCAGGTGCCGCCGGAAGATCAGTCAGATGTCCCTCGTTTTTGGCCGGATGTCCGTCACCTTCCTCTTTCTTTGTGTTGGCGTTCTAAACTCCGGTGGATTTATGAGGACTATGGTTAACTGCTCCTCAGATCTCCGCATGCCAATAAACCAGAGCATGTTTTGTTCCCATCCCAGAAAACTGTTTGGACTAGCCAGACTGTGGAGGAAGGTCTGGCAATGCAAGACTAGTAATCGACTATTCTACCAACTATTGCAGCGACTAATCGAGCAATCGGATGATAAATACCTTTACTTTATTGAAGAGCAATACCAAATACACAAAAGAGAGTTGTTTCCTTTTTAGAAAATGCTACCATTTCCATTGCTTAAATTGCATGCAATATTATCCGTCAAAAAACTAAACCCATTAAATGCCTTTAAGTATCATATTACAGTCTGGTTTTTGAAGAAAATATTTTCTGAAATGCAAAAACAACCTTAAACTAAGGCATAGATTAAAATTACAACGATAATAATACATAAACCTGCCTTTCACAACTACAAGTTTCAACCTAACTACAGCTCAGGCATTACGTAAGCCTTAACCGTCATGTGTAGGAGGAACAACGAGAGGACAGATGGGTTGGAACAAGAGTCTTCTCTGAGTGCTTTTTCAAAGCAAGCTTGTAATGATATACAACTTCTTAAATGTCTCTCTTCATATTGGTGTGTGTGTGTGTGTGTGTGTGTGTGTGTGTGTGTGTGTGTGTGTGTGTGTGTGTGTGTGTTTGTATTTTCTGTGGTTATTTTCTTGAGTAAAACTTAGGGACATCGTAACAGTACTATATTGACGTTTTTAACCTTAATGTCCAAAAGGTTTTTCAATTCCATTTTCTACCTTCTTTCAGTTTGTCACAAGTCCAATTACAGATATTAAACGCTGCAGTGCAGCAATGTCAGAAGTAACCGAGCCAGGATGTAACTCGGATCCCCCTGATTGGTGATTAAACAGTGTGAGCTGTAGAATGGATGCGTTGTGATTTGTGAGACGGGTGAGCACACATGAAAGGGTTGTTGCAGCTGTCTCTACACCACCGTTGGCAGACAATAGTAATAGTATGGAGAAATGCTGTTGATCCAGGAAGACTGTGGAAATCCAGCACTTAAGTCACCTCCCGGTCTTCCTGTCAAAGCACACCTAATGACACGTCAAAGATGTTGGAAATTGTCCCCAAACTTTCTCCGAACCCTTTCTAAAAGACTTTCTGTAATCTTTCAACCTGGGTGGGTTTTCAGGCACACTCTGTGGAAATATTCAAAGCTTTCATGAATTGTGTGTGTGTGTATTTTCTTGTGAATATATTTCAGCAAAAAGTGTTTAGCGGTCACATAGATTTAACATACCGTATACTGAAAGGCAGATAAACTGAATGTGTATTTGAGCTGTCGGCTGTGTGCATCTGCACGGATGGTGAAGTTGATGGGATTCATGTTGTTCTGGATTTCATTTGAGAAAGGAGGAGGATCAAAGTAAAATACAGTCTGACCAGTGCTCTGTCCGTAAAATTGCTGGTGTGCTGAGGCAGAAGGCAGTGGTTTGTATCGCTCTGATCCCTGGATTCACAGCGATCTATCGCAGCACATATTTGGCCTTGATGTGCAATCAGTGAAGTTGTAAAGACTGGGCTGGACTTGTTCCAGGTGCTTGCAGTTCAGTAACCACATGGAATCAGTGGAAACCACAAGAAACCCATTCTGGATAATCCACAACAAGCTACAGCTTATTGTAGGCTTGTGCAGTGCATTCATTTTGATAACCGCAGGGTTATCAAGTATTCTTAAGTCATATTTCGGTTGGATTGTTCTTTTGGGGTGTCCCCATGGCCTAGTAGTGCTTATCATGTAAGCACACAATGTCCCGGGTTAGATTTTTGTGTCCTGTCTATCTTTACACTCAATTGTCAAGTAAAGGCAAAACAAACAACATAAATAAAGAAGTTTTTTATTATTATTATTTATATATATTTATAATATTTTTCTATGTTTCCCCCTCTCATTCGAGGACTGCCCATTTCTCATACATTCCATTGTTCCGACTTCTCAATAACCCGAAAAATTCCCTTTGGTCCTACAGGCCACTAGTCCGACGTCCCTTTGGTGGCGAAATTACGAATCCCACTATGGCCACGCCAAGATCTGCCCTACGAAGCAGCTCGATTGGTTGGGTTTAGGCATTTGACCTTGAGTGGTTAAGGTTAGGATAGCCGATTGGTTAGGGGATAGGACCTGTACAAATGGGGTTACGTTACCTTGCGTAAGCATGGACGCCTGGCCAACAAATGCTATTGAAGGGAGGGTCTTGGCGTGGCCATAGTGGGATTCGTAATATCGCTGGTGGACGTCGGACTGGTGGGCTGTAGGACCAAAGGGAATTTTTCGGGTTATTGAGAGGTTGGAAAAATGGAGCAACGGAGAAAAGACATGTCACTTTCATTCCCCCTGTTCTGGCGTTTCTGAGCCCCTAAACCAGAGACATTTGGAAACACTTTTGACCCGTTTTGGTTTGGAATCTGCGGGATTGTGTTGCAGTCTCAATGGCCACAAACGGAAACCTTTGGCAACAACGTTTCGCTGCCTGATTGGGTCATGCCGTCTTGTTCTGACGGTTC
Source organism: Gymnocephalus cernua (assembly GCA_023631565.1). Lineage (NCBI taxonomy): Eukaryota > Metazoa > Chordata > Actinopteri > Perciformes > Percidae > Gymnocephalus > Gymnocephalus cernua. Next base: position 8,799,652 of record CM042432.1, read on the forward strand.
TGAGACTAAGCTACTAACGTTACCATGACTACTGGCAAGAGGGGGAGTATACACGCTGCCTCCTGTTTATGCCCAGTATACCAGAATGTTGATGAAATATGAGGTTTCCAAATGTCTCCGTAACAGTCACTGTTTGTGCTGAAACACAGAGCCAGCCATCATAGGGTTAAAATTGCAATGGGTTTCAATATGTCTTTCAAATCGTCTCCTTATTGGCTACAAGGCTAGGGGTGTTCCATAGCATGACATTTTAACTGGCTGAAGCAAATGTCGATCAAACCCACCTGACCCCAATTCACTTCAGAGCCGTGATTGGGCTGTAAGCATGTCTATCTCCGGCTCCCGGATACAGATTGACTTATGAGAGGTCTTGTTTGATTCCTAAGGCGTCAGAGAATAAAATGGATGTGCTCATTGGCCGTTAGACGGCCGGAGTGAGAAGAGAGACGCGTTTGAAGCATAGACAGTTAAATAAATGGACCAACAGATCCTGTTGCTCTGGACAGAGACATAGGCAGTTAAATAAATTGACCAAGACATCCCGTTGCTCTGGACGGAGACCAGTGAAGTCTATTAGAAGCACTTTTCCGGTGATAGCTGAGCGCAGCTGCAAACTGAGCTTGAAGACGTAGATGTGACGTGAGCAACGTGTCTGAACGTTGTAAGTCTTCTGGTAGCTGTGCCAAGAGAAATCTCAATCATTCCCAATCTATCAGAGACGGAGAGCGTAGGTATATGTAAGGAGATAACATAGGCACAGGCTAATCATTGCTAACTAAAATGCTAGTTAACATTAGTAATTAAACTAAACAGCTAATGTAAGTCCAAACTTCCTCTAAAATAAAAATTCCTCTACTATGCGACAGTAGGTCGCGTGGTTATGACACAATCGTTAGCCTATTTTTATAAAAATGTCTACTACGAGCCATAATGTAAGCTACAAGGTAATGGAGCCTTTTATACATTGTCGTGTTTCTTTAGAAATAAACAATGGACAAATAAAGTATTTAAATGCTTCAGATGTAAAGTTATTGGCTGTCAAAGTGACGCAAAAATGAATGGCAGTCAATGGAATGCTAACGGCGGGTGATGGCTTATTAGCATCAAAATGGCGCCATAGCAGCTTCGCTCTGTTGAGGCAGGCTTACCCCCTTGGAGGTTTGAAGAGCCCAGAAGTGGAATCGCGTATAGCTTTTTTTGTAACTCAGGGCTCGTAAACTTCAAGATTTTGAGGCAAGCAGCTCGTTTTGGATTAAACAACTTGGATATTCCATTTCCTTGGACTCTTGTGGATTTATGAAAACAAAGTTATTGGGATTATATCACCTCTGTGGATAACGGGACAAGAAAAAGGTATGAATGCACAGACACCAGCTGTGCAGTCTAATTTGAATTAATTTATTTTCTTTAACTTTATAAAAGTTGTATAACTGCTATAAATCATCTTGTGCTTTGTGTGTGGGCTTAATTGAATCTTGAGAGGCTAAGCTTTTAGTTGTTGTATCGTATGACCATATATCTTGAAGATTTAATGCTTTAAAGTTATAAAAACGTTTAAAAGTGGAGGTAACAGCGACGCCACAGCCACTAATTGTGCCGGACATGGTACAGTGATCCTTAAGAGGTTTTAACAGCTACTTAAATTGTACAGGTTTTAGCTTTGAGTTTTTAGCCTGAGTTTGTAGTTATTTCGAGTGACATACAGACAGACAGACAGACACACACACACACACACGCACACACAATGATCTGACAACAGACAAAGACAACACACAGACTAAATACTAGTGGTGGGCCGTTATCGGCGTTAACGTGCTGCATTAACGTGAGACTCTTATCGGGCGATAAGTTAATCTATTCTCAAAGTTGGGTTGGGAGCTGGGTCTTGGATACTACGCAAGCTATGATGACTTTCACCTTGATATTTTAGCGCGGATGTATACAGCCTACTGACTGTAAAACAGTTCATCACGTCCAGCTGGGAGGAGGCCTCGGGAAAGACCCAGGACTAGGTGGAGGGATTATATCTCCAACCTGGCCTGGGATCCCCCAGTCAGAGCTGGTTAATGTGGCTCAGGAAAGGGAAGTTTGGGGTCCTCTGCTGGAGCTGCTCCCCCCACGACCCGACACCGGATAAGCGGACGACGATGGATGGATGAATAAACAGTAACAGTGTTTCCCACACATAGACTAATGTGCGGCGGTGCGCCTCACAATCAACACCACCCGCCGCACTTGCATTTATTAATTCTTTTTACCGCTATTTAAAACATGCAGCTATTCGTTCAGCAGCATATTTACTTCCATGCTCTCCTCCGTCTCTCTGTCACTTGCGTCTGCCAGTGTGTTAATGTTAGAGTCCCGACCCGACTCTTAGCAAACAAGCAATTTCGCCCACTTTAGAAAGTTAACTAGTTGCAAGTTTGCGGAATAATGCAGTTGGATTGTAAGTAGCAGCTGTGAATCAAATAAATGTATTGTAAATAATGTTATGTTTGCTGCTTCATCCCAGATGAGTATTGAAAAGTATTTTCCGCGACTGAAAAAGACCACCGCAGAAACACTGTAGTAAACACAAGTAGGCTACATCTTATTGAACATGATTTATTTTCATCACCAATTATCATAGTAGAACAGCTTTCTCAGTTTGTGATGCATTTTGGAAACAGGAGATGAGCCCCTGGTCTAATGCGTCACCTGGCTTGAGAAACCCATTCTCAAAGACTTACTTTTAGTCATTATTTGGGTAGCACACATATTCTGAATGCCTTCGGGCAGAATTCAAATTAGCCATTTTAATCTAGATTAATTCCAAGATTACAGTGATATTAATCTAGATTAAAACAATTAATCTATGCCCACCACTACTAAATACACAAGGTAACAAGGGTGAAACAAGGGACAGGAACAGGGCTCAGGAACAAGTGAAATGACAATTATGAAGTTAGTAACATTAAGAATGGAGTTCATTATAGAATGAAGGAAGTAGCTTGCCCCTTAAACACCAGCTGGCACTGGCCAGGCCCCTGTGGTTTACATGGGCTGGAAGCGTTGCTGCTTTAGTTCATATTTGGCTCAGGATGATGTAGACTAATAGCAGGAACATGAGAGTGGAGCCAGGTGCTTTCTCTTACTGCAGGTGCACTTCACTTCTGAGCGCTGCATTCTCAAAGATAGTTCTCTGGCTGAAAATGAAAGTTGCAATATGCGCCATAATCTTGCAATGTTCTTGTCTCAAATCAGGTACACACCTACAGACTTTAGAGTCTCTGCTGAGGCTGCTGGTTATTTCATCAGTTCAGGTGATGCGTTTAGTGCTTTGCTCATTTTGCATGCTGAGTCCATGTCGCGTATAATTCTTTGAAGTTACAGAAAACTTGATTTAGGATCACATTTCTAACAGTATGTGTAGGGTTGGGCATCATTTTGATTTTAACAATTCTGATTCCAATTCCAATTCTTCCTTTGATTTTTTCCTTTCATAGATCAGAGAAACATGTTCTCTTGATTCAATGGTGATATAAAGTTTTACCGGGCTTTTTCAATGTAAAATAAATACACTGTATATTATGAGCCCCCCAACCAGAACTGGAAACACTACAGAGCAGCTTCACCAAGTTCAACCCAAATTCAATTCAATTCAATTCAATTTTATTTATAGTATCAAATCATAACAGGAGTTATCTCAAGACACTTAACAGATAGAGTAGGTCTAGACCATACTCTATAATTTACAAAAAAAACAACAAATCCCCCCAAGAGCAAGCACTAGTGCAACAGTGGCAAGGAAAAACTCCCTTTTAGGAAGAAACCTCAGACAGACCCAGGCTCTTGGTAGGTGGTGTCTGACGTGCCGTTGGGGTGCATCACAGTATAGTAAATAAACAGTGGCTAAAAAAGTGGGTGTAGTAGTGCAGGGAGCAGCACGGCATAGCAGGGTATTTCTCAGCAGAACCACGGCAACAGCTGGAACCATGATTTTGGTGCCATCCTAATCCTAGGATTTCATCCTGGGTGAAAAAGAAACAGAAAGACTCCGGGGAGCAAGCTCCCCAGAGCTAGGTTAGTAACAAGCATTTCTAGGACAGAGAAGCAGGTGGGCCGGGCTAGGCAGATGCTGCAACTCCTCACTCCCTAACTATAAGCTTTATCAAAGAGGAGAGTCTTAAGTTTACTCTTGAATGTGGTGACAGTGTCTGCCCCCCGGACCCAGACTGGGAGCTGGTTCCACAGGAGTGGAGCCTGATAGCTAAAGGCTCTGGCTCCCATTCTACTTTTAGAGACTCTAGGAACCACAAGTAACTCGGCATTCTGGGAGCGCAGTGGTCTAGTGGGACAGTAAGGTACTACGAGCTCTTCAAGATATGATGGTGCTTGACCATTTAGAGCTTTGTAGGTCAGGAGGAGGATTTTAAATTCAATCCTGGATTTTACAGGGAGCCAATGCAGAGAAGCTAATACGGGAGTAATATGATCTCTTTTCTTAGTTCTTGTCAGAACACGAGCTGCAGCATTCTGGATCAGCTGGAGAGTCTTAAGTGACTTGTTTGAGCTTCCTGATAGTAAGGAATTACAATAGTCCAGCCTGGAAGAAACGAATGCATGGACTAGTTTTTCAGCATCATTCTGAGACAGGATGTTCCTTAATTTGGCAATGTTACGAAGATGAAAAAAGGCTGTTCTTGAAGTTTGTTTTAAGTGGGCATTAAAGGATATATCCTGGTCAAAAATAAGTCCTAGATTTCTGACAGTAGTGCTGGAGGCCAGGGCAATACCATCCAAGGTAGTTATATCTTTGGATATTGAGGATCGGAGGTGTTTAGGACCCAGCACAATCACCTCAGTTTTGCTTGAGTTTAGCATCAGAAAGTTGTAGGTCATCCATGCTTTTATATCTTTGATACATGCTTGAAGTTTAGCTAATTGACTGATTTCATCTGGTTTGATTGAAGGATGACATGCGGCTGTATTTTTCATCGCTGATCAGGTTTGGCAGGGGTCCAGAGAAGACTATTGAGTCCGACATAGTCTTTGCATATGCACAAAGTGACTCAACATTAATTTTAGTGATCTCCGATTTACATAATCGGGGTTATCATTGCCACCTACGTGGAGTATGATCTTACTGTATTTACTGTTATTTTTATTTTTAGCCAGCAGCTTTAGATTAGATTCTATATCGCCCGCTCTGGCCCCAGGGACGCACACGACCGCGGCCTCTGGAGCCGTCATCCTAACGTTTCGCAGTATAGAACTCCCAATAACCAGAATCCGCTTCTCAGCGGTTGTATCAATGAGTGGGGAGAACCGGTTAGAAAGTTGAGGATGCCCCGATTTGGAGTGACCACCGCTATGTGCACCCCCCGGATTACAGTTACTGCTATGCTTCCTTTGGACAGTAACCCACCCGCCCGACTGCTTGGGGTCTGCCGGGGGACTGCTAGCAGAAGCTACATGTTGGCCCGCACCAGCTACGCTAAGCTGGCTAGCTACGGAAGCATACGACTTTGATTCCATAGTGTGGAGCCGTGCTTCAAACTCACTAAGCCTCGCCTCCAGAACAGCAAATAAACTACATTTATTACAAATGTCATTATCACTGAAGGAGGCAGATGAATAGCTGAACATTTGACACACAGAGCAAGAGAGAGCAGGAGATGGAGAGGAATTGGCCATTGCTAATGGCTGAGTTAAAGTAGCTAACAGCGTTTTAATCGTGAGATCAGCGAGGCAGTCGTCGTAAGGGAAGATAGCTACAGCTACGTGCTTGAGTGTAACTGGTGTAGTTTAAATGCAATTTGAGGCAAATAGCCGTTAAATTAAACAGACGTTATGCTTATGCCCCGTTGATGCGGGCTCTAAGCAAGCAAGTGTAGGCCTAGCCAGTTTAAATGCAATCCAGGCAAATAACCGCTAAGTTAAACAAATGCTTATGCCCCGTTGATGCGGGTTTTAAGCAAGCAAGGTTTGTTTTTAAATTAATGTAATCCAGGCAAATAGCCACTAAATTAAACAGATGCTTGCTTATGCCCCGTTTATGCGGGCTCTAAGCAAGCAAGTGTAGCTAGGCCTAGTTAGTTAGCTAGTTTAAGTGCAATCCAGACAAATAACCGCTAAATTAAACAAATTGAGCTTAGCTATGCTTATGCCCCGTTGATGCGGGCTCTAAGCAAGCATGGTTTGTTTTAAGTTAATGTAATCCAAATGAAGAGTTAGTTTGTGCTTAACACTGACAGTGTATCAATAACTCCAATAGCAAGACACAGATCCACTCAACAACCATTAAGCCCAGTTCAGACCAAAGATTTGCAACGAGATAAAACAGTTTTAGAACATTGCAGGGAAAAGTTGCAGCGGTATGAACCAGCCCATCTCAGCTCAAATCAAATCAGCTGATGGTGTGGCTGCGACTCAGCTGGTCGAGTCTCCAGAGGCTGGTTTTAGAACGTAAGAGACGTCTCCTGTTTCAACAGCCAATAGAGAGGTCAGCTGGTAAGTCAGCTATAAACTATAAAAATAACATTATCTGTAATCTATTTTATTTTTATGTTACAAACAGCTGGTCAAAATGACAGAGTTTTAGACAGAGCCTCAACGACCACCCAAAGCACGGTAACGTTATATGGTCAAGCGAGATAGAGAGTGACTGAAGAGAGCATCGTTAGAACAAAGCAGGGAATCAGAGAAATAAACCTATGTTTTTGCTGATTCATCACTAGAAATGTAACTGTAGCAAGCATCTCAATAATATTAACGTTATCCACATTCATATTTAGACAAAACAAATGATATATCCAGCTACAAAAAAGCCTAAAAGTCGGAACATGTTCGCTCCAACAGCTGTAACAGATGTGCATGTAACAAATATACACCCAGTTGCCAGTTTATTAGCTACAACTTACAGAAACTAATTCAGTCTGCAGTAAGTCCTGCCTTTATGAATGTTGAAACATTCATCCATCCATCCATCTTCATCCGCTAATCCGGGGTCAGGTCGTGGGGACTTCCCTTTCCCGAGCCACACACACCGACTGGGGATCCCGAGGCGTTCCCAGGCCAGGTTGGAGATATAATCCCTTCACCTAGTCCTAGGTCTTGCCTGGGGGCATCGCCAGGGGGCATCCTTACCAGATGCCCAAACCACCTCAACTAGCTCCTTTCAACGCAAAGGATTAGCGGCTCTACTCCGAGCTCCTCACGGATGACTGAGCTTCTCACCCTATCTCTAAGGGAGACGCCAGCCACCCTCCTGAGGAAACCCATTTCGGCCGCTTGTACCCTGGATCTCGTTCTTTCGGTCATGACAGTTGAAACATTCATTGTTTGTCAAAAGTGTTTTAGAGAGGAGGTGATTCAACTGTATGGTGTTTTGCAGTGCTGTTGAATTGTATTGTGTTTTACCTCATGGTGTTTCTAATATTCAGTAATTGATGTAAAGGGGGCGGACAAAATATACATATATTTTTACATATAATACCACTTCTAAGTGTTGAGCGGTAAAATTCAACAGTTCTCTAACTGTGGCTGCTGAAATGATACACACAATTCAGAGTCAAAACTACGGAAGCCTATTTCATTCACCATAGAAAAAAAATGTAGACACGTTATCTCGTAATTACGAGAAAAGATCTCGTAATTTTGAGAAAAGATCTCGTAAATATGAGATAAGGATCTCGTAATTACAGACATTATCTGACATTAAGCGTTGCTGCTCACCCAGTCGCCCTGCTGCCCTGTTGTGAAGCAGATCCATAAAAGGACTTTGGGTTAGATTATTTGACAGTTTTCCGTGGTTATGATGAGCAATGTGAGAGAGAAATTTGGTAATCATTGATCATTGTTTAGGTACAGTAAACCACGTTAAGCTTTTAGAATGTCCCCAACAAGATATGCCGCTTCAAGGTGTTTAAAATTATATATAATAATTATTATATATTATTAATGATCTTTTCTCAAAACTTCGAGATCTCGAATGGCTCAAAATTTTCTCTGTCTCAAGATGCCAGACTGATCTGCGAGTGGAAAACTGGAGCTCACGAGATCAGAATGGTCTCACGAGGCTACCAGTTTCCTGCCACCATGCACACATGCATGCTGGGTAACTATGGGACTACAGTTGAAAATTAGCCATCTGGCTAGCACTGGTGCATTTACAGAAATGTTGATTAATGTGCATTGTCCTAATACAATTAATAATATTTGTTTACAGAACCTCTATCGTTAACATCAGTTCTCTTTGCAGGTGTCATTCTATGAATGTGTGAGGTGGTAGCCAATCAGCAGCAGTGTCAGGACCAACAGTCAGACCATGGACCTTAGATTCAGACGGCTGTCGCCTCTCGCCGGGGGAGCTCTTCATCTGGTGCTGCTGGCCGGACTGGTGCTGCCTTCTCACACAGAGAGTGAGTACACATATTCTTCATACAGCTCCGAGCTCTGCCCATATGTCAGCAGTGTTACAGACAGCTAGGATCCATTAGCTGCAATGGAGGCTGCAGAGTAGAGCTGGGTACCCAATTCAATACTGTAATGTAATGTACTGAGTATCGAAAAATGCCTCGTCATTCAATACCCAATTTCAGTACCTAAGGAGCAAATCGCAGAGCAAGTGAGCCAATAAGCATGCAGCATGTTTCTACCAAGATCTAATTATGCTGGTGATTGGCTGTCTAACATCGTAGAAACACGCCGGAAAAACTAAGTTATACAGAGACGGGACTTACGTTGTAGGAGCTGAAAAATAAATTTGTACCGATATGTGTAATGTAATTTATTTTTGTTAAAGGGCAACTACTATAGCATTTTAGAACATGTTTACATTTATTTTTCTCACACTGCCCATGGCTGCTGCACCTGTATTCACCCTCTGTATGAGACGCTCTGCCCTCCTCCCGAAAAAGGCCAGTCTGCTCTGATAGGCCAGCGTGCTTCATGGAATGTCCGGAACCTCCGCTCCGTGTTTCACTAGTTGAAGCTGGAGCTACTGCAATGGAGTAAATAGCTGGACTTTGTACTGTGAAAAATCACCAATAATGTCTTCTAAATCAAATATTACACAACTGGACATGTCCCAGCAGTAAAGTGACCGGAATTTAGGGAGAAATGACCAGCATTGGCCGAGATTACACCTATGTCGCGTTAGCATGTAGCTACTTAATAGCTAGTAGTATGCTAATGTTAGATTGTAGTGGAACGAAGCAGCACTTTCTACCATCACAAATCTCAGATAAAGGCTTCTGAACCAAACACTACCCAATCAGACATGTTTCAGCAGTAATGCAACCCATAATTGGGGAGAATTTAACAACATTGGCAGCCCAGATGACATTGTTTACTGCCGTTAGCCATGTAGCTACTTTAGTTAGCAGTTGACACTAATAGAATATAGCAAATAAATGCTTTTAAATCAAGTACTACTAACAGAAAATGTTTCAGGAGTAATGCGCTTTATTTCACAGGAGAGAGAGAGAGAAAGAAAAGAAACAAGCAAGACAAGTGCTTTGTTGTTGCAGGAAACATTCAGCTATTCCACAAACTCTGGGTAGTTCAGTGCTTGTGTTTGGTGTTTTAAAACTTTCCTGTGGCAGTGATGTTTCCTGTACGGGACTCTCACACTGCCTCAGACCATAGCTCAAAACACACTGACAAGTCTGATCTCCAGTTACATGATTGGCCACCGCAATGTGACCCACTGTGTTTTTTTGCATGTCCACAATCGCACTACCCCCAAAAATGAATTTTGCTGGACCGTCAGACGGCCAACGCAGGCTGTGTGAATGAGGCCTTATTTGTTGAGCCAAAAGTACACATTTTATCTGAACAGTATGCAGAGCATTCCTGTGCTTCTGATTGGTTTGGATTGTCCATCAGAATGGTTTTAAATGTGAGTAGCTCCAGAGGAGTCCTATGCACAGACAAAAACTCCTCATCACACTATCTCACTGCATTGTCACCCAATCTTTGCATTGTACTGTACTGTTGTACAGTTCACCAGACCTTGCCCATTCACACTCAGGGGCCAGATCACAAAGAATGGATTTTGGCCGTTGATAGCACCATGAATTGCTCATCACTTGCAACTGCTATCTGCCCCGTCTCAAGGTCCGATTCACAAAAGATATTACTCTCATGATATTACAGCACACATGCTCCTATAAAGTTTTGCAGCTGAGTGCAATTTGCTCTTTTTTTGCATCTGATCGGCGGGTTGTTGTAGTGCAGCTGTAGTCTGGCTCTCCATCAGCTCTCTCACTCCATACAAGCGGAGGACACAACTTATAGATGTGATACAGTTATCACCAACTCTCTGAAGATGCTATTAATGGCACTGTAACTGTGTGTGGCTGTTAGCGCTAGTCTTTGTGAATTTGCATAGAAAGGGGCAAATTTTGTGCCAATAATCAGCATATTATGTAGTTGAAAGATGTGCAAATAGCACAGGAGTTTAGATACACTATTTGCTTGGCAGCGCAGTTAGGGGTGCATTTCACCCTTTGCGGATGCTTTAAGAATTACACGTTTTCTTTTTGACTTATTTGTGCAGCTTAAGCGGCCACACAAGCAGCGCAATCCCAATAAGTACACTTATGTGGAATTTGCCTCAGTAAAAGCTGCATACATAAACAAGCAAACAAACATATTAAACATTAATAATAGGAAATAAACAATAAACACAGAAAAACAAATATATACATACAAAATAATTGTTACTGTAACTGATAACTTGCATAAGAAAAAGAAGCTGAAAAAAGAGGCTGAATGGGTCGAGTAAATGCTCACATTTACTAGTGGGAGTTGTTTTTACTTGACACTCCAGACTCTGTTTCTACAGTACTGTGAAGGACTGTATTACCGTGAAAAAAAAGGCATTTAGTCCAATGACCACATAGGCTAAAACGTAGGTTGCCTCCATAGGGAGACATTAGAGGACAACCTCCAGGCTCCAAAAAACTATTGGACTCCATGAAAACAGCCACCAACATGAAACCTGCAAAGAAATCTCAACATGTTGTCGAGGAAATGGCTAAAGCAAATGAGCTGAATGTTTTTTTACTAGAGGTTTGATAATTATGACTGAATGTGACATGGTGCTTGATAGGGCTGCACGAAATGAAAATCAAAATCACGATTGATTGCACATTTTACCTCGATAACGATAAATGAACGCTCATTTTTTTTTGTGATGAGTTTATTTTGTCCTCATAGTTCATTGGCAAGGTTTGTACTGTAAATAGGCTCAAATATTGAAGGTGAGATATTTTTTTCAAAAGTGCTTATTTTGTTATTTTAAGCAAATCAGTGTCAACAAGGCCACAGGTCCAGAAGGTATCTCTGCTTGTCTGTTACCAACATGTGCAGATGAATAGACACCTGCCTGGTGTCCCAATACACACTCTGTACCAACACAATCATCACACCACGTCAACACATTATGTAATAAAACGTCAAAATGTAATACATTTATACTTCATTATGTAATAACACCCGCATTATGTAATAAATGTAGTGATGTGTGCTGACCAATGGAAGGTACTAATCTACTAAACAGTATATTTTTTAATTGATTCACGCTAGAATTCATAAAATAAACATGACAATGTTATAAAAAATGAATGGACAGGCGTTTTGCTTGGGTATTACATAATGCACCATATTACATTTTTGTAAAAAAAAAAAAAAGAAAAGTGCAACCATCGCATTTAGTAAGAACATTATTGCTATTATTAACATTATTACAAAATGCGGAGACATTTATTACATATTGTGTTCAGGTTTTTATTACAAAAAGCGGCAGATTATTACATAATGCCGGTGTTATTACATAATGAAGTGAATATTTATTACATTTTGACATTTTATTACATAATGCGTTGTTATTACATAATCCATTGTTAAAAACCCTGTCCACGGGGGGAAAAAAAGATGAAAAATCAAAAACAACAAAAAACCCTAGAGGATTGTGAGGCCCCTAGAGGCAGGAGACACCCTGTGCAACAGTGACTTAAGAGGAGAAATATCATATATGGAGACAAAGTTTTATTTATATAGCACCTTATAGATTTGTTTATTTGACAGGGACAATGCACATCTCCTTAGCAGTACCAGAGTTAGCTATAAGCTAGTCTATAATAGCGACGATTAGTTCCCGGGATTGTTCTGGTGCCGACGGAAATTGAAATGTCCCTCATTTTCGTCCGGATGTCTGCCACATTCATCTTTCTTTGTGTTGGCATTCTAAACTATTCTGTTGCATGACAAACAACTTTTGAACGTACACATGTTCAACCAAAAAAGTTCCTTCTTGAGGCCATTTTCTAGAGGCACCGTTGCTCCGTCCTGCGATTGGGATTTGTTTAAAGTTTGTTTAAAGAAAGGCTGCGTGATGAGTCTGTCTGTGTAGTTACTCAGATACTCTCCACAGCTGTACCCTGCATCCAGTAATGTGAGGAGAAGAAACAGTAAAAAAGGTCAACGACATGCCACGCCCGTTATGAGCACTGAGTCAGGGTTCATGGCTGGGTTTGGAGACTAAAAAATGATCTGCATGCATTGACCAGAGCCTTGCTAATGCAATGATGGTTCTTTACGTCTCCCATGAGAATTCCATTGAACCATGTCAGCTATGTTTAATGAGCACAACATCAATTTTGGGGATGGCAAATGCAGTAGAGGTGAAAGGCTGAGTAGGAACATGGAAAATGTAATTTCATATTAGTCTAGTCAGTAAGGGAAATGAGTTTAACATTATATACAGCTGACAGGAGTTAGTTAAAGGTCCCATGGCATGAAAATTTCACTTTATGAGATTTGTTAACATTAATATGAGTTCCCCCAGCCTGCCTATGGTTCCCCAGTGGCTAGAAATGGTGATAGGTGTAAACCGAGCCCTGGGTATCCTGCTCTGCCTTTGAGAAAATGAAAGCTCAGATGGGCCAATCAGGAATCTTCCCTTTCTGACATCATAAGGGGAAAGATTACCTCCCCTTCCTTTGCTTTGCCCGCCCAGAGAATTTGGCCCGCCCATGAGAAAGAGAGAGCGAAGCATGTGTCAGTACCCGATCCGTTCCGTCTGCCCGATCCGTTCTTCGCATGCGCATAAGTCTGCGCATGCGCAGAAGCTCATGCTTTTATGACTCTACCTGATCGGTTCTACGCTTGCGCGATTACCGGTCCGTTCTGCACATGTGCATACGTCTGCGTATCCACAGAAGCTCATGCTTTTACGACACTACCTAGCTAACTATTATGTAGCTGCATGCTAACGCAACATATCTGTTATCTTGGCCAACGGTGGTGATTTTTCACGGTAAAGTCCTGCTATATACTCCGCTGCTACCGCGAACAATCACCAATAAAGGCTTCTAAACCAAATACTACACAACCGGACATATCCCAGCACTAAAGTGACCGGAATTTTGGGAGAAATTACCGGCATTGGCCAAGATTACAGCCATGTCGCATTAGCATGCTACATAATAGTTAGCCGCTAGGAGTATGCTAACGTTAGATTGTAGTGGAATGAAGCAGCACTTTCTAACGTCAGAAATCTCAGATAAAGGCTTCTGAACTACCCAATCGGACATGTTTCAGCAGAATGAGACCCAGAATTGGGGAGAATTTAACAACAATGGCCAACAAGATGACATGTTTACTGCCGTTAGCATGTAGCTACTATAGTGGTATACAGCAGTGGTGGCTGGAAGAGCTGTCATCCCGTCTTTGAAAGGACACTTTTGTACGTTCACACTTTGTTGCGTTATTAGTCAAGACCATAGACAAGTATATTAATAATTAATTAATGGTCTATGGTCAAGACGAAGTATTACCAGTAAAACTATCAACATAAACAACACAACAATGACGTCAAGAAAAATATGCTGCCAGTTGCCATCAAGTGTTTTCTAACGCATGCGTGGTACAAATCGCACAGGTTTTCTGCTACGCAATTATGCGCATGCGAAGAACTGATCGGGCAGACGGAACGGATCGGGTACTGACAGCATGGCAGTTGGTCAAGGCCACACGCCCACCCTCCACCTTGCCCCCCCTCTCTCCTCCTCAATAGCATTTAAAGCTGCAGACACAGAAATGGCACTAAGGAATGCTCATTGTGGGACTGGATCTAGTGGCTGTAATTCTGCACCAAGGCTGAATTTCGGGAAAGACACTTCAGATACAGTATTAGGGGACCACTAAAGCCTATATAAAAGAGACTTCAGATACAGTATTAGGGGACCACTAAGGCCTACATAAAATATACTTCAGATACAGTATTAGGGGACCACTAAGGTCTATATAAAAGACACTTCAGATACAGTATTAGGGGACCACTAAGGCCTATATAAAAGAGACTTTAGATACAGTATTAGGGGACCACTAAGGTCTATATAAAAGAGACTTTAGATACAGTATTAGGGGACCACTAAGGCCTATATAAAAGAGACTTTAGATACAGTATTAGGGGACCACTAAGGTCTATATAAAAGAGACTTCAGATACAGTATTAGGGGACCACTAAGGTCTATATAAAAGAGACTTCAGATACAGTATTAGGGGACCACTAAGGCCTATATAAAAGAGACTTCAGATACAGTATTAGGGGACCACTAAGGCCTATATAAAAGAGACTTCAGATACAGTATAAGGGGACCACTAAGGTCTATATAAAAACATCCAAAAAGCAGCATGTCATAGGACCTTTAATCAAGCCTTGAGACAGTTATTCAAACATGACCATTGATGCCTGGCAGTTAATAGTAAATGTAAATGTACTTTCAGGCTACATTTACATTGCTACGTTTTGGTTTAATATCTTTTGCTATGTTTCGACCTCTCATTCCCCCTGCTCTGGCGTTTCCGAGATCGGAGACATTTGGAAACACCGACAATGTTTTGCCGCCTGATTGGGTCTAATCGGTCACACTGTCTCGCTACTAATGTTACCGTGGCAACTACCAGCAGTGAGCGGAGTCTACACGCTGCCTCCTGTTTATGCCCAGTATACGAGAATGTTGATGAGATATTGAGGTTTTGGCGTCCTTCTGAAAGTAACCTGTCAATCATTTAAAGCATTGTATGATGCACTCTTTTTTTATAATGCATTGCTCATTGTCCCGACAACAACAAAATATAAGTCAGTTTCTTTGTGTCTGTGTATTCATGTGTATTGTGTGTTGTAGTAACACCAGGTGCAAATGATTTTAGAAACACTGCTGATGCATGCTGGGAGCAGTTCCCAATAAGTAGGCCAGGCGGAGGCAGGGCGAAGCCTTTAAGCCTTAGAGGTCCTCGGAGGGCAATGTTTCTAATCAACAGGTTCATTATCAGGACTAGTTGCTTTATGGCTGCAAAGAACACATTGTGTAATTTCCTTCCAATTTAGCAGATAGGAATTCATCAGAGGGGCTGTGTCAGCAATTGCCTTCCTGTGTGAGCGCTGCACTCCAGAGAAAATGAGAATCATTAATTTCTCACTAAGAGTTGAGATTTTCGGAGATTGTTATAGAAACCAAATAACCTGACTCTGCTAGATGGATTGCTTCGCATTTGCTCAGCATATCCATCTGGGAACTTTCCGTTGGAGAACATTTGGGAAGGGGCGAAAATACTGGTTAGCTGATTGGATAAACCATCCGTCTATCACCAGCTATGTCAGTGATAGACGGACCAAATCAACCAATCAGATCAACGAAGTGTATGACGTACCAACAGAGCAACGACGAAGCCAGGCTCCCCCTGCTGCTGCAGGCAAAGCATAGCTCGTTAGCTCAGCAAGCAAGCAACATGTCGGTAAAGGATATTTGCCGTTTGTGTATCGAGAATTTAGGAATAAAAGGACCCATTTCAGGTTCCCGGTCCATATTCCAAAAGAAGGATCCAAGAGAAAAAAGCATTAGTGAGCGGCTAACTGAATCAGGGCTACCGCTGTCTGAAAATGTGTCTAGATCAGGTCAGTATATCAACATGCGTTGCTTCCGCTTGCTGAGCCTCGTGAGACCATCCTGATCTCGCGAGCTCTTCGTTGCATCACACAAACCCGCCTCAAAACCCAAAACCAACGCTGATTGGCCCGGTCGTTTGGCGAACGGCTCCATATTTTCTCTGCCTCAAGATGCCAGACTGATCTGCGAGCAGAAAACTGGAGCTCGCGAGATCAGGATGGTCTCACGAGGCTAGAAACCAAACCCTTTGAACCTAAATGGAACCAAAAGTGTTTGTTCTCCAATAGGATAGAATAGAATGAACTTTATAAATTCCCAAAGAGGAAACCAGGTCACCAATATAGACAAATAGACACTAGGGCTGCAACTAACAGTTATTTTCATTGTCGATTAATCTGTCTATTTCTCAAATAATGTATTAGTTTTTCAGTCTCTAAAATGTAATAAAATGCTAAAAATGTCTTGTCCACAACTCAGTTTACTGTCATAGAGTGAAGAAACCTTTGCCCCAGGAGGCTGGGGTTCATGTCCTGTTCTTGTCCCGTTTTTGTCCCACGTCTCACTGAATGATACATTTTGTAACCCCACCCACCATCTTTTCCTAAACCTAACTGTCCTGTTCTTGTGCAACATGTCAGTTAAACCGTCGTCCCGACCCAGGCCATCAAAAAGTACCGGCAAGAGTCCCGACCAAGCGCGTCTACATATGACGCTAAAGGAGACTTTTTGCGACAATAACAAACGCCAAAGGCACTGGACCAAACATTGCTTTTTGACGCGATGGGAGTGAGAATGTGTTGGTAAAAAAGAAAACGGCCTCTGCCTATAGGAACTATTGCCAGTGTTGTGTTGATGTTTGTGGTGGTGGTGTTTCTGCCTGAACACTCCATTGCATAATGTTATACAGTTTGGTCGTTTGTTGGTTCAGTTTAAGAAGAGAGTATTAGCACTTGATCGGATGCAATGGATTTCCCTGCTGTGCAAATACAGAAATGTGGGATGTTGTGAATGAGATGGATGGATGGAAATTTGGATTTGAATACAATTTATCACACAGAATCCATTACACACTCAACTCCACATGCTGAAGAAAATGAGCTCTTTCAGTGTAAAGAAGCATCAACAAAGTGAAGTGATGTCTGTGTGAGCCGGTTGCATGTTAAATGCCTGCTCTCCATAGGGAGGTTGTCTCCTGTCAGAGGGTCCCTGTCATAATGCTGTAGAGAAGATTTTTTTTTAAAAAGTTGATTTTTGAGAGGTTCAGGCTAGAATTTAAAACGAAAGAATAACCCCTTTTCAGATATTTTAAAACAGTTGAGCACAGTTGATGTACATATTTTTTTCCAGCTTAGCTGAGCCTGTAGACTGTTCAATAGAGCAAGGTTTTCAACAAACTTATTTTCAAAAAGTATTTAATGACCTATGTAATTAAATGTTCAAAATGGCCTGTAGTGCTTACCAAACTAAATACTAGATACAGATGATAAAAAAAATATATCAAGCAATTAAATGATACAATGGTTGTTTTTTAGCCCAAAGCACTCCGGTCGCACCCTACTTTAGCTCGACAGCCTATGCAATTTCTTGGCACACATACCAAGGCAATGTTTTTATTTGTGATAATTGGCTATATAAACAACATTGGCTTGACTTTACTTGACTTAACCCTGCTATTCACTTTATATTTGCTGCCATTGGGTCAGATCATAAACAGATGTAATATAGCATACCAGTTATATGAGGATGATAGCTCCATTTCTCATTCAAACCCAGTGAGGCATTTAGATTATCTAGGTTTCTTGACTGTCTCAACATTATTGGGGACTGGTTGGAAGAATAAGATTTACAGCTCAATGCTAAGATGACCAGGGTTCTCGTTGCTCTAGAAAAGCTCGTCCCCACGATCATGCATTGGGCCTCTTTTCTCTGCTGTCCGCTCCAACCTCTGTAATTTAGGGTGATATTTGATCAATCTTCGTTGTTCTACACTCATGTAAAGCAGCTGAACAGATCCAGTTTTTTTTCTCCACTTAAGCAATATTAGTAAACTGAGATCTGTAGTTTCAACTACTGAACTTGAGATGCTTATACATGCATTTATCTCATCTCGCATTAGTCTACATCAACAACGTTTGATTTCCGGGATTGCTCTGGCGCCGTCGGAAATTTTCGGACTGATGTCCGTCACCTTACTCTTTCTTTGTGTTAGCGTTCTAAACTCTGGTGGATTAATGAGGAATATAGTAAACTGCTCCTCAGATCTCTGCAGGGTAAATCCAGACAGCTAGCTAGACTATCTGTCCAATCTATGTTTTCTGTTGCACAACTAAAACAACTTTTGAATGAGCACGTTCGACCAAACCAAGGTCCTTCCTGAGGCTATTTTGCAGCGGCACCGTCATTGTATTCGCCGCTTAGCACCGCCCAAGACAATTGTGATTGGTGGAAAGAAATGCCAATAAACTAGAGTATGTTTTTTTCCCACCTTGGAATGTTGTTTGGACTAGCCAGACTATCCCCCGCAGCATTGTGGAGGAAGGTCTGGCAATCAGAGACTAATCTCGCATTGACAATTGTAACACACTTTTCTCCTCCGTAAGTCTAAAATTCTCGCTCTTACGTACAGAGCACCTGCATATGTGGCTAAGCTACTTCACCAATATTCGCCAGCTCACTCTCTTAGGTCTAATGGCCGTTATATACTAGACGCAGGGCGCGTGGCGCATCCAAATGTGACGTCATGGGATTGCCGTGAGTATTTATACTCGCGCGTGGTGGTAGCGGCACTAGTTGCAGTCGTCTCCTGAACAGCGGTGGCACTAAGGAGCAAAGGCTACCGATGTTTTTCTTTCTAAGGACTAGAAGAAGAAGAAAAAGATAAACAACGGCAGAACAGGCAGCAACAGTGCTGTCAATGCTTCGATTTAATTCAGTGACCTACTCTGTCAGATCAAGCCTTTCATTCACAAAAAAAGAACTCATCTTAACCCGGTAAGTTTACCAGAGAGACTTGCAGTCACTCCGCGAGTCCTGGCATCTGGATACCCAGGAGCTCGTTCATGCTTCTTGTTTCCGGTTTGTCGTGCGCCACTGAAAAAAATGGACTGGTGCGCGCCCTGTGCTCACGCGCTGAAAATCGGACGCGCCGGCCGGAAATTACGTCATTTTGATGTCATGATTGCATGCGCCACGCGCCCTGCGTCTAGTATATAACGGCCTTAATATGTTAAATTTGCTTTCTGCTTTCTGTTGCACCCGGCATAGGAACCATGGTGATCGATCTTTTGATTCCATAGCACCTAGACTATGGAATGCTCTGCCTCCTCCCATACTGTCTGCTGTTTCTGTGGACTCTTATAAAATCAGATAAAGACCTAACTTTTTAAACAGCCATTTTGGTCTGGATTTCATGTATTATTATGTAAATGTTATTGTGTTTGTGTTTTTTTATGCATTTTATGTGCTTTTAAAGTACTTTTTATCCGTGAAAAGTGCTTTCTGCATAAATGTCACTTATTTTACTTACCTTTCCCATGCAATATTATAATCCAACACAGCCATCAAGCTGCGGCTAACAACCATGCAGACAAAAACATCCACCTTCCAAACATAACCATTTATCACAGCCTGTCAGCAGCCTGAGCACGTGAATCCACAGCCATGTGCTTATTAAAAAATGACTCACAACTTCACTTTGAGATGACACCTGAACCCTAGACAACCTCGGCAAGATCCATACCACATACCAAAGTATTGACAACCGGTGAAATCCTCCAAGAATATAACCATAATGCAAACTCTTAAGAGAGTTAATAAAACTGCAAGAAAGATGAGAGAGAACCCTGTTGGTAACTTTATAGGGTTACTAATAAAAGGTAAACTGATAGTTAGTTAAACTTTAGTTAATAGGTATTTTACTGGTAACAAACAATTAAATGCTAATTAATAATGTTTACCAATTATTAGTAATGCTATATTAAAGGGTTAATAGAATGATTACATAGGGTATTTCACACTGTTCCTTAAGGTCTCCGAATAGGGTATGTAACATTGGTTGGGCTGAAAATGGCCCGGGTGCTGTCCTACGCGCCCTAATGTAACCCTGTGAAATAGTCCTAGAATGAAACGAGAGGTTTTCTGCTGCGCACTGATTGGTTGGTTTACAACAAGCTTCTTAAAAAATGCGATGGAATATGCGGGATATTTATGAAATTTTATGCGATGAACTTGCAAAAACTGCGGTTTGATGAAAAAGAGAAAAAAAAAGTGATTCCCCCAACACCGTGTTCTCACTAGGCGAAATTACGTCACTTCATAACGTTCCCATGGCAACAGGGGAAAATAGCTGCCCTTGTGTGAAGTTAACGCAACATTTTTCAACTTTCTGCTGAGATATATGTGACTTTTTTGCAACGAAAATGCGGGGATTATGAAATAATGCAAGCCCCGCATATTTTGCGCCACTCATCTTTTCTGGGGTAACTGAACCACCAACTACTGCTTACCTGGAGCACCACGACCGGCAGCTCGCGATGAAATGTGAAAAGTGTCAGCATTCCCTGTACAGCCTGGAACACTGCATTTATGGCCGTGGGTCATTTTCAATATCCTTGAAAAACTGCAAACTTTCTTCTTTGTAATTCCCGTGGAAATGCACAGAGTAGCTCGCAGCTACACTAGTGTATGAGATCTACGTGACCTACATTCAGAACACCAGCTGGTCTCAGACCAGTGGTCTGTATGTACATGTTGGGGTGTGACAAAGGTACAGACCAGAGTCAAATAAGTTAAAGCCACCGAGTTGACGTCAGCTATTAACTTCGTTGGGATTCGCCCGTTTTCAGCGGCAGTTTCAAATTGTGAGATTCGCATAGAAAAGAGGTGTCAATGGGACTTTGAGGTTCTCTGCCCATTTCACCCACCGAACTGTTGTTATTCAACCATGACAAGGTAAACTCGGTTTTGCATTCTATCACCCCTTTAACTTATTATTACTCATTATTTGGATGGATATTATAAAGTTGCAAATGATGATTACAATACCTTGTTAATGGTTTGTAAATGCTTAAAGCAAAGCATCTATGAACATTATTTAGATAGCTATTATCAGTGCTCCAGTAATGAAATATTCATCTCTTTTAAAGATCGCCGAAAAAGATTTGACGGGCCCATTTTAAAGTTACGTGATGCTTTGTAATTTATTAACTTTAAGTAATTATTATAAGCATTACTTTATAATAGCATCCAAATAACATGTATAGATGGTTTTCAAGACAATTATCAACCACTGACAAAGTATTAACTATCTATTTGAATGTATAAACAAATTATTTTATATTACACTAAACTAATGAAATAAAATAACATAGATTGTAATATAACTAACTATTAGTAAACATTATCAATCATCATTCCATTGTTTAACAGCAAAATAATTTAACTAAAGTTAAATTAATTATCAATTTACTATTTATTAATAATAGTTATTATAAAGTATTACCCAACTTGTATATTTCTATGTTTGTGGGTAATGTCACGGCATCACCAACCCTGGGAACTTAATTACTCTCGTTACGTCTACGGATTAAAACAGAGCTAGGTTTTGCTCGCACATATGATACTAGGAAAAGCGTTGACACTCAGTTGAAAGTTCACCTGTTTGACATGAATTGTTACATGACCAACAATGACCTCCCTCAGTATTTACAAGATAAAAATAAAAATCAGCTTGACTTTCATTCTGGACAGTGTACTGTGCAAATGAAGCACTAAGAATTTCCAGCGAGCCATCAAGTCTTCGGAGCATTGTGAAGAGTGAGAAGGCATTCTTCTGGTGTTAGAATCCATCGGCTCTAATGTCAGGATCCGCCACTGGTCATTATTTCAGGTTAGTCCTAGTCTATGTCGACGACGTTCCGCTTCCGGGATTGTTCAGGTGCCGCTGGAAATTCCGGCGGCTGTCCATCTTTTTAGGCCGGATGTCCTTCTGCTTTCTTTGTGTTGGCATTCTGAACTCAGGTCGATTTACAGCTAGCTAGACTATCTGTCAAATCAGAGTTTTCTGTTGCACGACTAAAACAACCTTTGAACGTACACATGTTCCACCAAAACAAGTTCCTTTTCCATTTTGCAGAGGCACCGTCATTGTGTCCGGGGCTTAGCGCCGCCCAAGACGATTGTGATTGGTTTAAAGAAATGCCAATAAACCAGAGCACGTTTTTCTCCCATCCCGGAATGCTGTGTGGACTAGCCAGACCTTCCTTCGTGGCGCTGTGGAGGAAGGTCTGGCAATGGGAGACTAGGTTTGTCCTAAATGTGTGCCGTGACGTAGCCGAGAGACATGTCAGACTACATTTGTCCAATCAGAGCTTGTTGTTTTTCCCGACTTGCCTGATGTACTGAGGGGATCAGTACGGTGCCAGAGACTAAAATTACAGTTCCAACTGTCAGCACCAACATCGTTCCTCTTTCACTTTGAAACATTTAAAGGTCAATGTCACTGAACACGTTGAGAAGAGAAGGTTAAAACATGTGGTCATGCTAGCCTCTTTGATAATGATGCTGTGTCGGTGGCACAGTATGCTCAGTTATATTCATGACATGTTAGTCGGGTTTGACCATTATTGATATTGTGGTCTGATCCCATCATAAGGTCATAGGACTAACTGCTGTAAGTAAGATAGCCTCACAAGCTGCTCTGCTGAAATATTGCAGGGCAATATTTGGTCACACATGTTCTCAGCAATATCAGGTTTTCAGAAATGTTTCGGATGCTAGACCTCAAAATAAATATCATTATATCACTTTTCAAGACGTTTCTTAATCCATCTTCCTTTATTTGTCAGACACTTAGAATAATAATCTGAGCCTTTCGGTGGCAAAAACACTTTTAGTGGACCAAAAATGCACAATTGCCCCACATTGCAGCCTTGTCTGTGGCTGCCGGTTACAGCTTAATGCTGGACCAATGTCAAAGATTGTTGTTCCTATCAGTCACTTGCACACAAAAACGTAGGAAAATAGGGTCCAGGTTGAAAAAAAAAATGGTATTTAAGACAGAAAATGTTATCAAATATTTGAGATGTTGCCGTTTTCGGGTCTGGTGGTAGGAACTTACATAAAGCCGATTCAAATATGGACTGTGAGAATTTTGAATGAGGCCTTAAGGTAGTAAAATAAGACAATACAAAAGGTAATTGCATTAGTTGATAGTATTTACACCTAATGTGATTGACTGATGCTGATGCATGACTGATGCATGACTGATGCCATCTTGTTCGCTAAAACAAGACAGCAAATGCATCAGTTTGCTTGTTCAATAAAATGCCCTACTTAATTAGCTTTTTTCACTGTATCTCCTGAGAGTCAATAGTATAACTTCACATCAAAATTTGTATTCAAGCACTCACAATGTTCTTATCCAGGCAGGGCTCACTTCATGGCTAGTATGCAGTAACCTTCCGTTTCCCCTACACAGCTTGTACTTGGATGTGCAACTCCCCTGGGTCACATACACATAATGATTTGCAAAATAGAATCAGTTTATTCACTGTTTCTTTGCCTCCCTCCTTCCAGCCTTCATGCTGCTACCACACTTGTGTGGGAGGCAATTTTGTGGGTCATGAACAAGGAGCAGGAGAACACAATGTATTATTTATAAGAACAAACAAGTGGCAACACTGTCTCTGCATCCATCTCTCTAAATGGAAGTTAAGATTACAGAGTCTCTGCCGGGCGGCCCAACTGCTTGTGGGTATTAGACTATCAGAGACAACAGGAAGTTGAAATTACCTGTTTTGTCTAGACTATTCCTTATGGCTGTATGGACTTAAATGCATATTGTAATAATGCAAAATTCTGCCTTGGTGTCTCCTCCTTACTAGTATGCGACAACTGTATGTGTATCACCAAGCATGCTTAGTGAGTGGAGATTTCCATGTAAACTAAGCTGTATGAGAACAGTCCACTGTAACTGAATATCACACAAACAAAAGGCTGCGAAGAACACCTTACAGGAAAGCTCCACCCATAGATAAACTCACATTGTTATGTAACATCAATCACTCAGTCTGAGTTAATTGCAGAAATTATTTTATGACATATTGAACTGTTGTCATTTGCTTTTCTGCTCTCCATTCAGCCTGCCAGCTGGGCTCAGTTGAATTGATTGGATTTGCAGTGTCTCTGCTGGCAGGCTGCTATTGACAAGGCCGTGAATTGATTGGTCTATGATAATCTTGATAAAGATGTGATGTTTTGATGGGTTTGACATTTGGATTATCTTGTCGTGAGGAAGAATTGGAGAATGGTTTCTTTTTCTCTCTTGCAAAAATGCATTTTTCAGTCTAGAACATAAACATACAAACATACAGTTAGCTAGTTTTTCCCTGTAAAAGGATGGAAAGAACCGTGTGATACACTCTCAGTTATTTATGGAATTTGCAAAAAAGGCCTATGGATTTTGGTGTGCAACATTAGAAATTTCAGACTTTCATTAAATGTGTTTTTATTTGTCTTGTTGCCTGTATTGGCCAGGACACCCTTGGAATTTTTTTTAATAACAATGTGCCTTTAATTCTGGTTAAATTAAGGTTAAAGGTCCCATATGATGCTCATTTTCAGGTTAATAATTGTATTTGGAGTTTCTACTAGAAAAGGTTTACATGCTTTAAAACACATTATTTGTCTTATACTGTCCGTCTGAATAAACCTGTATTCACCCTCTGTTTGAAACGCGCCTGTCTCTTTACGCCCTCCTGAAAAAGCCCAGTCTGTTCTGATTAGTCAGCGTTTCCAGGTCTTTGTCATCTGTGCTCTCAGCGTCTCTGTACCGTCACTTCAGCCGAAGATGACTGTAATGCCACTTTCTACCGATATATAGTACAGTTGTGATATCAACTATGTGGAAGTCCTGATGGTTCGTTTTAAGCAGGGGTGTCAAACTGAACTTCACTAAGGGCCACACTGGGATATGACAAGGGCCAGACATGTAGAGTTTATTGTCATACTTTAATTTAATCGAAAAAGTCGAATATCTTTGAATGTATTATTGCATGTCTCATATTGCCTTCTTACTTACAGTTTGGTCAACATAAAGCCCTAAAAACGTCAAGAAAAAAGTTCCTTAGCCATCACAGAGTTTAGCAAATCAAGCAAAACAAAGATTACATTTTGAAAAGCAGGCTCCCACACAGCCGACTCACAGCAACCGGTCTCAAAGTCGATAAATTTGCCAAATTCTGTGTTGCGTAATTGCAGTTTGAAAAACAGTTTTTGGTGTGGAGCACAACTAGGCGGGCCAAAATCTATTATGAACCTAAATTGATATGCGGGCCGGGTCAAAATTTGCGAGGGGCTGGATTTGGCTCACGAGCCTTGAGTTTGACGCACATGGTTTAATCCAGTAAATGAAATGTCGTCGATCCAGACTAGTGATGGACAGACCATTTGTGCTATATACTAGTGGATAACTAGCCTAACTGCCGGTAGGGCTGACATCCAACTTTTGAGTTTACTGAAGACCAAATGCATTTTTCCCACTTTGTGAAAATTGCCTGGCGACAAAAACTAAAAGTCGGAAATGTCAAAGTGTCCCTGTAAGTTGCTTTGGCACATCAACTTGTTCAGTCCCACTGTATATCTAGGCTGTGAAAGCAGTGAGCTAGCTCTTCAGAGACACTTTCTGTCCCTCTGTGCAGCCATGTATCAAAATTATGCTTGCTCTCTCTTTCACACCACGGAAGCTGAAAGTTACCAGTGGTGCACGGCTGACAGGTTATGTTGACAGGCCCGTCAAAGAGCAGCACTGGGAAATTGGCAGGATTTTCTGTATTATGAGGCAGGAGAGTTGTGCTGTGAAACTCAATGTGCAAACGTTTGCTCTTCCCTCCATCCTCTGTTCACTTGATAGGCAATGTCAATATGCTATTTCTGTTTACATAGGATTACTTTTCATAGCTTATGGAATAACATCATCATTTTACATATTAAAGGCCGACTTATTGGGACATTAGCTTATTCACCGTAACCCAGAGAGTTAGACAAGTCGATACATCTCCGTGCGTGTCGTAACTCTGTCTGACGGCTCCACCGTTAGCTTAGCCTAGCACAGATCCTGGAGGTAACTGGTTCCAACTAGCCTACAGCTCCAAATAATAAGTGTCTAGAGCTGCAAGCATATCACTCCGCCCAAGTAGGAGAGCAGAGCTGCAAGCATATCACTCCGCCCAAGTAGCACTGCTTCCCTTTCTGAGAATATAGTTCCCAGTTTATATACAGTTAGAAGATGGCTGTGTCTCATGTGACCTTGTTATTTGTACACACTGTGACTATACAAAATGTAAATAGGAACATGTTGGCGTTATTTTGTCACATATTCGGAGCAGTAGGCTAGATGGAACCGTTACGACACGCACGGAGATGAAACGGGTATGTATCGACTTATCTAACTCTCGGGGTTACGGTGAATAAGCTAATGTCCCAATAAGTCGGTGTGTTCCTTTAAGAAGAGCATTCTTGTAGACACTTTTTATTTAAATGATTATGGAAGGATCATTACGGGGCCTTCTTTTTATATTTTTGGCCACCATATCAGTAAAGTAGCATTGTAATCAACAATGATATTGGACTATTCTGCAAAAAAAAGTTAATCTCAATAAACTGTTGCCGTGTTATCTGACTGCTGTCTTCCTTGTAGCAATGTCAGCATATTCCCAGATCTCACTTATTTACTAAGGTAACCAGTTGTTATCAAAACTGATAATAAAAAAGCCAAAATATTCTTTAAAGTTCCATTTTTTTCCCATCTGAAATGCCTCTCTAAGGATGTGGTAATACGAATAACTTCATATTAAATAAATGATTTTCTCTACTTTGAATGAAGCAGGTAACAAAGGGGTAATGTTACTTTTACAAGTCCAAGATAGTATTGGAGGCATTTTATTCTGCCTGTATCAGCATCAATGACTACTGTTTAATTCCAGCTAGAGGCAAAATTATCGACCTCTGCACGACTTAACTACCCAGGAGAAGGCTAGTAAGAGAACTGTGGAAGGCGTTGCAGTGTTTCTACCTTGGGTGTCCAGAAGTAGGGAGCCAGAGTGTTTATATGTCACTTTGACTTGTAAGAGGTTGATTTGCATGGCTGCTCCACAGCCTAATGAGTCTCTGCGAGGAGAAGACACTTTGTGTGAAACTGTTGTCACTTGTCACTGTGAATTGCCTCTGAAACACAGCTTTATTCTGCCT
Organism: Gymnocephalus cernua; assembly: GCA_023631565.1. NCBI lineage: Eukaryota > Metazoa > Chordata > Actinopteri > Perciformes > Percidae > Gymnocephalus > Gymnocephalus cernua. The sequence continues at coordinate 8,826,840 of CM042432.1, forward strand.
CACACAGCATTTGACTGCCTGGCTGCATGCCTAGACACCATTAAATTCTTGAGCCCAAATGAGAAACAGGCCTGTAAGACAAGTGTGCTGCCATGGGTGACAATGAGACGTGAGACAATAGGCTGTCAACTCATGAGTTGAGGAATAGTTTTGTTGAAGAATAATTGGGATCTAGGAATAGTATTACGGCCCAGCCATTTTTGGGATGTCATTTCCCACCTGTTTACCGTTCATCCAAGGCAGACTGATCTATAAGACTCTATATACTGGCCTGCAAAGAGTAAATAAAAAAAACAAAAAACAAAAAACATTACTGTTGACTTAAAACACTAGTTGAGAACAGGAGAACAAATTAAGATTTGCGTTACAAAAAAGATATTTTTTGAAACCAAGCTGTTTGATGAGTAAAGTGCCAATTATGGGTAGGGGAAAAAAATCAAAAATTGTATGTGTCGTGATTTCTCTTTGCAATGTTTTTTTAGAACTGATTCTTTTCCTTAGAATCATGATTTTTATTAGGTTTTTTTTTTTCTTAACAATGATTCCCCTAAATATTTTCTGTTTATACACAGTACCACTGAATACATCACAATTACATTACAAATTGAATCGGCACCCATGTATCGTGAAAGGATCGAATGTGGACAAAGTCATATTGTCCCAGCCCTAGTGCCAATACAGATTACAACAGGTAGGTAGGTTGGAGGTTGGTTTGAACCCACTTGAACTGCTTATTGAAGAACATACTACAAACTAGGGGCTAGCATCACAACACATTTTAGCTTTGAGGCTAAATAGCCTTCACTCTTGACTTTCTCTCTGACTAAATTAGTCTTTGCGGTTGATCTGCTGTAGTTAACCATGGCTAACTTATCTTAATCATACATGATCATACAGTATGTTAGCAGAACTTCAACCACATACAAAAAGTTGTTGAAAAGACTTACTAAAATCCTACAGGACGGAGTACAGCCAGATTGGGAAGACAAGACAATTTAGCAATTTTTAAATGCAAAGGTCAGTTTTTAACCTCCCTCACCAATTATCCTGACCATAACCACTCCAAACTCATGCCTTGGTTAGCGGCCCTTAGCATCAGATACCAACACACAAGGCACCCACGGCTTTCTAAAATGACGTAGTGTGAAGAGCAACAAAGGTAGAGAGTAGTATTAAAGACAACACAGGACTTTCACCCTGGAGAACAGGGTTTGTGTCCGGTTCTTATCCCGTGTCACTTAAAAGTACATTATTTAACTCCACCCACAATCTTTTCCTAACCCTAACTTTCATGGTCTTGTCCCGCGTGTAACTTAAACGTGAATTGTCTAACTAAGTGGTTTACTCTGCATGTTAAAAAATGACCTGACCCAGAGCGTTAGAAAGTGACGCCAATGGGTACTGACCAAGCATCAATATTTGATGAGTTGAGAATGTCTAACTTCATACCTGAACCGTGCAATATATAACTCAAAAGGCTTAAAGAATAATTTTCATCTTGGGTCTGACACATGGCATCTATCACATCAACGTTTAAAGATACACATAATACTGACGAGCATTTTATTTGACACACTGTGTAGTACATATTAGTTGGAGATGCCTAGCTTCTCGTTATGCGCGTATGATATACAACTGCAGGAAAAAAAGTCATGCACAGCCATCCTCTTCTGGCTAGTTCACTTGTCAGCAGAGTCACATGTAGGTATACATTTATATTTCAAAGCAATAGCTTTAAGCTGTATTCACACAGAACTAACATGAACCTCATATTTGGTGGTCATCCCTGTTACAGTCCTTTATGAAAGTGCCATGTCTGTAATCTATAGAGCAAAAGTTTCACCAGAAATTACCCACCATATTTCAGGAAACATAGAGGTCCTTTGCTTATATCATGTCCATGTAGATTGCTATTATATTAGTCTCACATTGCCAGGCATTCCTTCACATCACAAGGTCTGGCTAGTCCACACAGCTTACTGGGATGGGAGGAAAAACATGCTCTTGTTTATTGGCCTTTCTTTAAATCAATCACAATCGTCTTGGGCAGTGCTAAGGGGAGCCACGGTGCCGCTGCAACATAGCCTTGTGAAGGAACTTATTTTGGTGCAACGTGTACGTTCAGAAGTAGTTTTAGTTGTGCAACAGAAAACTCATTGGACAGATAGTCTAGCTAGCTGTCTGGATTTACCCTGCAGAGATCTGAGGAGCAGTTAACCATAGTCCTCAGAAATCCATCAGAGTTTAGAATGTCAACACAAAGAAAGCGAAAGGTAACGGAACATCCAAAAATTGACAACTGAAAAGAGTGACATCCAGTGGAATTTTCAGCAGAACGAGAGCAATCCCGGATGTGGATCATCATGGATAAAGACTACCATTATTGTAATTTATGATAGCAACCTATCTTCCTCTATTTGGTGGAGGAGAGGATACAGTGGAAAATGCTGATGAGAGTTTTAATAGCATTGTGGGTGCAAATTGAATAGGCTCATCTAGCAACTCAGCATGGAGACCCATTATGTTTTAATCATTGGCCTATCGTGAAATAGGATTTAGGATTGGTTCACTAAATGTATGTGAAAGACAGACTTTGTGCAATACAATCATATGAAGTCTACATGTAATTCTAGTCCCGCATTGATCAGGATTATTCATTTGGAAAAGTCAGTGTAGTATTATAGCATCTCAGAATCCCTCCCAGGAATCATGTAGAAGTAGGACTCAGAGTGGGACTTTAGTTATTTTTAAAGCTTTATACACTTACTCTCAGGCAGAGAGGGATTACTATCGGGCAGAGAGTGACATTGCTGTTTTATGACACTCTCAGCCCCAACCTTGAAGTTGATGATGTATTGTAGTTTTTTTTTAACAGTTGCCGTTTGGCGACTCAGAGCATGGCACCAGATTTTGGCTACATTTACATTGCTACGTTTACACCTCTCATTTCCACTGCTCTGGCGTTTCCGAGCCATTTGAAAACATTTCTGACCCGTTTTGGTTTGGAATCTGCAGGGTTGTGTTTCAGTCTCAACGGCTGTAAATGGAGACCTTTGGCAACACCGACACTGACGCCAGTTTAAACGGAGTAGTAGTTCTTCTACTGGAGCTAAACACACTTGTGTACACGGACATCGCTTTTGGCTCAAAACTCAGCTTAAAAACCAAAACATAGCAATGTAAATGTAGCTTTTGTCTTTCAGCAGATGCAGTCCATGAGCATGGGATGTGAGAAAGCCAGTAGGAAGTGACAAGGTTTTCACTGCGACTGGCACAGAGAGTGACAAGCACCAGTACAAGGCAGTCAGTGTAGCATGTAAGCAGCATAGAGTGCTGTGTGGATGGATTCCCTGGCTGATGTCAGAGAACCATCAGGGTGGAGGAGGGCACTGGCCTCTGCAGCACTGATTGAAAAGTCGTGTCTCCTGTTTAATGCGGCATCATTTACTGGAGTAATTGAATGAAGAATACACTCTGCTAAACCACCCATGAAGGGATGAGCTCACAACCAATACATTTCATTCCACCATTTATTTAGTAGCCAGGAGGATGTTGGATATACAAGACTGGTCTAAGGGATGCATTGTGAGCCAACCTGTTCTCACTCCCAACTCATAAAATACAGAGGCTTGGTCTGTGGCTCTAAGCGTTGGATACTGATGAAAACAATCACCCTTTGGCGTCTGTATGGAACGCACCGGGCAGAGCAGCAGCTTGACCACGTTGCTGTAAGATGACGTAGTATTAGGAGACTCAACGGTAGTGAGTGGTATGAAAGACTGAAAATCAACATAGGGGTTTGTGTCCCATTCTTGTCTTGCATGTCACTGAAACATACATTTTGTAACCCCACCCACCATCTTTTCCTAAACCTAATCGTCCCTTTCTTGTGCTGCATGTCAGTTAAACGTACGTCCTGACCTAGAGCGTCAAAAAGTGACGCCAGGAGTCCCGATTCAGCGCATCTAAATATGACGCCCAGGTTCCTGACCCAGAGCGTCAAAATATGACGCTTAAGGAGACTTTTTGCGTAAATAACAAACGTCAAAGGCACCTGGCCAAGCGTCGCTTTTTGGCGCGATGGGAGTGAGAATGTGTTGTGTGAGCTGGTGGGATTCCATCGCACATGTCACCTGGTTACCATACTGTTTGTGCCAGACGTACAGTAGATGAATCAGAATCAGAAAGAGATTTATTGCCAGGTAAGTAGCACTTACTAGGAATTTGCCCTGGTTCATAGTGAATACATACAATAATATGAAAAAAAAAACTAACTATAAGTACAGAAACAAATAACACATACATACATGTAACTATTTAACATTAAGAAATAAAAATGCAGGATGTGTAAACAATGTAGAGGAATGTGCAAAAGTTCAGGATATATACAATGGGCAGAGGACAGGATGTAGAATATTGAATATTGATTTTAATTTTTTCAAGAAAGGTAGAGTAAATTCTAGTAAAAGTAGAGAGTAAAGTAAAAAACTGAATAGGTGTACGGGATGTAATTCTTTTCATCAGTTGGCGTTAATTCAATCAGGGGAGACTTCGTTGCAGAAATGCAAAACTTATTGTACATATGCAATATGACATGTACATGTATTTGGAGATTAGACTCCATCATATAAAATATGTATTAATTAAAAGGGGGTAGGAAACCAAAGATATCCCCCCGATGGAGTCTAGACACTGGCGATGGTGTGAGGAGCCCCGAATAGTGGACCGAGGAGCCAACGGGAGCAGTCAGCCAGAGGGAAGCCCAGGTAGCCTTGTGCGATGGAGACCGGAGGTGGAAGGGGGGGAGGAGGGTCGCACTCTTTGCCTGAAATGACAACTGCGCAGCAGAGAGAGAAGACGGCCGTACGGTGCGGCGATGAAAGGTGAATCCGCCGGCGAAGTACATCCTGCCAGGGCAGCCAGTTCGCGGAGCTCTGGAGAAGGGAGGCCGGGAGCCGGTACGATGCCGTGATCCTGAAGCTGAAGGAGGGCCGACTCCGTCTCGTCAGAGTGAAACCCAGGCTGCGTAGCCAGGCGAGAGCTTCTTCACAGCCCGTCTGGGGAAACTGCAATCGGCTCCTTCGCCGTGTTTGCTGGATCCAAATCCGCCAGATCAATCTCGGATTCCGACATGGAAAGAATGAAAAGAAACAAGCCGAACAGGAATGAAACTAAAGCCATATAACCATCCGACAACAATACGCAGTTGTGCTCTTTGCCTGAAATGTAACTGCACAGTAGTGATGACGAACTGACCGAAGAGCCGGTTATTAACCCGATTTGTGTCACTGAGCCGGGAGAATTGAGTGCCATACGTCAATGAACCGACTCACTCCTGTTTTTTTACCTCATTAGCACCTCCACTGGAGTGGTGGTAGAATCAATCAGGAAATGGGCTACCTCGAGCAGCACGATTCATTGGACCGAAAGAGTTGTTAAGGCCGTGCACCAGGCTACTGACCGAGACCGAATGTAACCGTGTAACCGCTCGAGTCTCTGTAATCAAACGGGTGTCTCGGTTCTCGGCAAGTTTGAGTTATTAACAAATCCCAGAAACCTTTACTTCTCGTACATCTTAGATGATTGTGTACATAGAAATTACACATTATTGATGGGGAAGTACATCACATACAAATACATGTCATGTTATCTTGGTAGTTATGTTGTTAAATGTTAAAGAAATTAATATTGCAGCTTGTCACGAGCTCACAAGCCCAAACAAGTGTGTGTGGCTGTGGCGTGTGTCTGTTTTGTTTCTGGTCTAGCTAGATCCAAAAGAACGTTAATCTTGCGATAAAAAAATTGACGGCATTAAAATGGGTTTGCGTTAATGTCGTTAACGCGTTAAACTGACAGCCCTAGTAATAATATAACATTTCATGTATGCCTATGAAAAGGTAAAAAACAGGATTCCTGATCAAGTTTCTATAATAAAAACTTTATTACCCACAGTGATGTGTCATACACATAACGGGGATCCTCTTCACATTGCAAAATATGAATATGCTTCTGTAATATTGTTGATGGAGGTAAATCCATTAATGAACGCAATAATAATATTATTCAAAATCTATTCACTTTTTATTTTATTTTCATGCAAGCAATTTAACCTGGCAGAAACTTAACCTCAATGTAGTATTCACTAATGGATAACACAGTGAGCCATATGATTTGGTTGAAAGATTTCAATGTAGTTCTTTATTTCTTTTTCATCAAAAAAAGATAAACTAAGCATTAAAGTCAGGAAGAGAATTACAGACTAACTGACCCTAACAATGTCCCTGCTGCATTTCTATACTTCCGACCACTTTTATTGGTTTGTCCGGTTGTAGCTACAGTAAGTGCCATCATTCTCAATGAATACATGTTGAATGAGTTGAAAGGAATTGAAGTTTATCCTCATTACTACTGGAAAGGCCGGGCTTCAATCAATTTATTGACTTCCTGCTCCATATTGCCGCCTAATAATGTTTCTGGATGCAGAATATGTTTTCAGTTGCAGCTTTGATGCTGCCTGGCCTTCAGCATATGGTTGAAGTTGTTTGGGCAGAGTCATGTCTTGGAGATGGTGGTGTTAGATCTGACAGGGGGGAAACATGTGACCTGTATCCCTTCAAGCAAAAGGGATACATGTCATTATACAGGGATAACCAGGCCCCATTATAGCCTGATACGGAAGAGATACTAATAGTAATACAGTATTTTTACCTTGGTACCAATCTGCTGCTGAAATCCTTTGTCAGTAGCCTGCAATTTAACTGCCAGATCAGGCTAAGTTATAATTCCCACTCTATGTCTATCGCCGTAACAAACAAGCATCAGTCAGCTTTAAAGAAATCCATCACTGCCTCCAATTCTCTTCCCTAATCTGCTGTAGACCATGCAATACCTCACACACAGAAACTCACATAATGTAACCCAAGTGTGTTGGTGCTGATGAACACTGTTGGCGTGGTGGATCACTGTTGAACAATGGGAACAATGTATAAACACTAATAACACAGCTTTGAAAAGATGGCATGCCATGTCATTTCAATGGTCAGCATTCACTCTCATGGCCTTCAGGCTTTAGTTGAGACTTACTTTGACAAGTCTTGAGACTTGACGTGAAGTTGTCTCCATTAACGTGAGTCTTCACTTGGAATTGTCTCCATTGAGTTGAGACATGATTTGGACATTTTATTCAATTGTCATGACACATGACTTGAACTTGTCTCAATTGACTTGGACTTGATCCAAAGCACTTTAGCCCTGGAACAAGATGCTCAGTGTTGGGATAGAGGGTGTACATGATTTCTGTGAGTTAAACCGTATTATGTTTAGGAGCTATCACTTGGCAGTGTAATGCACTAATATATAGCCATACAAGCATGCATTTCTATATATTATGATCTCACATTGTGCTTTTGATTTACCACCAAAGGCATTTCCCTTTTCTATGAAAAGAAACTCTTCCACCTTGTGACGAAACACCCTCCCCGTCTGTGGCTCCAGCCATGCGTGTCCTCTGTGAGATTGGCTTAATGCAAAGATCAGCCACTAAATGTGCAGGGAGCAGTGGTTGGCATTTAGCACACACTAAGCCTATTATAGTCATACTGTATCTGTAGCTGTTTTGGGGCACTCTGCTAACTGCCTTGGTGCTGGATAATTCGGTTTGTGTGTCAGTCAATGTTCAATCCCTCACCTCTTCTCCAGATGGCATGGCATACCGGCTGCATCACAATTTACATGATGTATGAGATTTTCGGCAGATGCTGTACCTTTGCTTCCTACCATTTTGATCTCCAGTAGCCTAGTGCTGGGCAGTATATCTACTTAACATACATGTAAATATATAAATTATATAATTATATCAATACATTTTCAAACAACATAGTTTAAATATGCATTGCTGTAAGTAAATTATTCTACACAGTTTCTTCTGCACATCAACAGGCGTGTTGCTATGCATTAAAAACAGTTCACACAGCTCAAAGAAAAATTGAATCACTGATAACTTCTCGCTCTCCTCGACCTCAGGGTCTTTCACCCGGTGTCTCCATTCTAAACACTGGGTTACCGGGGTAACGGCTGCACACCTTTTTTCTTTTTATGAGTCTGGCTAAAGTGTCACCTGGTAGCCTGGAGCTCCACATTTTTTATCATAATACAGGTAGATTTAACAATGCAACGTGATGTGATAGATATTGTTCAGGTTCAAATCTAAACTTTAAAAATTATTTCTGTCCCCAAAAACAATAAGGTTCCTCTGTAGAAAAACGGTCCACAGCATTCCCAAACTGTCAGTGCTTTATGACGGGGAGAGCTCTAAACATGCTCTAAACTAGTGATGGCCAAATTAAGCCCCATGAAGCTTCAAGAACCATTTTACCATCATATAAACTGATACCAACATCTGCAATCAGATAATATCGGCCTGGCTGATTTTTTCAGTCTAGCTAGTTTGGTTTCTAACAGGTAATGAGGTGATGCACTGTGTGGCACTCCTGAGTAGTGATGACCAAATGAAGCTCCATGAACCATTTTCTTTATTTTCTGAGACCACTAGATGGCGCTCTTTGTTCAACACGGGTTAAAAGCATACTGAATTGCCATTCCTTGATAGCCTGGTTGACACCAGACCCTTCTCCGTTGTAACTGAGTGGGTCTGGGCAATGTTCATTCACAGTCAATTTCCAAAGGGGCGTCACCAACGGACGCCACTCAAATGCCTCTGTGCGCAGTTGGATAGTCCTTCAACCAATCAGACCAACGATCCGGGTGACGTAGCAGCAACAGCAGCATCAACGGATTGCTGTGCTTCGGTGGCCATCATGTTGAATGTAAACAAAAAGCTGCTTGCCATCGCTGCACTATTGTCATTGTGTTAAGCAACGGTTGTGATTGGTGACTCGATTTGGAAAAATTGGAAATGGGCTTGAATGGGCTCCTGGCCAGACTGACTTGCAGAGCAAATCTCAAATTTGCCGGAAGTTCATCAGGGTTTTCCCAGGCTAATTCCTTAAACCTTTTTATTTAAACCAAAAGAGCCTAGTAGTGGGCTCAGAAAATAAATAAAAATGGTTCACAAAGCTTAATGAGGCTTAATTTGGCCATACCCAAGCGTGCCACAGGTGATCCAAGGGAGCCTTATCACAAAAAGTGTGGTTGGCTATCTCCCAACACACTTGGCAGGGCACACTTGCTAAATAACCATCGACTTGTGGCGGCAAAGAGATAATATTAACATCTGAAACATGATAACATGTTGAATAAACAGCACAAAGTAGACCCAGTGGCAATCAGCCCGTACTTGCCTGTATGTATTTTTCTTTTTAGTTTTGACTGAGCTTGTTGCAGGTTTAACTATTGTCGACAATATGTTATCAGTCATATATGTGCTTTTCTTTGCGTGAAAATGGCGTGTGGAAAAATGGGCGTGTGGCCATGCAGTTGTAGTGAAAAATGCTACGATGCCTATGCTACATCATTTTATGATAAAGTGATTTCACGATAGTGTATCTCTACACTGGGTTGAAAGATCCTTTAAGTTCTACTTTTTCCACATTTTCTTCTCATCATAAAGTGTCTATCCTTGTGGATTATATGTGAGAGGGCAAATGGACATATTCTAAAGAAACACCCCTGAGAGAAACAGCAAGCACAGGGTCAGAGAAGAATGCAAGGGAAAGACAACTCACAGCTGCCAGTGAAGCTAGGCGAAGCACTCAGCATGTGTCACATTTAGAGTGTCAAGCGTCAGGGTCAGACAACAGCAGCCAGGGGAAATAAAATGGTACAATCATCCGTGCTGGCTTGGATCTACTTAATTTTGCATAGCGCCGTAAAGGGCAGTATTTCCCTGCTGTACATTGACCATCCTCAGGACCCTACAGTAACCTGTTGTACAACTTGTACGACTGGATTTACATGGAAACGTACCAGGGGAGCAGGTCTTGGCTTCGACTGCACAGATGGGTTTTGAATCACATTGAACTTTAAAGAGCACACATCAATTGCCAAAAGTAACTGAAAATGTCTTGCCTTGCCTTCAAAATGCTCTTCATGGCTCCCTGCTGGGGACAATTGCCTTTGTAGCCCGGCATTTTGGAACGTTTTGCATTCACAGTGCTGTAAACGTGGATTACTGACTGATAGTACGGACTGTTTCATTAGATGACACACGCACAAACGCACGCATGCACACACACACATGCACACATGCACACACACACACACACACACACACACAGGGGCGCCGCCAGGAATTTTGGGCCCCATGACAAAAAATCAAATTGGGCCCCCTCTGTGCAGCTGTTGTCACCACATCTCTAGGACCTAACTGTCCCATCAAAAGTAACTCTAATTAAAGGCTTGCAACTGTCTTTCTTCTTGTAGTTCAATACTAGTACTAGCGCAATATTTACTGCTGGTGATTTGTACATGCATGCAAGTCTAGTATGCAGTTCACTATTTGATGCAAGATTAAAAGCAACCATAAGAAATGTGCTGAAGGCCATTTTTTACAGTCTCAATGTATTTTTATTGTAAAATTTGACAAAATGGAAAATTCTCTTAACAAAATAATAATAATAATTATTATTATTAATGAAATATAAAAAACAACAAACAAACTTAAATATATAAATATATATTAACTGCCCTTCATGATGGGAATAATAAAGTCTGTATCTATAGATGTCATTCCATAATTCAATCTAAATGAACGTATCAAACTGGATTATTTTAATATTGTCTGTATCTTACATGCAGGCTCAGGTAAGCTACTTACTGTTTCCAACTGTCCAGCATCCAATACAGACAGTAGGTTTTTTTTATTTATTTATTTCATAATGATCATTATTTCAGAAAATAATTGTTAGTAATGTGTTTGAATTTCTGTCATTAATAAATATTTTCTTTTCTTTTTTGTAATGGTAAAAAGAGCAAGAGACCCAGAGACTCCCTGCAATGATGCTAACTGGCATGTCATTGAACACAATGTTGCTCACCTTCTTCACTGGGACAGGGAGGGGCACAGTTAGGGGGAGACTGGGGTGCTGCTGAGTCGTCTGTTGTTAAGTCTGCTAAAAGGGCCAGGGACAATGATTTAATATGAATATCTTGCTAAACGTTTCCCTGCACTGATTAAATGGTGATTAAATGTAGGCTAACACTAGTCTGTAGCTAGCTAGCTTATTTCACTACGGACATGAAGCCAACAGGTTAATACCACTCACAGACTACAGGCTACCCACCTTTCTTGGTGAAAAACTGGGTTACAGTTTGACACCCTTTCCTTTGTCTTCCCTCTCTCGTTTCTCTCTTTCTTTTTTTGAAAACCAGATTTTGATTTTTATGTTACTTGCCAACATTGTGGTCACTGTAGTTACTATCTACTGACTGCAACTAAACACCGTCACTAGTGCGTTAAGGCAGGACCAAACCATTTTATGCAGATACAGGGGGGTGGTTGACAATATGGATGTTTACTTTTTGGTCAATGGGGATATTTAACATTTACTGCCAAAAACAAAGAGATCATTAATTATTATTATATTCTAAATATATATATATATATATATATATATATATATATATATATATATATATATATATGCTGAATGATGATGGTTTAAGTAAGGGATAATCAGCTCAAGGCAGGGCAATAAACAGTTTTATATGCCCGGCTGGTGGACGGCTTACCACCCGAGACGAAGTCGAGTCGAAGTCGACTGTTTATTGCCCTGTCTTGAAGTGATTATCCCGTTTATTCTACTTCTTGCTTGCCAACATAATAAAACAATTCAAATACTTTAATAATTATGCTTTTTCTTATCCGTATTGCATGCTTATTAAATGTATACGCTGTTTGAGTTAATCTCCCTCAAAAAAAAATCCCCTTTAGAATACGGTGAATGACGTTAGCTAGCTCAGCTGTAGCGAAGTAGTTTCTATAGCAACCACACAAGGCTGCCGTTTTAACAAATCGTTTAGCTAGTTCTTCGGCGCTGAAGGGGTCTGGGTCAGTTGTCACTGTCAGTCTATCCTTCTGGTGGCTCTTCCACTCGGTGGAAACCTTGATAGCAAAGGCAGTTGCCTTTTCCATGTTTGATTCCAAGGCCCCGTCTTCAATTGTACGCAGCTCCTCCTCTGTCAGATCTGGAAACAGGAAGCCTACCCTGGGCCTCGTCTTTTTCTTTTGTCATTCTGTCGTCCTCGTCGCTCTTTAACCAGTCCTCAAATGTCTTCCCTACTCCAAATATATTAAAATTGACAATGAATTCGTCCATTTTTAAAACACTGTAGCTAATGTTTAGAACTACGGCGAATAACGTTAGCAACTGTAGCTAACATTAATTAGTTTATATAGCAACCACACAGGCTGCATCTGATCACTAACGTTAGTTTAATAACATAGCTGCTACATAAACTACGGTATGTATCGACTGACCCTCCGATAGATTTCCGACACATTTTAGAAACTTTTTTTAAACAAGGTTTATTTTTATAATGGACCTCATGTTTGAAATTTCTGTGATAGAAAAAAAAAATACAAGCGGCGTATTGATCTACTATTTGATGACACTGTGCTCAGTCAGTCAGCGGGCAATATGCCGGGTTAATGCCCTCCTCCCAGCCAATCAGAATCAAGCATTCTTAAATGAAGTAGAATAATAATTTATATTAGTTTTTACCTATTTTTTTGGGGCCCCTGTCAGTCATGGGCCCTTGGAATTGTCCTAACTTTTCCCCCCTATACGGCGCCCCTGCACACACACACACACACACACACACACAACACACACACACGTAATGCTATCTGCCTAAAATGAATCAATTTGTAACAGTGGAAACACTTGAAAAGTCGTTTGGTGTAAGGTCGGCATTAGATGTAACTTTTGTTAACAACCTGTCTGACTGCTCGTGTTTCTTGACCGGTCTGACTTCTTTTTAGTGATGTCAGTGTGTTCCTGGATCTCAGCCATTACCTCTGTGAGTATATTGTTACAGAAACTACCAGAACTATTGAAATAAGATCAACAAGCATTATGCTTTTAAAGGTCCCATGGCATGAAAATGTCACTTTATGAGGTTTTTTAACATTAATATGAGTTCCCCCAGCCTGCCTATCGTCCCCAATTGGCTTGCAATGGTGATAGGTGTAAATGGCACTTTCTGGAGAGTTTTGTGCAAAGAAACATGATATGTGCAAAACTGCAAGGTTAAGAGACGATACTTTGCATTGTTGTAGTATCAACAGGTATTAGGGCATTTAGCATTTACTGTCTGATTACTGTTAATCAGTGATTACCTTGTTATGATATAAGAAGTGACCCATACAGTGTGCCAAACATAATGTGCCACATGAAGAGACAGTGCAGCATATGACAGTAGCAACAGCTGAGAAGATTTGGGTCTGTGGTGACCAGGTGCACCTCACACAAACTTCCTTCTCACATTCTCTGTCTTTACTACTACTATAACACACACACACACACACACACACACACACACACACACACATGAACTCGTAGTGGCCGTTGGAGCTTCCGAGCGCCGGGCTTCCACCGCTGCGAATGGGGTTTTTAGCTTTAGGAGAAGGTGTTTTACCTGTTAATCCTACCGACGTAGACTCTTAGACATTATGTAGTTGACCTGCAGTGGTGAATTGTCTGCCGTGCTGCGCGGGTTGTTTCCGTGTTCCGATCTCATCTCAGCTCCGCCGAGACAAAATAGACATGCCATTTCAAAAATGTTTCATTTATTGTCAGAAATATCATGTTTTCAAAAACATCCCTTCATAAAATTTTATGTGACATATTTCCGGTAGGCAACTGACTGAAAGCAGGCACATCGGGAGACAAACGAGCAGGCTTATGTGCCGGGGCTGAGTCCCGGAGAGCCCCGGCCCAATTTAACCCCAGGTTATGAGGTCATAACAAGCAAGGTTACCTCCCCTTTCTCTTGGCCAACCCATGAGACAGAGAGATCATGGCCCGCACCCTCCACCTTGCCCACCCCCCCTCTCCTCCTCAATAGCTACAGACACAGAAATGGCACGTCCTAAGGAAAGCTCATTGTGGGACTGGCTCTAGTAGCTGTAATTCTGCAGCAAGGCTGAATTTCGGGAAAGAGACTTCAGATACAGTATTAGGGGACCACTAAGGTCTATATAAAAGAGACTTCAGATACAGTATTAGGGGACCACTAAGGCCTATATAAAAGAGACTTCAGATACAGTATTAGGGGACCACTAAGGTCTATATAAAAGAGACTTCAGATACAGTATTAGGGGACCACTAAGGTCTATATAAAAGAGACTTCAGATACAGTATTAGGGGACCACTAAGGTCTATATAAAAGAGACTTCAGATACAGTATTAGGGGACCACTAAGGCCTATATAAAAGAGACTTCAGATACAGTATTAGGGGACCACTAAGGTCTATATAAAAGAGACTTCAGATACAGTATTAGGGGACCACTAAGGTCTATATAAAAGAGACTTCAGATACAGTATTAGGGGACCACTAAGGTCTATATAAAAGAGACTTCAGATACAGTATTAGGCAGTCCCTCCAGAAAAACGCGATTATGCGATCGCAGAATTCAATGCATAATCAGCGGGGGCCGCATTTTTTCAAATACGCCGTACTTTCGCCGCATAAATTGCCGATTTCCGCGCAAAATATGCGGGGCTTGCATGATTTCATAATCCCCGCATTTTCGTTGCAAAAAAGTCACATATATCTCAGCAGAAAGTTGAAAAATGTTGCGTTTACTTCACACAAGAGCAGCCATTTTCCCCTGTTGCCATGGGAACGTTATGAAGTGACGTAATTTCACCTACTGAGAACACTGTGTTGGGGGAATCACTTCTTTTCTCTTTTTCATCAAACCGCAGTTTTTGCAAGTTCCCGCAAGTTCCCGCAATTTTTGCAAGTTCCCGCATTTTCATCGCATAAAATGGCATAAATATCCCGCATATTCCATCGCATTTTTTAAGAAAACGTGCTGCATAATCAAGGATTTTTGCCCGCAACAATCACAAAAAAACTCCGCGTTTTTCTGGAGGGACTGATTAGGGGACCACTAAGGTCTATATAAAAGAGACTTCAGATACAGTATTAGGGGACCACTAAGGTCTATATAAAAGAGACATCAGATACAGTATTAGGGGACCACTAAGGTCTATATAAAAGCATCCAAAGAGCACCATGTCATGGGAGCTTTAAAGTACTGAAGATTATGTTTTTCCTGCTGTTATTTTATTTATACACTTAAACATATTGTTGGTATCCTCAAGGTTTATAAACCTGTCGAGTGATGAGTCTCTCGCAAGTCCCCCAACATTTTGGAAATGCAATACTAAATCGGTGGAGTACCCAATAAAATCCCTTTAGCGGACATCTGTTATATACCTTTTTCAGGTTCCGACTTGTATTTTATGTTTCTACTTGAAAGTGTCATGCTTTAATGTCCAAAAAAAAAATTTTTTTCTCATACTGCCCATGGCTGCTGGCTGTTGCACCTGTGTTCCCCCTCTGTCTGAGACGCTCTGCTAGAGCACCTGTTGCTTTAAAAAGCCCAGTCTGCTCTGATTGGTCAGCGTTTCCTGATCTCTGGAGTCTCCTCACCTGTGATCTGCTGTCGCTGTCTCTGTACAGTCCGTGGACACTAGCTAAGTTTCCATCCACTTGTCAATCGAATTATCTGAAGTTCGGTAAAAAAACTCATGCGAATAAAGCTGGTGAAAGTGTGTTTCCATCCAACAGCTTTAAAGCAAATAAAAACCTGTGTGTAATGACATCACATGCTGTTTTACAATCAAATTGGTATGTTGAATTGATTTGAGACATTTTAAGGTGTTTCCATTCATTTTCGCACTGAATCGCACAACATTCAAGCAAACTTTTGCGAACAAAGTTTTGCTAGACAAAATGGATTGTGCCATCTACAGTACCAACAAATGATCAATATTGCACAAGTTGTAATAGTGCTTATGTGCCGCTAATAGCGACATATCAAGTTATAATAAGAAAAGAACGACGCTATCAACACACTGCTATAATGATGCAGTGCTGCTGTTGTGTGGGAACGACAGCGCTCCAAACAGTTCTGGGAGATCGTGGTTCAGAGACACTTCACGGAAACCCTTTGGTTGAAGCATTTTCGGATGACCAAGACAACATTTGACCTGTTGTGTAATTTTATTGGCCCGTCCCTTTCCCCAGATGTCGCAAGCTATCGCCCTCCGGTTCCAACCGGGAAGCGTATCGCCATTGCGCTCTACAAACTGGCTACATACACAGAGTACAGAGTGGTAGGTGAAACGTTTGGAGTCAGCAAAACCACCGTGCACCGTTGTGTTTACGCCGTGTGCAATGCCATACGAACGAGGATGATGCAAACGTATATACCTACCTGGAGTTGATGAGGCGCATGATATCTCGCTGCGTAACTCCAGAGCGCACCTTGTGCCACAGGTGTATGGCGCAATAGATGGGACTCACGTCCCGATTAGACCCCCTGCTGAAGGCTATAGGGGTTTTGTCAATAGAAAGGGCTGGCCATCAATCGTACTACAGGCTGTGGTATACGATCGTTGCATCATAAGGGACATTTGTGTCGGCACTCCCAGTAGTGCGCATGACGCGGCAGTCTTCACCACTTCTGACCTGTACAGGTGTGTCTGTTTACCTTGGTAGATGGATGCCAAGGTTTCATTCAATCTCAGATTGAATGAAAATGCAGTTCATATATTATGTTTCATTTCCACATCGATGTATGAGTACCAGAAGTATCATCATGACAATTAGCTGCAGAGTTGTTAATTATTGTGCTTCCATTTACTCCTGAGGACGTCCCATGGGTTGTCGTAACTTTTGTTGGCCATTTTCTTCACGAGTTCCTGATAAATTATGCCATTTCTTAGATTTTTGCTATCTAAAATAGCCGTTATATAGGTCTTGCACTGGGACACTTTGACTTGGGGCTGCTGGGCCAGGGATCAAACCGCCAACCTTCCGATTGGTAGGCAACCACTCTACCACCTGAGCCACAGCCTCACCACGTCATACGGAGCCGAGAGTAGAAAAAACTCCTGAAAATGGAGCGTTAGGAAAAGTGTGAAATCTGAGGTTTTGGCTTTGGCCACATGTTATATGAACATCTGGCATTGTAACATTATAGATATCACAGAAAATATGGAAAAACATAATAGGTCTCCTTTAAACTTATTAAATAATCATGTTTCCATTGGCATGCAGTCTCCATCTCTAAAGTTGGACTATTGAAGGTGTACCCGCACCAACTGTTGATCAGTGAAATGTGATATTGAGGGGCGTTTCTGAGCTCTAGACATTTGCATTAGCACTAGGGTTGGGTACCGAAACTTGATGCCAATAGGGCCCCGGTTCCGACGTAAAATGACGAAAATTTCGGTGCCTTATTTCTGTGCCTGACTTTACACTACACTCGACAGAAGGTAACGTTAGCCTAGCTTTAGCTAGCAGTTGGATTAAACACGGTTAAAATGCTGACAGGTAACGTTAAACAGTGTAAAATCTGACTGTATATCAACAGTCTGCTCTGCAGCGCAGCAGCTGCCGACGTCAGAAAAACACAGAAGGTGCATTCACTGAAACTGGTAACCTACAGCCTCGCGGTGCATTCAAAGTTATTGT
This sequence comes from Gymnocephalus cernua, assembly GCA_023631565.1. Lineage (NCBI taxonomy): Eukaryota > Metazoa > Chordata > Actinopteri > Perciformes > Percidae > Gymnocephalus > Gymnocephalus cernua. Next base: position 8,844,511 of record CM042432.1, read on the forward strand.
AAAATACCCTTTTCCCATCTGGTTGTTGTTTTTGTCGTTCAACAGCAATTTACTGGTGAAAGAAGTTATTTTTTATTATAAGTTATAGTTATTACATTACTATTACATCATTTCATTTTGACCATATGGCCTTAGTAATAGTAAAGTAATAATTGATTATAGAATGTCCGGTACAAACAAAGGGTGAGCTGCTCATCAAAACAATAGCAGCCTTTAATATATGCATGACCATGACATCACGTGTAAATATAATTTATTATCCATGCACAGCACTTATTATACAGTATAATTGTTCCAGCTGACACCATCAGATTTACATGCTGCTTATTATCAGGATGGAGCTTGGCTGTTTTTACTGGATTTACGTCTGAATAGTTGTGGCTACGGGCATGAGACAGCTTTTGAAACAGCACATTGTTATTGCAAGACTTACAGCAGATGAAAAGATGTAAAAAGCCCGTAACCTGCCTGGAGCTGTTTTTCTGTCAGGCCTCTTCATCTGATGCTGGTTATCCTGTCTTCCCTGCTCCTATTTCTCGCTGTCTCTCTCCCCCAGGCATGCCCAGCTTCATCAAGTCCCCCGACGATCAGACAGGGATTTCGGGAGGAGTGGCATCGTTCGTATGCCAGGCAGTGGGTGAGCCCAAACCTCGCATCACCTGGATGAAGAAGGGGAAGAAAGTCAGCTCCCAGCGCTTTGAGGTATGACTCGGCCTCAAAGCTCCCTGTCTGAATGTCTCACACCATCACTGCTCATTAGTTCTCTGCATTTATGTGTGCCTAAGACAAAGATCGACAGAGCAGGGTAGGTTGTTTTCTTTCATGTTGTACTCACAGTTCCAGTGTGTCAGCGTACCTTCTCAGGTGGCTGCAGTAAAGCTGAGCTTTCGGCTCGAGCTGCATTTGCTCATTATTAGAATATACAGAAGCTTTTACTGAAATTAGGCTACATTTACATTGTTACGAATTGAAACGAATATATTTTGCTATGTTTCCCCCTCTCATTCCCCCTGCTCTGGCGTTTTCCGAGCAAACGGAGACCTTTGGCAACACTGCCACTTGATGCCAACGTTTCTCCGCCTGATTGCGTCTTATTGGTCCTGACGTCTCATTCTCTGACACTAAGCTACCAATGTTACCATGGCAACTACCAGCAGTGGGCGGAGCAACATGCTGCCCCCTGTTTATTGCCTTAGTGCCCGTGTGAAGGCCACTGAATGCAATCAAGTTAGTTGCAATATTCTACTTAGAATACCCGGGGCTCCGCATCATAGTGAGTACATGTCTACATGTTAAGCTGTCAGGTTAAAGAGCAGAACTGTGATAAACCACTGTAGCACACACACACACACACACACACAAAGTAGACGATAAGACGACTGAAAAGGGCTGAAACTAACGATTATGTTCATTATTGAATTAATGAATTTCTTTTTAAATTGACAGATTGATCGTTTAATATCTGAAAACAGTGGAACATGTTCTTATAGCCCAAGGTGACATCCACATGTTCCTTCATGTTTCTATGAACCCAGCTCACAACAACTTGAACCTCGCTTGATTTAGGTTATGTTGTGGTACAGTAATGCAGGGGAACTACTTCAAAGATTAAAGGATTAAAAGATACACATTTTTATAACTAGCAACAATTCCCCTTTAAAAGACCAAAGGTGGTCCCTCCCCCTACAGTAACAAATGTCTAAATTGATATCCGCTATCATGTGGGGAGCATTTTAAAAACTCTCTTGGTGGTCTGTTCTTTGACATTCAAGATGTGAGTCTGCTCCTGAAAAGCATTGCTTTCAAGAATTATATTGTGGACAGATCAAACCCTAACGCTTTGGCTACATTAAACGCGTGACGTATGCGGACCGTTTCTAGTGGAGTGGAGTGGATGTGCCGCAGAATGTATCTTTGAACTGGCTACACGTGCTGCACACACACGCCGTAGGATTGACGGCGCTGAAGTTGGCTTCTGATTCGCAACTTTCGATTCGGCAGTTAAAGGTGCTCTAAGCGATGTTGGGTGGTGGCACTTCTTGTTGACGTTTGAAGTATTTTCAAACAAAACGAGGCTAGCTCACTCCTCCATCCTCCTCATCCCGTCCCCTCTCCCTCCCTTCCGTGCTTCTACGCACTAACCCCCCAACCCCCACCCCCAAATCCCTCTTGCCGGTTATTGGCTGGAACGCTGGAACACTGTTTGTTATGTTTCTTGGTGCAGGTTGGCACAGTTTGTTTTTGTTGGTATTTGTGGAGCCTGAGCTGTCTACAGAGACCGTGTTTTTTTACAGTGTGTTCAGGGGACAGGCAGCTTGCGGATAGTGAGGAGATGTTTGCTGTATGTGACAAAAAATGTTGTAGCCTAAAACGCGTTCTTGACAGGAATCAGGACTTACTTCTTTCAGCCAGTGATGGTCGATGTGTGACATCGCTTAGAGCACCTTTAAGATGTGAGTCACAGGCCAGAGGGTGAGCTTTTGCTTTGAGATTGGTGTTGTTTTTTTAGTTTTTGGAGCCGGCATGGCGCTGTGAAACATCAATCTACTCTCAGCTAGCAGTAGATGTATTATGACAGGACAGCTTAGACATGAAAGGGGAGAGAGAGGGGCTCTACCAGATGAGCACCCATGTAGTTGAATTTAAAAGAAATATAGACACTTGATCACATGATCCATTTCTGTGTAAAAGGGCTGCAAACACCTCTCATTTTTACGCTTGTAGAGCGGATCTCTGCGGAGCATACGCACCACTTATGCGCTGTAGCCAGTTTCATTGATTATAGTGAAAGTGTAGTTTTGGAACATTCGCTCTGCATACGTTACGCATGCAGTGTAGCCGGCCCGTAAGTACAGTGTGAAGTTAATTATTTAATTGATTAACAACAAGATTGCTGGTCCCCAGCTAACTAAAAAAGTATTTTGTATGGAACTGCATGACCTGGTTTGACAAAAAAATTGTTAACAAAATAATGAATGTGATGTATTACCTGCAACATGTGTTGGTACTGACCTTCTCAGAGTCTCCTGCCGAGTCTCTTTTACATTTGAATGTGCAGAATCTTTGTGCACTGTGGTAGGCTTACCAGAATCTAGGTGTTTTATGCATGCAGCTGCATTAACTCACACAACTGCTTGATTAATAGGACTGTACGAGCCTTCCTGCAGGACTCTGAAAGCAGCAGGAAAACACTCATTAGCTGCCAGCCAACCCAAATGGCTTCAAGTGAAGTGACTCAACAGGAGTCCTGCGCAGACAGAGACACTTGGTTCATGTCGTTGTGAGTAATAGGAATTATCTTTCACCTGTCTGCACAGCATTACTCAAACTGATGGCTACCCTGCATGGGGAAGGGGTATGTCCACCCCACAGTCCAGCTCTCCAGCTCTCTTTTAACTACCCTGTTATTCAACTCTATTCAGTAAGCCAGGCCTTCTTGATTGATGAATACAATAGAGAGAATCTTAAATCCTTAAATAAAGATACAGTATATTTCTGTGTCATTCAACATTGAAAGGATGTTGCAGCATTGCAACTGTTAATTAATCATATCTTTATGATTCAGATGTGCAGACTGTCAAGTGGACATCCTTCTTCAGAGATATATAGACCAGTCTACAGAGTTAAGCTCTATCTTAGAACACACTTTCACCAAGTGGAAAACTCCATGTGATCTGGATAATGACATAGGCCTGGTATTAAATAAGCATCATTATCATCATTTTGGGATTGGATGACTGTAAGAATACTGTAAGAAGATTGCTTGGTAGCACCAGTGCTAGCTCATCCACACATGTTGGTCTTGTGGCACTCATCATGCACGATGCAGTTGTCACTACAACACCTCCATATGTGGTCTGATGGGTTTGATTGCATTCTAATTTTAATGTGCTCTGCATACATTTGCACCGGCATCTCTTATTTAGATCTAATGTTAATACTAGGTGAAAATTTGGTCTTACACTCATAGCCGAATTGAAAGTCTGCAATGTTACCCTTTCCCTAGACTCTCTAAACAATCGCTCCCCTACAGCCAGCCACCAAAACAGAGGTTACTATCCACCCAATATCTTCAGCACCACTTCCATTGAGTCGTTAAGCCAATTTGTTAACTTTTTCCCGTTTGCCCTTTTCAATTTCTTTTTATATCTCTTTGCATCGTTCTAACTTTGTTTCATCTTTGATACATGTCCTCACTGCCAAGTGTCTCTCCCAAGAATTGTACTTGTGCCGTAAACAAATATTTAACACCGTTCACCCAACCATCCACCACTGCACCATAATGTCACATTACCTTTAGCATTTCTATTCTTGATGTCCTCACTTAGCATCGGTGAAGTGCTATCTTATTGCCAATGAGTTTCATAAGAATCTAATTTGTAGAAAACACGGTTGCATTGGCAGGATTAATACTTTTGACTGCATTTCTTGTTCAGATCTCCCTGTTAATGTTCCATCACTCAGACACATGATCTTTGCGGGACTGAGCTAAGTGGCTTGAAGCTGAAGATGGATCAGGGTTAGGGTTATCCAAAAGCCGTCCCTGTTCTCTGTTTTGATTTGAACTTGACTGGTTGGACCTGGTTTTATTATACACCTCTTTCCTACCAGACTGATCTCATGAAGTGGCGTATGTATGACACGCCAATTTGTATGGCATTATTGCCGTGTTATCAAGACGCATACTTGGTTTTTAGCGTGTTTTTCCACGCTGTTTGACTTACATTATCTTGCTATTGCGTGTGAATTAACGCCGTAGCGAGTAGTATGAAAGGGCGGAAGTCTGCACAGGGAGGTTGGTTGGGGTGGCGGATGGGTAAAACCAAAGCCCGTCTACGGAAAGCCGTTCCACTTCCTATTCAGCCCCATTGTACCTACTTTGGTTGCAGTTCCACCAGAGTTCCACTGGGGGTGATCACGGTCCAGTGCAAAATGAATGGGACCCTATGGAGCTAGACGGCTAAATTTGTCTCTTTCTCCTGATTGTCGTTGAGAAATCTCAGATTTGATTGTAGTTTTTGCAAGTTCAACATGGATTATAGGTCAAAAGTTGAATGAACGAGTATTATGTCCTTTCGATTTCTTACTGGTTGAGTCGTTGTTGCCCATAACCCGCTAGCATTCTGCTAATGAATGCTGATTGGTCAGTGAAGGACTGATTACGATCGTAGATCCCGCTTGACGGCATCTGAAGCGGAACCAGAATGTCAGAGTGAATATTTCGGCGTGGTCGTTATAGCTCCATAGAGTCCCATTCATTCTGCACTGGCCTGTGAGCGCCCCCTATATGGAACTCAGAACCCGGAAGTAACGAGGAAGTGGAACTTCTTCCTATATTAGAAATTATTTGGTAAAACACAGGACTTTCACCCAGGAGAGCGTTAGGTTAGGTTAGGTTAATGTTCTTTTCCTTACCCCAACCGTTTGTTGTTTTCCTAAGCGTGGGACGTTTGTCAGGCGTTGTTTTTTTGTCATTTTTTTGTTTTACTAAAGCCTTCCCCAATGTTCTTTTCCAAACCCCCACCATCTGTTGTTTTACACGCGTGATGTTGTTCTCTCGATAACACGCCACGTTCTCGCAATAACACACCAAGTGGCAAGTGGCATGTATGTTTACATCCGCTGTATACAGCGTAGACATACACTCAAAATGCGTACAGATAACACACCACTTGGCTTTAGGAAAGTGCTGTGTATGTTTACACAAAGTCATGATGTCACGTTGTTCCTACAGTGGGCATACAGACTTAATTTGCGTATGGTGAAGTTTAAACCTTAGTATGAAATCGCTTTTTTCTATGTCCAAGCTCCTTTACTATGGCTGCCAGGGCTTTCAATTTTTGATCACCAGCTAATATGGCTAGTAGGTTTTACTAACTAGCTAATCAGATTTCCCATCAGCCAAATTTAGTTTTTCCTAACTTTAATTTCAGCTCCTCTGGTTTGTTTCTCACCGTTTCATTCATTTACTCTGTTACAGCGTAGCTCGTAATCGATACTGCGCACGCAATCACGTAGCCAACTGTGATATGAAACGCCAGGACATAGTGTTCATGGGAAATGTAGGATTAGTACTACAAGCACTGTTGCCACATGAAGATTATGTTTTCCAAGCCAAACTCACATCAAATTTCATGGCAGAAAACAGACCAATCTGTAAACACTGACTTGTTTTCTGCAGCCTGCCGATCAAACAAACGCAGTGTGTTCGCTTCATTCATCACCGGCCAAATTGGCTAGAAAGTTTACAATGTCAACTGCCAAAGTACATTTTTACCCACATTTGGGGGGTTGGTGGGTGTCAATTTAAAGCCCTGATGGCTGCATAATATAATGGACTGATGTCATGTTTCTCCTTTGGGCAAAGTGTTCCTCAAACTGATGGCTTCCCTGTGTGTGGGGTGGGTTGACCTCCTCCCAAGGCAGGAAGAGAGTGCAGCTTTGCACCTCCTTCATTAGAGCAAGAATGTGATTCCTGCACGTCGGCTTCTTGGGTCACACACACCACAGTGGGGCGGAAGTGTAAGGCCCAGTGCCCTGACCCCTGATTCTTTAGCCCCCTCAACATTCCTCAAACCCCTCACATACCTGTTATCCACTCACGCTCATGACTGTGTACATCCTCCTTTAGCAGGACTCTGATCACTCCACGCAACATGACCAAACCCTGTGAGAATTTGATCCTTCTGTTTTCACCGCCTCATGTCCTCATGTTAATTACAACTTGGGTCATTTTCTTTTGTTTTGGCCATCATTCAATATTGCAGAGATCTTGAAACGCAGTAACATTGCTAGGTTTAAGTACTGCTGTAGCTGTACGGCATTCTACATGTATACAGGCAAATGACAAGAGCAATAGAGACTGACAACAAGTTAGCCTACAGATAACAGCACCATCTTAAGCTAGGTTTATGGTCACCGCGTAGCTCCTGGCGCGAGCCATAAAATGACGTCACCAGGGCTGACGTTTCCAGCGCCAAGGCTCCGCAAGTTGTTGCAGCGCGGGGTTGTGCACCTCTGAAATTTTGTAACTCGGCGCACACTGCGCTTTCACTTCAACATGGTTGGCTGGGAAGACTGGCCGAGCAGGTTCGCCTCTACAAACATCTGTATGATTCTTCATGTACAGACCACAGACAGTCAAACAGCCTTAAATATGTGGTCAGAGAGAGATACCACACTGGGAAAAAGAAGAAGCATTTTGCTGGAGAGTGTGGAAAAACATGAGAGATCGTTTTTTCAAAGCTTAAAAACAGCCCTTATCGAAAGAGTGTTCTTAACAATGTTAGAGGCAGACATTAATTTCAATTTGGAGATAAACAACAGTCAGGATAATACTTAGGAGTAGATAAATGTAATGTTTGGCGGTAGGTCGGTGTTTAACATGAATGCGTTTACAGCTGTTGCCAGGCAGTCTGCTTTCCTTTACTTCTGCTCTCTTCTTCTTGCTTATTCACAGATTCTTTTCTTTGTACGCACCCTGTTGTTTTGGAGAACACTGCAACAAACAATGCGTTGAGCATAAACGCCCCCATGCTACTTGTAGCGCACACAATCTACAGAGGCCCGCACCACGATGTTGCGCGCCAGAAACCAAGACTTTAAAGAAAAATCTGACGTTAACTACTCAAAATGTCAGAACAGGAGATGCAACTACATGTAGTGTACCTGCAGCTATGTATGAAGCTTAATCCAATGGTAACAACACAACATATTGAACAGCTCACTGTTAGTTTGAATAGATCGATAGTAGATATTTCATACTTTCTCATCAGCATTTGAGCACATTCATAACGTTCCTCAGTGCACAGAGCAAAACTATTTTTAGAAGGAAGAATGCAATGTGTTGATATCAGATCACAATTATCTTCAAAGACACGGCAGTTATTTGTTGTTATCTTAGAAAACTGCAACCCTATAATTTTAAAAGTTCGATGTAGGTGGAGTAGCTGACAACAATATTACACTGCTGCATGTGTACACTGTGGTTGATAAGATGAATGCAGCATTTTTACATTTATCAAATGATATAGCAGCATAATTGCACAAAAGCTCTAGCAGTGACATAGGCATAACTTGTATTTTGTGTGGGCCAGTACAAAAGTCAGTGGGTCATCTTTTCCCACAAAAAAAAGATTTAGAAAAACTAGAAGTAGCAAATAGGACAAACATAGACACATTAAACAAAACAGCAATACGTTTACTTCCCAACATACTGCATTATGAGGGCAGTAACAGCAAAACACTGTCTATACAACATGCTAAACCAACATAGCTCAGTCTAAAAAGACTATCAAAACAGTAAGGACTAAAACTGTCTATTGTAACCTAAACCTGCTACTTGGGCGGAGTGATTAGCGCAACACCTGAACAGCACCGTTGTTGCTCTCTGCTCGTCACCACGGGGCTTCTCAGGTGCTGCGAGCAAATCACTCCACCCAAGTAGCAGAAGTAGCAGTGCTTCGCCTTCTGAGAATATAGTTCCCAGTTTGTATACAGTTAGAAGATGGCTGTGTCTCATGTGACCTTGATATTTGTACACGCTGTAACTATACAAATCACAACATGTAAATAGGAAAATGTTGGCGTTATTTTGTCACTTATTGGGAGCAGTAGGCTAGTTGGAGCCGGTTACCTCCAGGTGCATGGATGGATTTATCTAACTCTGGGGGATACGGTGAATAAGCTAAAGTCTCAATAAGTCGGCCTGTTCCTTTAACATGTTAGTTGGAGGCCATTCCACAGATGAGGGGCACAGTAGGAGAATGATCTATAACCAACTGACTTTTTGTTTACTAGGGGAATGACCAGGAGACCAGCATGTATAGACTTTCATAATAAGTATCTGAAGGAAGTCTTGCAGGTTAAACACTATTGTGTTGTATTGTTCAGCACAACAGAATGTCACAGGTGATTACTTTAACCCTCCTCTGCTGTCGTCTGGCCAGGTGATTGAGTTTGACGACGGCTCGGGCTCGGTGCTGCGTATCCAGCCTCTGAGGACCCACCGCGACGAGGCCATCTATGAGTGCACAGCCACCAACAGCGTGGGAGAGATCAACACCAGCGCCAAGCTCACTGTGTTAGAGGGTAAGCCCTGACTACTGTCTCACTGATAGAGACAGAGTGCATTTAAATCCCGCCCCCCACCAGAGGGGGAAAAAAAACTCTCTCTCTCAGGGCCAGATGTACGTACATTTGCGAACGTAGCGTTATCAGCGCCATGGCTCACCCGCAGATAGCGAACGCAATGATACCGTAGTTTACGCCATATTTACAAAAACCTGCAGGTCATCCGTAATTAGCGCCTTTCTCCGCCCACTATACCGTAAACTGTAAGTACTTGTGCTATGATACAGCTGAGTGCAGACTGCGATATTGCCACTGCTGATGCTATGACTGTTTGAAATTATCCTGATGCCAATATTTGTAATGTAGCGAGGAGTTTAACAACTGCTGGAATGTGAACTCTGAGTCGGAGATTCGATGTCATCTTTGATTTCTTCCAGTAACTGTAATCTTGCATGGCTGCTTAATCTGTGATCCTTGTGGCAAAACTCCTTTCAGCTCGTCTCCTTGGCCTATGTCTTCGTCTTGCTCGGATTACTGCTGTCATTTCACCAGGAGGCATATGTGAGGAAACCTGCTTCCAGGTTTACACCTGCTTTTAAGAGGCGGAGAATTTTCACCGCAAAATAGAGGCGCGCTATTACTGGCGTTTTTTGTACATACCGCGGAATACGTAATTAAGCGCTCTTTACGCTTCCCCTCCCATCTCTTTACGGTAAACTCCCACTTTCCCCGCGACCCTCCCATGAATAAATATGCATGACACGAAAAACGCAATTTGCCCTTTTCAGCTCCCACGACATGCAGTTTGCGCTTTTACATCATTGCGGCCTGTTTGTACATACCTCGCCATGATTTTACGCGCACGTTGCGACACAAATACGCCTGAAGTGGGCGCAAAAGCGTTAGTACATCTGGCCCTCAGTCTCCTTGAGTTGTATTGCGTGAAGGTTTCCTCCTCGTCAATTTTGTCTGCTAGCAAACAACAGAACAATGCCTAAAAGTTGTTGTATGGTGTTATTCACTACCATCAATCTAGAGAACCCACAACTTAAGTTTTTATAGCTGCCAACCCCAAAAATGTAGCTTTTATGAAGAAACAGACATGAGGAATCGGCAGAGAGAATGGGAAGACTGGGGGATCCTGACACTAGGCTAATGTTATGTCTGACGTTACATGTGTTAGCTTAACTTACAGACATTTAGTAAGCCTAAAACTGACATTTAGGTATTTGACTTGGTAACAAAATGTTTGCTGCACACGTAACGTCAGACAGGATTCCCCGGTGTCTCCATTCTCTCTGCTGATTCCTCACGTCTGTTTCCACTTTTGTCTTCATAAAAGTTCCGTTTTTTTCGGGTCGGCAGCTTATAAAAACTTCAGTCATGGGTTATTTACCCTGTTGGTAGTGAATATCACCACATAGCAGCTTTTAGGCATTTTTCTGTTGCTAGTACAAAATTGACTAGGCGGAACCTTCACGCAATACAAATCAATGGAGAGCAGAGAGTTGTTTTCCCCTCCAGTGGGCGTGGCTTGCAGAGTATGATGCGATGCGCTCTGTTTCTATGTTTCACACGTGTCCACATGTGTCCTGGCTGTTTTACTCCCACTCATGCCTTCTCTCAGCCTGCCCTCACCTTCCTGACTCTCTCAACTGAAGGGGTTTTCATGGTCATGTGACCCTGTGTTGTCCTTGCATCAGAGTTGGTCCTCATGTGAACAGACAACATTGACTCATTCCCACATGCCTGTTTGTGTTCAGCTTTAACCATTTAGGTCAACTAGATTCAGTGAAAGTGGAACAGTGTTGCATTGAGTCACATTACCTTAAAGGCACATGATTTGATAACTGGTGTGGGTGAGATCTAGTGCGAGCTGTTGCCGGTTCCCACCACAGTAACCTTTTCCCGGACACAGGAACCACTAGTACAGTAACAACACCGCCCGCTCCGTGTGTGTGTGCGTGCTCGTGCGTGCGTGTGTGTGTCTGTCTGCTTCTGCTTGCACTGCAAACATTAGATTGATATGTCAATAGATGGGCTATTTATTCTGTTTTCTCTCTTCCTGTAGAGAAAACCTGTTATCTTACTGTGTAATATTAATACATTTGATTAATCTGCTTCCTAGCTGGTCAGGTAAAGAAAAAAAGGGTGTGTGAGCAAAAGCGAACTAGCAAGTGTGCATGGAAAGGAGTGATTCCACTTGGAAATTCAACACCTCCAAATTCTGTAGTTTTTGAAATCATCCAAAATGAACCCAGAATCTGAAAGTTCATTTTGTCGACGTTGCTTTGGAGACAGATGCTCTGGTGTTTTCTGTCTCCTTTTCAGGCATTTGTTACATCCATCACAGTTGTGCCACAGTAAATTCAAAGTATAACATGATGGCTCTGCGTTCTGTTTCCTTGTGTAAATTGTAAAAAATGTTTGTACTTCAAATGCTCTCATCGTTTATAAAGTGGTTATTCGTCTAATCTCAATTCAATCTTCTCAAACAGGAATGCACACAAGAAACGTTTGTGTTCTAGTGTAGTCCAGTTAAGTTGAGTTCCTGTGACTCCATGGTTCCTGGAACTGGGACTTATGTTGCCGAAGGTTAGACCTGGTCCTTATGTGTACCTAGAGCACATGAAGCACTCCCCTGCAATCATACCCACATGCCTGTTTGAGTTTGATCAAAACCATTATGTCAGGTCAATTGAGTCACTGAGTGTTGCACTGAGTCATGGTACATGATTCATTTGATTTGATAACTAGTGCTGCAGAGCCCGAGTGAGAACTAGAGAGTTTTTAGCAACTTTGCAGAGATAGCTGCTTTCTGGTAGAGAGCCTGGTGATGGCCACCAATAGTTAAATCCAAATTCAACCCAAGAATTACTACATTAATGGCACAAGTTGCTTTTGCCCTATTGTGTTTATTATATACATTATATACTCAGTTCTGTCATTTCTTTCCCAACACACTACAATATTTCTCTCTCAACCTTTGCCGTACTGTAACAGTCAAAAAGCAAACTATACGACGCTGTCACAGTAGCAGCTCCCCTATGTCTTCTTCTTTTACAAACCGGTCAAATGGCCTCCAGATTTTTTCAAATACCACAAATTTGCCTCTCAATATATATGTATATAGTTGTCATTGCGCCATATTCTTAATCCAAGCACCAATTGTAGGTGCCTCCATTTTCTTCCAGATGAGAGCTATAGTCCTTTCTGCCTGCAGTATAGCAAAATCAATACATTTATATTGTTGGGGTTTCAGATTCAGATTTCTTGGAAGACAGGTGCAGCAAAGCCATCTAACGGTCAAGTGGAATGTTCACAGACAAGATGTACATGGTTTTATTGATCACCCCCCTCCAAAATGTTTTCATTTTGTCCCACTCCCAGACACAGTGCACAAATATTCCTTTAGCCTCATTGCATTAAAAAAACAAAGGTCAGGTTTATTACTGTGGTATCTGTTCAACTTAACAGGATTTGTGTATAGCCGCATCAGCCAATTATATTTGAGTAACTTTAAATTAGAGTTTCAGTTCTGTCATTTTTGTTAATTGGTACCATCCTTTTTGTTTTTTTGAAATGCATTGTTTCAAAATAATGAAAACAAAGGCACAAAGTCTCTTAAAATCCGCTCTAAAGTGCACAGTTTGGAGAACACATACATGTGTTAGGAATTGTTAAGATAATTATTTATCAAGCAATGGACAGAATCACTGAAATTGTCTCAACGTTTGTTTACTTGCAAGTAGAGTCAGTTTTACAGCACTCACAGCAAAGTACAGAAAATGGCTGACGAAAGCCTTCTACAACAGCTTTTTCTATGAGTAAAAATGAAGTCATAATACAAAAGGCGATGTTGTCTCCCACAAGGTCACGAAGCAGCTTCCAGGATTTATCTTTTGTGAATGTCAGCAGTATTTTGGCTTTCTGTCATGCAAACAGTTTAATATGAACAAAAACAAGAAGAGTTGTTTACTTTTTCTAACAGGAATAAACATCAGGGGGAAGAAACCTCACTGGTCCGGTGGTGGAAGTGCAACCAATCTCACTTCCATCGCCTCAAAAAGTGACGCCTGGTCAGGTGCCTAAGGCGTTTTTTATTGACGCAAAAAAGTCTCCTTTAGCGTCACTTTTTGACGCTCTGGGTCAGGACGTACGTTTTACTGACATGCCGCACAAGAACGAGACAGTTAGGTTTAGGAAAAGATGGTGGGTGGGGTTACAAAAAGTAACCCCGGTCTCCTGGGTGAAAGTCCTGTGTTGTTAAAACCTGTGGGTGTAGCTTAGTCAGTGACAGCTTTAACTTCCATGCACTGCAACAAATTCAACTAGCTGTCTCCAGACATGTAGTCTAATACCCGACAGCATCACTGCTAGAAAGGGGAATATTATGGCAATAATACCTCCCTGCAGCAGCTTTCAGAAAGGCTGTGATTTCTTCCCGTGTGTCCTCCTAATGCAAGAGGTCCTCCAAACTAAATGATGAGATATGTCGTTTCACATTGCCCCCCACCCCCCCCCCCCCCCCCCCCCACCCACACACACACACAAACACACACACACACAAACACACACACACACAGACACACGTCAAACACTTCATTTTCCGCATTCTGGTGAATTTTGCAAAACATTCTGTCTTTTCCGCATCTATTTATGGTGCAGATGTCTTTATTTATACAAAGGCAATTTTAATAGGTTTTTGGGGTGGGTTGCACTAGCCAGTTTTGATTATTGGGGGAGGGGTTATAACACCCCCATCACCTCTGTAAATTATGCCTATGATGGGATCATGTCTGTACAGTGACTCCACTACAGCACACTTGTATTTGATAGAGCAACATGTCAGAATGTTTTTGGGCTGTTAGATGTCTGAGCCCAGTGTCTCTGAGTGATGCTGTTTATTGAGCTGGAATGTGTTGAAAGAGAACCTCCTGTAGGTGTGTCTCTAGACAGCTCTGTTGTTTGCCAGCGGCAAAGATGGAGCCAAAACATGCTTATTTAATTGACACTCTAATTGATAGACAAACAACCGCACACAAAAAAGGTCTGTCTCTCTGGCAGCCTTTTCCAAATCACTCAGGAACCCATTATACTTCTTCTGCCATGTAGATCTCAGCAGTAAACACAGCCGGAGGCTCCAGCGCTCGCTGCACCAAACACACCAGCCTTTTCTTTCCTCTAAAACCACTCAGGCTCTTTTTAAAAGAGAGTGAGGGGCCAGACTGATGATCAATCTATTAAATGTCAAACACATGAAGTATCAAATATGAAAACAAAAGTTATTAAGCAAAAAATACATATATACAATTCATTGAGTAAACTAAAAATCTATTTAAAAAAAAATTGTGTGATAATTTATCTCTCTATCTATCTACCTATCTATCTATCTCTATATCTAGCTCTATCTATCTATCTATCTATTAAGATGGACTGTATTTATTTATATTTATAAATATAAATAAATACAGTCCATCTCTCTCTATATCTATCTCTATCTCTCTCTAGACCTAGGTCTATCTATCTATATCCATCTCTATCTCTCTCCATACATATCTATCTATTTATATATATATATATATATATATATATATATATATCTTTCTATGTCTATAGCTATCTCTCTATGCATAATTAATCACGTAAAAAATTGTTTTTTAAATATCTGACAGATCAATTACAATATATGCATTAAAACAGTAATAATTATAAATATTGATGTGTATGACAGGTAATATTGACTTATACGTATATGCTTTTGATGTTTGATGTGGATATATGTTAAGCCTATATTTTCTCAAAAACAATTTCAGAAATCCCAGTTGTGGCTTTCATGTGTCTGTCAGGCTTAGATAATCAATGAAGCTTCTCACAGAAGCCCAAGCACAATGGGCAGCGGCTCATTAAGGCGGCCAAGGTTTCATTACAGATTTCCACTTGGTAAAGAGTAACAAAAACGGTGACCTAACACGGATAGTTTGAGAGAAAAGAAAATATAATGGTGATACAGTATGATACCGTATTGGTCTTTTATTAAAGGGTAACTTTGTTTCTTTTCAACCTATTTTCCTATGTTTTTGTGTCTAAGTGACTGATGGGAACAACAATCTTTGACATTGGTCCAGTATTTAGCAAGATTGCTGCAGTCGGTAGTGGCGAAACAAGCTACAATGTAAGTTAATAGGGCAATTGTGCAGCTTGTAAACTTAGCACAAAAAGTAAGGAAATTTGTGTTTGGTAGATTATTTCTCTGTGGTAACAACGGTATAAATCTTATACCATTGGAAAGCCTGTTTAGTTCCCTTTCAAATGGTGCCCCATTTGTAAGGAACATGCATTTGTGGGATGAGCAGCACCGCTGAGTATGTGGGTTGCACCCATGAAAAATTTGCCAAATATTTTAGGAGGCAATCTCAATGCAGAGAGATATAGAGATGAGATTCTGCAACCAGTGGCAATCCTATATCTTCACAGTCTGGGACCAAGCTATATCCTCTAAGATGACAACGCTCGCCCCCACAGGGCGGGGTTTATCAGAGACTACCTCCAGCATGTGGGAGTGGAGAGGAGGGAATGGCCTGCCAGTAGTCCTGACCTCAACCCCATTGCACACTTGTGCGATCAGCTTGGGCGTTCTGTTCGTGCCAGAGTGACCAACACAACCACGTTGGCTGACTTGCGACAAATGCTGGTTGAAGAATGGGATGCCATACCACAGCATTGCGTGACCAGGCTGGTGATCAGCATGAGGAAGAGGTGCCAGGCTGTTGTGGCTGTGTATGGTTCTTCCACACACTACTGAGGCTCCTGTTTGTGAAATTTATAAATTGTTAAATTGCCAATATGTCTTGTTTCTTCAAACTTCAATCATCCAATCCACCAAACCACAAACGAGTCAATGGCAGAATAAGCTGTTTGGCATTGGCAGAGAAGATTTGGCAAATTTTTCATGGCCGCAACCCACAAACTCAGAGCTGCTGCTCATCCCACAAACGCATGTTCCTTACAATGGGGCACCATTTGAAAGGGAACTAAACAGGCTTTCCAACGGTATAAGATGTATTGCCAAAAAGCATAATCTACCAAACACAAATGTCCTTACTTTATGTGCTAAATTTATTTACCTTTTGCCACTGACAGGCTCAGATTAATATTCTAAGTGTCTGACAACATTATGGAAAGGATTTCTAAGGAGGTCGACCTTTCTGTTAAAGAGTATGATCCTTTTTTGTTAACATAAAATCATCCTTGAATGCATTCGCTAAACCCACCAGACTCCATGTAAATAAACAGTAATTTTAGCATCGTAATATACACTTCATCCAAAGTTGACAAACAAATTGAAACTATGAAAAGTTGTTTTGGGCACAATGATCACAACATGTAACTCATGCACCAACCCGCTGAAACAATTTTGCTAAACTACAAGCACAATTCCTGCTTCACACTCAAATTGCAGTTCTAAAACACACTTTTTTCAAACCACTACACACAATTCTCTGCATTTGGCACAATTTTCATGAAGAAAATCTCTTGTTTTCACGAGGAACACACTGCCATTCAAGTATGCACGCTGACTCATCACATGGGCAAACCTGTCACGCAGTTTTACAATTAGCAATCAGAGGTTTAGCATAAAAGGGCAACAGGTGAGCTCTTCTGTGTTGTTTCTGCTTGGCCAGGGGAAACATTGCTTGTGATGTGGATGAGGTGCTGCTGTGTTTTACTGTAACTGTATACAGTAAATTGTTCTGTTGTTTTGTATGTAGACCACTGTATGTGAAACTTTGTGTTGGTTGGGATGTACAGAGCAGGGTGAATGAGAGGGGGGAAACACCAGAGCAGGGGGAATGAGAGGGGGAAACGTAACAGAAGTTTTTTTGGGGAAAAAAAATATATTTGTTACTGTGTATTTGTGTGTTCTGAGTATAATAATAACAATATTCTCAAATATTTTACAACACACTTATGTATGTATGTATGTATGTATGTATGTATGTATGTATGTATATATGTACTGTCTGTAGTAAGTGTAACACTGAATAAAAAAGGAATAAAAAAAGGTCATTATGATGAATGGAGAATAAGTGTTGTCCATTCATCATCGTGTTTTACATTGAGCACATCAGTGTTCATCTGGTTCTTATAAATGTCTATTCATATGATGGTTTGTGTGTGTCATTTGAAAACAAAATACCATTTTGAGGCGAAATAACATTGTTTTGAATGTAAAGTTTCATTTTGCAGGGGAATTGAGGGGTTTTTCCCATTGTGTGTGTGTTTTTAGATATTTGTGTGTAGAGTTCTGAGAGCACGAGGCATGCATTCAGGAAATGTGTGTAAACAATCGAGAAAAACTGTAAAATGACCACACCTCCCCTCCCAGAGTTCCTGGAAAGCACATTACTGGTTCCTTTCTGAATTCTGCTGCTGTAGCTGCACCGTTAGTAGCTAGCTGCAATGCAAATGCCTCAGAGGCTGTTGGTAGGCTATTAGTTGTGGCACAAGCACCGAGCCGCCCCTGTCAGTTGCCAACTACTGTAGTCTGGCTAGTCCACACAGCATTCCAGGATGGGAGAAAAACATGCTCTAGTTTATTGGCATTTCTTTAAACCAATCACAGTCGTCTTGGGCGGTGCTAAGTGCCGGACGGAGCCACAGTGCCTCTGCAGAATAGCCTCAGGAACAAACTTGTTTTGGTGGAACGTGTGCACGTTGAGAGGCGAGCTCTGGAACTGAAATGTCTGTCGAGTGTCTGATGAGAATTTTACCCTAAAAAAGATAAATATAATTTAGGAAGTTTGTGTCACTATACACAAATGGTGGGTTTGTCTTTTTAAAATAAAAAAACTCCTCTGTGATGACCCAGTCAACGTGTGTGTGTGTGTGTGTGTGTGTGTGTGTGTGTGTGTGTGTGTGTGTGTGTGTGTGTGTGTGTGTGTGTGTGTGTGTGTGTGTGTGTGTGTGTGTGTGTGCCAGCTGCAGAAAGAGAGAAAGAGTGAGAGCTAAATAGAGAATGGAAATATAAAATGACAAAAGCAATAATGGTGGGTTTGTCTTTTTGAAGAAAAAAAACTCCTCTGTAATTACCCACCCAGGGTTGTGTGTGTGTGTGTGTGTGTGTGTGTGTGTGTGTGTGTGTGTGTGTGTGTGTGTGTGTGTGTGTGTGTGTGTGTGCATGTGCGTGTGCGTGTGTGTGCGCGTCAGCTGCAGAAAGAGTGAGAGCCGAAGAGAGAATGGAAATATTAAATGGCAAAAGCAATAACAGAGAGTGGGCATAAATGACAGATGAGAGAGTGAGGGGAAAGAGGAAGAGGATGAAGACGCGGCGGAGTCGACAGCGGGACTCTGGGTAATGAGAGCGCAGCATTAGTCATGAAGTGAAACCGACAGAGAGAGCTTAAGGGGATGAAGGGAGGAGCTGGAGCCAGAAAAATGCAGACGGAGAAAAGAGGGACTTTTCACGTGTGGGAGTTGCGTGCCTTCCTGCAGAAAACACCATATACCTTTCTCTTTAAGTCGATTGTGACACTCAAGAGGAGCAGAGTCACATCACTCCGAACAAGCCTCGTGCACTTGTTATGGCCCTGAGTGGTACTGCTGGTCGCACTGATAGGCACTGAATCAGCATCAGTGTCTTGTAATCACAGTTTTTCCTGTCCTCTGCTGCTGGCTCTGTGTCAGCAATAACCAATCTCTGAGAGGTGACTTGAATTTTTTTGTGGCTGTATATTTTCCTCTGAGATGCCCTGCCGAAGGGCACTTTGACAGTGAAGGTGGGTAGTGTAGATACAAGAGCAGAATGCATATGTGTGCAGGATGGGGCCAACACTGACAATAACTGGCCAAATACGGAATCTCTGACCCTGTGAAGTCGCAGCTTTCAAAAACAGCTTCTTCACATTATATTTATTCATGATTTATATGGATTTATCCCTTCTGGATTTATCCCTTTCCGAGGTAAATATTATTCTAAACACTGTGTGTTAAAGGGTAACTTTTCAACCTGAACCCTATTTTCCTATGTGACTGATGGGAACAACAATCTGTCCAAAT
This sequence comes from Gymnocephalus cernua, assembly GCA_023631565.1. Classification (NCBI taxonomy): domain Eukaryota; kingdom Metazoa; phylum Chordata; class Actinopteri; order Perciformes; family Percidae; genus Gymnocephalus; species Gymnocephalus cernua. Next base: position 8,863,642 of record CM042432.1, read on the forward strand.
TAAATGGTCTGATGATCTAAACAGTTTGGATTTCAGCAGAGCTTCAAAAGGTCTCCATGTGTAGTGGTGGAGGAAATATTTAGATCCTTTACTTAACTATAAGTACAAATACCATGTTTTGAAAATGCCCTGCTACAAGTAAAAGTCCTGCATTAAACATAAGTGTGTAAGTATCATCTGGAAAGGATCCAAACAGTCTAATTATTTCAGCTGGACGTGCAGGCCATTATATTGCTGGCTAGTTTCATTTATAATAAAAGATCAGATTTTATAAAATACATGTGTTTTGTGTGCAAAACTGAAATGTAGAAGTAGAAGTAAAAAGTGGCATGAAATGAGAAGACTCAAGTAAAGTACAAGTACCTCAACATTTGAAATTAAGTACAGTACATGAGTAAATGTACTTTAGTTACATTACACCACTGTCCATGTGTTTCAATCTGGTTAAGCATCTGCAGCAAAACAACTATCAGAAGGCAAGGGGAGGACCACGGATTACTGTGTACATTCAACAGCTTCTGGGTCTGCAGGTCCTGCAATGTCTACAATTATCCTGTTATAGAATTCTGGAACTTGGATACACAGAAGGGATTAGCAGCTACACTGGAGGGTCCTCTGAGTGTATCAGTGCTGCAGTGCGGCCAAATAAAGCCATGAGCTGGAGTTATTTCTCCTCTTCAAATCATTAACTTCAGGGAAATGACTGCCCTCTAACAGAGCACATGCTTCCTGAAACATCTATAAAGAGACTAAACTGAGTTTTCTGTTATGTTTTGGCACTAATGGATTACAAAACAGATATCAAGTCTATGAGTCAGTAGTCTCGCATTGCCAGACCTTCCTTCACAGAGCTGCAGAGGATTCTGGGATGGGAGAAAAACGTGCTGTGGTTTATTTGTATTTCTTTAAACCAATCCCAATCGTCTTGGTGCCGCTAAGCGCCGGACGGTAAATAGCCTCGAAGGAACTTATTTTGGTGGAACATGTGTACATTCAAAAGTAGTTTTAGTCGTGCAACAGAGAACTCAGATTGGACAGAAAGTCTAGCTAGCTGTCTGGATTTACCCTGCTCTGTGCTCTGCACCTGGCTCTCAGTCACCTTTTCTCGGCTAAAGTTAACTGTAAAGGCCGCTAAACTTAACTGTGATGTTACTTGTCGTCATGTGACGAAAGTTAGATAACATACAAAGTTTTCGTATGATATCATAGAAACCCGTTCATGAGAGCGCATTGGTCTGATTCGGTCTTCCATGGCTCTGTTCAGAATGAAACATGAAGACCACTGCTTGGAAACGCTGCCCCCATTTCTGATTTGTGTAGCGATTTTAACAGGTCTGGTAATTTGCTAATTGTCAGCTGTCAGAGCGAGGACATCATCATCAGAGCCAGAGATTGAGCAGAAAAATGGTTACACGCGTTAATTGGTTCAGTGCAGCTGTGCCAACCCGTTCTCACTCCCAACTCGTCAAATACTGACGCTAAGTCAGTGTCTCTGAGCATCACATACCGACGCAACACTCCCCCTTTCGCGTCTGTATGGAACGCACCGGGCAGAGCAGCAGCTCGACCGCGGCGCTGTAAGATGATGTAGTATTAAGAGAGACAACGGTAGAGAGTAATATGAAAGACCAAAAATCCGCGTAAGGAGGTTGGTTGGGGGGGTGGATGGGTCAAACAACACAGGACTTTCACCCAGGAGACCAGGGGTCATGTCCCATTCTTGTCCCGTTCCTGTCCCACGTGCCACTGAAACATACATTTTGTAAGACCCACCCACCATCTTTTCCTAACCATAACTGTACCGTTCATGTGCCGCATGTTAGTTAAATACGTCCCAACCCAGAGCGTCAAAAGTGACACTAAGAGTCCCAACCAAGTGCGTCTAAATATGACGCTAAAGGAAAATTTTTGCGTCAATAACAAATGCCAAAGGCACCTGACCAAGCGTTGCTTTTTGACATGATGGGAGTGGGACTGTGTTGGCTGTGAAATAACTCTTTAATTGGTGCGTATTATCCATCAACACGGAAAACGGTAGATGATCGCAACCATGACCACTCTGTTGAAGTTTAAAACTATTGGATCTGCCCAGAGGCACTCTGGATCTGCCATAACTAATCGCTAACGTTTGGTCGTGACGTCGTTTACCACTAATGGAGCGAGCTGGAAAATCAAACTTTTCCCGAACCAAGCAAACTCAGCAAAGATTGTTCTTGCTCGGGCTTTAACTTATATTCAGCAGTGTTGCCACAACGTACTGAATGGCTTCGCTCGCATCTTTCTCCACCGCCATTAGTACGGAACTTACCGAAGGTTACCAAACCTCAAAGTCGTTGTTCTCAGCCACTCCCTCTGTTTGCTGATTGGACCGCCAAATATTTGGTATTGAGAAAACCCAAGAATATACCGCAAACCCAGATGGACTACTGAAGGAAAATGAAAATTGAGCAGAAGTATGTAGGAGGGCGGAGCCAGGCTACAATAAGTTTGTATGATGGCTCAGATTGAAAATAATTTGTATCATATTATTAGAATGTGACTTTTCCACATTGTATTACTTACAAGAGGGGGAATTTCTTTTTGAATGTCTCTGTGTGGAAAGCAGGGTGAGCCAGGTCTTGTTCTGGTAGAGGTTAAATATTTTGCTCAAGGATACTTTGGCATAAATTTCCTCATGTGGGATTGAACCCAGAATGACTTCCCAAACCAGGAGATCCACCCTGCGGTCCTGGGACCTGATATGGCTAATTAATTTCCTTATAGCCCTTTTCCTGCATGAGCACTCTGCATCTCCTCCTTGGAAGTCATCCATCCCTCTAGCCTTTTCAGCACCAAAATACCTCCAAAGGACAGAGAGAGAGAGAGAGAGAGAGAGCTGTCTGATAGGACTAAGCTTTATTAGCGGTGATAAATGACACATTATGAAAGATGAATGATAGCTGCATCGCTGAGCCTTTGACCTGCAGGGACTGTTACCCCCTGACTCGAGCAGGGAAAGTAAGCCAGCATCAGTTTCAACATCAGCATCATTGAAAAAAGTTACTTTAAATACATCATTAATCTGTAATTTACGGAAGTAGTTGTTTTTATTTAACCCTTGTGTTGTCCGTCTGTTTTGCCTGTTTATAAAGCACTAGTACAGAGCCCGTTGAAAATGTGTCTGTTTGGAACAGGCTGATTGCTTGGCCTGTGGTATTGCTGCTTGTAGAATTCTCCAAAACCAAATTGTACCCTAAAATAACTTACAGAAGGACCCCGAACCACTTAATATGCAACTCCACTGTATAGCCTACTACTGACTTACAGTGTACTTCTACATCGGAGGAAGGCATTGTACTACTACATTTACCTGACAAGAGAACGTTGCAGATTTGTAATCACAAAATATCACAATGAAAATGTGGAGTAATCAGAGAGCTAATCAGCACATATCTGCGTTCATCAACCACCAGAACCGGACTCTGTGTGTGCGTGTGTGTGTGTGTGTGTGTGTGTGTGTGTGTGTGTGTGTGTGTGTGTGTGTGTGTGTGTGTGTGTGTGTGTGTGTGTGTGTGTGTGTGTGTGTGTGCGCATATTCCGTTTTTGATATTCCGAATAAGGCCTTTTTCCGGATACAGCATTTCCAGATTAAGACACGTGGGATATTCCGGTATTATTTGGGTTTTAGAAGCATTCTTTGGACATTTACACAGTGCATTCAGAATCTGTGTCTCATTCAGGCTTTCTACTGCAGTTTACGGTCAGCTCTGTGCGTTGGTATGGTTGTTGTACATAAACCAACCAGCCAACAGTTTGCAAGACTGCAGGAGAGATGCATGGCCAAAATAAAGGAAGGAGAAACATTGTGACTTGGATATCAAAAGTTTTTGGGATATGCACCAGTATCGCAACGGCGACCTTTTCAAGAAGCAGGTTGAAGGTCTGAAAGAGCAACCCTGTGTTCACATGGTCGAACAAGTCTGCCACCGATGGAAAACTTTGAAAAAAAAGCCTATTTTGCACGGCTGCATGTAAATGGGAATATTAGTGGATTAATTACTTTCATTGTCATGGAAACAGCTTAGATGGAATAATGCAAAAACTGGAATATCATGTGTATGTAAACAAAGTCAGTGAAATATTTTTGGACCATTGTTGTATGTAATCTAGACATCCAGTACACAAAACTTGACTTCACCTCTTAGCCACCGTCTTAATGCTCCTATGGAGATATGCAGGTCTCTCTCTCTCTCTCTCTCTCTCTCTCTCTCTCTCTCTCTCTCTCTCTCTCTCTCTCTCTCTCTCTCTCTCGCTGCAGTGTTAGGTGATTGTTCAGCACTCAGGTAACTGGGTCGTCCTTCACTAAGCTGCAGCATGATGGAGAAGTGTGAAACGTTGTTGTACAGCACCTGTGTTGTCTGGCTGTGGATGATGAAAGCTCCAGGAGTGATCCAGAGGGCTGCAGCATGGCTGTCTCTGCACTTTGCAGATACCCTGCACTGTCCTCGTGTTGTGATATACTGTTGTGTATCTTGAGTGCAAATACAGAGGGATCCTCGTCTCATATGCTGCCTATTGGCTTTCAGGTAGACGGAGGCTGACAGAAAACAACAGTCAAAGCAGGCCACCAGGATATTCGCCAGGTTTTGAAGCCATTAAATTGCAGTAATGTTTGAAAAAGTTGGTGGAAACTTGCAAAAGTCCTGATTGTAAAAATGTTGTTCCTTTTTTGAAAATAGTTTTGCAATAAATTACAGTGATGTTTGAAAATTGCAAGTTGGTGGAAAGACAATATAACTGTGCTCATAATTATAGCCTATCAGTACGGGAATTCTTTAGGTTAGTGGTATTGATGATATTGACAGTTACAGTATACCAATTTTATATTATGTGTTATAACAACATATCAGCCAATATTCTTTTTTTTGTACATAAAATACATAAAATGTAATAGGAACAAGGCAGTTAAGGAGTATCCCTTACATTTGTCTAAAGAATTGTGATGAAGATATGTCCTTGGGCCAGTGTAAAAACTTGCTAAACTAGAATTAGCCAGAGGTCTCTAGTGCGCCTGTTCTATGGGCCCCATAGTTCGGAAGCAGCGCCGACCATCCGGGTCATTTTTTTTTCATCATCCACGATGCTGCAGTTAAACATTTTTGGGCTTCACAGAGCAACTGTCATAGGAATGAACGGGGCTCCGCCTCCAACGCTGTATCTAGTTTTATACATCCATGAGTCAAAGAGTGTGCAACCTAAGTCTGATATTTTAGTTTGTTTCCTTGTCTGAATTTACCTCTTGAGGACTATCATACAAATCCCATAGATTCAAGAAGGAAGAACTGATGAGACATGTACAGTCTATGGCAGTGGTTCTCAAACTTGTTTAAATAATGTTCCCCCTTTGAATTATTTTTCTAAGGCCAAGTACCCCCAGACCAGATTAAAAATGTTTTTTTGTAGAAAAAAAGGTAGGAATTGACATTTTTGGAATGTTACAAACTCCAACACAAAACTTTGTTTAAATGCTTTAAGCAATTATTTAATAAATGAGAAACTTTCAACATAATCCCCAGTAACAGAGAGTCAGATAGTGTTGTGGGGGGGGGGGGGGGACATTAAGTCAGACTCAGTGGGGAGTGAACCCGAAGCAGAGGGACAGACACAGAGCTGTAGCTGAGACAAAGTAGAACACTTTTTAATTCATTAACTTTATCGGTTCCATCCATCCATCGTCGTCCGCTTATCCGTGGTCGGGTCGCGGGGGGAGCAGCTCCAGCAAGGGACCCCAAACTTCCCTTTCCCGAGCCACATTAACCAGCTCTGACTGGGGGATCCCGAGGCGTTCCCAGGCCAGGTTGGAGATGTAATCCCTCCACCTAGTCCTGGGTCTTCCCCGAGGCCTCCTCCCAGCTGGACGTGCCTGGAACACCTCCCTAGGGAGGCGCCCAGGGGGCATCCTTACCAGATGCCCGAACCACCTCAACTGGCTCCTTTCGACGTGAAGGAGCAGCGGCTCTACTCCGAGCTCCTCACGGATGACTGAGCTTCTCACCCTATCTCTAAGGGAGACGCCAGCCACCCTCCTGAGGAAACCCATTTCGGCCGCTTGTACCCTGGATCTCGTTCTTTCGGTCATGACCCAACCTTCATGACCATAGGTGAGGGTAGGAACGAAAACTGACCGGTAGATCGAGAGCTTTGCCTTCCGGCTCAGCTCTCTTTTCGTCACAACGGTGCGATAAACTGAATGTAATACCGCCCACGCTGCGCCGATTCTCCGACCAATCTCCCGCTCCATTGTCCCCTCACTCGCGAACAAGACCCCAAGGTACTTAAACTCCTTCACTTGGGGTAAGGACTCATTCCCTACCTGGAGAAGGCACTCCATCGGTTTCCTGCTGAGAACCATGGCCTCAGATTTAGAGGTGCTGATCCTCATCCCAGCCGCTTCACACTCGGCTGCAAAACGATCCAGTGAGTGCTGAAGGTCACAGGCCGATGATGCCATCAGGACCACATCATCTGCAAAGAGCAGCGATGAGATCCCGAGCCCACCGAACTGCAACCCCTCCCTACCACGACTACGCCTCGATATCCTGTCCATAAATACTACGAACAGGATTGGTGACAAAGCGCAGCCCTGGCGGAGGCCAACCCTCACCTGAAACGTGTCCGACTTACTGCCGAGAACCCGGACACAGCTCTCGCTTTGGTCATACAGAGATTGGATGGCCCTGAGAAGGGACCCCCTCACCCCATACTCCCGCAGCACCTCCCACAAAGTCTCCCGGGGGACCCGGTCATATGCCTTCTCCAGATCCACAAAACACATGTAGACTGGATGGGCATACTCCCAGGCTCCCTCCAGGATCCTTGCTAGAGTAAAGAGCTGATCCGTTGTTCCACGACCAGGACGGAATCCGCATTGTTCCTCTTCCACCTGAGGTTCGACTATCGGCCGAACCCTCCTTTCCAGCACCTTGGAGTAGACTTTACCAGGGAGGCTGAGAAGTGTGATACCCCTGTAATTGGTACACACCCTCTGGTCCCCCTTTTTGAAGAGGGGAACCACCACCCCGGTCTGCCACTCCTTTGGCACTGTCCCAGACTTCCACGCAATGTTGAGTAGGCGTGTCAACCAAGACAGCCCCTCCACACCCAGAGCTTTCAACATTTCTGGACGGATCTCATCAATCCCTGGGGCTTTGCCACTGTGGAGTTGTTTGACTACCTCAGTGACCTCCACCAGGGAAATTGACGACAATCCCCCATCATCCTCCAGCTCTGGCTCTAACAAAGAGCGCGCATCAGCTGGATTTAGGAGTTCCTCAAAGTGCTCCTTCCACCGCCCTATTACCTCCTCAGTTGAGGTCAACAACGTCCCATCCTTACTGTACACAGCTTGGATGGTTCCCCGCTTCCCCCTTCTGAGGTGGCGGACGGTTTTCCAGAAGCGCCTTGGTGCCGACCGAAAGTCCTTCTCCATGTCTTCTCCGAACTTCTCCCACACCCGCTGCTTTGCCTCTTTCACGGCAGAGGCTGCAGTCCTTCGGGCCCGTCGGTACCTTGCAACTGCCTCCGGAGTCCTCTGGGATAACATATCCCGGAAAGACTCCTTCTTCAGTCGGACGGCTTCCCTGACCACCGGTGTCCACCACGGTGTTCGAGGGTTACCGCCCCTTGAGGCACCTAAGACCCTAAGACCACAGCTCCCTGCCGCAGCTTCAGCAATGGAAACTTTGAACATTGTCCACTCAGGTTCAATGCCCCCAGCCTCCACAGGGATGCACGAAAAGCTCCGCCGGAGGTGTGAGTTGAAGGTCTGTCGGACAGGAGCTTCCTCCAGACGTTCCCAATTTACCCGCACCACCCGTTTGGGCTTACCAGGTCTGTCCAGAGTCTTCCCCCACCCCCTGACCCAACTCACCACCAGATGGTGATCAGTTGACAGCTCCGCCCCTCTCTTTACCCGAGTGTCCAAAACATACGGCCTCAAATCAGATGAAACGATTATAAAATCGATCATTGACCTTCGGCCTAGGGTGCTCTGGTACCAAGTACACTTATGAGCATCCCTATGTTCGAACATGGTGTTTGTTATAGACAATCCATGACTAGCACAGAAGTCCAATAACAGACAACCACTCTGGTTTAGATCAGGGAGGCCGTTCCTCCCAATCACGCCTCTCCATGTATCTCCGTCATTGCCCACATGTGCGTTGAAGTCCCCCAGCAGAACTATGGAGTCCCCCTCCGGAGCCCCATACAGGACTCCATTCAAGGTCTCCAAGAAGGCCGAATACTCTGAACTCTTGTTTGGTGCATATGCACAAACAACAGTCAGAGTTTTCCCCCCAACAACCCGCAGGCGTAGGGAGGCGACCCTCTCGTCCACCGGGGTAAACTTTATCGGTTATCAGGCAAATAAAACGCTGATACAGATAATCTGCCAAAAAACCTGCCAGGGCCAATAATCAGTCTATCGCTAATAAAAATATAAAGAGGTACAAAGTACAATACAGAGCTGGCAGTGATAGATTTACTAAACAACAACCTTGTAACTGAAAAACATTGGAATGCCACAAATGATTAAGATCACTCAATTAGTATCATATTAATAATGTATAATTATTTTAGGATGACATATTTTTAAATTAGTGTTTTGCAAAAATCTCACGTACCCCCTGAAGTACTCCAAAGTACCCCTAGGGGTATGGATACCCCCATTTGAGAAGCACTGTTCTATCCTCAACACACCCATGCAGTATGCACTAACAACATTAGACTGCTTAACATCTTCAGTGGTGGAGCTTATCAGCCATGCATACATTTTTTTTTTTTTGACAGAGCAGTTAACAATTAATGGGGACTGGGGAGTTAAGATAGTGTAAAATGAGAGAGGGAAATCTCTGGCTTGGAATCACTCTGCAGTGGATTCGTCAGGCTGTGTGGTGCTGGCACTGTAACAGCACTACAATGGCAGTACAGAGCTGTGGAAGTGACCTGTGGCCCCGCAGTGCTGAGAGTAAAAGGGTTAGGGCCCCTGACCTGACCTTAGCTCAGGGGCCCCTGGAGTGTTCTGGACATGTGTTGGCTTTACACACCTGTTTCCGGAAGAGGACGTGACCTAAAGGCCATAACTGATACTTTCACTGCAGGTCAGACGCTCTTATGCGTGCTTTCACGCATTGCAACCTTTTTGTCCCTCAGCATGTGCCGAGGCAAATGTTTCACAGAGGTTACTCTCTGAACAACTAAGTTGCTTCACAAATAGCCAAGATAAAATGAGTTTATATACTGTATATGTTTATTTAATCTGTAGTTCCTGGAAAGATGCTACTCGTCAGAATATAAAATGTTAATTAAATATAAGCATTCAGGGCAATAAATCTAATAAAAATGAATAAAAGCTAATTTTATTTTTTATCAGTAAAGTCATCTTGAAACACGTGATAGAGTATCAGTTACTTCATTATTTATTAATATTAAACATGCAGTACAGAAACATAGAGACATAGGCTACATAACAGAGCAAACTTGTTTTATTTTGCATTATGAAGTACTGTATTTTGTCATTACATATTTCAGTGGCATCAATAGATCAGACACTTGTCATTATTAGTTGATTCGTGATAAAAAAGGGACATCTCTACGGCCGATATCTGCAACACTGGGCAACTCACACCAAACTATCAATTGGACAATCTAGATTGGACAACATTAAGCCCGGTTCAGACCAAAGATTCGCAACAAGAAGCGTTGAAACCTGCCACGGTGTATCATCTAGCAATGACTCTTTGTGCTTTGTACTTCCAGGCTTTTTGTAGTGAAATATTTCATTTGCTGCATCTAATGTGGATAACGTTAGTGATAGGGAGATGCTTGCTACAGTAACATTTCTAGTGATGAATCAGCGAAAACACGTTTTATTTCCCTGATTTGTCCTAGGTGCTCCCTCTCTTCAGTCACTCTCTAGCTCGCTCCACCGTACGTGCTCGCGGGCGCACATTGAGCCTCCGTTAACAGTTTGTAACAGAAATAAATTGGATTATTGATCATTTTATTGTAGCTGACTTTACAATATGACTTCTGTATTGGCTGTTGAATCAGGTGAAGTCTTGTCGCGAAACTTTGGTCTGAACTGGGCTTTACAAACTCTTGCAAATAATTCAGTGCATTGTTTGGGTAAATTTACAAAGTCTTATAGTTTTATAATTTCAACTTCCTGGAGGGATTGACCTACTATTACTCAATCATCAGCAAAACCATCAGCCTTCCAAATCTTTGCCGATCAACATTACAATCTGGATCCGCCACCCCTACAGTTCAAGTTTGCTTCAGTTTAGGAAGCTTAATGTCTCGGTTAAGGTTAGTTCAGTTGGGTTAGTTCAACCCAACGTTGACTGTTGGTGGGGGACATGATGCTCATTGTGGTTTCCAGCGTCAGACCCTCCCTAACCCTTACTTCTGAGGGAGAATCAATTCACATGTCCACAAGAGGTCAAGAAATACTACCCATGGATCATTTTAGGCATGTGAACCAATGACTGATGCAGTTGCTTTTCTGGTAAGGACAGTCCCGTGTCTACTCTATGTGCTCGCATTCACTAACTTCCCCATTCAATGGAAATGCAGTTCTCTGTTTATTAATGCCTGCATATACAGTAGGTGTGTAGGTCTGCAGGGTATAGAATATAAAATAATATACATTATTGTAATTGCAGAAGCTTGTGTATAATGAAATTTGCTTACTATACCTGAATATAAAGTACTAAAAGTATTAAATACACAAATAAATACATGTACATGCATTTTAAAAGCATAGAAACACTATTGCAGAGGTTGTATTATTGCAAATATAGTTCACAGACACCAAGGTGAGGAAATGTTTGATTTTGTTCAGTTCAGTGATGGCTCTTTCAGTCTGGAGGGGCAAGCTTTGAGTGCTCCTTAGCACCTCCCAGAGGGCCCCAGACAGAAGAGGTGATGACAGGTGTGGGTCACATCTGCCAGGATGTTGTCCTGAAAGTGTCCTCCAGAGAGGGCAGAGTGAGTCTAGTGATCATTTCCCGCAGTTTTGGCCTCTGTACATTCCCATACCAGGCAGTCAGACAGTATGTTAAAACGCTTTCAATGGAGCAGTGCTGAAAGACTCTGAGCAGTTCTGCAGACAGTGTGTTCTTTGCCAGTGTCTGTAAGAAGCAGAGCTGCTGTTGAGCCATTTTAACCAGGACAGCGGGGTTGATTGTCCATGTGAAGGTCCTCACTGATGTGAGTCCCCAGAAACTTAAAGCTGGCGACCCTCTCCACTTCCTCTCCCCTCGTGGTTAGTGGAGCATGGTCTCCATACGTGTCTCCTGAAGTCAATAATGACTTCTTTTGTCTTTTTAATGTTCAGTGTCAGGTTTTGGCCCATGTAGTCTATATTGACGAAGTTCCGCTTCCGGGATTGCTCCGGTGCTGCCGGGAATTCCACCGGATCACACTCTGTTTGGCCGGATGTCCGTTATCTTCTGCTTTCTTTTTAAACTCTGATGGATTAATGAGGACTATGGTTAACTGCTCCTCAGATCTCTGCAGGGTAAATCCAGACAGCTAGCTAGACTATCTGTCCAATCTGAGTTTTCTGTTGCACAACTAAAACACCTTTTGAACGTACACGTTCCACCAAAACAACTTTCTTCCCGAGGCTATTTTGCAGCGGCACCGTGGCCCCGTCCGGCACTTAGTGCTACCCATGACGATTGTGATTGGTTTAAAGACATGCCAATAAACCAGAGCATGTTTTTCTCCCGTCTCGGAATGCTGTGTGGACTAGCCGGACCTTCTGGAAGGTCTGGCAACGCGAGACTATGTCCCATGCACCAGTCTGTCAACCTCTCTATTTCCTCCCTGGAATGTGTTTCAGTGTTGTTTGAAATCAGTCCCACCACTGTTGTATCATCTGCAAATTTGATCATTGTGTTTGTGGGATAAGCGGAAATGCAGTCAAATGTGTACAGTGAATACAACATGGGACACCCCTGGCACCCCAGTGCTGAGGGTCAATCTGTTAATGTGTCTGTTCAGAACTGGGCACATTGTATGAACTGTGTGTATTTATCTTACACATACAGTCTCAAACATATTCGCCATCATCATATTACCTGATTTGTTTGCTTGCCTTCATGCTTAGATTTCAGTGGTTTCCTGTAGTTGGTAATCTTATGTTGGCTCTCTATGTGGAATACCTTTCAGACAGGCGGCAGACAGCGCTAAATGCCACAGATATATGTGATGAAATTCAACGCAGTGTTTTTAAGCTCTCCCCCGCCTTGTGCTTTTGTTTTCCTGCCTAAGTACAGGCTATTATGTTACAGTAAGGATTACATAAATGGTGAGCATAATACGCCAGGGCCCCACGTTCACACACTGACAATATATTATGAAACTTTAGACAGTGCCGCCCTCAAATCCCTCCTGGAATCTGTGGTTCTCTCACGACCCGGGCCACAGAGGTTAATGGACACGCAGGTCTTTAAAGGGAGTTACCTCTGTGTTTCTCAATGTCAGGAAGGGGTTTTCCTCACCAGCTACTTGTTTGAATGTGGGAGTTTTTTTACTATGGGTCTTTGGTCCAGCTAATATGGCAAACTGCTGTACTGTTAGCATTCCTGAGTGGAGAGTAACAGGCACTGCCAGCAGCAGGCCGGCTCATTGGTTTATGTCTTAGGGGAGACTACTGAATTGATGAGAAATACTGGCACTAGCAAGCTGTCTCTTAAGTAGCCAGGAAACACACACAGAAACCTTTTTCCCCTTACACTGTAAGACAGAAATTCAGGTTTCTGAGTAATGTCTAACTTAAGTGATGTTTCAGAGTGTAGAATTGAAAGGGACTCTTGGCACTTTCTGTGTAACAAGAAATGCTGGTATGAATGGGAGCTCCGGCAGCAGCCCTCATTATCATTGTCATATAAAGAGGAGACCGTAGCTATGTTTCCATCCACTTGTCAATCGAATTGTCTGAAGTTTGCTAAAAGCATTCATGCGAATAAAGCAGGTGAAAGTGTGTTTCCATCCAACGGCTCTAAAGTGAATAAAAACCTGTGCGTAATGACGTCACATGCTGTTTTGGTCAACTTGGTATATGTATCGGTTTGGTATATAATATGTGGCAGAAATTAACTAAAATGTCTTACCATAAAACTAGAACTGCAAGCAGTTATGAAGTGGTCCAAGCCTCCGCGACTCGAGTCACCCCCGATGACCCATGGAGCCTGTGAAAGCGGAGCCCCTGAAAGCGGAGGCCCTGAAAGCGGAGGCCCTGAAAGCAGAGCCCGTGAAAGCGGAACCGAAAGCGCGACAGCGTCAAGGCAAACGGCAGAAAATATCGCAACGTGCAAGCTGCAAGGTCTGTAGTAAATTGCAATTGCAAACTTCCCATTTACATTTATTGAATTAAAGGCCAAAACGTGTCTATCATGACCATAGCTCCCCCTAAGGGCTGATTTTCACCCAATTTGGTACAGAATTTAACCTGTACTCAGTAAGTTCAGGACTGACATCTGGGAACACAGCAACATCACTAAAAGCAGAGCGACTGCTTTAGAAACACGAGCGGATGATCGGAGGGGTTGTAAACATACCTCCAGTGTAGCCAGTGTATTGCCCACACTGTACATTGTAGACATCCATCCCAGTTTACAGAGCCACTTCCTGCTTCAACTTTGACCTGCTGTACTGTAGTTGTGTGTACAGTTTTCCTGTGTAATGAGAGATGATTAGCCACGTTTCAGGTATGCTCACATTCAAGTTTGACTTTCAACTTAAGGGGTTTAGATCATCTGTTTGTTTAGAACCGGTCTGATTGTCTGACCCATGTCTGTGAATGGTTTTATTTGGGTTTGTCAGACTTTGTTATGATGTCATTGTGTTGCCAAACCTCAGCAATTAATTAGTTTTGTACAATGTTATGAGAACTGATACTAATCTACAAAAAGAAGACTGAAGTAGTATAAAAACAGAACCTCCTGTTAAGTGAGAAATGTTTGTGTGCTTTGGTTTAGGGATATATTGTGTTTCTACAGATGTATAATCAGAGAGGGAAAAACATTTATATCTTGCCACCAATGTGAACATTGTATAAGCAACTTTCAGTAGGCTTAGTCGTGCTTGACTTTGCCTTTAAATGTATTTGTTTTGATATTTGATTTGTAATGAAAAAACAAAAAACAGAGACAAATTCCTAGAATGTGTACACATATTTGGCCAATGAAGCTGATTCGGAATGTTTTTCACAAGACATCCAACCTTGGGAAGAAACGGCACAACCTGACCCTAACCTATTGTATCAATGTCAAGTCAATCAGGTTAGGGTAAAAAAAATATAATTCACTGATAATGTTGAAGAGATAGACATGAAAGAGTCTCATGAGGTCCCTGGCACATCCTGTATCAAGACGCCTTGGCACAAAGATCAGCAGCTCTAATTAGGAAAAAGGAGACAGGGTGAAAGCATGTCTGCCTGGCCAGATTGATCATCCGTCTGCATTCCAGAGCCAAACCTGCTGCTTTCAACAGCTCTGTTCTCTAAGGACAGGGTGCAGCCGGCTGCTTCTGTACACGGTGGATGGAGTATGAGCAATGAGATCAGTATTTAATGGCAGAGCTGACAAAGTTCATACGATCACCATTGTTATAAAACACAAACCAGACACAATTGTAGGGCTGGGACGATATGCTTTTGTCCCGATTCGATTCTTTTACGATACATGGGTGCCGGTTGGATTTGTATTGCGACTTTCATTTATTGTGATTCTAGAAGTATTGCGATTCGATAGTATTGAGTATTGCGATTTTCTTTTCCTTTAATAAAAACAAAAGTATATAGTATATAACAAAAGAATAATACACTTCTAGAGTAGCCTGGTTGACACCAGAACTCAGTTGTAACTGAGAAGGGTCTGGGGAAGGTTCATTCACAGCTCATTTCCAAAGGGGCGTCACCAACGGATGCCGCTCAAATGCCTTGGATAGTCCTTCAACCAATCAGACCATTGAGTGTTGAATGTAAACAAAAAGCTGCTTGCCGCCATGGCACTATCGTCTAAGTGTAAAGCCCGCTTCAACGGTTGTGATTGGTGCCTCGATTTGGAAAAATTGGAAATGGGCTTGAATGGGCTCTTGGCCAGACTGACTTGATGAGCAAATGTCAAATTTACCAGAACTTCGTCAGGGTTTTCCCAGGCTACTTCTAGAGGCAATATATCATGAGACATTTCTAAAAACTAATACACAAGAGAATGCACATCACAGTCAGATCACAATAAGTCACATTTTTTTTCATTTTTAAAGAAAACAACATGGATTTTCTGCTTTCACTCTGCTTGGCTGGATACTGATATGTAGTCACCAGAACATATTTACGGGAATCATTGATAAAAAAAAGAAAAGAAAATGAAATATCGATTCCCACCCCTACACAATAACTATAAAAAACAGACAGTAAGTTGCCTCTTACTAGAGCCCAAAAATCCAAAATGAGAAGAAGTAGGTTGGGTGGAGCTGCGGTGGGACGACCAAGCCACAACCACCACAGGTGATTTGGGCTGAAATACCTGTCACTCAAGCAAGACAAACACCTCTAGTAGCCTTACGCCTACCATCCACTAAAGCTAAAAATTCCTCCTATAGTGCTTCTCTAACCTCTGTGCATCTATAACTGTAACTGTAAATAATGAATTAAATGTGCTTAAATGCCAAACATTCCTGGGCCTTGCCACAAAACATTTTAAGAAAGGCTATTTTTGTTCCCCAAAGAAATCTGTGATGTACCCTGGGGCAGTTTTTTGAACCTTTATTTATCAATTGATTTGTCATTTGCAACGACGACCTGTCACATTCACACAGTTACACAGTTACACATTCATACCACTGAGCAGCTCCACTGGAGCGGTTGGAGGTTAAGGGCCTTGCTCAAGGGCATTTCAGAGGTGGTAATGAGGGAGGGACAAGCGCTGCGCTTTCACTTTCCCCACCCAGATTTTATCCTGCCGGTCTGGGGATTGAACCATCGACCTCCCGGTCCCAAGCTCGCTGCCCCCCAAGTAAAATAAATAATGAGTGGGATGTTTTATTTAGCAGAATTACAATATGTTGTTCTATCCTATCCAATATTTCCTATATTTCTAAGCAGATTTTCTATGCTGTATTCTGATGGAGAAAAGAAAAAAATCACAGCACAGACTTTGGCTGAGCTGAGGTGCTGTGTCTTCCTAATGTGGCAGGATTCTGCTGACTCATCAATCAGGCTCAGGATACTTTGTGACGATATCCTCACTGCTGTGGTTACTGCCATCTCGAAGAACTCTTACCTTTCTCATTACTTACTCCACAATAGTTTTAGCAAACCACAAATAATGAGCCTTGTTTTGCTCTTTTCTGTCATTCTGTGCCTCTGGTGAGCAGGTGCATCTGATTGTTTCCATGGCAACGTGACCCTTAACCGTGAGGTAGCCTGGGGGTAGCACGGCTAACTTTCTGGGCTTAAAATAAGTCAGTCTTTGTTTTTGTGAAAATGTCTAACTTGCATTAGATTCACCAAAGAGCAAAATGAAGACCAGGGTTTCCCCTGGGGTTTTAGAGTGCTTAGGTGCAACTGATGTAATGTGCTCATTTGCATATCAGTGATGTCATCACATAATTATTTGCATAAAGCTTAGTGGTTGTCTTTTGCAGCGAGGGAGAGATCACAAAAAAAAGGTTTTTGGAGGAGCAGCTTGTCACTAAAATGAGAATAGCTGGTCCATCAAGCCCACTCAAAGTTGGTGAAGCTTAGCTGAAGTTGTCGCTAGCTCCGACGCTAACCTGTCTAACCCCCCACTTTAACAAGCAGGTAGCAAGCAAGACGCTAGAACTTGGCTAAGGTCTTGGGGAGTTGTAGCATGTGTCCCCAACAGATAAACTGCACACAGACTGCATTGCTAAGTTTATTTAGTAATACTGTTAATTCAAAACAGAAACATTATGACGTAATATAGATACTACTTTGCATCATAATTACTCCAACTCAAAGGCGTCGGCAGCTGTAATCCTGTACGCACTGTGTATCTTTTTTTTCTGTGAGAACATGCAACGGATCTAATGATAATGCGTAAATGTGCACAGGAGCAGCAGCCGACAGCTGCCCTGTTGTGCTCCCTGCTTTGTTCACAGTTATCATATTCACCAACAACCCATCCACTAATTATCAGAGTGTTCATTTTTATGACTCGATCCGTAGATAAACTGGAGTATCGCTGAACACATGGAGGGAGCTGTAGCATGTTGTTTGAATCATGTGTGTCAACATGAATGTTGCAAATACGAGGCTTTTCCTGTTTTTGATCATATGATGTTTACATGGCACAGAGAAATCATGTTATTGATATCTCCAAACAGCTGTCTGCTCTGAGCGCATCCATCTCTCTCTCTCTCTCTCTCTCTCTCTCTCTCTCTCTCTCACAAAACGCGTCAGTAAAATATTTTCATGACATTATGATAAGATAAAAGTATGCTAGGAGCACAATCTCATACACATTAAATATTATAAGAACAGCTGGTGCAGGAAACCGCTTCAGTGGGCGGGCGGTTCTTGTGCGTACTATGAAAAAGAATCCTGCCAGCGCCACTGCTCCAACTGATACAGTGATATTTGGAAGATAAATAGAATTTGATAACTAAATTTATATAAGGTCATGCACACCCATGTTCCACCCACACCAGTGGTAGCCTGTAGTCCAGTGACTTCACGTTAATACCCAGCACCTTCAAACGTTTTATTACACACATATATTTTCAGTTTTATTATTGTTTTTTTACTCTAACAATCCTCTTTAATATTGATTCCCTCCAGCGTACTGCCTGCCTCTAACACACACTGGGTGCAATGTTACGATGCTCAAATTACAGAGAGCGGGCTCTTTAGGTCTTATGCAAGATGAACTTGATCTTTTTAGAATTTAAATACTGTAAATGAGGCAATTTGCATATGTAGGAGATATGAAGCGTTTTTAGATGAAATCACACTCTTGGGAACTGAGGTAAATGTGATGTGTTTTATCTGGACAAAGGAACAATGAACTGGCTTTAATACAGCTTTACTAATTTGAAGTAAATGTGAAACTGGGATAAAGTGCTCATGACTCAGTAGCCGCTACACAGACAACACATGCAGCTCATTAGTTTTTATTAGCTCCACCTTTTTACTTCGTTAGCAGCAGCTGGACCGAAACTGCTTCTGAGTGTCGAGCTTTCCGACCAAGCTCAAGTGCTGTCAATAAACATTAGTGTGTCGGCCTTCAAACCACAGGCACCGTGTCAGGTGAGACTTTCCTCAGAAAAAAATGTGATGGTGAACAGAGAGGGATGTGTTTCCTGTATCAGGTCATGAGACATAAGAAACTAAGTGAAAACTAGACACAAAATAAGCAGGCAAAAGAAAAGAAAGGGAACTTTTGGATCATGACTTTAACTCCTTTCAGGAAGAAAATCCTGGAAATATAAAAAAGAAATCCCAAGCGTGGATCTTCTAATTGAATAGACTGTTGGTGGAGGATATTGAGGTTTGCAGTGCTGTTATTATACTGTTGTTTTTATAGTCTTTTACCCCCGGGGAGATGGAGATGACATCTAGACAGCAGAAGCATTGTCCTGTCTGCTGCTTGGCTGGTGTGTTCACTGTCGAAGGAAAACAGCCAGACAACCAGTTGCGACCATCTAATCTAACAGTTGGGGGGGAACAATAGACAAAACATTTCTTAAAGGGCTCATATTATGCTTTTTGGCTTTTTCCCTTTCTTTTATGGTGTTACTGTATATATCTTTTTGTGCACGTTATAGGTTTACAAAGTGAAAAAGCCCAAAGTCCACCCCAAAGGGACTTACCATCTCCAACAGAAAACACTGTTCACCAACTGCTCCAAACAGCTCTGTTGTAGTCCAGCCTTTACTTCAGAGACGAATGTGCAGGGCCGTTTGAAGGAATATGGGGGCCCCAAGCAAAATGGACATGGAGGCCCCCCCCCCAACCCCCTGCACGCACGCAAAGCCTACAGGAACCACAGCATTGCCATAAAGTTTAAGTTCACCCACACTTTACATAAATAAAAAAAGGTTTACAGTGCATAAACTGCTGTTGCATAAACTGTGCACCTAGAAATTTGACATGCACTACTGTATATTAAAAATTCTGAAATGTCCATGGGCAAAACAATATGACAGCACACACTTATCA
The DNA here is from genome assembly GCA_023631565.1 of Gymnocephalus cernua. NCBI lineage: Eukaryota > Metazoa > Chordata > Actinopteri > Perciformes > Percidae > Gymnocephalus > Gymnocephalus cernua. Next base: position 8,882,879 of record CM042432.1, read on the forward strand.
GTTTAAACTCTGGGCTGTGCAGGATATCAGCTATGATTATAGAGCTTGTGGTGGTACCTTGTGCTATAGAGGAAACATCAGCACTGAGAAGTGATGCATCTGTTGATGTTGAGGATGAAGTTGATGGTGTAGCTGGGAAAATAATTGAAAAAAAATCTGAAATTACCTGTGAAGTACGTTTTACCATTTCACTGTTAGCATATTGAAAGAGGTCACTATTAATAGCTCAGCTCAGTGAGAGAAATTCATCTACCTTCATCAGTGGAGGTCTCCTTAGGAAGAGCCTGAGGGCTGAGAAATTTAAGCAAAGCACCTTGAGGGAGAAAGAAAAGATGGTAACACTTTATAATAACAATCGTTAATAGATGGTAAATTGATAGTTAATTAATCTTTAGTTAATTGTCTTTTTACTGTTAACAAACAATGGAATTATAATTAAATGTTTACTAATTATTAGTAGTGCTGTAAATGAACAGTTTATTGTAACACATTATATCTGTCATATAATATATTAGGTATTGGGTAATGATTAAACATTTTTTGTAAACCTTTAAGAAACCATTTTTAAAACATCTATAAACATTACATAGATAGACGGATCAGATATTCCTAACACTTTGTTAAGGGTTACTAATGCTTAAAAACATCCCAAGCTAATGTTTGATGCACAGAATATATTGTGTGGTTGTCCTAACCCCCATTTGGTAAATATTATCCCGGTGGAATAGTTAGTATAGCATGCTAACGTTATGCCACGTTCATCAAAACCTATTACAAAGCTATAGCAATGTCATGTCATTAAATGCGATAACCAGTGATTCTGGAACAGATCTGCGTCTTCCTTATCCCGTTAAAAAACATATTACAGTAGTATGTAACCATATACCGTCCAAAGTTGCACTAACTCTTCGTTACAAGCAGCATTTGCCGTCAGGCAGGTTACAGGTAAAGTTAGCTAACATAAACATATTTTTGCTAGCCTACCTGCTGCAAAATTACACCAAGACAAGTAGAGCTATTTTATCCAGTGTAATTTTTAACTTACCACTATCTTGTTTTTTCTTATCCTCCTCTTCATTTCTCTTATTCCTTATCTGGCTTCCTGAAGCATAATTCCGCTTCATGATGACTGCCAACGGAGATTTTGTATTTTGCCGGCAGCAGAGATCACGAGAGGGGCCCCTTGAGGGGGATCCCGATAACAGTGTCATTGCACTTTACTGCATTGACTATCAAAGGGGCGCTCACAGTTTGTCGTTGCATTTTATTCTTAACCAGTCGTTGTCTTGGGGCCCCAGGCCAGCTCGGGGCCCCAAGCAATTGCTTGGTTTGCTTGCCTTGTCGCGACGGGCCTGCGAATGTGCATCATTTTGTAACACACGTGATAATGCTCGCCCTGGCTGCTAGCATGGCACTCCCTCATGCTCTGCAACTGACTAGCTAGCAGTACTTACTGCACATGTGCGACTCCCAACAAAGATGGTACAGAAGTCAGATGCCTCACTGTAGCTAAAACAGAGAGCTCAACACACAGGGTGAAAAGAGGAGCTGTAGCAATGAGCAGTACAACAAATATATGGTGTTTTCTGAAAAGTAAACCACATACACCTATTCTGCTACAACCTCTAAATTAGGGCTGAAACGATTAATCGAGTTACTCGAATAACTCAATTACAAAAATTCCTCGAGGCAAAAACTCTGCCTCGAAGCCTCGTTAAATTCCTATGACGCGCACTATACGCGCAGGGATCTGATTGTTCCACACGGACCGTTGTTCAGGAAGCACACCACTAGCGCGTGATACATTTTGAATTTAGTTGGCGCGAGAATGTCTAAAGTTTGGGATCATTACATACTAAAAAAGGAAGAGAACAAGGTGCAATGTGTCTACTGCAAAGTAGACCTGGCATACCACAACAGTACGACTTCAATGATTCAGCATCTGAACCAAATAGCTGCAGCCCTACTCTAAATACAATTATGAACCTGAAAATGAGCATAATATGAGCACTTTAAGAGCAATATTTGAAGGGGACACAAATAATACATACAAAATTGTACTTGTAGAGGATATGTGTAGTTGTGGAACTCCAGTAAGTAGGCTGGCGAAGCTATTTTATTCACCTTAAATACATTCACCTCTAGTACATGTGATGCTAAACTGAAAACTAACTAGGCAAATACAAATATAAATGATCTATTAATGTTTTCAGTTAATTTAATGGTGTAAAACTAAACTTACCTTTCTACAAGTATATAGTTTTAACTGTGTACTTTAGCTTTTACTTTACAAAAGCCGGCTAAAGTACGTTATCACCGGTGAATTAGCCGTGTGCTACCCTGGCTATAACTAGATACCCCTATCTTCTCGCTGTAAACACTAGGCACTGCTGGTTTTTTGGGGGTGTAACTAATTACATATGTAAATGTCCATGTACGTATATGAAAATTCATACGTAGATTGTTAGATGGGTATAGATCAATTCTTCTAGCGTTTTTGGTGATGATTGGAAACGTAAAGTACCGCGAAAAGACCGGAAAGTGCATCAGGTCGGAAGTGTACGAATATGGCCGATAGCAGCGAGTGGTGTCCGAACTTGGACACAGTGATGCTAAATTAGTAAAGTTGAACAACTTCATGTTTCATTCACAGTCACAGCGTAGGAAAGCACGGCTCATTTTCTATAAATGGGTGGGTAGAATTAGCAAGCTAGCTAACTAACTATCCATCAAGTTACCAAGCTAAGTAACTTAATAACTGCTAACCTAGCAGACTCGTGGAAAAATACATAATTTTTTTGTGATGACTAATTTATTAATGACTCAGCATCACCTGTATTAGAGAAAATAATCCATTTATCCCATGTTTAAGTGAATAAAACAGCCTTGCCAGCCTACTAACGTTAACAGACAAAATTCAATCTCTCACACGAGTCTGTGTACATTAACGTAAAGGGAGAAAACCAAGCAGTGGACCAAACCACTGTAAGGTAAAAGAGGGGGGAGTCAAAATTGTTTCTAAACTTAAAACGCATGTTTTGGGTCGTGGGTGTTTGTATTGTTTACTACTTTCACAATTATTTGAAGTATATATATATATATATATATATATATATATATATATATATATATATATATTAGGGCTGTCAAATGATTACAATTTTTAATCAAATTAATCAGAATTTTCAGTGGATTAATCAGGATTAATCACTATTTGCAATTACACCTGAATCCTAACCATTTTTTCCCTGAAATGCATACCAAAAGATACTAGTGCTGTCAAGCAATTAAAATATTTAATCGCGATTAATCGCATTAATGTCATAGTTAACTCGCGATTAATCGCAATTAATCGCACATTTTTATCTATTCTAAATGTCCCTTGATTTCTTTTTGTCCCATTATATTTTCTCATTTTAATTCTCTTATCAGCATGGAAAAGTAGATTGGCTTGCTTTGTGACAATGTTTTTTTATTGAAAACAACATTGTCATATACGTTATGTTCAATTTCACACTAACATTCACACTTGGAACTAATAATCTGTCACATAATGTAACGCGGTTACCTCGATTTTCCATTGCAGGTAGTACTGCCTCATGCCTGAGGAAAGCGTGGCTGGTCCTACTGTCTATGGGCTCATAGCGTCGTCAGCGGCATAGCTGTCGTCATAGCAACTGGTTTCCCGTGACTCATTTCCTGGTTCTCGTTCTCGTTCATAACGTAAAATCAAGGAGAGGGTTTTCCGGCTCCAGGTTTCCCACCGTGGAAAGAACAGAGGAGACACTTTGTTTCTCTCTCTTACTGTAGAGTCACTACTCGCTCCGAAGCTAATCGCCGTGACGAGCCTACTAGCTACGCGGCTAGCAAGCTCAAACCATACTGTCTTTGACTCAAACCGGCCGCGGCCTGTGTCTGTTTTGTTTCCGGTCTGCGAAATTACAAGACCCGCCTTTCAATCACTACTATTGGCCAGGCGTCCAAGGTAACGTAACTCCATTTGTTCAGGTCCTATCCCCTGACCAATCCACTATCCTAACTACTCGCGGTGAAATGCCTAAACCAAACCAATCAGCTGCTTCGTAGGGCGGGACATGTCGTGGCCATAGACAGTTAAAGAAGTGGACTAACAGATCCCGTTGGTCTCTCTATGCGTTAATCGTGCGTTAAAAAAATTATCGGCATTAAAATGGGTTTGCGTTAACGCCGTTAATAACGCGTTAAACTGACAGCCCTAATATATATATATATATATATATATATATATATATATATATATATATATATAATCAGATTAAAAATAGACATCAATAGCCCTTGGTGTTTCTGAAGCTTTGGAGGCTCAATTTAGTTGTTGGGTGACACACACACACACACACACACAGACGCACACGCACACACCATGCACGTGGATGTCCCACATAATTATTGTCATCCATCATCCATACAGAGCCCAGCCGCCTTCAGATGCTTTAACTGCACACACGCACACACACACACACACACACACACACACACACACACACACACACACACACACACACACACACACACACACACACACACACACCATTTCTCTCTCGCTGTCTGTCACTGTTGGGAAAGCAGCTGTTAGTGTTGTGCTTCATAGCAATATTGTGACTCCCATTGTCAGTGAGGGGACCATCATGTTACTGTAATACCAAGTCAAACAAGCCAAACCATCAATGTCGAATGTCAGGCTGAACAGCGTTAGCCATAGAAATTTATTTTTAGAGTAGAAAGGACATTCCTATTCAGCTCAACATAGTAGGATGGCCATTTTTATGTGCACCATTGCAAATAACTGGGGGGGGAATCGAAAATTGTATGTATCATGATTTGTTTGCGACGATTTTTAGACTCAATTATTTTCCCTAAAATTGTGATTTTTTTCTTCTTTCTCATCGTCAAACAAACAATCAATACAGTGACATTCAAATGTGTCTGTTGTCTACAAGTCTTCTTTACTCTTGCAACTTAATGCTTATTGGTAAATACTCCTTTCTCTTGTGGGCAAACCTACTTTTCTGATGCATTGGTCCATGTGATCACTTATTAGTAAGAGTTACATGTATCTGTTCCAACCAGTGCCTTATACAGTATACTAATCTAGAGCTGAGTCAGGTTACATGTAGCTACATGCTAACATCAGGGAAACCTGTAACCTTGGTCGCCAATGATGTTACAGTTACGGCCAGTCTTTGGCTGCAATGGCGGACAGGAAGGGAAACCCAGTGTTGATATCAACACATGTATCTGGTACGATAGCATCTACCACTTTTGGTTGACAGGTGTCAACATGACAACTAACAACAATAGCTGTTATTCTCTCGAACCACTCAAATGACCACGGCAAGCAGTTGAATGTCCATTCTACTCTCATTCTATTTCTATGGCCCTAACTCCACAAGTCACTAACAGTATAGTATGCCACTCCGTATGTCATCTAGCAGTTCTTGTAGTGGTCTCAAAGGCTTAACTTTGGGTTCAACATTGGGGGAGTTGAAATCTCCACTTTTGAGTAAAATTGAAATCTTTAAAGGGATATTTCACCGCTGGAAAGCTGAATATATCTTTACATTGGGTCACTTATGCAGCAGAAATGTGAAAAGAAAATTGAAATTGGTGCCTTCTAGGCCGAGAAAAGCCAGAAAATGTGTTTTTGGCTCATATGGATGAAAGACACCAAATCCCAGAATGCACTTCGCTTCGCTGCTTTGAGTCCACTCCCAAGCCACGCCTACCGCTTGACAGACAGACAGACAGACAGACAGACATTCAACTCAACTCAATGTGTTTTATTGTTATTTCAGCCATATACACGAAACGTTTCATCGTGGCTCAAGTGGTGTTACACGTTTAAAATATCTAAAAATTATTATATAACAACGACATACGAAACTGGCTACCTTTAGTGCACACACACATTATAGGCTCCGTAAAGTTCAGCTAAGCATACCAGCATTAGGCTTGGTGGGCTGTAAACACTGAGTATAAACACAGCCGTGAATTAGTGTGGAATGTCGAATGGTCGCCATGTAGCAGTCACAAACTTCAGCGGTTAGCAGTTAGTTGGATACAAATCACCACATTTCTGCACCAGTCCGTGTTAACACAGCCCACCTTCATATAGAGCATCTCTAGCTTGCCCTGAACAACATCAACTGGGATACCCATCTCACAAATGAGGATGTGAATGAAAACTGCAGGGTATTTATGGATGTTATTCAAGAAACTATGGGACAGTTTATGAAGAAAATTAAAACTAAACCATCCAAAAATCACTTACCCTGGTTCAGTGACACCATATGGTCATTAATGAAACAACGAGATCATGCTCTCAAGACCTCATTAAAAAACTAACACTGGGCTAGACAGACAGATCTTTACCCCTTTATGTAATAAGGTCACTAAAGCACTAATATAATAAACAGTGCTAGAGGGAACAAAAGCTGACATCAAATAGTACCATATGCAGGGAAATTAAGGAGTTGCAGCTGCCTGATCCCATTCAATCAATGATCCCAGGGACATTGCAACAGCTCTTAATGTCTACTTTGTTGACTGTGAAAAATATGAAGCAAAACCCAGATCATGTAGTTCAAAAACTAACTCCAATGCCCCTTAATACTGAAGCCCCAATGTTTGTTATTAATGCAGTGTCTCAATCACAAGTTGATAAGGTCATCAGCGGCTTTAAAAGTTTCAGAGCTAAGGACACTTTTGGCATGGACACATTATTTCTCAAAACAGTTTTTCACTGCTCCGCTAACAAGCATCATCAATGATTCGATAAAATGAGGTGTTTTCCCAGACTCATGGAAATATTCTATTATTGTACCCTACAATGCCTAGCAACTACAGACCAATTCCCGTTTATATCAAAGATAGCGGAGAAACTGGTTGCAGAATAACTTATACAAACACAAGTCAATTTATGTTAAATGACCTGCCATTTGGCTTCAGAAAATTCCATTCTACTGAGACAGCTGTCTGCTTCTTTTTGGACAACATAAAATCCAAAGTTGATACAGGTGGAAGGTTTCTCTGAGACCTCCTTGAAATGGATGGAGTCATATTTTACCTCAAGACTACAATGTGTCAGAGTTCAAAATATAAAATCTATGGCTTGTGAGAATAACCTAGGGGTACCCCAAGGTTCAATCTTGGGACCTCTATTGTTTAGTCTATACATAAATGACCTGGCAGGTTGCTGCCTTCCAACAGTGACCTGCCAGCTGTATGCAGATGATGCTGCACTCTATGTACATGCAAAAGACAAAACGCAAGCTGCAAAACAACTAACAACTGTTATGAGTAACATGTGCAACTGGTTAGAGAGCTCTCACTTGCACCTAAATGTGTCCAAGACTGTGTGCATGTATTTTTCAAAAAGGGTAAATAAGTCTAACAGACCCAAATATTTTTGTAAGGTAGAAAAGGCTTGAAGTAGTTCAACATACAAATACTTAGGTGTGATCTTGGACTCACAACTGAACTTCAAGCTGCATATAAAAAAACTGTGAACAAAATTTTAGATATATTCGAAATAATCTAAATTTTAAATTGGCTAGGCTATACTTTGATGCAATGATCATGTCTCACATGACCTATTGCATAACTAGTTGGGCCTCAGCATGTAAGACAACTCTGTGAGACAACATATAAACAGGCTATAAATGTTGCAGATAGAAAATCTAAAATGTACCATCACAGTCAAATTTTAAAGAAACTTCAACTTTTAAATTGGGAGAACACTGTGAAATAAATTGACTCTATATTAGTTTTTAAAATCGCACATGGTCTAGCTCCACCTCCTTTACAGGATTATATAAAAAAGAACTCAAACACCTCAACTAGAGCAGGCTCCAGAGGTAGGCTAACTGCACTGTTCCCTTTAGGAGAAGTGCATTTGGTCAGGCTATTTTTTCCTTTAGAGCAACCAATACCTGGAACTCTATACCAAGCACAATACGTGAATAATCAACTCTCACCTCATTTTCCAAACAGTTAAAAAAATGGCTACTGCAAAATCAAACCTGTTGTCATTAGCTGGGATAATCTGTAATTTGTCCTCTATTGTTGATCCGTAATTTATGTAATTTTCTATTGTAATGTTTTACTCTGACTTATTTTATTTATTTAACTTAACTTATAGGGACCATCAACCTGTCAGGGACTAAGGATGGAAATTAGCCCTTGGCTATAATTCTGTATATTTACATTCTTTAAAATGTTCACTAATATACACTGTGGGGCTGCAGATATCAATTATTTTTGTAATCGATTAATCTAGCACTTTTTCGATCGATTAATCGGATACATTCTTTTTTTTTTTGCGTTTTTAAACAACCAAAACAAATAATGCATAACGAAAATGATGTGGCTGTAAAATGATCAAGCATTTGGCTTTTATTTCACAAAAGAACAGAGGTATTTATTCCAACTCCAACATTTGGCAATTTAATTTAATTAAGTTTCATGCTGTAATCTAGCCCTGACATCAAAGTAAATATCTGTTTAATGTAGATTTCTACACCTGCAGCATTTACCATTAGGCTACTAACAAATAATATATAATTTCCAGGGTGAGCGTATTTTCTATGGTAACCTAGCAACCTGTGTGTGTGTGTGTGTGTGTGTGTGTGTGTGTGTGTGTGTGTGTGTGTGAAGGGGTTCATTTTTTTTATACTCTCTTGCAATTGAATGTGAATAAGTTTACTACTTAAAAACATCAAAGCTTAACATCATATCTAGTCAAACCGCATCACCACATTGCTACAAATACAGTATGTGATTAAAATCAGCGGCTGCTTAGGCTACGTTACCTTGTTTCAGCGACGCGTGGAGTGGATGTTTTCGGTTCAGATGCTGAATCATTGAAGTCGTACTGCTGTGGTATGTCAGGTCTACTTTGCAGTAGACACATTGCACCTTGTTCTCTTCCTTTTTTAGTATGTAATGATCCCAAACTTTAGACATTCTCTGCCGTTTCTGGACATCTTTACTCTCCGCCATCGCGCCAACTAAATTCAAAATGTATCACGTGCTAGTGGTGTGCTTCCTGTGTGTGGAACAATCAGATCCCTGCACGTATAGTGCGCATAATAGGAATTTAACGAGGCCTCGAGGCAGAGTTTTTGCCTTGAGGAATTTTTGTAATTGAGTTACTCAATGAATTGTTTCAGCCCTAATACACTGTCCCTTTTTGAAATAAAGAAATTCAAATGATTCATGCATAAGGGTGATTCATCACTAATTCACTCTAATAAAGATACCGGCGTGCATGCTATTCTTGCGATCACCATCGAAGCGTGGCGGAGCAATATCAAAATCTTCACTCCCTGCAGAGTACACTGTGCCCTGCCATAGTTGGCTGTATTGTATGGATCTGGGATGTTTGGTTTTCTTACCTGTTGGAAAGTTTGATGTGGTCAATAAGGCTGCGTTCAGACAGTGTTGGCCCACTTTGAATGGGGCAATGCATTTAGGCTGCAGCGGGTTTAGCCACAAGGGGGACACTGAAAAAAATGCAGCAGGCTTGCGGTGAAAAGTTGAGCCAGACTCAACTTTTGGAGAACAGGAAACAGGAAACATCACTGCCTCTATCACTGCCACAAGAAAGTTTTAAAACACCAAACACAAGCACTAAACTACCCGGGAGTTTGTGTAATAGCTGAATGTTTCCTGCAACAACAAAGCACTCGCTATGTCTTGCTTGTCTCTTTTCTTTCACTCTGCGAAATAAAGCTGCCTTCAAATGTGGTCGGAAATGTCAAAATCTGTAAACGATCTGACGAAAAAACTGTAATAGTGAAATATAAAGCCTACTTGTGCTTTGTTGGGGGGTTTAAGAATACAACAGGACGCCACACCGTTTCATTGACTCACTCAAAAGATTTGAAGTGGCCACTAAAAGCGGCCCCCGAAAAGCAAAATGGACATCCATCAAACACATTTTTGTCAGTGTGTCACCACCTTTAGCATGTCGATACTACCTTTCAGATATTTCACATAATTTTGATGGAATAGAGGTGACTGACCCACTAATGAATGCAGCTATTTCCCAAGCGGCAGTTCATGTAAAAGTTCTGGAGACCTGGGAGGCTTTGAATTGCTGCAATAAGCTTCCCCATTTTGCAGCTGTTATTGGATCCTGAGGGTGTCAATTGTGTGGTGACACACGTGCATTGGTCTCTATGGAGTGATTTGCCACCAGCTAAGCCATTTAGTTCACTAACATTAAGAACATCATTAAGAACTCCGTTGACGTTTCTTGCCTGCCATGGATCTCAGTTTTAAGGACACTCTGGGGGCTTGTTCTAGCATTGGGTTCTGGGCCTGGCTGCTTTCTGTCCCTGCTTTGTCCAGTAAGTCTGAGCGGCCATCCCTTATTCCTCCTAATTACAACCCCTCCTACCAGATTTATCTGCATGATGGAAGACTTTATCAACCAAGTGAGTGTCCCAGAGTGTTCGGGAAATGCTTCAATACTTGCAGTCTTAACATGTACTTGGAAACTGTTGCCGTTCAATGTAAACCCAAGTAGGTACCTGGCTAAGACAAGACCATAGATGTTCCGATACCATTTTTCGCTTCCCGATACAGATATTGATACCTGAACTTGCATATCGGCCGATACCGAGTACTGATCTGATACCAGTGTGTTTTATTATGTTTTAACACCTCTATACTACTATATCTGTATCAATGTGATATAATTTCTATCATTGTTGTATGGCCTGGATCAGGTTAAACTATTTGTGAAATATGAACAAAAACAAACAATGAATGCCGTGGAACTTTATTTTATTGTCCAGTTTGAAAATAAACTACTTTAAAGTAGATTTTCTTCGGGGCTAAATTATGTATCAGATTGGTGCATAAACTCCAGTACTTACCAAGACCAGCATTTTAGGTGGCAAAATAGCTCCCCAAAGCTAATTAGCTCCAAGAGCATGCTTATAGATAGATAGTCTCCACTGGGGAAATTGTTTTTTACAGTCTGTACAGGGCCTCACAAATATACATACATACACATACATACATACATACATACATACATACAGTAAACATAGACACCTTCACCCCAATCACCTTATAATAGACAGTTCCCTCCAGTCTGTTCCACTGGCATCTCTTATGGGCAGCATATACAATATATAAGTAACACACACATAACAATTACCGCTGGGGAGCTTCATTATAGACCACACTTAGTTCTGTGTTTTCTCTGTGATATATTGAACACATTTGTATATAATGTGTAATTTGCACAGTTTTATATGTATTTCTTAGGGTTAATGATCATAGGTCTGGTTCAACTTCTCTATTTGTTCAAAGATCCAGAAGTTTGGTGTTGTGCTCATTGAAAAATGTTTGGGATTAGGCATGGTGACGTCATCTTTAAGAAGAGTGGAAGACATAAACGCAGCTGCAGGTACAGAATTGACAACTCTTGAAGCGGCATGTTTATTTGGTCATCGACAAAAATGTCTAGTTATTTCTCCCAGCAATGACTTGTTATCTGTATGGAGTAAAAAGGGTATGGGGGATAAGTCACTGGCTGCTTATTGGAAAAACATATTCTAATAAACCCCTCTACAAACAGAAATCAGCAGGGATGGAAAGAGTTCTAAAGGATGTTACTTGCATGGCTTACATGCTTGGCATTTGAATGAAGTAAAATTACAAAATAAAAGTAGGACAGTTAAAATGTGTTTTGCATGTATATTTGAAAATAAAAGACAGAGGGTGGGAAGGTGAAGATAACATGCTATTTGATAATATATAATAGAACAATTTCATTAAAAAACACATTAAAGCTTAAATAAAGAATTAGACTGGAAAAGGACATTCCCGTGTCAAGGTATGTCTAATGGAATATCACGCCCCAGAGTCCTTATCTCCATAATAAAGTCATGCTTTATTTCATTTGGGAATAAAGCAAATGTAAAAGTAAATTGAATGATATAAAAAACACACCAAAACTACTTGTTTCTAGAGTAAGGAGAGTGAATGCAATTTGTTACTTCACCCTGGAAATCTGCTGACACAAGCATGTCACCCTGAATGATTCAAGTGGAATTCAATCTGATTATTTGGCTAGGATATTGTTTGAAAGGACCTTAGTGCTGAAACGATACCCGATTATCTTCTGAGCTACACAGCACTATTGGTTTAAAGAAAAGGACTCAAGGAATGGTGATTCAGTGTGCTTTCAGCCCTTTGTTGAACAGAGAGCGCCATCTAGTGGGCTCAGAGAATAAAGAAAATAGTTCATGAAGCTTCATTTGTCCATCACTACTGATTATTATCACTAATCCGACCAGATATTCAAAGCCAACTCTCAGTACTAAACTATGTGCCACAGACACATTTTTGTTGGTGCCAAAAATATTTTGCGGTTTTGGTTTGATCAATACCCAACACAAGTTGTATTTGTTTGTTGTGTAAACAACTGATCATGAAACCAATTCACAGCTCGTTTGTTACACCCATCTTTCTTACATCAAATCCGGCTGTAGGATTATCCCCTGCTGTTGATTTGGATGGGGTTTCTGGTGCAGTTGTCACCCTTCTGGCTTTTTTGGCTTCTGGCTTTTTTGGAAATGATTAGTAAGTGCTCTTTTTGGCCCTAAGTCATCCAGTTAATGGATTATAGACTCACACAACATTAGACAGAGATGCTGCAGGCTGTTTACAAGCTGCTCGAGCACATCAACCCAATCAACTCCTGTTGCTCTGTCAGTGGGAGTTCCACCAGGTATCCATGGGACAAACATGCACTTCCAAAAAAATGAGACCGAACTTGAATGGGGTCTAAACAATAAGTATTCCAGTGTAATGAAGAAAGAGGATAAGAAAGCACAGGAATGTCCCCTAGTCCCCACTCTAAAAAAGTGTCCTCTGACTGTCCAGCTGCCTTAAACAGATAGAGACGGTCTGACAGTATATATTCATAAGCTAAGTTGCAAGTAGTGCTTCATTGTTATTGCTGTTCTAGTTGGTGATTAGTGGCAGCCAAAAAGAAAGATTAAAGGTGCCCTAGGTAGGATTGCGAAGATCCAGGACTTAGCCGAAAAATTTGAACATCAACAACTTCTCAGTCCCTCCCCCCTTTCGTCATCAACGGTCTCCTAAGCCCCTCCCCCCACAAGGGAGAATTAATGCGTGGCATGAGTAGTGATAGTGACACGCAGTTAAACAGTTAAAAATTTACTGCCAGTAGACATATCTGACATTTTAATTTTGAATTCGCCCTTTAGTGACTCTATGACAATAGAATCAAAGTGTTTGTTACTGTGGTAACCATTTCAGCTGCCGAGAGAGACAAGCAGCAGAGGAAATGTTGTATCTGGACAATCATCAGCAACATGCTATGCTAATGATGTGTCAGTAAACGTGTGTGTGTGTGGGGGGGGGGTCAGCCTTGGCAGCTGTTCTGTGTTTGGATAGTTGAACCTAATGTGGCGACTTGCTGTGATGGGAACCCAGTGGGAGCTGCTGTGGGGTCCCTCTCCTTGGTAATTAGAGTGGGCAGCATGGTTCTGTAAACACATACACACACACACACACACACACACACACACACACACACAGAGAAATAAACAGATCCTACACAATAACAATTCAGGTGATTGGTCACTTTACTGCTGAAAGCAGGGTGATCTTATGAGCCGAACCCTCCTGTTTAAATAATTAAGAGCGATAAACAAATGAAAGGGAAGACATGCAGCTAGGATCTGCCATAGCACTGCTAGAGATTTTCTTGTATTTTTTGCATTTAAAGTACAAACTTTCTCTTTGCATAACACACCAAGGCACATGTTGGCAGTATGTACGAAAAATGGAATCAATTCATGAAAATGCACTCACACGTATCCGATTAAAATGTATAGGCATGGTGCTGGTAGCCTTAGGACACTTTCATGTTGTTCAATAGAAAAACAGATATATAACACATATAAAGCTATCAGGGGTAAATAGATTCCATTTTCTTTTTTGACAGTTTTATATCCTTTGACTTAGGACACATGCAGTCATAAGTAAGATGGGTACACAATAGTATCTGCACAAAAGATATTAAATACTTGATTCATACTAGGGCTGTCGCAGTATTGTTTTTTTGTACTGCACACATTTAGTTAAGTCATTCAAATGCCATGGTTACCTCCATAACATAAAAGTTTGTATTTCAGTTGTTATGAAATAGTTCCTGAATACATTTTTCAAATGCATGTATTTGTCTATTCCTTATAGCACATATAGTCTAAATGCATATCTTTATTCCACTGATGTCATTAAGTGGCCAAAGTTGCAGCAGAAATATTGGTCTGCATATTTCTGCTGGCACGTCATACTTTTGTTATTGAAACACAGACAGATAGCCCACTGAATACTGGTTGTTGACAATGACATACTTGCAACGAAAGCATGTCGAAACTTGTTGAAATGTCTAAATACAACCTTTGTTTATCTATAACTGACAAGTACTTGAGCCTGTGTGAGTTATGTGAAGGGTAGTATATTTAAAAAAAACTGATGCGGACATGGACAGGGGATGCAAGTCAATTTATTTATAGAGCACCTTTAAAACCAACGTAGGCTGAGCAAAGTGCTATACGAAGTTATATTATGTTATAAAAACAAAGGAAGACAACAAAAATATCGACACAACGGACATCACATGTCCCTAAACTAAATCATACTCCAAAGAATAAAAATGTGTTTTAAGAAGAGACTTAAAGATCTCGGCAGTAGAGGAGGACCACATGGTTTTGTGTAACAAACCATCTGAGCAGCGTAATGTTAGGTTTAGTCTTGCATTGCCAGACCTTCCTCCACAGCGCTCCGGAGGAAGGTCTGGCTACTCCACACAGCATTCTGGGATGGGAAAAAAACGTGCTCTGGTTTATTGGCATTTCTTAAAACCAATCACAATTGTCTTGGGCGACACTAAGCGCAGAACACAATGACAGTGCCTCTACAAAATAGCCTCGGGAAGGAACTTGTTTAGGTGGAACATGTGTATGTTCAAAAGTTGTTTTAGTCGTGCAACAGAAAACTCAGATTGGACAGATAGTCTAGCTAGCTGTCTGGATTTACCCTGCAGAGATCTGAGGAGCAGTTAACCATAGTCCTCATGAATCCACCGGAAAATTCCAACAGAAAGAAAGCAGAAAGTAACGGACATCGGCCACGGAAACGTCGTTGATATAGGTTAGGTGTGAGTACGTATCCTCTGGGAACCATGAATATCTTTATCAAATTTCAAGGCAATCTGATGCTGAACATTTTGGTTTACACCTCCCATCCAAACCCACTATACTCTCTACATCTTGGAGCCATTGGCCAAGCCCACAGATTTTCAGTCCAACTCCAGGGCCTTTGACCAATTTCTAATTCTATACTACAAGCTTCAAGAAGGAAACTCAAACTATCTGTCTTAAGTGACTCATTTACATAGTAGCAATTCATTGGGCATTGGACATATATGATGGCATCTCTGCCTAATCTACCAAAGAGACTTAAATAAGTCATAAAACGAACCATTTAGTCTTCTGTCAAGAATCTAATTATGTTCTGTGGTGGTGCAGCAGGCTGTGGGGCTGTGTGCACAGGCCCGCTGCCCTGAGCCTCGCTGAGGTTGAATAAAAGGAGATATCCTGTTCTATCTGTCAAAAGCACCTTGCTCAAAATGATGGATAGCAGCTCCATCGGGCACATAATGCTCTCTAAAGAGGAAAAATCCTCCTTCATTTTAAAGTAGCAATGCCAATTACAGCTACAGCTCAGGTCTCAGGCCCTCCTGCTCCTCTGTGCAGAGCTGCGGTTCTGGAACACTAAGCATTCAAACCCTGACTAACACATTCAGATTGGAGGTTTACCTCACATATTCATGCCTTCAGTAAACCCAATCTCACACCAACGCACGCACACACATAAACATTGCAATCTGTGAGTGAGCAGTGGTCTGCAGAGGAGGAGGCTACCTTTGAGAATGGTTCAAAGTTTCCATCAACAGAAAGCATCAACACTTTTGAAAAGACAGACAGTAAACTCCTTGCATTCATTTCACTAGCTGAATCTAACCATTAGCTGTGTGCATAACACATGCCAAGCTGTTCTCACTCCAAACTCGTGAAATATGGACGCGTGGGCAGTGGCTGTCAGCGTCAGATACTGATGCAAAAAGGTCCCTTCAGCGTGTGTGTAGAACGCACCAGGCAGAGCAGCAGCTAAGCGGCGCTTGAAGATGATGTAGTATTAAGAGCGACGGTAGCGAGTAGTATGAAAGCCCAAAATTCCGCATAGGGAGGCTGGTTGGGGTGGTGGATGGGTCAAACAACACAGGACTTTCACCCCGAAGAGCTGGGTTTATGTCTTCTGTGTCACTTTTCCTAAACCCAACTGTCGCTTTATTTTTAGCGTCAATAACAACGCCAAAGGCACCTGGCCAAGCGTCTGTATTTTACGCGATGGGAGTTAGAATGTATTGGACATGCTGATTTCAGTCCTTAGACCCAAATAGGCACAAACTAAAGCATTGTCAACATTGCTTCTCCTTCGCCAATCAGGTGAATATTCTTGTAAAAGGGCCTTTTTAGTATAGGGTCAATGCTGCTGTAGTGGTTTCTGCAGTAACGAGATTTCAGACTGAACTATCTGCCATCTTCCTCCGCTGTTTATCTCCCCACAACAGGCACAACACTCAGCTTCCAGGCTCACAAGCATTTATTGGCAAATAGAGCCTACAGTGCACAGAAGCACAGGGAAGTACAATAACAAAGACACACACACATGCACACCAATGCAAGGCTGATAAAGAAGCAATTAAAGCCATCAGATGTCAGTCGTGTATAAAAAATAGCTGTTTATTTACTCACTGCTAAGATGTCGGCCTTACTCACTGGTGACATTGAGAATTACTTTATTTTATCTACTTAGACTGAAGTTTTCAGTCAGGGCTCCACTGTGGATTTGAAGCTTTCAGTAATGTCATCTCTAACTTGTGGAGACTTTCTTTAACGTTTTCGTCATGCTGTGAAGGCCATCTGTCAGGAAGTTACCTGCGGTGGCATCAGAAGACTCAATGATCCCCATGGGAAACAACGCAGACAAATTATACTCCTGGGGGTTACTATAGATTTCTACAGTGTACGAATAGATTTAGAGCTCAGTGGAGGATTTAACCACACATTACACATTAATAGCACACATGTATTGAACATTGTATTCTCTTATCAGGGTATAACATCTTTCTCAACTGCACAGGCCTCTGCGCTGTCAATAGACATCCTTATGTCTGCACACAGACAGATTGTAGGCAGCAAGTTTTCATTAGCTATCACATGTAAGATTTATGTGAGAGTAACAACTGAAATGTATACACTAGGGCTGCACGATATAGGGAAAATATGTGATATGTGATAATGTTGTTGTATGTCGAATAGCGATAGCAATAATACTCATGCAATGCAAGTGTACTCAGTTCTGCTGCTTTCAGTATTCTGCTAAAATACAACAGATTCCTTGTTGAGTTTAGGACAAATGAAATAATTTCCAACATTGTTTTATTGAACAAATTGAACATTGAATTGAATATAAAAGGCACCACTAAAAAGACTTAGATTATAAAGTGCAGTTTTCTGTTGATATTTTCTTTCAATTAACTCCAGCAGCATTTTTTGGCACGGGCGAACCAGGCAGCCGCCCGGGGCAGCATTTTTTCAGGTCACATGGGGGGCGGCACAAGAACTTAAAAAAAAAATAAAAAATCCTCTGCACGGCGAAGTGTTTTTCTGTTATCTATCATTTGACTGTGGGGAGAATTGGCAGATCAGCACCGCCAGCAGATGCAGACGCCCTGCTTGCTGAGAGAGGTCAACACCCCCTACTTTCACAATGAAATGGACTAGTCCGTAACAGTGCGCCACGGCGCGAAAGATAAACACAAAGTGACAGGAAAACTGGGAAATACACAGAGACGGAGCAAGACGAGTCTAAACCTTTCTTTTATGTCAATGGTCTAAACGCGAAAATGAAACAAAGTTACCCAAGCCCCTCAAATAAAAGAAAAAAGCGAAAAGACATGTTTTCGGCAGAAGCAGGACCTTCATCAGCTCCCGTGACCGATGGTGGTGTCGGCAGCAGTGACATATGCACAGTGAGGAGGAGACCCCGGAGGAGGTGTGACAGAGATGAGGGGGAGAGGGTACGACCTGCATGCGGTAAGCAGAACTACCCTTAAAACACTTTGCCCCTTGATAAAACTGAGTGGTGGACAAACTGTTGATGATAACACTATAACAATAAAAGAAGTATGATTGCATTAGTAGTCTGGATAAACGTTGCACATCATGCAAACTTTCTTAACGAGAATTGTAGCTTTTCTATCTGCATTGGCAGACAAAGACTCCTGATAGCACAGGTCCTCTTGAAATGATTATATATATCAGTCCCTCCAGAAAAACGCGGAGTTTTTTTGTGATTGTTGCGGGCAAAAATCCTTGATTATGCGGCACGTTTTCTTAAAAAATGCGATGGAATATGCGGGATATTATTGCCATTTTATGCGATGAAAATGCGGGAACTTGCAAAAATTGCGGGAACTTGCGGGAACTTGCAAAAACTGCGGTTTGATGAAAAAGAGAAAAAAAAAGTGATTCCCCAACACTGTGTTCTCAGTAGGTGAAATTACGTCACTTCATAACGTTCCCATGGCAACAGGGGAAAATGGCTGCTCTTGTGTGAAGTAAACGCAACATTTTTCAACTTTCTGTTAAGATATATGTGACTTTTTTGCCACGAAAATGCGGGGATTATGAAATCATGCAAGCCACGCATATTTTGCGCGGAAATCGGCAATTTATGCGGCGAAAGTGCGGCGTATTTTAAAAAATGCGGCCCCCGCATAAATATGCGGACTGATTATGCATTGAATTCTGCGATCGCATAATCGCGTTTTTCTGGAGGGACTGATATATATATATATATAGCTAGTTTTATGATTCATTAGGAGTATATAGTTTTATTGTATTAATAAATGGCACTTTATTGAAGTATTTAATTTGTTAACTCTCACTGATTCTTGCTTACTCATTACATGATGTTAGTAGTTTTAAGGAGTAGGAGTTGGTATACATATTCAGGGGAGCGCAAGGACGGGTACAGCTTTATCAATACTAGTTAACAGTTGTACAGTTTTATTCGAAGGGGGTCTCACCAGGGGCATCATTCAATGTAGAACCGTCCCTGATTAACTCAATAAATCTCTAATCGTCTTTTTCGTGATATGTCTCAGCCTTTTGTGATGTGTTTATAGCGCTAGTTGATATCGCGATGGCGATAAAAAAACAATATATTGTGCAGCTGTAGTATACACACACACACACACACACACACACACAGCACATTCTCACTTCTCGATCAAGTGCCTTTGGCGTTTGTTAATAAGGCAAAAAAAGTCTTCTTTAGCGTCATTTTTAGAAGCACTTGGTCAGGACTCTTGGCGTCATTTTTGACGCTCTAGGTCGGGACGTACGTTTGACTGACATGCAGCACAAGAACGGGACAGTTAGGTGTAGGAAAAGATGGTGGGTGGGGTTTCAAAATGTACGTTTCAGTGACACGCGGGACAAGAACAGGACATGAACCCCGGTATCCTGGGTGAAAGTCCTCCATTAGTTTTATATCTTTACAGAGCAAATATTAGCTTCTGTCTGCCACAGAACCATTAAAGAGATTTTTTTGTAAAGGGCTGTATTTTTTAAATGGTGAAATTAGTTTGGTTATACTGTTCATTAAGTTATAAAATAGTCTTAAAGTAGCCATATTATGCTCATTTTCAGGTTCATAATTGTATTCAGAATCACAGCTCATATCTCCGAGTTGCCCAGTTATTCTGGTGTTGGACAATCAGCCAATCACATATTTGCATGCAAGATGAACAATTGGACTGTCATCTTCCTACATAGCTAGCTAGCTGCCTACCTAGCTTTATAAAGAAAATCTAAAGAATTTCATAATTTGATTTATTTGTGTAAGATCAAACTTCAATTTTGGTGCAAATTCATAGTTCTCATCATCATCAATATAACTGTATAGAACAATGTAACAGTACAGCAGCAATATCTACAGGTGCATCCTGTTGTTTGTTTTGTATTTTGACAAATTTGACAAATTAATGATATCAGCGTAATACATATCATTAACCATGGGATGCAGAGAAGCAGTATGCCTTGCAACAGCACAAATTAAACAGTATACCCTTTCTGCTAAAAAAATCTTCCCGTCATGAGCACCATTGTTTCTTGTCCAAAGTATTCCCTCGCAGCCACAGTCAGTCTGGGAAAGTCCTGAGTGTAAGTGATCCTCATCTGCCATGTCAGGCTGCAGAGAGGTTGCTAAATGATGGCAACATGCAACAGCATTGATCTAAGGCCCCTGGTCTACCACAGCAACCTTTTCCAAAACATGTTTCAAAGACTCAGTGTTCTCATTTTGGTTCCTTAGCCATAGTTCATACCCATCACTGATCGAGTGGTTGAATATAAGGATGAACACAACTGACAGACATTTTTAAATACCAACATGCTGTGGATTATAAATGTTGATATGAGGGAGCCTTCCAACAATATATACAAGGGAACATGCAGAAAGTGGCTACATTATAAACAGACCAAATTCACAATAAAAGCCATGTTAGTGATGGGATTTTGTCCACTAAAACGCTAAAGGGCTTTTAATTAGAAATGTTTACAGGTTTTGTAGGTAGAGTAACAGCAATCAAGTTTGTAATAAGGAAGTTGATCAGATGACTGATAGTGGAATGTTTTTGTTTTTTTACATTGCCTGCGGAAACACGGCCTAATCATTTTGAAAGAGCAATAGCCAATGTGGAAACTCCTACTGGACCGACCAGCGGTGTGACTTCATCACTCACACTGACCAATGGTGTAACTTCATCACTCACTTAGTGACAGACTTCTGTGTTTAAAGGGCTGGCCCCAGCTTTGTTTTCAAGCAAAACATGCTTACATTTTATACTAAGTGTTGGCCACAGGAATGTCTCTAAATCCCTTGTCAGGCACATAATTGTCCATCCCTCCAAAAGATGAACAAAAGCTAATTTGTTCCTGAATATAAAGTTTGTGTTCATACCAACCAGGAGCCTGTTTTAGATTGTTTTTGGCGTGCCACGCAACAATGGCAGAGGAGACGCACAGCCAGGACATTGTCAAACAAATGAGCTCAGCAAGAGATTTTAAAGTATTACAGAAGCTATACAAAGTATTTATAATACCGTACTTAATTTGAGTGATGTGATGGAATACGTAACAAATTACATATTAGTGCAGGCTGAGCCCATCTTTCTTTTTTGAGCAATAGGTATGATTTAAGAGGGAATTCTTTGAAGCTTTACCCCAGAACATGCTTGTCTGAGAAGAGAAAGAATTTTGTGCGGTTAGAGCATGGAACGAGCTTCCAGAAGAAGGTGTGCGCTCCCCTTCAGTTAACTCTTTCAAAGAATAGGTTGGATACATGTTGTTTGTCAAAAGATGTCATGTACAATTATTAAAGCTTTTTGTAATGTATGTACCTTATTCATGACATGTAAATAATCATGATATGAATGTGATTTATGAAATGAATGAGCTTTGAAATTTATTTAAATCTTTCAATTTATTTATTCTGGAATAGAGACTGGAATAGAGGATTTTATATCCTGTACCAGAATATGTACATTTCAATAACAATTTCAATAGATGTATTCAGTAATCTGTAGTGGAATACCTGACAGCCCTCAGGCCTGTAAATCCAACCTACCTGTATGAAGACTTGCCTTCTGTGTACATCTCCAACACTAACCCCAGCCTGACCCCCCTCCTGTCACCGTCAGGTCTGATCTGGTTTCCCTCTGTGGCTGCTGCATTACAGCCAAAAGCCAAAACAGGCTGTCACAGCAGAACAATGAGCTCAGTGTGCACCGGTCTATAGTGGCCCTAATCAGTCAGGCCTACACTGAGCCAGGATGCACCCAGGCTGCACTTTTTACTGCCCATAACAGTTTATTAAACATTAACTCAACTTCAAGAGGGGATAACTGAGGTATTTACCCTCCCACAGCACAGAATGACCATAATGCACCTATGAGGGGTTGATTGGGCTGTGCATCGATCAGTGGCTCTCTGGTTTCTTGGCTGGGCGCTGAAAACTCACTTTCTAGCCTCTGTTGTGAAACTAAAACTCCCATCCCACCCCCTGTAGTTATTAATACACTCACAACTACAGCTCACTTCTCCACTATTACTATCCCTATCAAGCAACTTTGAGTCTTTGAAAAGCGCTATATAAATTAAATTTATTATTAGGAACTGAGACTTTGTTTTAGCCAATTACAGCCAGTAAGACATGGGAACCTGTACAGTATCATAGACTTGCGAGAATGTTTTAGCACCTACTGATGAGACCCATTTGCTGAGAGAAGTCATTGATTTATTATTAACGTTGGTCAAGGCCACACCCTCCCCCTCTCTCCTCCTCAATAGCATTTAAAGCTACAGACACAGAAATGTCACTAAGGAAAGCTCATTGTGGGACCGGCTCTAGTCGCTGGAATTCTGCAGCAAGGCTGAATTTCGGGAAAGAGACTTCAGATACAGTATTAGGGGACCACTAAGGTCTATATAAAAGAGACTTCAGATACAGTATTAGGGGACCACTAAGGTTTAAAAGAGACTTCAGATACAGTATTAGGGGACCACTAAGGCCTATATAAAAGAGACTTCAGATACAGTATTAGGGGATCACTAAGGTCTATATAAAAGAGACTTCAGATACAGTATTAGGGGACCACTAAGGTCTATATAAAAGAGACTTCAGATACAGTATTAGGGGACCACTAAGGTCTATATAAAAGAGACTTCAGATACAGTATTAGGGGACCACTAAGGCCTATATAAAAGAGACTTCAGATACAGTATTAGGGGACCACTAAGGTCTATATAAAAGAGACTTCAAATACAGTATTAGGGGATCACTAAGACCTATATAAAAGAGACATCAGATACAGTATTAGGGGACCGCTAAGGTCTATATAAGAGACTTCAGATACAGTATTAGGGGACCACTAAGGCCTATATAAAAGAGACTTCAGATACAGTATTAGGGGACCACTAAGGTCTATATAAAAGAGACATCAGATACAGTATTAGGGGACCGCTAAGGTCTATATAAGAGACTTCAGATACAGTATTAGGGGACCACTAAGGTCTATATAAAAGAGACTTCAGATACAGTATTAGGGGACCACTAAGGTCTATATAAAAGAGACATCAGATACAGTATTAGGGGACCACTAAGGTCTATATAAGAGACTTCAGATACAGTATTAGGGGACCACTAAGGTCTATATAAAAGAGACTTCAGATACAGTATTAGGGGACCACTAAGGTCTATATAAAAGAGACATCAGATCCAGTATTAGGGTACCACTAAGGCCTATATAAAAGAGACTTCAGATACAGTATTAGGGGACCACTAAGGTCTATATAAAAGAGACATCAGATACAGTATTAGGGGACCACTAAGGTCTATATAAAAGAAACATCAGATACAGTATTAGGGGACCACTAAGGTCTATACAAAAGAGACTTCAGATACAGTATTAGGGGACCACTAAGGTCTATATAAAAGCACCCAAAGAGCACCATGTCATGGAACCTTTAAAAGACTACTTAGACAACACTTAAACGCTAAACATTATTTAATCTAACTATGATGGGCTATCATTGTCAGAATGTGATGTTATTCTATTTGACACTAATTTATGACAACATGTACACAGTGATATTCTTTTACTTGTACTATATGTCGTGTACAGTTGTGTTCCGAATAATAGAAGTGTGTTTAAAAAAGTGAATAATGCTCAAAATCCTTAGAATAGCTTTTAATTCCATAATATCAATGCATTGGGAACACTACACATTCAATTCCAAATCAAAACATGACCAAAATTGATCAAGTTTGTGTTATACCTTTACAGAAAGTGAAGAAAAAGGAATATTAGGCTGTTCAAAAAAATAGCAGTATTTGCATTTTTCTTTACAAACTCAAACATTTACTGTATAAACTGAAAAAATGTCTCAAGTGTTTGCTTTACTTTGAATCACTGCACTAATATTTAGTTGCATAACCATTATTTCTGAGAACTGCTTCACATCTGTGCTGCATGGAGTCGACCAACTTCTGGCACCTGTGAACAGGTATTGCAGCCCAGGACGCCTGAACTACATTCCACAATTCCTCTGCATTACAGGGTTTTGCCTCAGAAACAGCATTTTCATTTCATTGAGGTCTGGGGATTGAGCTGGCCACTCCATCACTTCAATCTTGTTCATCTGGAACCAAGACTTTACTCGCTTACTGGTGTGTTTTGGGTCATTGTCTTGTTGAAAGACCCATTTCAAAGGCATTTCCTCTTCAACATAAGGCAACATGACCTCTTCAAGTATTTCAATGTATTGAAACTGATCCATGATCCCTGGTATGCGATAAATAGGCCCAACACCACAGTATGAGAAACATCCCCATAACATGATTTTTGCACCACCATGCTTTACTGTCTTCACAGTGTACTGTTGCTTTAATTCAGTGCATGGGGGGGGGTCGTCGGACAAACTGTCTGCGGCCCCTAGACCCAAAAAGAACAATTTTGCTCACAGAATGTTGCGCCATATATCCTTTGGCCAGTCAATGTGTCCTTAGGCAAATTTCAACCTATTCAGTACATGTCTTTTTTTCAGCAATGGGACTTTGCGGGGGCTCCTAGCTGATAGCTTTGCTTCACATAGCCTTCTTCTGATCGTAACAGTACTCACAGGTAACTTTAAGTCTGAGCAGCCTATCATTTTCTGCACTTCTTTATATGTTTTTCCCTCTCCAATTAACGTTTTAATCAAAGTCTGCTGTTCCTCAGAGCTGGAACGACCCATTTTGCTGAGTACATACCTGCAAACTTGTCGCTTTTCAGTTTGGAATGGGAAAATGTCATCCACGTGAATCGTGTAGATCTGAAGAGTTTTTATTTGGGGGTGGTCCCATAAATGGGAGTTTCAAAAACCTACTGCGGTCTTCTTCACAATAAAACATCTTTGGTGCACTCGATAACTGACAGTTTGAGGTAGGCCTAAATGCCGCTATCTGCCAACAATATAATTGTTTTCTCTAACGTTGTTAACGTGTTTAACTAATTCAAATGAATAATCATCATTAGTGACATTAAAGTTAAAAGAAAACTATTTTTATTATTATTTTCACTGTTCATATATATACACATACACAACAATCAACAATATGACCTAATATGCTGAGGAAATAAATTCAAAAGGGTATTTTACAACAACTACGAATGCACCGCGAGGCTGTAGATTACCAGCTTCATTGAACGCATCGTCTCTCGTCTGTGTTCCGACAGAAACAGTCAAACTTTAGCGTTAGCTGTCATCTTTTTAACCGTGTTTAATCCAGCTACTAGCTAGCAGGAGGCTAACGTTACCTGCTGTTGAGTTGTTAAGCTGTTAACTAGCCAGCAATGTTTCTGTTCTGCGCACTCTGTTCTCTTAATAGGCTACATCCATGGTCTCAGAACGGCTCCGGGTGAAAGGTGAATATGGAATGGATTAATTGCGATACATTCTTTTAACGCACTAATTTTTCTCCGATTAATTAATCGAAATTACCGCGTTATTTCGACAGCCCTAGTTGTAAGATATGAGTGAAATGAAAATTAACACATTATGAAACAAGACCCATTGGTGTCTGCTAATACGGCACCAATACAACCGCTATCTACCGGACAGAATAGCAACACGGATTTCGGTGCCACTTAAATGCCTGGCTGCACTTCTCTCCGATCAGGGCTCCACACTAACTTTTTGCCTTGGTTGCACTGGTGCGCCTAACTTTTTTATTTAGGTGCACCAGCACACAATTTAGGTGCACCCAAATTTTTCATCGCGGCGCCGTTAACGCCACAATTTCAAGGTTACCTTTTTATCACGCTCCATATACATTAATTTATATTATGTAAATGATTTTAAACAAGAATACGGTGTAGGTAAATACTTTTTAGTTGAAACACAATCATACTGCATATAAAAATAAAAATATTAACAAAAAAAGTTTGAAGTGCTTCACTGAGCTGCCAAACTAAAACATTTCAAAAGGTATAATGGAGGATTTTCCCGAATTTTAGAAAAGAACTGCCCTCTCCACTTTTTGAAAAAATGCACATGCACAACACCCTACCTGCTCCCGAGAGGGAACGCCTATTAAACGTGTGCACGAGAGAGCATGCACGAGCCTAGTTCTCCTCGTGCACGCTCTGTTTACAAGTTGCTGTCGACATGGCTCTACAAGCCTACTTTCCAAAAGAAGATTTGCACTTTTTCCACTATGTCAGACTCGCCACCGGTAAATGGAAATCTATTTAGGACAAGCATCTCTATAGCTAACGTTAGCATGCTACAGGCCAACAAACAAGCTATCGCCGAGAGCGGGGAGGCAGCGCCGCGGTCGGAAACTTTTATATACTGTCTATGGCCGTCTGCTCGCTGACCTGTCAGCGACCACTATACCTTTAAGTAAAACATTTCAAAATAGATCAAAGTGCTTCCCTGAACTGAGATCTAACATTTCATGGCTCAAAGTCTTATAGCCCCCCCCCCTGCTGTCCTCTGCCCCTCAGATGGACAACACCTGTAATTTGGCCTTCTTCCCCTTTAGCCTTGCCTAAACCAATGACAGTACCAGCTTGCCACACTCCCTAGCATCAAAATTCAAAAAAAAAAAAAAATCAAAATTCTCCAAACTGCCCCCCCCCCCTCCCACACACACACTGATTCTTATCAGATCTTCCACTAGTCCAGGACTCAAAATCATATCTCTGTGGACTAAGTGGGCTAAATGTTCCGTTTTAAGTCAAAGCCACTTTTCACAAGCTCTTTTATGAAAACAGGTTGTGATTAAAATAAAATGCAAAGACAGCTGGTTTACTTCTCAGTTTGAAAATATACAGCTGCAACACATGTAAATGAAAATTATCTGAAATAAATAGCCTAGGATACATTTAAAATATGTATATCTCTGAGAAAGCTCCTTCACTTGTTATCAGCAATAACAGATTAAAAGAGAAAGAGGGCGCCCGGATAGCTCAGGTGGTATATATAGAGGTTTACTCCTCAACGCAGCGGGTCAGGTTCGACTCCGACCTGCGGCCCTTTACTGCATGTCACCACCCCCCTCTCTCTCCCCTTTCATGAGAGAGAGAGAGAGAGAGAGAGAGAGAGAGAGAGAGAGAGAGAGAGAGAGAGAGACACTGAAGCGTATGCTACTCAGAGTGACGGCTGACTCACTATGAACGGGTCGAATGCTTTGGCGGGTCAGCGGCGTTACACACGTCTTGTATATGAAATGTCTGTATCGTCACTGCGCCGCATTTTGCAGGCTCCGTCTGAAGTTAGTTGCATTCAATAACTTCGTCTGTGTTTTCCGCCGTGCGGGGGCCGCAGTAACACAGTTAGCAGCGGAAACACTGCTACAAATACAGGTTTCCCTCTCATGCTTAACGATATACAGCTGTGTTAATAACAATTAAAACTGTAGACAAATGTCGCAGTGTAAACCGATGCCGTGTCTCTCGTGTTGCACAGTGGCCTTGTGTGTGAATGGGGGCGGGGCTGCGCGGAGGTGCGGCGGGGCTGCGCGGAGGTGCGGCGAGGCTGCGCGGAGGTGCACCGGTGCAACCTAGGAAAAATGTTAGTCGCACCCTTACAAAATTTGGGCGCATGTGCGACCAAAATGGTCGCACTTTCGAGCCCTGCCGATGCTCCTGAACGGACTTTAGAGGCAACAAAAACATTGCCGCTTGTGACGCTAGCAGTATAAAATGTGTCACCTTTTTCAACCCTTCTGTGAGTATTTCAGTGTGAAATGCACTATAACCAGCATGCACAACATTTGCTTCCTTCCTTCCTTAAATATGGGCCATAACTGACACCTTTCTTCACAGAATCAATCACCTCACTGATTGAACACAACACTGCTATTATTTTGAACATGCCCCTTTCTATTACAGATTCAATTACACAGACTGAGCAGCATGCATGCCATGACTGTTGGGTCTGTTGGTTTTCTATGACTCTACAACACTTACTAGTAAATTATTTGCCATGTAGAAATATCACTTTTACCAAAAAATTTGATTTATGAGGTTAGTGATGTTGAACTGCTATTATTTTGAACACAACTGTATATAGAATTGTATGTCTGGCATTTTTATGTATATGTTGTGATTGTTTTATGTGGACCCCAGGAAGAGTTGCTGCTACAGTGTTAGCAGCTAATCCAAATAAAGGAATGGATAGAATTTTGGTAAAAGCAATTAAAAGCATTTGGTTATGTTTCCAAGAGCTTGGCAAGAACACCAACACAATTATTGCTTTAGTTACTGCTGTTTTGTTACATATTCACAATTTAAAGATTGTGTTCTCTCTTTACTTCCCTCAATATTTAATTCAGAATTTGCTAATTTGGCTCGAAACCCCTTCTTAACCCCATTAGGCACGTTGAAGGCCCAGATGAACTGTAACTTTATGTTTAAAGAAAGGTAGTTCCTATGCTTTGATCTGGGCCAGTACCCGTATATTAGTATCATTACAGTGCTAACAGTGAAGCTGTTCTGCCTCAGCTGTCAGTGAAGACTTACCACAGTCAACAGGGACCCAGCTCTGGGACTCCCCTCTGGATCCTTTCAATTCACAGTTGACTCAATTCAAAGTGTAAATTGAAAATGCAGTTCACCTAATAAATGGAGCAGTCTACCTTCTCAATAAACTCTCCAGTGGATTTGATGTAAGCCACCTTTTAGGGCAAAGTACTTCCTTTTTGAGTGGAAAGAAAATCCACTTCCTCAGCTGAATGAAGTCAAAGTGGATTACTGGCGCGCTCAATGAAAAGTCTGAGCTGAGCGGAATGTACAGGTATACAGTTGTCTGAGGTGATCTTTGTGAAGCTGTTGAGCTTGAAGGGGAACTACGGCCATTTTCAAAATTTCATTTCATTTCCAAGTCCAAAAATAGTAACAAGTAAACATGAACAGCTCTCTCTCAAATCCCAAAACTAGAGCTCAAAAAAATGTGTGGAGCTGCTCCGTAGACAATAAACTGGGAAATATTCTACTTAGTAAAATTGCCGGTATAAAAATCTACTCAAGTAAAATGTAGTTCATTTAAAAAGTACTCAGTACAAGTTACTTAGTTACATTTAACAGTGGGGGGGGGGGGGGGGGGGGGGGGACATATGTTTTTTTTATAATTATACGTTTAATATCTTCTTCATACTTTTATACTTTTGCGATTTGATAAGGGCCGCTTTCGATAAAAAAAACTTTAGACCTTTTTTAGTTACTTTTTCACTCAGTAACAAATGTGATTTGAAATGTGGCAAAGTACAACTCTTCAAACAAAACATACTTAATTAAAAGTGAAAGTACACAAATAAACGACTCAATTACAGTAACGTGAGCAAATGTAATTTGTCACTTTCCACCTCTGGGCAGCAACCAGGGGAATGTTCCGACTATACGGGAACACTTTCTGTTTCCCAACTGGCAGCACTACAGTAGAGTAAAGAAAACCCAAATCAGTCTCCGATGCATTGTCTACAGAGCAGCTCCACACATTTATACTTGATGACATCACACGTTTAACTTTTACTTCTCTGGTTTGAAAGAGAGAAGCTCGGGTTCACAAATATTAATTCAATCAGGAGAGACTTTGATTGCAGATATGCAAAAGAACAATACTTATTATACAACTGCATGAGAAAATGTATGAGTCTTTTGGAAATTAGACTCCATCGAATTCATATTTTTAAAAGGGGTAGAGAATAGGAAACATATCCCCCGATGGAGTCTAGACACTGGTGGCGGCGGAGAAGAGACCGGGGACCAGACCGACATGGCAACGGAATGGCCAGCCGGGAGAATCATGAAGACTGGAGGCAGCAGGGGAGGTGGAGGGTTGAGCACATTGCCTGTAACTAGTGCTGTCAAACGATTAAAATATTTAATCGCGATTAATCGAATTAATGTCATAGTTAACTCACGATTAATCACACATTTTTATCTATTCTAAATGTCCGTTGATTTCTTTTTGTGTCATATTTTTTTATTTTAATTCTCTTATCAACATGGAAAAGTGGATCAGCTGCTTTGTGCAAATGTTTTTTTTAATTGAAAACATTGGCATATACGTAGTGTTCAATTTCACACTAACATTCACACTTGGATCTAATAATCTGTCACATAATGTAACACTGTTACCTCGATTTTCCATTGCAGATAGTACTGCCTCATGCCTGAGGCGAGCATGGGTCGTTGCATAGCGACTATGGTTTCCCACGACTCATTTCCTGGTTCTCCTTCTCCATAAACAACGTAAAATCAAGGGGAGGGTTAACTTCTCCTGCTCCAGGTTTCCCACCGTGGTCAAAAAGAACAGGGGAGACACTTTGTTTCTCTCACTGACTGTAGAGTCACTACTCGCTCGTTCCGAAGCTAATCGCCGTCACGAGCCTACAAGCTATGCGGCTCCAAAGACGGTATATAAACGGCTCGCAAGCCCAAACCGTCCGCGGCTTGTGTCTGTTTTGTTTCCGGTCTGCGACCCGCCCTTCAATCACTACTATTGGCCAGGCGTCCAAGGTAACGTAACCCCATTTGTTCAAGTCCTATCCCCTGACCAATCCACTATCCTAACCTTAACCACTTGAGGTGAAATGCCTAACCCCAACCAATCGAGCTGCTTCGTAGGGTGGGACATGGCCATAGACAGTTAAAGAAATGGACTAACAGATCCAACAGATCCCGTTGCTCTCTCTATGCCTTAATTGTGCGTTAAAAAAATTGTCGGTGTTAAAATGGGTTTGCGTTAACGCCGTTAATAGCGCGTTAAACTAACAGCCCTACCTGTAACAAAAACTGAACAACCCAGGGAGAACATATTTAAGCAGAGCTGTAATGCTGTGTCATGTCTGATTGGTTTAAGTGAAAGTATCGCTTCTAAACAGCTGATTTGATTTACGGAGAAAGAGTAATGATTGGGTTAATGACGTATTCCTGAAAGAATTTATGCTGAGCTTCATTTGGACTTTCCCATCCCTGAATGCTGTGTGGACTAGCCAGACCTTCCTTTGCAGCACAGTAGAGGAAGGTCTGTCAATGCTAGACTAGTTGTTACCTATCCGATATGGATGGCACTGTTCACTGTGGGTTGATTATGGAGCTCTCCCTGGTGTCTGAAAGGTGCCTATATGCCCAACAACTTTCAGCCCCACCAACACCATTCAGGTCACGGCTCCTCAATTACATTGGGCTTAAAAATATGAATAGTAATTAGCAAATGCAGTAGGCTGGGAGGAAAATTCAAGAGCTTGTAGACTTAATGTGAGCACTTGTAGAATACAATGTGAGAAAAAACCTGCACAAATTTGCAGTTGTAAAAACATATAATATAAAAATGAAATGTGTAGATTGATATTTACATGTGTTTATGTAAATATCACATTTGTGAATTTTATTTTGTGACTTCACAGTCAGAACAGGTGTGTGTGAACAAGTGCAAGTCTTAACATACAAGTAGAGATTTTTCCGTTCTGCAAGTTCTCACATTGTATTCTACAAGTGCTCACATCAGGTCTACAAGCTCTCGCTTTTTGCACCATATTTACCTTCATATTCCTAGGCCATGGAAATAACATATTAAAACTCTGAATTTAGGTGGTGCTCCCCTTTAAGCTAAACTATTGACTGATATTAGAAATATTGCATGGTTTGAGAGTTCAGAGTGATTTCCAAACCAGGACAAAAGTTTTATATCAGGCTGGTAGCAGGCAAGTTGGATAAGGTTGTTCTTTCATGATGATACTTTAAACTTGGTTTTCTAAACTGCAGCTTGCAGTCATGACGTGTGTGCTTGTGGGTCCGTATTGCCTGAAGAGACGAGAGGAGGATTGGGTTACTGTCTCTCTTCCCAGAGAGCTGATCAAATGAAAAGAGTAGGAGTGGACATGTCATGGACACCGGCATACAAACACTCTTTGACGGACTGATGTGATTCAGCATTGCTTGCTGATAAACGTTAATATCCAATTTAAGGTTGTTGTTTTTTTCTCTTTGAGTCACGGTGGATTAATTTGTAGAGTCTTAGTTAAAAAGCATGGTAATTCCTCCCCTGTCAAGTGTGTGGCTGCGTTGCCTTGGAACAGCTACATTTATCGTGAAGTCTTTTCATTTGCTACACTCCCGGAGCTCATGCACGCATATCAGGTGTCTTGGGAGGGGTACAAAATCCTGCATGCGTAACCAGCTTTGCTTTATTGTCATGAAGCATGTCGAAGATTCAGTTCTTTGTAGGTATTAGTTAGGACCACGTCATCTGAGACAAGATAGAGGTTATAGGGTTTCAGGAGTTTAGTCTGTTGAAAACAAATGCAAAGCCACTCGTGATTCCCAGACTGCATCTGATCTGCTTACATTAGAACGAGACGCATCTCTCTCACATGTCTCTGAGTCAGTGTGGAATGATACGTGTCATAATGTCATGGTTGTGGTTTTCAGTTGTGATTTTTCCTGTTTTCTTTCCCTGTTTGCTTGTTTCCCTGCTATTTTTATACTGTTTCCTGTTTTTCTGTATTGTTCTTGTTCCTTTTTCATGGTTCATTTCTGTGATCTCTGTTTTGTTGAACCCAGTTCCATCCTTGTGTCGCTTTTATTTTGTAGTGTCATTTCTCCTTTTTCATGTCTTGTGCCTTCGTGATTGTCTGCCCCGCCCTGGGGTCCATTTCAGAAAGCAGGTTTAGTGAAAACTCTGAGTTTGTTAACCCTGAGATGAAGGAAACTCTGGGTTAACTGTGTTAGGCAGACTATAAAACGTTTTTGTTCCAAACATGGCATTTCCTTTTGACGACGATCCCGTAGATGAAGAAGCTGTATTACTTTGCAGGGAGTTAAACATACGTTGGGAGATGAGATTGAGGCCCCGACTATAGATGCATTTTCATTTCCAGATACTAGCTTACCTATGTGAGTGGTATCGTTTTTCTTCCCAGTCTATCAGTTATGTAGCCTACATAACCTTATCCGTCCTCATATCACTAACGTCACCCATCGTGGACATGCTCTACATCCCAGCAGATTCTTTGTGTCACATTACGTTTTTTTTGCAAACAGCAGTTTTCTTTACAACATTGGTGATGCAGAGCATATTAGGAAAGCCACCATAAATGTTTTTGTAGTGTTCCCTGGACACAAAAGAGTAAGAGCCATTAAAGGGGTGATGGAATGCAAACCCGAGTTCTGTGGGTAAAATGGACATCCTCTTTCTTATGCAAATCTCACAATTTGAAACTGCCGCTGAAAATGGGCAAATCCCAATGAAGCTAATAGCTGACGTCAACTCGGTGGCTTTAACTTATTTGACTCTGGTCTGTACCTTTGTCACGCCCCAACATGTACATACAGACCACTGGTCTGAGACCAGCTAGTGTTCTGAATGTAGGTTGCGTAGATCTCATACACTAGTTTAGCTGCGCGCTACTCTGTGTACTTCCAGAAGAATGTTTGGAAGTTTTTCAAGGATATTGAAAATGGCCCACGGTCATGAATGCAGTGTTCCAGGCTGTACAGGGAATGCTGACACTTTTCACATTTCATCGCGAGCTGGCGGTCGTGGTGCTCCAGGTAAGCAGTAGTTGGTGGTTCAGTTACCCCAGAATAGGTGACTGTGTGCTGGGTACAGAGCAGCGCGAGCTGCCGGTCCCAGTGAGTGCTGTTGGCCACTGCGCCTTTGCTCCTTAGTTTCGCTCGTTGTAAACCAACCAATCAGCCCGCAGCTCATATAAATATTCACGAGCATACCATAAAAGGGAGAAAGGGGCTATTTCACAGTGTTGCATTAGGGCGCATAGAACAGCACCCGGGCCATTTTCAGCCCAACCAATGTTACATACCCTATTTGGAGACCTTAAGGAACTGGGTGAAATACCCTATGTAATCATTCTATCACCCCTTTAAAAAGGAGTTCCACAGGATTGCAGGTGAATGTTGTAAACCCTTTGAAATAAAAGATTATGAATTATAATTCTGTTGATGGCGCTGCAGCCTCAGAATGGGATTAGTAGGCCTACTACTTTATCACCCGCAGGATTGCACCTAAATTAAATAGATTATAGGTTCAATATGATATTAATAGACTATTTGGGACTTACACATTTACTCTTGCAGCAATTTTCTCCCACGCAAATTCTCTTTTTTGCAGCTACCGCTGTGTTGCATTTTTTAACGAAGTACATGTACAAACTCGCTGTGTGTGCACATGAGTATTTCCGCCGACCAGATGTTTGTGGTTGTTACCATGGTGAATCGTAGTATCATGGCTCCATGCATGCTGCCTTTTTATAGTGGTGGTGCACGCGCTTAACTCAGAGTGAACCTACTCCGAGTTGATTGAACCAACTCAAATCAGCTGTTCTGGAACCAAAAACTCTGAGTTTCCCATCTCAGGGTAAATCAACTCAGAGTTCAGGGTTAGACTCAGAGTTTGTTAAACCTCCTTCCTAAAACGGGAGATGTATTTCACCTGTTTATCTGCCCTCATGTCACCTGTCCCGCGTTACTACCCTTGTTGCATTGTGTATTTAGTCTATGTGTCAGTTTGTCGTTGTACTTATATAAAGAAGTTTCTGCCTGTGCCTAGTAATCTGTATTTCTGAGTCCCTGGTTATTCTTTGTTTCTTGGATTTCTTGTAAATTTTCCTTTAGTACTGTATTATCCGTACCTACTGCTGCCTCCTCGTTGCGTTTTCTGCAATCTGGGTCCATATCAGCACCACCCTGACACATAACATGGCAACACATTTTCACTCCCATTGCATCAAAAAGCGACACTTGGTCAGGTGCCTATGGCGTTAGTTATTGACGCAAAAAGTCTCCTTTAGCATCATATTTAGACGCTCTGGGTTGGCTTCTTGGCGTCACTTTTTGGCGCTCTTTGTCGGGATGTACATTTAACTGACAAGAACAAGAACAGGACAGTTAGGTTTAGTGGGTGGGGTTTATGTACGTTTAAGTGGCACAGAGGACAAGAACGAGAAACGAACCCCGAAAGTCCTGTGTTTTGTTGTATTGGAATGTAATTTGTTTTAGGAGCAGGGTTAATATGTCTGTTCCCTAATGTTGCCCCCATTGCCCTCTGATACCCTAACAGTAACAAATGAGGGCGCACAGGAGCAAAAAAAAACAAGAATGACTGGTCTCATTTGCTTACTGTGTGGAGTGAAGAGGCTCTTTTTTTCAACACTGGGAGTCTTCCAGCGGCTTTCAGCCAGCCTGGCTGTCACCTCTCCTTTGTTCCCCCGGAGTTTCATTTTTTATCTGTCACCACAGGATCTTTCCTCCCCTCCCCACGGCCCATTCTAAGCTCTTTATCAGAGGCTGTCCCATTGTGGCACGGGGAGCTTGCCACAATGCATGTTGAAATTTGTGAAAAATATGTGTCATTGTCCTTTTCATCACTCACCCCACCAATGGTGTAACTTCATTACTCACACAGTGACTCACTCAGTGACAGACTTTCATGTTTAAAGGGCTGGCCTCGCTGACAGTGCTGTGGTCCAGCCAAAAATAAAAGTTATCATCAGATATGTACAATATCAAAGCATACTGAAAATATAAAGTCTAATTGAAAAAACTGAAAGGGTACAGCTCAAATGAAAATGACCAACATCAGTCTGGAAATGGATAAGGGTCTCTGTAATTGAAGAGAGAATGTGCAGGGTCTGGAAGTTGGACATCATGTTTGACAATGTAACCCCCTCCTGGGTCTGTCTAAATTATGGAGCTCTCCCTGGTGTCTGAAAGGTGCCTATATGCCCAACAACTTTCAGCCCCACCAACACCATTCAGGTCACGGCTCCTCAATTACATTGGGCTTAAAAATATGAATAGTAATTAGCAAATGCAGTAGGCTGGGAGGAAAAACCAAACTAAAAAACCATGCACTGCGTGTTAACTTTCTATTTGAGCATTTGCATTTAAGCTTTTCCTTTTTCAGTTTCTGCTTCTGTAATTGAACTTTTAATTGGCATACTTCATGCCACCCTGTGTCCTATTAAAAAACAGTAATATGCCACTAATTGTTTTCCAATAGAAATGTTCATTGGCCAACAATGTTCAGCACTAATGTAGGAAGCAATGTGTCTTTCATTTAGTGCAGGGAAAAGAATGGACATTCTGTTCTAGATTACAATATTTAACCCTGACTATTCCGACTGCCCCCCCTTAAAAAAGACAGCTATCCTTGATGTGTCTTATAAGTGCAACTATAAATGGATGTATTGACCTACAAGTAAGACTGCCTTCTTTAAACAACTTAGTAAGACAACATTTTTAAGTTAGTGTCTGGCCAATACAAATTATAGAGTAAATATCATGCAGTCATTTTCCTCAGAATTCTCCATATTGTAGCAGAGGTTAATTATGTGCTTGTAGCCATCAAGCACATAATGTAGCCCTGCTACATCCAGCTACGCCCTGCTATGTCCTGCTATGCCCTGCAGTGCCCTGCTACGCCCTGCTATGCCCTGCTACACCATAAACTACAACTACCTTTTCTAGTCATAATCTGATTATCTTTATTGTGACTATAATTATAATATAATAATATAATGCCACTATTCATCACACCCCCAACCGGCACCGTCAGACACCGCTCACCAAGAGCCTGGGTCTGTCCAAGGTTTCTCCCTAAAAGGGAGTTTTTCCTCACCACCTGAGGTTTCTCCATAATGGGAAGTTTTTCCTCGCCACTGTTGCACTAAATGCTTGCTCTTGGGGGAATTACTGGAATTGTTGGGTCTTTGTAAATTATAGAGTGTGGGCTAGACCTACTCTAACTGTAAAGTGTCTTGATTTGATCCATCCATCCATCGTCGTCCGCTTATCCGTGGTCGGGTCGCGGGGGGAGCAGCTCCAGCAAGGGACCCCAAACTTCCCTTTCCCGAGCCACATTAACCAGCTCTGACTGGGGGATCCCGAGGCGTTCCCAGGCCAGACCTAGATTTGATACTATAAATAAAATGTAATGGAATTGAATTGAATCATTAACATCCTTTCTAATGCTTGCGGTATTTCTAGGTATGAGTCAGAAATTAGTCTCAGGGCCTCTCTCACCACCATGAATTGTGCGTCACCTGCAACTGCTACCTGCCCCGTCTCAAGGTCCGATTTAAAAAAAAAAGGATTGTGTTAATGTTAATGCGCTTCAGTGCAAACATGCCCATAATATTTTGCAGCTGAGTGTAAATTGCCCTTTTTATGCATCTGATTGCAATTCTCCATGTGGCAAAGTATTAATGTTGTCTTTGCACCAAAAACACAGTAGGCAGAACAATGACAGAGAGGAAAAGAAAAACTAAGACTGCGAGCTGCAGGTCCTGACCGACGAGGTGCAGAGGCATTCCTCAAAACTTCAGGCATGGAATTTTAACTTGACAAAGACAGATGTTATTTGTGATTTAATATCCCAGTCTGTCAGTGCTGTTGGTGTTTTCAAAGGCACACCTTCAGAATGTAAAAGAAGATAGCGGATGTTAACCATCAATGGACTGTACAATCACTGCAGGCTATCTGTACCAAATTCCATGGCAATCAAGCCAACAGTTGTGGAGATATTTCAGTACAAGTCAAAAATGTCAATCTGCTGATGGCGCTAGAGTTCAAGTCGGGGATTACCTATATATCCATAACTAAATTGGTGTTTGTACTGTCACCACAGACAACAATCACAGGATTATTATTTTGATGCAGAAAAAAATAGTCTGAATCTGATGATTACGAGACGAGGTGTATGAAGGTCTGACTGTTGCTGTGTCCGTCCTCAGCAGCATGGGCAGAGGCGTGGAATGGGATTTTCAGCCCATGATTTTGTTTATGTTTCATCCATAATTTGGCAGGACTGACATTTGACTGCACTAAGCGTTTCAGATTATGTGTACACTTTCAGAATCTATTCCACTCGGGTTGAAATTGCTCTCGCTCTCGTTTACACCAAAACAATAGGAGAAATTCCTTAGAAGGATTAGTCATGCAGTGGCCCAGCATTATTTACATTAGAAGTGGATTTTACTATGTTTGAATTTTATGGGGGGGGGGACCACGCATGCTTAAGGTTTGTGGGATGAGCAGGGAAATCTCCAGGTCTAGGCCACGTGTCAAACTCAAGGCTCGTAGGCCAAATCCGGCCCCTCACAGACTCTGATCCGTCCCTCATATCAATTTAGGTTCACAATAAATTTCGTGTCACATAATTTTTGTTGCTTATCTGAATTTTTTTGTCACTTTTGCAGTCACTTTTGCAGACACTTTTGGCGCTTTTCCCCACGTTTTTTCCCCTTTTTTCCGACGTTTTTTTGTTTTTTTAGAAGACTTCATAAGACATGCAGTAATGCAGTCAAAGATATTTGAATCTTTCAAAATAAAAGCATGTCAATAAATAAGGGTGCTCCGTTCAGGATTTTTGAGGCCGATCACCGATCACCGATTGCTGGAAGACGTATCGGCCGATACCGATAACCGATCACCGATCACTTTTATGAACTGAAAATTACGCCATTACGTAACAGTCACACATGTTTAGAGAATGTATCAGTAACTGTTTGGCTTTCTGTCCTAGCTCAAAATCTAAAAAATGTCCTTTCAAGGTTCAAGGAGTCTTTATTATCCCCGAGGGGCAATTCGTTGTGCAGCAATAGAATGCAACATAAACAACACATAGACTATACAGAAAACAAACCCCATCAATAATAGACAAAATAAATACAAACTACACACACATCTCGCAATGACTTATTTACAAAGCCTATAGCAGCAGGAACAAAAGAGTTTTTATGTCTGTTTGTCCTGCATTTTGGCAGACAAAATCTGCGGCCAGACGGAAACATCTTGTCGCTGTTCAGAGGGGGGGTTATATCAGCCAGGACTGACTGGGCTTTCTTCAGAGTCCTTATCTCATATAGAGAGTTTAAGTCAATCAGGGAGTTTTGGGAAATTTTGCCACACACTTTAGTTTTTTTTTAGTTTTTTTTTTTTTCAATCACTGCACATTTCTTCAGCACACACAGTCAGTCACACCGACACACACACACACACACCGACACCGACACACACACACACACTCACACACACACACACACACACGGCGAAACAGCTGTTTGAGCGGCGCACACACAGACACACACAGTCAGTCACACCTACACACACACACACACACACACACCGACACCAACACACACACACACACACACACACACACACACACACACACACACACACACACACACACACACACACACACACGGCGAAACAGCTGTTTGAGCGGCGCCGGAGCTGCTAGCTACACGACTCCGCTCTGCCTTAGCGTTAGCTAACTTTGAAAACTCCTCATACTCCTTTCTGTGACTAACCTTCAAATGTCTGATGAGGTTGGTGGTGTTGAAATGTCTTTGGAGATTTCCGCCTCGTGGTATTTCCTCGGTACACACGTTGCTAATCGCTAGTGTATCGTCTTTTTCCCAGATAGCAATGAGTCGGCGGACCACCAGCGGTGCTCCAGAGGCAGTAGAAGCGTCAGAATGGTGTAATCACAAACACGTTTGCCGGAGCACCACCGGTGGCAGCCGCTTTTTAAAAGCGGTAGCCGTCTTCCTAGCGTCTTTGTTCCGCGGTCGCGGGCCAACTGCTGCCACCGTTCAGACACCTTGTAGAACTGCCAGACCGCTGAATGTAGGGACGCCGCCATTTTGAAAATGTTCTCAGGAGTAGTGCGCTCTTAATACATCCGTGGTAGTGCGTCATCTGATCGGCCTATCTGATCGGCCTTTATGGAGACCACCGATCAAACTATTTAAAGCCATTATCGGCCGATACCGATCGGTGGCCGATCGATCGGAGCACCCTTATCAATAAACTATATGTCTGGCCCTTTATGTGATTCTCAATTCTCATTTTCCAGTGTGGCCCTTAGAGAAATTGTGGTTGACACTCCTGGTCTAGGCTGAAGAGAACATCCAATGATTGACTCAAGTCTGACAACTGACATCATCCACTTGTCATGTGTCAGAGTGCCAATGTTTATATTTCTGTCTTTGTCACAGAGGACCAGATCCCTCATGGTTTCCCCACCATAGACATGGGGCCCCAGCTGAAGGTTGTGGAGAGAACGCGCACTGCTACGATGCTGTGCGCAGCCAGTGGCAACCCTGACCCAGAGATCTACTGGTTCAAAGACTTCCTGCCTGTTGACATCAGCAGCAGCAACGGGCGCATAAAGCAGCTGCGATCAGGTAAAGCACTCATCTGAACATGTTCACACACAAGTCTCTTTTTTTAGAAAATCAGTGCAGTTAGCTGCCCTATCAGATGTTGGTGGGTGGGGTAACTAACCTTTGATACCTTGCAGGATGTGGTCATGTATGCATTTCTTGGAGAAACACAAACAAAGCAAAGGACATTTAAAAAACATCATGGCCCATATGAAAGCCATGGTTAGATGAATCGTGAACGTTTTTATCTTGCTTTCTATTTTCAGAAAGTAAAACACAATAAGCTTATGGAAAGACGTGGTTCAGACTTTGAGCAGGATGTCATAGATTGCAGTAATTGCCTGAGTAGCACCTGTGTGGGAACAGTGCCGTGCCAACAGTGCTTAACACTCCACAGACAGTGATGAATGTTAAAGCCGAGGCAGCCATGTGAGGCAGCTCTGTGAGGACGTGGCCAGGATCCAGAAGAGCAGATAGGGCATCTTTCTCCTCAAAACCAGCCGGGGCAGCTCGCAGCAGAGCTGGATGGCTGCTGGCTGAATACCCAAGCATTATACACCCTCTCAGCTGCCCTTTTCTCTCTCTTTCTGTGAGAAAATAGAAATGTTTGCTTCTTGACGAAAGTTGCAAGCACCTACACAACATCGGAATGGCTGTACAGGGACGGACTTTCTTGCCAGTAAGAAGCATATTTCCCATCACTGAGGGCCCCAGGGGAGGGGGAGGGGGCTCCTGTGGCAGCTCTCACCTTAACACAGGCAGAGAGGAAAGGCTGAGAGACTTTCTCCAGGATATCATTGGCTTTGAAGTCCACTTTGAGGATTTTCCCAAGTCGTAGTCTGGGCCTGAGGTTAGGACAAACATGCCATGTATTATTAACCAAATAGCATGGCAATTTGTTTCAATTTGTTTCATAGGGCCCTGTCGTCACATGCAGTCCCACAGCAGTCAGGCACAGATGGCTGGCTTTCTTTTAATAAGAAAATCAGAGTTATCCTGTGCTACACAAAGGCAA
The DNA here is from genome assembly GCA_023631565.1 of Gymnocephalus cernua. Lineage (NCBI taxonomy): Eukaryota > Metazoa > Chordata > Actinopteri > Perciformes > Percidae > Gymnocephalus > Gymnocephalus cernua. Next base: position 8,924,358 of record CM042432.1, read on the forward strand.
GTGAAATATATAGCCGTGTGCAAAGTTAGCACTCCACAATTATTCCACTTATTTGTTTCAATAGAATTCATTATATAGAGAAGTGATTAGATTTGCTCATGAATAAGTTAGACCTATTAAATGAATTTGATCCATTAAGAAACACTAATAGCTTCATTTTTCAATTTGAGACCTTTGCTCTCTTTTGGAATAAAAGGAACAAAAATGTCCTCTGGCTTCTGTAAGGCTTCCTCTGATGCTCCAAAGCTCAACTGTCTGCCAAGTAATTACAACCAAAGTTTGTCCATTGAAGAGTGCTGTGAACCAGACCACTGTCGACTCTCTGGATGCTGGACCAGCGAGCACTGTGACTGCTGGCCTCGGGATGTGCTAGTCCGAAGGGATCGGGAAAGAAGAACATTAGTGCAACAGGACTTCTGTGGTAAACAATGCTGGAGTGAAACATCAAGGTTCCGATTCAGCCGCCATATTCTCAAACACAGCAATAACACCACCAGTCAAGTTTTATATTTTGTTGTTGAGTTCAGAAAGCAGAAAACTCCAATGGCCAATGTGTGGCCAAAGCTTGACAAAGATGGCCCCAGCTGAATAGTTTTTGCACTCATTGGCTATTTAAGGGGAATGTAGTGTATTTTCATATAAAAACTAATAATCCAATGGCATCTGCGACCATTTCTTCATTCACTCATCTTCATCATTATCAACATCCACAACGCTACACCTGATACGACAAATACTCCAGTGATGTAGTGTTGCAACTTCAGAATGTTGGGACACTCGCAAGAGACTGATTAAAGACTGGTTAAACTGGAAGCAGAATGGGTTAAACTTACATGTATTTGTTCTGAATCCTTGGATGCAGGACGTTGACCTCAGCACGTGACTTTCCTCTTTTTGACATGCCCAATAAACCAAATAAATCCAGTCACATTATCCTAATACATGTACACTCTAATTAGGTCTGAGTCTCAGAAAGTGAGGAACATGAATTCTAAAGTGTGAGTTCTATAGAGAATGCATTGACAGTGGGGCAGTTTCTGTCTATTAGCTAAACCATGTTACCATGTCGGGTTAGCTCCCGGATGTATGGCTCATACTGAGTGTTGTCACTGTGGCAAATGTTAATGAGAAACCAGAGCTTAAAAAGCCTCTGATGTTATTATTTAGCTCTGTTGTTTGGGAGCGTTATGGCTTTCCAGTACGTTATGATGACACTGGGCAGAGTGGTGGAAAGGACAAAAGTGTCACCTAAATTTGTCTATCACACAACCTGACCCCTGTCATAATGTTCTTTCGCTTGAGCATCATATAAATGTGCACAAGCTGCAGTCATCCAGGAATTATCCACTGCCCCGGCAGTTGCTCCCCTATTTTTCACTGGGTGCATCTGCGCTGCGTTCCGGAGGCCCCGCCACCCCCTGCGAGCAATGGCGACCATTGAAGTCAATGCATGATATTCCATCACCTGCGTCACGGTAAAGGTACAAGCCAGGTCTGTTTTCACACGAGCCACGGGCTGTTCAGACAGCCGGGCAGGAAGAGAAACAGAGAGAGCATCCAGTCAATTTACCAAAATACACCCCCCAATATTGTAGTCTATACGTCTCCTCTACAACACCACGGAGGAATGCAGCCGGAACACTGCACAGACGTGCCGGGGGGAAACTCGGGTAGGGCTGACGTCCAGGACTACAAATAGGTCTTGCCTTATTAGTGCCTATTAGTGCTCCCTATGGGAGGAAAACTAATAGTGGTGTGTAAAATCAATGGAGGTCTCCTTTAACAGCCAATCACGTTGCCATGGTAAATGGGCTGCATTTATATTTTTTATCAGAGGACTACAATGATTGCCTCTCATGCCCATTCCCATTCACCCATTCACACACATGCTAACACACACGCACACGCACGCACACGCACACACACACACACACACACACACACACACACACACACACACACACACACACACACACACACACACACACTGATGGCAGCAGGTTACCATTACTATACAAGGTACTGCTGGCCGATCATCAGTAGCAACTTGGGGTTCAGTGTCTTGCCCAAGGACACTTCGACATGTGGATGGGAGAAGCCAGGGAAGCGCCAACCTTGCGATCATTGGGGACAAACCCGCTCTACCTTCAAGCTACAGCCATGTGATGGGACTTTGTTCTGCCTGGAAAGGGCAAAAATGGACAAAACCTGGATGCAACTGGTGCATTTCACACCATCAGTTTGAAACTCATGTGCAAAGTTGTTGAGGACTGCCAATCCATTACTTTATTCTTGTTTGATCGACTCTACTACAGAAACAAATCCTACCCAATCCAGACATTGTGAAAATATAATAAAGTCCTATTATTTTTCACAATGAAACCCAAAACCTGTCATGACACCCTGCTTTCATGCTGAAATGGCGCGGGATTCTTCTAGCTGTGAGAAGTCATGGCAGGTCTCCGCATTGCCTAGCCCGGCCCTCTGAAAGCTGCTGATGTCCCCCACCCATCAGACCCTCAGGGGCCACACAGCTTCCAGGGCCCCCCTTCCCCTCTGCTGTCTCCCACCACCTATCTGACACTTCTTTGTGTTCTTGTTGACTGAAGAGCGGCTTGGTTTATTATCCAGATCACTGGCATCTGCATAGTAACCATCCCTCTCTCGGCCATTTGCTGCATATGACCTGATATGCCCAAATGGTGCCAGCTACTACAGATTACCTACACCAGGGAGATGCAAGATTAAAGGAAGAAATGCTGCTACTGTGGTACAAGAATGAATAGTAGTAGGGCTGAAAGATTCATCATAATTTAGTGTGATTGTCAATTCATAAGAGCTGTGATTTTAATTATATAACATGTAATTAACCCTTTGTTAACAAGCGGCTGGAGGTGAAAGGTTTAGTTAGTGACCCAGAATTTTGCCCGACTAATGATAACTGCTGCCAGCAGATTTACTCAGCGGTAGCTAATTAAAGTTGATTCTGTGAGATGGTTGAACAAAAAAGGACCTCGGATAGGCTGTTGCTTCCTGACAAAAAGACAAAGGTAGACTTTTTGTGCAAACACATCAAAATGTTTCAATAAATAATCTAGGCAATCACTCATCTCACATTAATAGAGGTGGTTCTGGAAGTGGTAATTGCTGCAACTCTGTTTTTGAGAAATAAAATGATCAATACTACGATACCCATGAGGCTGGGCAGCTGCTGCCATGGAGCAGAGTCAGCGTTAGGGTTAAAACACTTTGTCTGTGCAGTTGAGAACACAACACTGCGCTTTAGTTGCTGAATTTATCCAACATTGATCCAGAATTCAAAAGTGAATTGATTTAAGCTGCAACTTGTCTTGTCAATTCTCTCAGCACACTATACCCAAAATGCACCTTGGGAGTCATAGATAGATAGATAAATAGATAGATAGATAGATAGATAGATAGATAGATAGATAGATAGATAGATAGATAGATAGATAGATAGATAGATAGATAATTACTCTGTTACAGCAGCAGGTTACAGAGACAAACACATACACGCATACAGAAAATAGAAAAAATATTCTAGAAATAATAAATGAGATCAAATAAAATAAAATCAACAAAAGATCAAAATGCCAGAACAACAACTGAAAAAAATACATACTTGGAATGACAAGAATGTACATGTACTGTATATACAAGTGTAGAATAAAATGTACAACCTACATACATAGTATATAAATGCTTGCTCCTGAGGGAATTACTAGAATTGTGGGCTAGACCTACTCTATTTGTGAAGTGTCTCGAGGTAACTCTTGTTATGATGTGATACTATAAATAAAGTTTTATTGAAATTGAATTGAATATAGCAAAATAAAATATGTACAGTACCAGTCAAAAGGTTGGACACGCTTTCCCGTTCAAGTGAATGAGAAAGCGTGTCCAAACCTTTGACTGGTATTGTATAAAATTAATCTTCTCCGAACTTAGCTCGTACTTTGGGCTTTTTATATAAAAGAAAACAGACATGCTGTAGTTGTTCATGTTTTGTACCGATGATTTAACCAGGAGAGTTTCATGCCCATCTGAGCACTAATCTAAGTGGAAACCCAAATATGTTTCAGACAGGGGGCGTCTGGGTTGTACAGTCGTTGCCAAGTAAACAACAGGCGGCTGGTTGATGGAGATGTCTCCTGCTAAACTGTCACGCACAGCTAATGTCGAGCTTGATTGGTAGACTCTTCTATAGCAAAGAAGCCAGTTTTACAGTACTTAGAAATTAGACATAAGATAACTCTTCACTGGTGGAAGAAGTATTCAGATCCTTTACTTACAGTAAAAGTACTAATACCACACTGTAAAAATGCTCTGTTACAAGTAAAAGTCCTGCATTGAAAATGTTACTTAAGTAAAAGTATGTAATTATCATCAGGAAAATGTACTTTTATTGTATTAAAAGTAAAAGTATGCAATGCAGAAAGATCCTCCCATTTTAGAAAGTGTAAAGGATCCAAACAGTTGTGGTTAATGGTCTAATCATTTCAGCTGGACTTGTAGGCCGTTATATTGTTGGCTAGTTTCATTTATAATAAAACATCAGACTTTATAAACTACATGTGTTTTGTGTGCAGAAATCTTGATGTGTAAAGTAACTAGTAACTAAAGCTGTCAGATGAATGTAGTGGAGTAAAAAGTACAATATTTCTCTCTGAAATGTAGCGGAGAAGAACTAGAAAGTGGCAGGAAAAGAAAAGACTCAAGTAAAGAAAAGAAATGTTGGCGGAAGATTAGATGACCCAAATTGTATGATAACTGTTATAAAAATACATCTGTAGGTTGCTCATTTTGGAGCTTGATTAGTACAAGTATTATTACCTTTGAGGCAGCAACATCCCAGTCCCAGGGTTGACTCTTCTCTGGAACATTGGTTGCGATTCGCTATTTTGCTCAAAAATCATTCAGCCCTAAATAGTTCACAGGGACAAATGCTGGCAGAAGATTAGATGTCCTGAATTATATGACAACTGTTATAATAATAATAAAATACCTCTGTATTATGCTCATTTTGGAGCTTGATTAGTACAATTATTAATACCTTTGAGGCAACATTCCAGTGTATTCCAGGACACGAGTGCATGTTTCTTTGAATTGCATCAGAGGGAGAGTGGGCAGCTTGTGTTCTTACAGTGCGTTCCATTTGTACTCGGAAGTCAGATTTTCCAGGTCAAAGTCGGAAACGCCCCCTGACTTTGGATTTCCGAGCTCGGAACCTGGACAACCACTGAGTCCCCCAAACACAAAATCCAACATGGCTGCTCCGTGCATCAACAGTTGTTAAAGCTGTAGTAACATACAGTTATTAGCACTTCTGTCTTATTTGTGTCTCACTAAATCAGTCTTTGTGAGATTTTGACCTGGAAAATCAGGTGTGGGGAATGAGATGCTTTATGATCACAACAGGATGCCAGGTCTGTGGAGCAAATAGCCAGCTGTATGAGACAAATAAGCAGCATGTTAAAGTAAATAACCACGTGCACAAATGACAGACTGGCAGTTGTAGCTGGGGTATGAATTATTGAAACAAGTTTGTGCTTAAATAACACATTTGTACAGAAGAAAGAATTTTGCACAGTTGTCATTTATTATTTTTTTTGTTGTCACAGGGTGAGAATAGCAGTCACTCTTATCTCTGCTGTTTTTCCTCTCTTTGCTCTCCTGCCACTCTTGTCTTTCTCTGTTTCACGTTCTTATTCTGTTCTCTTTATGCTAATGGTTATCTCTAATCTTATTTGCATTCAAATTACCTCACCAGGTGGTACACCAATCAGAGGTAAGAATGCTGGGTACAGAAAATGTCTTCTCATCCCCCTCTCCTCCTCTCCTCCATCTCCTTTGTCCTCCTCCTCCAGTCACCTCAGTATGTTCCATTTCCAGCTCTCCGTCCACTTACTCTGCCGTCACCACATTCTCCAAAGCGTGTATGGTCTTGGAAGAGATGGAAACAATACAGTAAAAAAAGGTCAAAAAAATTTAAAAAAATGCATTAATAATTCCCAGTGGCTTAGGCCTGGTGGGGCTGCAACTCAAGCCCGGTGGGCCTCCAGGCTCACAATAAACTGAGGGAAACACGGCTTAGGTCATGCCACTGAACCAGGTCATGGAGGTGAGTCAGTTAGCATATGTGATAACTTACCTCTTGAATAATTAGTAGTCAAAGTGCTTGTCATGAAGGTGTAACGGTTTGACCTCTCTGTCTGGAGGGAACACATATTGAGGGCGCTATGTCTGAAGGGCAGAGGAAGTTTCGTCAGCTTCTGACATGTTGTTTAGAGCTTCATTAGTCTCGCATTGCCAGACCTTCCTCCACAGCACTGCAGAGGAAGGGCTGGCTAGTCCACACAACATTCTGGGATGGGAGAAAATTGTGCTCTGGTTTATTGGCATTTCTTTCACAATCGTCTTGGGCGGTGCTAAGGTCCAGACGGAGCAACGATGCCTCTGCAAAATAACCTCGGAAAGGAACTTGTTTTGGTGGAACGTGTGTACATTCAAAAGTTGTTTTAATCGTGCAACAGAAAACTCATATTGGACAGATAGTCTAGCTAGCTGTCTGGATTTATCCTGCAGAGATCTGAGGAGCAGTTAACAATCATAAATCCACCGGAGCTGAGAACGGCAAAACAAAGAAAGAGGAAGGTAACGGACATCCGGTGGAATAGGGCTTCATAGTCTTCTTCTGAAAGAAGTTACACCTCCTCTGCCAGCACTCATTAACCGTTTTCATGTTAAGAGGTCAGAGCAGAAGTCCGTCAGCATCCGTTTGCCATTCTCAGGAGAGAATGATGCATTTTTTACTAAAAGGCAGCTGCCATGTAGAGGTGCTAAATGTGCGGTGATATAGACAGACAATCATCACAAAGTCGGACATAGATAAATAGAGAAAAATAGTCATCTTCTGCTGCACATACTACTTCACACTTCAGCACACAATAGTGTGATGGTTGGTCTCCAGGGAGAAGGTTAAAATACACGGCTTTCATTAACATTTTGACTTGATGTTTTGTGATGTGTAGGAGAAAGGCTTGCCTACATACTGTGCTTGTATGTGTGTGTGTGTGTGTGTGTGTGTGTGTGTGTGTGTGTGTGTGTGTGTGTGTTACGGACACACATCTCAGATGAAGGTTGTCCCTCCCTCCATCTATGGGCTCACTGTCTGCACCAGATCCACCGGGGATGTGCCTACACACGCATTCTTTCAACCACTGATTGCTTTATTTGTCCTTAAACTAGTTCCAGCGTTGTGTTACAAACCCATTTCATGTTGCATTTCAGGATTGTATTCTGAAATATGTACATTATTCTAACATTTCACATTTATTGTCCACTGCAAAACTGCATGATGTATGTCACATTCACAGCCTTGCTAAAAATACATAAATGTAACAAAATGCTATCTCATACCTAACATCTCTACTGACAATTGAATATTAAATGTTTGTATAAATGCTATGGAATTGTTATGAAATGAATGGATTTATATAGCATAGTTCCAGGTAAGTTTTATCTGATATTTCCACAAAATGAAAGCTCTCAAAGAGATCTTTAGCATACATAAAGTAAGAAGTATTCTGCTTTTAGAGCAGGGATCAGTGGACGTCAGGGCTAGGGTCTATCCAATGGAAACACAAGAATGTAGCACAATGCTATTTTAAAGGCTTTGACCAATCAGGACTTGTATGCTATTGTTGCTAATTTTGGATTCAACCAATCCAGTGTCTTTAATTGCATCCAAATGAATGACTGACAGGTGTTGCATGTTTCTCTCTGCATGTTCTCCTCGTCACATTGAAAAAAGCCTCTGAAACACTTTTAGATGTGTTTAAAACCCGCCTTCTTTTCCTTGATTGACATTTGGAAAAGTCCAACCACAGACTGTTGCTTTGGAATAACATTATGCAGTAATCAATACATGTACAGTATGTAGACTTTGACGTGAAAGATTCTATCTTCCACCAGCTTCAAAATGATATGTTTTCTTTGAGTCAGGTTGTAATATCACAATATGACATAAAGCAGCTACTAACTGTTTCATACAGTGTTTATGTATGTGTAATGATGTATTTAAAACATCTGAGCCAATGAGCACTTAGATCAGTCATTTCCCATCATGCAATAAAGGATAAAGCTGTTGTTATTTTCATCCACTCAGCAACCATGAAAAGCCCCCCCCCAAACCAACAATTTGTGTTTAAATACTTTCTAATTTCCCTGCCCCCCTCTGATGCTCTTAGCCCCAAGGCCATTGGTTCCAAAAATGGTTCACAAATATTACATTTCATCCACACAAAAAAATTAAATAATGTCCAACTAGACCATGTTAATATTAATGGACAGAGCATGTGTGATATCACCCATTGGTTTGTGGAGATCTGCTTTGAGTCGTCTTGGCCTTATCCTTTAAGCTTCTGCTGGAGAACTGCTGCAGCCTTGTTGCTCTCATGCCGCTTTCATTGACAGTGTTAGTTAGTGTGACACTACAACAAGTAATGAGCAAGTTGGACAGAACTCCTGGATCATCTCGAAACAAACCTGATAATAGTTGGTCATTGCCATAAATTATTGGGTAAAGCATAGGCCTCCAAATAATAAACAAAAAGAAGAAACGTGAATCCTGAATGCTTTTCTTCTAAATGTTTCTACCAAAAAGGAAGGTTTATTCAGAAAAAGATATTGACAGCAAAGGACTATTTTGTGTGTGTGTGTGTGTGTGTGTGTGTGTGTGTGTGTGTGTGTGTGTGTGTGTGTGTGTGTGTGTGTGTGTGTGTGTGTGTGTGTGTGTGTGTGTGTGTGTGTTTGTGTGTGTGTGTACGTGCGTGCGTGCGTGTGCATGCATTGGTTGAACGTGTGTGCAGACCTGAACTTTGACATCTTGGCCTCCCTCCCCAGGAGCGCTTCAGATTGAGAACAGCGAGGAGTCGGACCAGGGCAAATACGAGTGCGTGGCAGTCAACAGCGCCGGGACTCGCTACTCTGCTCCGGCGAACCTTTATGTCCGAGGTAAGATCCCTCTTGACCCCCCCCCCCCCCCCCCTCCACCCCCCCGGTGCCGTTCAGGTTGCCGCCTCCATCACTAAGGTCCTCTGTCGTCACCTCTTCTGCACCGATGCTCTGCCTCCTGACTGCTAATAGGAAAGCTGGCTCGGCGGATTCAACCGCAGTGAAAGTCAAACCTGTTGATGCCTGTCTGCTCTCTGCATTCACACTGTCATTTCCTGCTCTATCTCTCTCTCTCTCTCTCTCTCTCTCTCTGTCTCCCTTTCTGTCTTGTCTTTGTCTCCAGGGGGTGATTTATGTATTTTTCTCCAATGCCCTGTTAGTTAGTTTGACCTATCTAACCTCACAGTGAGGGCACTGTGTGTGTGTTTGTGTGTGTGTGTGTGTGTGTGTGTGTGTGTGGGGGGGGGGGTTTGTCTTATCAGGGGTGAAAGAGAGGTTGGCTGCGGTTCTGTCTCTTTGTTTTGAGGAGGTGGAGTTTTACGTGTGGAGTCTTGCCACAAAGAGAAGCCGACACCAATCGCTATTGTGTGTCCCGTGTTCGGAGGAGACAGGCAGGAACTCCCCCCCGAAAGCGTGCTCCGGTCGACTGGGTGTGCTGCACCGAAATCCAGCAGGGGTGAAAGCAAGCCTCAGGGCTTCTCATGAGTACACGTTGTCAACTAACAACTCAATTAACCTCAGCCAAAATCATGTTCAAATGCAATTTTCAAAGCATAGGGGTGATTCATTACTGCTTTAGTCTCTTGTTCATTTGACATTATTTATTGACAATGCTCTTTGATGCAGTTTCCCTCTAAAAAATAGCTTCTGTATGCTAAATAGAGTTACTACCTAATCTTTAGTGTGGTTTTACACTTCTGTAATAATGTATTTAAACCAATTTGAAGTTGTTTTTGTCTTTTCTAGAGTCGTGCAACAAAGCAATTATAACAGATTGGCACGGTGGCTAGTCTGAAAACAGCTATCACCCGCCAAAAAAAAAGCTTACTCACCTAGAAAACATTTCCCACACAAATATTGGAAATATAATATTTATGATAGAAAGATAGCTTATTCAAAGATATACAGTACATAACTTCAATCCAATTCCGTTTTAAGCAGACTGGGCCAATCAACAATCAAGTGTGTGTGTGTGTGTGTGTGTGTGTGTGTGTGTGTGTGTTATGTGAGCAGATGTACATGCATCAGTCCCAAAATACTGTAACTTTGCCTTTGAGAACTGACAAAAAAAGCCACTTTTCAACAATCTCTCTAAACATAAGATAAATGAAGACATAATGAAAACAATTTGTCTGCTGCTTCTGCACACAGCTGATTTGTTCAAGAAAAGTATTGCAGTTTTCTTTATTGCAAATTCTTTGTCGCAAGAAGCCTCCCCCAGTAAACCAAACAGAGCCGTAGCCAACAAAGTCAGATTATGAAGTATGTTTGTTTGGTTTTTTTTATTTCTGCTTCTCTTTTTCAAGGTTCCTGTCTGTGTTGCTTTAACCTTTAACCTCTCCAGGTGTGCTGGTAGCTTTTGTCTCCATTTTCATCTCACAGTTTGGTTTCTGAGCAAACACTGGAACATACCATATGTTACCACCGTGTGTGTATGTGTCTTCTTTATGTTATCTATATTTCTCTTCATCTGTTTAGCTTTTCAGGCTTTCTCCTTTTCTGTATTTGATGCCACAGTCCACAATCCCTCCTCCACTCATGTGTCAGTCATATACACAGACTGTATATGTTTCTGTTCATCTCTCCAATGCTTATCCTTCTATATCTACACATGATGGCAGCTGTTTTCATTGTTTAATGTGCTTTGCTTTGTTTGCACCTCTTCTGTTGGACATGTGAGAAAGTATTTTGAGTTTGCTCTGTTGTCTGCGAGAGGATGTGTTTGTGGATTTTGTTCATGTAGAGCGATTCATATATAGAAATGTAACTTGGTCCACTCAGCCACTAAGGGGGCTTTCACACCTATCCCATTTGGTCCGGTCTTTCGGACCTTACCGTTTGATCCGAACCAAAATTACAGGTGTGAAACCTCCCCTGGACCATGGTCCGGATCAAACAGCTGAAATTTGGTCCGACCAAAAGAGGTAGTCTCGGTCCGGATCTAACTGAACCATGGTCTGGTTCGTTTCTAGTGTGAAAGCATTTTTTTGGATGGTTTGGACTTTCGGACCAAATACAGGCAGCTCTGCCAGACTATCGTCCTGTTATAAAACTGGGGAAGCTGCTTTAAGGAACAGCTCAGTGCTTAGTGTGTATGTGAGAGAGTGACGGTGTCAGCGCTCAAAGCAGACAGCTGTCGGCTGTCAGAGCTGGTAAGAAATCAGCTGTTTACTTGTCAATTGGTAGTAAATGTACAGTGTAGGTTTCAGTTTTTCTCAGAATAATTGCTGCAGCTCCTCAAACCCCCAAGTAAGGTTCCCGTGTCTTGCTTCTCAACAACGCAACAAAACAAAAAGAGCCGCAGCAGCACGGAGAGAGCAGCAGTCAGCTGGAAAAACTCTGACATATGGCACTTACCCACTGCTCGGTGCCGAGCCGTAGTACGTAGTGCGTGAGGTTGGCTGGTCGTCATAGCGACGCCGCAGTAAACTGCCGTGACCTAACGCGACACACACAGAGAACGTCGAAGGCGTGTTGTTTTTGATTCTCGGCATGTGGCTGTTGCCACAGCTAGAAGACAAATTTAGTTTCAAAAGAAGCTGGAGGCAGCAAAAAAACAAAACACAGCTGGCTAAACTATTTAAAAATGGCGGGTTTGTTCAGGACACTCCCGTCTGTCGCTAGCAATGATGACACAGTGATTAGTGACGATTCTCTCCGACCAATCAGTAGTCTGCAGGTTTTCACGTCACCTTTTGGAATCAACGTTTGGAACCTCGGAGGTGATATTAAAAAAGTACCTGTTAGCAGGTACCAGGTACTTTTTTTTCATAATGGAAAAACAAAATAGGCGAGCAGAGTCGAGACGAGTCGAGCAGGTACCATGTAATGGAAAAACACCAATAGAGAGAGGACGGGGAAGCTCGTCTATAAAGAAATCAATTACAACTATTGGGAGACGTATGTCACTAGGGGCGAAGGCTGTACACCAAAATACAACCAGCTATCCAGCAGCTACTCTCAGATACAACTCATGCTACTTAAAGGTATAGTGGAGGATTTTCTTTTTCCGGGTGGATCATCAAGACTATTGGTCCTCCTAGTTGTCAATCATTCTGCTGATATGTTTACGTGAGGCCGTCGTACGTGCTCGTCCCTAGGTAGTTTTCGCTTTCTGCGGCCTCTAGCCCGACCGCCTTCGCCACGCTCTCGGCTGGTGCTGGCTCTTGCGCCCCCAAGACTCTCTTCTTGAAAGCACCAGCAATAAAAAACAACAACAACTTAGATGCTAGACGATAGCTTGTTTGTTGGCCTGTAGCATGCTAAAGTTAGCTATAGAGAGGCTTGTCGTAAATAGATTTTCACTTACCGGTGGCGAGTCTGACATAGTGGAAAAAGTGCAAATCTTCTTTTGGAAACATGTAAACAGAGCGTGCACGAGGAGAACTAGGCGTGTGCATGCTCTCTCGTGCACACGTTTAATAGGCGTTCCCTCTCGGGAGCAGGTAGAGTGTTGTGCATGTGCATTTTTTCAAAAAGTGGAGAGGGCGGTTCTTTTCTAAAATTCGGGAAAATCCTCCATTATACCTTTAATCAACTCTGCTCACTGACTTGACTGAATTGTGTAGGGAAACTCAGACATCCTTAATCATTAACCCAGCTCTTCTTGGTAGCACAGACATTGGAGTAGATGTGTTTGGCTCAGCTGGTAGAGCGCTCGCCCATATGAGGAGGTTTATTCCTTGACCCAGAGGCCCAGGGTTCGAATCCAACCTGCGGCGGTTTCCTGCATGTCTTCTCCTCAAAGGCAGAAATGCCCCAAAAAGAATCTTAAAGAAATGGCTTAATGAAAACTGATTGTTGACCATAGCCACTGCCAGATCACACATGGAGTGCATCAGTGTCTGTGTTCTCATCAGTTAGTGGGTAAGTGGACCAAAGGGACAGTGTCAGTGTGCTCATTTAATGCAGTATTAGCTCATTGAGTATTCCTCCATAGAAATCTCAGTTAGGACTGCATGGGCACATGGCAAAAGAAGTACAAATTTTCAAGGTGAGTGTTTGACTAATCCTATCAGGGACATTCTTTATGTGCTCATTGATTTCAAGGCTTGGCGGCTGAGTGCGCTCAGAGTCAATGGGCAGAATAAATGTGGGCAGTAACACACTGTCTGCTTTGTGTGCTTAATGAAGTCTGGTTGTCAGCAGGCGTCAGCATCCTTAATGCTGGCTTAATTCCAAGGCTCTGAAGGACTCAAAACACTGCAGCAAAGTTTAGGACAGGGAGGGCAGTGTGTAAATGTATGTCTGTGTCTGCTTCTGTGTGTCCAAATGTGTGGGTGCTTTTTTGGCAGAATGGCACTGATAATCTTACTGTGTCTTTGTCTGCTTATTTAAGAGTGTTTCCTTCATGGCCTTTCGTGTGTGTGTGTGTGTGTGTGTGTGTGTGTGTGTGTGTGTGTGTGTGTGTGTGTGTGTGTGTGTGTGTGTGTGTGTGTGTGTGTGTGCTTGTCACCTCACTGCACAGGCTACTGTCTCAACTGTGATTTTCTCACTCATTAATGGATAAGCAGATATTTGCCTGTTTTACTCTCTCTGTTTCTCCTTGTCTTCTTCCTCCTACTCCTTATTTTGCCCCTCTTGTTGTTTATTTTTTTTCTTTTTCACTTTATCTTAAATCCCTCCATCATCATTGCACCCCGCCATCCACAAACAATACTATCCAAATCTCACCACTCAGATCAACGGGAAGGTTGGTTCTTTCACTCTTTACCCTCCTAAAGCCAAGGCCTGGCAGACTGGAGCCGTGCTGCGCCAGCATCTCGCTGGGCGCCTCAGGCCCGTCCCGGCCTCTCTCTCAGGAATCCCAACCCCACATTGCAACCCACCTGCTACCCCGACTGCCCCCCCCCTCCCCTGCTACAGTATATGCTGCCTTGCACCACATCACATATTACTCCATGCAGCTTGTTCGTCTGAAAGTTTGTGAAATGTGCATGTCTTGAATGCCAATAATGTGCTTTTGCACAGGAAATCACATTTCCCCACCAGGAAAGGTTTACATTGAGGATGTGACACTGAGATTGAATTGTAGGAATTAGTAACTGTGTGAGCCAAAATTTCTTCTTTTCTTTGAGAACGATTAATCGGTCAGCCCTAATAGACAGTCATGTGTTTACCGCTTCACGGCGTTAAATAGAACCTTTTGAGAGTCACTGGCATGCGACCTAGTCTGTCGTTTGGTATAAGGACGTGTTGTTGAATCATCAGTACAATGATGAACAACTAGGTTTAAAAATGTCTGGTTATGTGATGAAACTTTGTAGAAACGTAATAAATAATGCATTGATTAAAAACATTTCTACTTTTTGTTCAAAACAACTATGGGGGACGTGATAGACAGATGATTCATCCAATCACCTGCCAGGTACTTTTTGAAAGTGCCAGTCCTTTTCCAAACAGTTCCCAAGATATCTTCTAAGATGGCTCTGTGTAACGAACCATCTGGCGCATCAGGTTGGGGGTTGGTTACTTTTTAACAGAATCTTGGCCTCATTTTAGCAAAAGCTTTGTTACTAGCCCACACAACATATTTGACTATTAACTTACAAGCAGAGCTAGCCTGGTTGACACCAGACCCACGCTCAGTTGTAACCGAGAGTGGGTCTGTGCAAGGTTCATTCACAGCCCATTTCCAACGGGGCGTCACCAACGGACGACGCACGAATGCCTCTGGGCGCGACTATAGTCCTTCTCCCAATCAGACCAACGATCCGGGTGATGACAGTGGCGTCGACAGATTGTTGCGCTTCTGTGTTTTTTTTTTTATTATTTTTTTTTTATTTATTTAGGTATTTTAATGCATCTAATGTAGGATTATTTGAAGGACCTGAGAAAAGTTTTTTTTGCCCCTCTTTGTCAGTTTCAGTCTTCTTTTTCATTTTTCCGGCTTTGCTGCACCCAAAAGCATCCCAGTAGTTTAACCGTTTTGGCTCGCTTACATACGGAACTGTACTTTTTATTAAAATAATATAGTAATATATACACTTAAAAATAAAGTTAAGATGAAGTGTTAGATTGGAAATTGACATTTTTAAATTATTTTTAAAACTATAAAGATGTATATAATAATAATAATAATAATATCAATATCATTTCTTTTTTACTTTTCCCTCTTACTGGGCCTCTTAGTGGCCCTAGGCAGGTGCCTAGAATGCCTAGATCTGGGCCTGCGTATAAGTGCCAAAGAGATCACAAGGATGTGTCCAGTATGTGCTGTTGTCATACACCTCAAACCTTTCTTGGTGAAGGAACACAATCTTTACATAATGTATGCTCACAAAATAAAATTTGAGTTGAAAGTTTGTGCTCATTTTACAAAATGTTGTGACTGTGTCGGTCCCATGATGTCCTCTCCAGCATGCTGATTATGTTTTTATTGGCTTGGCTAATTCAAAGGCACGGCTCGACCCAGCTCTCATCTGCTGTCTGACCATCATTACGCTGAGCGGCAGCCTCGGAGCTCAAACTGCCTTTACCATGCTCTCCTCTTATCTGCGTCTCCTAGAAAACTACACTTTCACATAGAGCTAAATATGTTTACAGCTGTTTCCAAGACTCGTACTGCTGGATCATTAATACATTGAGGAGCTCAGAAATTGAGGGGGAGTGAAATACTATTGGAGAAAACTGCCGCCCTAGCTGCTCTAGTTTGTGTTTGATATGTGGATTTGCCGACTTGTGGTGCAGCCTGTTGGTCGTCTTTTATTCTACAGAAGAAAAAAAATTGTGTTGCATCCCCCTACTACCTGTGTCTATAGCTAAGTTTCCATCCACTCAATCGAATTATCTGAAGTTCGATAAAAAAACTCATGCGAATAAAGCAGGTGAAAGTGTGTTTCCATCCAACGGCTTTAAAGCGAATAAAAACCTGTGTGTAATGACATCACATGCTGTTTTGCAATCAAATTGGTATATCGAATTGATTTGAGACATTTTAAGGTGTTTCCATTAATTTTCGCACTGAATCGCACAACATTCAAGCAAACATTTGCGAACAAAGTTTTGCTAGACAAAATGGATCGTGCCATCTACCAACAAATTATCAATATTGCACAAGTTGTAATAGTGCTTATGTGCCGCTGATAGCGACATATCAAGTTATAATAAGAAAAGAACGACGCTATCAACACACTGCTATGATGATGCAGATGCAGATGCACGTAAATGCCCGACGACAACGGAGGCGGCCTGTTGTACGGGAACGACAGCGCTCAAAACAGTTCTGGGAGATCGTGGTTCAGAGACACTTCACGGAAACCCTTTGGTTGAAGCATTTTCGGATGACCAAGACAACATTTGACCTGTTGTGTAATTTTATTGGCCCGTCCCTTTCCCCAGATGTCGCAAGCTATCGCCCTCCGGTTCCAACCGGGAAGCGTATCGCCATTGCGATCTACAAACTGGCTACATACGCAGAGTACAGAGTGGTAGGTGAAACGTTTGGAGTCAGCAAAACCACCGTGCACCGGTGTGTTTACGCTGTGTGCAATGCCATACGAACGAGGATGATGCGAATGTATATACCTACCTGGAGTGGATGAGGCGCATGATATCTCGCTGCGTAACTCCAGAGCGCACCTTGTGCCACAGGTGTATGGCGCAATAGACGGGACTCACGACCCCCTGCTGAAGGCTATAGGGATTTTGTCAATAGAAAGAGCTGGCCATCAATCGTACTACAGGCTGTGGTATACGATCGTTGCATCATAAGGGACATTTGTGTCGGCACTCCCAGTAGTGCGCATGACGCGGCAGTCTTCACCACTTCTGACCTGTACAGGTGTGTCTGTTTACCTTGGTAGATGGTACACTTAATCCTTAACCTTTGTTGGCCATTTCCTTCCCGAGTTCCTGATAAATGATGGCATTTCTTAGATTTTTGCTATCTAAAATAACCGTTATATTTTGCTCGTAAATTAAATTCAAAAAGTCTCTCGTCTCCTCGTTCATCCACTTACATCTGTCTTTGTTGACACCGGAAATACTGGGCAGAAATGAACTAAAACTTCTTTGTTTTCCAACCATAAAATGACCTAAAACTTAATCGCAATTCATTATTTATTCGGCAAATAACGTTTCCATCAGCGTTTATCGCATAAGCCGTATAGCGATCGAGAGACCGAACGTATTTCATTTGAGTCGATATTCATGAAACATAAGGCATTTTTCATTCAATATCACTTAATTTGGATAAAAACGTGTGGATGGAAACATAGTTTATGTTACCTGAAAAAAAAGTAAAGGAATATAATCTCACCACATTGACTGTTGCTGTATTAGAACGTGATTGGCCGCGGGGGGAGGAGGAATGCGTTGATGGGTAGGTCATAAAACAGGACTTTCAAGCCGGGGAGTGGAGTTCGCTTCCCGGTGAAACAAAAGACTTTCACCCAGGAAATGCGTGTTCCTTGGGAGTGTTTTAATCCAAACTACGATCTTTTTCCTGAACTTAGCTAGTCGTTTTGGTGCCTAAACTTAACTTTTGTCGCAGCATAATGCTCACATTTCGTCACCTTAAATGTCTGCCAAAACATCCAGAAGCTTGCGGTGCTCTGTACTCGGCTCACAGTTACCTATTCTCTGCTAACTGAACCACAACCTACCGCTGATACAAGGGAGCATCCTACTACACATCTACTAACTGTCGCTGATACGACCGAGCTGTGACGGAGGTCTGTAGCCGCGTTACAAAGCTCTGTAGCGGCTTAAACAATTAGCGACTGCCGCTCGGCGCCATGGAGCTTGCCTCTGTAGCCGGCGTCCCGTGACCAGCCTGCGGTCTCTTAGTTTCATACGATATCTTACATTTTGGTGTGCATACATTTTTGCACGATTTCATACGGATCTGTTCATGAGAATGCGTTGTCCTGGTGCACTAAGGTGCTTTGAATCTAAAACTCGGCCTAATGCTGTATGCCGATGGTACATCTATCATCACATAATTTCCATTTTGATTGATGCTTTGGACAGCATGTAGCGATTGGATGTTATGTACAGCAGCAACATCTGTACATCAGCACAGATTTATTTCCACTTCTGCTTCCCACGTTGAGTTGCTAATCAATGGGCACCTCATGCTTTTTCTGTGCCGCAAAAAAGTCACCTTCATTTCAGACAGGAATTCAATTCAACAATTCAAATTTGTTTATTACCGACAACATCATACTGATTTCTTTTCATGAAACATACAGTAAGGACTGAAATAGAAAAGCATAATGAATCAAGTGATATGATACAGTTTGCATGATGCTAAACTAGCCATACAAATAATGGTACTTTTTGATGAAACAGTGTGGATTGTTTTTGTCAGGTGAATATTTTGTCTAAACTGACCAAGTTCACTCGGTAGTTAGCTCCTTCATAAGGCAACTTGCACTGCCTAGAGTGAAGTTGCATCATCTTGCATTCATGTTGCCTAAATGTCTTACAATGTATTAATTGAAAGAGGTAAAGGGAGATTTGGTCCAAAACATTATTTTAGAAGATGAACAACTCTCTTACATATCTGTAAACACAAATGATGCTGCGTTGAAAACATCAGAGAAAGTCAGAAATTCCAGCTTGTTATTACAAAACCTAAAATTCTCTTTCAAGTTGGACTTCAATAAGGCAGATGACTGAGATGGTCATGGTTTCAAAGATCTGACTCTGATTCTGAAGTCATGTCAACATAGAGTAGCATCATACATTCTAAATGTAACATAATTTTGATCAGCCTAACATGCTGAACGCGTCAAGTCAACCAGAAGACCCAGACTATAGATTGACAGAGGTTCGGAGCTGTTGGCTGTATGCCCTCCCAGCACAGTGGAACTCTATGGTGTTTGCTTTTTGATATTACGGCATATATCATATGAGTTACAGGAGTATGTCCTGCTGTATGTTTAGGTCTGGTGTTGTCCTTATTGATGTACACTCTAACAAATATCTGTATTACTGTATATTTTCACAGAAATTGTCCATAGAACATGATTTGTTTTTTACATTTCGAATTGCATAACAACTTTTGTCAGCCACGGAGGTTGGTTTTGGGAGATTAAAAAACTTACTTGTTACTATGGAATTAAGGGAAAATGCTAAAATGAACATTCGACTTGAAGCTGAGTTGTTCATCAAAGCAAAAGCTGCGTCTACTTAGATTCCATTCCCAACATTTATCAATTCAATGTTCAAGTGTAATCCCTGTCTCTGAATCCTGCATGCCGCTGCCTCTCTACATGCGCTGCTGCATGATGTCTCTGGCAATCCATACAGATGTTTGCTTCCCCACCCATCTTAGCTTCCCCTACAACTCCAGCTTTTTCTTTCTTAGGACTTGGCTTCCCAAATCTTCTTCACTTGTCCCTCCCCCTTCCTTATCCCGTCTCTTTTCTCTGGCATGCCACTAAAGATATGAGTTTGTCTGCATTCTAACTATCAGCTGCTCCTAATGTGCATCTGTTACTCCTAAATATCATTGTGGCGTCATCCACATTGTCCCACCCAACATAAGCAATATTAACATCACTTTTAACTTCTGACTCAAATAACAATTGTCATGACATTGTGACCGTCTTCCATGTCCTCGGGTAACTTCATGGTTTCTAATTGACTAATATAAGAACACGATGATTCCCTCAGTGCTGGCCAGCACATTGATACCATCCAGCATCAGAATGTAGAATAAGCAAGCATCTCAGTGACTTGAATCAAACTCAATGTCTTATATTCACCTTCCAAGTGCAAATAATTAAAGTATATATGTATGAAATTGCACTGCAGTTACTTATCAGCATACGCCCCAATGCCAAGGTCTCATATTTAGGATTAATTGAGCATGCTACACAAAAGTTGGCCCGCACCATGCCAATCCAGCACCATAAACCTCCCATAGTATATCACTGCTAAGCTGCCCTTACATTGCCCATTTATTCCTCAGAGGGTGAATAGTACGGAAAGGCTACAAACCACACAATCTTGCACACGTCATGTAAAACTGAAATGTTTGCTAAAGATTCACTAGTTTCCAATATCCAGATTCAGTACATTGGGAAAACAGTGCTGATGTAAGTGCTGGCCAGCTGAGGCTAACACATCCTACTTTAGTGCCCTTACTACCCCCACTTTGCTGTGGTAAGGATATCAACAGGTAATTTCAATGTTAAGATGTCTATCAGTAAGATCTCTGATGTATTACTCTAGTGTTTCCATTTACCAACACACACACAGAGCTTTGTCACTCCCCTCTGTTAGCATCCACATTTTAAGGGTTTCTGTTTGGCCCCTTCCCTGGTACATCAACATTACAACTAAAAGCTTATTCATAGCTGTCAAAGCCACTTCTGCTTTGAAATGATTCCGGCTAGGAACCACTTGGCCACAATAGCAATAGGCCACCTGTGTGTGTGTTGGAAGATCAATGGGGATATGAAACGTTAAGGCCTGGCTTTTTCTGTGCACATGCTAAAAATGTACGCAATCAGAAATGTGTCCCTTTTACTGCCATGCCATCAGTGGTGGAAGAAGTATTCAAAATCTAATTAGACCTAATTGTACCTTTAATCCCTCCTCCAGCATCAAACAAGTGACCAGCCACAGTAAAATAGATTTCCCATGAGCCTCCACCTAACTGACCTCGCAGTTTACCACTAAAGTCTGGTTCTGCGGAGGCTCCGTGCAGAGCTTTCGCCGTAACCTACGTAAGTGGCCTGAAGCCAGCGTGCGTTGATCTCTTTAAGAGAATAGCAAAGCCTGTGTGTGTGTGTGTGTGTGTGTGTGTGTGTGTGTGTGTGTGTGTGTGTGTGTGTGTGTGTGTGTGTGTGTGTGTGTGTGTGTGTGTGTGTGCGTGCTTGCGTACGGAGTGTGTGGTAGAGCAAGTGAGTGAGTGACAGTGATTAGCTGAGCGGGTACCGACTCTAGAGTCAAAGTGAGAGAAATATGTAGCAGGAAAAGTTAACCCTCTCCTTGATATCATGTTGTTGATGGAGAAGGACAACCAAAAAATTAGTCGGGGCAAATGCAACGGCCACGCAATGGCCAAGCTGCAGCCAAGCTGCAGCCAAGCAGCGGCCAAGCAGCGGCCAAGCAGCGGCCAAGCAGCGGCCAAGCAGCGGCCAAGCAGCGGCCAAGCAGCGGCCAAGCAGCGGCCAGACGGACAATTCACAGTTGTTGCAGTGCATTGCCGCGACGTGTAGTTAATTTTTTAAGAGGTGCATGTCAGGCTAAGGCGTAGGGTCCTGTGTAGGATCAGTATCTCCATGTATCTACCTATGTAGCCACGGTGTCGATTTAACGCAAAAGCATAAATTGGCCTTGAATCTTCCTCTTCTTTCTCCACCATCTTGTCCCAGCCCTCTGCCTCCTCTCCTCCTCGTTCTCTTCCACACCATGTTCTCTAGCGCTTTAGCCTCCGCAGGAGTCCACCTTAACACCAGCCATCTGCGTTTCAGAGTCTGCTGCTTCCTATGCCAGCAAACAATGCTGTTCTTGTTTGAGCAGTGCCCAAAAACTCTATTCCGTCCTCCACCACAGTAATATTTAGCCCACGCATGCACTCCAAAGCTCTCTGAATGTTGTCAGTCATTGTTCAGCCAAACATAGTGTACGTACTAGTGCTACTTCCCAATCCTCAACTCCAGCATCATCACTTCTGCATTTGATTTTTGTGTGAGAGGCAGAGAGATATAATTTGTAACCTCGCTCTTCCCTCTGTGTAGTTAAACCAAACCCTTAGAAAAGCCTCTGATCCACAGTGTAAGCGCCTCACACCCGTATTCCAGCCCGCAGCTTAAATTACACTTTGTGAGTCAGATTTCCGTGACCCTGTGCTGGCTAAGTCAAGAGAGCGCGGACTCCACTTATGCAGCACAGCCGTCTGCGAGTTTAATGCTCATACTGTGCTGTTGCACTAATTCAGATGTAGTGTAATGAGATCCCAGCACTTAGGGGAGATTTCTAAGGAAGAGAGCTAACAATAGTGGAGAATCCTTCTGTATTCTCGCTCACTCGGTGCTTTAGCATCAGGATGTGATAGAAGTGCTCCAGACTAGCATCACAGAGACTCCAGGTGTATTTTAATCCCTGCAGCTCAGCAGGAAATCCCAGATACTCTGGAGAAATTCAGCTACATGCCTTAGGCACAGGCTCTCAATTTATCCCATTTTCAACATGGCAAACTTTAAATTCAGTGTTACATCTAGTATAGAGGAGCTGGCATAATAGAAGGTAATGCCATGTCAACATTATGAGGCTCTGATAGGGAAGGCCAAACTAATCCGTTGGTCCCAGACTGTAGTAAAGAGTTCCTACAAGAGCTCAGTTCCTACAAGAGTTCAGCCATGACACCAAAAAGTTAAGGGTTTTATAAGAAAGGGTTGTCCATCTATATATATATATATATATATATTTATATATATATATATATAGAGAGAGAGAGAGAGAGAGAGAGAGAGAGAGAGAGAGAGATGAGACATAATGAATCATTCAGATGGGAATAATGGTAAAACATTCAGACATTTTTGCCTTGAAGGCAGTCATGGAGAACGGAGTGACGGCAGTAGCTGTATGTGAAGAATATAAAAGAAGAGAGTCTGAGAGAGAGGTTTGATAAAGGAGAGGCGTTTCAGCACTATTTGGTGATCCAACAACAACACACTTGGAGGTCATGCACGGTCACTGATAATAAGCACTGCCCCTAAGATAGATGTATAGCTGCGCATAAAGATCTAACAGAGCTTACACATGTAGCCATCATACAAAGATGCCACGTGGACACCACAAAGAACTGTGATTGGTCAACGTGGGCTGCTTGTGTTTTCTGTTGCCTGTGGGGATGTTGATAGTGAAGACAACATTGCAAGCAATTTGGAGAGAAAAAACTCCAATTAGTAAGACACATCTATCAAAGACATCTCCACTTCAAATCGTTCAGCTCTGCATGATCACCACTCCATCACAGTGAATGGAAGAACATAAATACAATGATTGCACAGAAATGGTCTCCTATTCAGTAATGAGACAAGGAGAACTAGAAGTTGCCTGGAGGTAATTGCACTTCTTTCATTTTCTATTTGTAGTCCATCTTTCATATCACAAAGTGAATGAAAAAATGTAATCACATTTATCGTGGGGAACACAATTGATGTACAATACAGCCTGATTATGTCTGAGTATATCTCTCTAGTGTTGTGGTGGAAAAAAAACCCTGAACAATAAATCAGAACCTTGACCTGCTACCAGACTGGTATTAACCCATTGCGTCCAGTATAAACCCAGCTTCAGTAAATCAGGTGCTAATGATACACACATTGCAATTACAATAAATGACTGTGTATTCATGTTTAAATATCTGGCCTAGAACTGTCAATTCAAAGTGTACTGTAATGTTTTTGATTCTTTGATATGCTTTTTTCTAGTTTTCTGGCAGTTAGGTTAGACATGACTGTTAATGCCTTCTGTCGTCAGTTACATTATCCATGCATGGCGTGGGAGCAGAATGACTTGAAACGTCTGCACAGTGAGCAATAGTCACTTTTAGACAAAATGCAAATTACACATGATGTTCACTGATGATGAATTACAAGTCTTTATAAATGGATTTTTGATGAATAAAAGCACTGGACCGCTTGAAGGTTGGATTATAATTGTCTTTTAATATATTTCTTGTGAACCAACCTAACAAAACTCTGTCAAAGTGCATTGAGACTAAAAGTTAAATCAGTGGCATACCATTGAGACATGGTGACACAAAAACTCTCCTTCGAAACATTAAACTGATAGATCTAAAAATAAAAAAGTAAAAACAAAAAAAAATACTTAAAGAAGTATTTCACTGCTGGAAAGGAGGTCTTGTCATAAAACTGGAGTGTCTACGCAGTGGAAAACGCTCCGGCTGGTGGGAGACATAATGCGAGCACGTCACAGAAGGCAATATCGCGGCCAGCTGGTAACAAACAATCCCGTCTTACAGTTAAACGGTTAGCTAAAATAAGTTTCTGGAAACATTTGAGGTGAGAAGTATGCAATACAGTGACAAGAATATTGGTTAATATGTGATATCAGCACTGTCTAGTTTTACAGTTTAACCTAGAGTTCATTCTGAATTTCTCTGTCGATCTAAACCACAGCCACGGCCCTTCGCAAATTTTGATCCGGCCTGCATATCAATTTAGATTAGATTTTGTTAAATAAAAGCATGTCAGTAAACTATCCATGTTTGGCCCTTATTGTGATTCTCATTTCCAGTGTGGCCCTTAGTGAAGTTGAGTTTGACACCCCTGATCTAAACTCTCTGAACTGTTTGTGTATGTATGCAGAAGCACAATCTGTAGTTCAAGCAACAGCCCTCGAGCCAGCCAAAACCCAACGGGTGGCGCAAAATGCATCATCTGTTGGATTTTAGCTGGAAAATGAGCACAGAGATCTGGGCGCTGGCAAAATAGAGTATCTCTTTAACTGTAGACATCAGATGCTACAAATCAACTTAGACTAATATTTATGACACTCATTAATATAACAAAGACTGTAAGCAAAAGGGCTACATCTAAACTGAAACCATTTTAATGAAAAGTATTAAGGTAGCAGGAGAAAAAAAAACTGTCAATGACTTGGCTTTAAACTGATTTACGAGCTGGAAAAACACATCCAGTCTCCCTCAGACATTCATAATAGCCTAAAACGAACTTTAGAGCATGATGGGACAGTCAAACTGTTATTCAGGCATTATTGTGGTGCACAGTACAAGCCAGGCCAGTCAAACATGACGTCAGCCCAGTGGTCCAGTGATCCCCCATCCCCACCACCCGCTCCGCCTCTGTCGTCTCACACTCCCTCTCTTTACCCCTGCAGTTCGCCGTGTGCCTCCCCGTTTCTCCATCCCCCCCACCAATCATGACGTGATGCCCGGCGGCAGCGTCAACCTGACCTGCGTCGCGGTTGGCGCTCCCATGCCTTACGTTAAGTGGATGAGCGGCGAAGTGGAGCTGACCCGGGAGGAGGAGATGCCTATTGGCCGCAACGTCCTGGAGCTCACCAACATCCGGCAGTCTGGCAACTACACCTGTGTGGCCATATCGTCCCTGGGCATGATCGAGACCACGGCCCAGATCACTGTCAAAGGTCAGAAACACTCTCTGGGAGGGTTAAAGGGTCTGTGTAGCAGTGTTGTAGTCAAGACCAGCTTAGTCTATATCGCAGACATTTAATTTACGGGATAGTTCAGGTGTGTTGGCGTTCTAAACTCTGGTGGATTTCTGAGGACTCTGGTTAACTGCTCCTCAGATCTCTGCAGGGTAAATCCAGACAGCTAGCTAGACTATCTGTCCAATCTGAGTTTTCTGTTGCACGACTAAAAGAACTTTTAGTTTAGTTTGTTCCATCAAAACAAGTTCCTGAGGCTATTTTGCAGAGACACCGTTATTGCGTCCGGCGCAGCAGGTGTCAAGAGGTGTCAAGTAACGAAGTACAAATACTTTGTTACCTTACTTAAGTAGAAATTTTGGGTATCTATACTTTACTGGAGTAATTATTTTACAGCAGACTTTTTACTTCTACTCCTTACATTTTTCTCTCAATTATCTGTACTTTCTACTCCTTACATTTTAAAAATAGCGTCGTTACTCCTATTTCAGTTCGGCTTGTTTTCATTCTGGCTTGTCATCGTTCACACCCAAACAAACAAAAACCTATCCAGATAAATCCCGCCATCCGGATAGACTGAATTTGATTGTGGTTGGATGAGAAGTATAAACATATACCATTCCGACACCCTATTGCTTTGTATGCGTCCATGACACAAATCACATCACACTCCAGCAAGGAAATAGCAGATGTATGTAGCCTAGTACGAAGATGTCCGTGGCAGCGACTCAAGAGAACTCAAGCAAAATGTCCCAACCAAGCACCAGCGAGGAGGTTGGTAGCCAGGAAGACCAGCCAACCCTTCTGGCCGTACCTGGAAGAATTTTTCGAAATGGTTGGATGCAAAAACAACTCCTTTCGAATGCGCTGCGAGCTCTGTGCACCCAAGTACCACGAGCTAATTGTTTCCAAAACTCGCCGTCTAATTTGAAAAAGCATATTGATTAAGGGTGTCACGATTTCGATTTTAAATCGAAATCTATCTTGTCACAATCTTGAATATCAAATAAAAAAATTGAATTGTCGATACTGCCACGCCCCCATGTCACGTCCGGTCGGCTTGCCAAGTGGAAAAAAAAACGCACGTGTTGAAGTGCTGCAAGTCAGTCAACCTCCTGTAACTTAGCTAGAGCCAGTCAAAAGATAACATGGCAACTGCAGATGCTGGAGACCCATTGACAGAACTTGAGCCCCCTCCTCTTTCACTGAAGTCGCCGATGCGGAAGTGTTTTGGATTTCCAGTGAGTTATGCTGACAATGTTCGCGTTGTCGACAAAAAAAGCCACAGTTTGCAAGCTCTGCTATGTAGCCTGTTCTGTGTGTTTACTATTGCACATTAGCCTAGCAGCTAGCGGATATTCCTTCTGCTTATAGCTTTATCCCAACAAAACCACACGGTTGAATTTCAGCCTGCATGAATGTTTTGTAGCCTAAACTGCTGCTGCTGCGAAGCCGAAGCAGTGTTGCCTACTCTTTTCCAATGAAAGTCGCTAGCACCAGCTTCAAAAGTCGCTAAAAGTCGCTAGATGACATCATACGCTAATTTGCATATTTGTGACATCATTACACAATCATTTGTATAAAGCTTAGTGGTTGTGTCAGCAAAGTAGATAGAAAGAAAAATAAATCTTTAGCCAAATAATCACAAATTCAATACAGGAATTTATTGTACCTTATAATTATTACTTTGGTAGCCTATCTTAAATTCTACAAAGTGAGGGAAAAAGATTGATAGGAAGGAAGACTAGCTCGTCCCACTTTGGTGACGGCTAATGGGGATCCTTTCAATAATAAACAATGAACAATAAATAATTATCAAAGAAGGCTGGCTTGCCCTGGGCCAGACCAGCTCAGCGGCGTCCTTCTCCCGTCCCGCTGTCTCTCCTACCTACACCGGTCCCGGACCCTGTTCCTTCTCCCCTTTCTACCTGCCTGCACAGTGATGCTGTGCATGAGGAGAAAGCAGAGACGGAGCAGAGGTGCTAGTCGCTTTTCTGAAAAACAGTCGCTAAGAGGGTCTGAAATGTCGCTAAATCTAGCGACAAAGTCGCTAAGTTGGCAACACTGAGCCGAAGCGTCTGCCCTCAGCAAACCTTTATTTATTTTTTACTTTATTGACAGATATTATATTGCATAAAAGTCTGGTCTAAAAATAAATAATAATGAAAAAATCGAGAATTGAATCGAATCTTTAACGAAAGCATTGAGTACATTGTTTGTGTACCCAGAGTTTACTAAAAAGAAAGGTTTTGAACAACTCACTGTAGCTCTTGTTGTTTCCGGTCGCTGACATCTCGGCAGTCAAAACGAGTCAATATCAAAACAAGTAGCAAAAGATGGAGTATATCCCTTGTGCACCGGTGTAGTTAAGGTGTAGAGCTCCTGGAGATACTTGGAGCAAAGTTTCATGTTGTGTCGAGTCTTCTTAGTGTTTAAAAATAGCTATTTTGAGGCTAGCATAAAAGTGCCCCTAGCTCTCCCATTCAAAAGGCCATTTGACCAAAAAACGAGAATACGGTAAATCTTAAAAGTGGCGCTTCCATCCTAAATATACTTTTAAACGAAGGTTTGACTCGCGTACATTCACAAAAAGACCCTAGGTTGCATTTTGGCGAGAGTTACGCTTTAACTTCTCATTATCGCGTTAATTTTGACAGCCCTAATAAATAATTTTGTTATATCTGTTAAACATTCTGCACAGTAGGCTCTGCTGTGTGGCTGCATTTAATATATGCACTTCTGATGATCTCAGTTATGTAGACTACAGATGGATTTACATAGGAGTACGTGCACCCACCTGCTTGGCAACATAATACATGTGCTCAGCCTGCTGGCACTGTGCAGATCAGGAGAGGGCAGACACAGGCTCCTGAATGATAATTCACTGACAGACTGCTACGATTGTTTGTCTGACTCTTTTTTGTCTCTGCTCTCTAACAGCCCTGCCCAAGCCACCCACTTCCCTCACTGTGACAGAAACCACGGCCACCAGTGTTACTCTTACCTGGGACTCTGGCAACCCAGAACCAGTATCCTACTATGTGATCCAGTACCGGGCCAAACTGTCTGACAACGGCTTCCAGGAAGCAGACGGGGTAGCCACAACCCGATACAGCATTGGCGGCCTCAGCCCCTTCTCAGAATATGAGTTTCGTGTCATGGCCGTCAACAACGTGGGCAGGGGGCCTCCCAGCGGTATTGTAGACACCCGAACAAGTGAGCAAGCCCCCTCATCACCGCCTCTTCACATCCAGGCACGGATGCTGAGCTCCAGCACCATGCTGGTCCAGTGGGAGCCTCCTGAGGAGCCCAACGGCCAAATCCGAGGATACCGGGTCTACTACAGCTCAGAACATGACGCCCCGCTCAGCGCCTGGCAGAAACACAACACAGATGACAGCCAGCTCACCACCATCTCAGGCCTGACCACAGATATCACCTACAGCCTCAGGGTACTGGGCTTCACCTCTGTGGGGGACGGGCCGCCTTCTGATGTGCTGCAGATCAAGACCCAGCAGGGAGGTGAGAACACGCTCACTATGTCACTGCAAAGCAATGGCACGAGAAAACTCTTGCTGGATCGTTTTGTAGCAACAGAACTAGTGCCAGAAATTGATTTAACAATTATTTAGATAATTTACTTAGGTTTTCAACCTGGACCATATTCTCCTTTGTTTTTTGTGTAACTGACTGATTAGAACAACAATCTTTGAAATTGGTCGAGTATTAAGCAAGAACGCTGTAACCAGCAGCCACAGACCGGGCTGCAATGTAACCCTATGGGGCAAATTTTGCGTCAATTTGGTCCACTAAAAGTTCTGTTTTTGCCACTGACTGGCTCAGATTATTATTATTCTAAGTGTCTGACAACATTATGGAAAGGATCCCTACAGAGATAGACCTTTTAGAATCTCTTTAAGACACCTGCGTGAAGCTGGCCCCCCATGTCAACCAAAAATTATTAAAAAACACTGCTATTCGCTTGTGCTTAATTTGTGCCGGTTTGTGCCATAAAAAATATCGTTTGTGCTGTTAAGGGTTTTGAGTAATTAAACTTTACATTTTCTGGCCAGTGACGTCACCACCATTAATATCCAAATCTCCCCAAAATGGTCTCAATTGTTTGTGCTACGTATTATAACGTCCATAATAATTGGACTTTGGGTTACATTTTTTGACAGTTTTCAGTGGTTATGAGGAGCAATATGAGAGAGAAATGCAGTGACAGAAACAGAAAGGTCGACCTCCTTAGATCTCCTTTCCGTAATGTTGTCAGACACTTAGAATATTAATCTGAGCCTGTCAGTGGCAAAACGAGCACTTTTGTGAACTTAAACAAGCTGCACGATTGCCCATTAATTACATTGTAGCTTGCTTCACTGACTGCCGACTGTAGTGATCCCGTTTAATACTGGACTAATGTAAACAATTGTTGTTCCAATCAGTCACTTAGACACAAAAACATAGTAAAATAGGTTGAAAAAAATGGTAGTTACCCTTTAAAATGTACTCTCTTACACATAAAAGCGCTGTATTGGAAGAAGCTGCAAACACAACATTGACATATTATTACCTAATGAAGTTGTCATGGCAAACGTGGTAGCAAACTGTTGTCTACTTACACAACCAGCAGACAGAGCAACATTTTCATTTATTCAGAGTCATATTTGTGTCCACCTGATGAATGAACAGTAATCAGTAGTCTAACCTTCACTCTTCTTTTAACTCTGGTTTGGTTTCCACCAACTCCTGAGAAATGTTCTTTAGCCTTTCTTCACCACCTCATCACTTACTTTAGCTGTGTCACAACTACACACTTATTGTGTGAACAGATTTAGAGTATGGAGTGTATTCCCACAAGAAAGGTGACACAAGAAAGTATACTCAAAACAGTCAGTGTGCATGCTAAAAAAAAATCACAACTTTTGACTGCGCTGTTGATATGAACAATTGTAATAAAAAAATGGAAATAAAAAGGAAATTGAGGGGCTGCTGCAGCTTCAAGATATTATAATAGATGGCGTGTAATGGTAGGGCAGCTTTAAGGAAACCAAAAAATGAAGAATTAGTT
This sequence comes from Gymnocephalus cernua, assembly GCA_023631565.1. NCBI lineage: Eukaryota > Metazoa > Chordata > Actinopteri > Perciformes > Percidae > Gymnocephalus > Gymnocephalus cernua. The sequence continues at coordinate 8,954,743 of CM042432.1, forward strand.
CATCATATTTCACTTCCTCTTTGTGATTTTTAATTGCCGGTTACACTCCAACATCTCAGTCTGATTAAAGTCCATCTGCGTAGATATTTCTTTGAGATTGATGATGATGTACATGTTTTGGTAGGCTAACTGCAGAAACAGTATACTATCACAACTAGTTTAGAGTAGTTTAGAGTAATTAAACTTGGATACATTGCACTGTGGCTATGAGAAATATGAACGTCGAAACCAGCAGTCTGACATAATACTAACAGTCTACAGTTAACAGTCATCTACACTGTACACAATGTACTGTAGCACCTCTAAATGACACCTCCATGACTGTAATTATGGTGCAATTAGAGAGTGCCTGGTGGTTTGCACCAACTACGCATGTACTGACTGTGTGTAGCTGCAAAAATGTCTGCGATAAATTTAGTCACACTCACATCATTTTGAAATTGCAGAAAACCTGAGCTGTAATGTGAAATGTTGGTCTGTCAGATATTCATTCACCAGCTGAAATGAACACAGTGGGTGATTTGTGCGTGTGTGTGCGTGCGTATGAAAGTCTCCTACACTTTATCCTCAAGGACAAAGTGGCTGCCTGCACTTAGGGGATTAATAATAGTATTTCATTCACAGAGAGCCTGTTTTTCAGCTTCCTGTGTTTGTCTGGAAGAAACATGACATCACAACAGGGCTGCAATAGAAGATAAAGCCACCCAAATTCAGCTGACCCACTTTATTTATTTTTGGAATAGAGTTCAGCACCCTTCCAGGCTGACATAAATCATTTTGACTTAAATGCATATTAGAAAGTGTAGTAACTAGTATCAGACTAAGACAGATTTGAGCCCATCAATGCGAGTAATGTAAAATGTTCCCATGTCATGTCATCTATTATGTGGCTGTCTACATCATCATATCGTCTGGAACAATGGGATGTTTGCCTGTGCTCAGGCAAAGAATGACTGTTTTTTTTATTCACAACTTTTACAGGAGCCTTCAAAGCAACACATGTATGGAGCTAGAAGAGTCTCAATAAAGATAAATGCACACACTACATTCACATATGCACACACAGGATTCATACATGCACACACATGATTCATAAATACACACACAGGATACACAAATGCGCACAAAATTCACAAACACACAAAATTTAAAAAGCACAGAAGATTCACAAATTCACACAAAATTCACAAATGCACATAAAATTCACAAATGCACACACGATTCAGAAATGCACAGGACAAGATTCAGAAATGTATTTCTGATGCACACACAAATATATCCTAATTTACAAACTGCTTGCGGTCTGTGAACTTCCCTGCATTTGTGTGTGAATTTTAAGACTCCTCTGACGTGACGCGATTCACGAATGCATTTTTTTAAACAGGGAATGATCTGCAACCAATCAGATATCTCCCTTGTTTTAGCCAATCACAAGAACGCACCCCACATGGGGGATTGTTTACTTATAAGCCAATCACATGAACGCGTTCGCCGAAGTCACGCCCTTCTACTTCTGGCTAATGGGACCTATCTTTCGAAAAAATATGAACGAGGGTCAATGGAGAGATAATAATTATTTTTTGATCCCATTTGAATTGAGCCATGGATTACAAATATGATGTTCGTCAATTTAAAAGATATTTTTTCAACCGAAGAAAGTTTCAGTTTATTGTTAAACTGTTGATTGCTTCCTAGGACTAGATGTTAAAATCCCTTGATAATCAGCTAGCACAGTTGTTGGAGATGTCCTCTTGAGTGGGGTTGAATTGAGGCGATGCTCGCCTGATGATCGCCTGGGGCCTCATGTATAAAAGATTGCGCAGCTTTCATACCGGAAGATGGCGTACGACCAAAAACTTGAAAAGTACCTACGCACAGAAATATTCAGATGTATAAAACCGGGCGTACGCCAGGTCCTGCGCACCTTTCCTTTATACATCACAATCAACGTGAAATTGAGCACACGTGAACGAGCCACCGACCCCGCCTTGCCTCCTTCCATAAATGAATATGGAAATTACTATAAATGTGCCCCTGACGTCATCCTTCGTCCAATCACAACGGATTATCCCGCTGCAGACAGAAAAAAACTTCACCGAGGTTTAGGTGCTGATCGCGGAAGTGGAGCCGAGAAATGTTTTTCTGTCTGGATCTTATCTCGGATAAGCAATAAAGAAAATGCCCAGAGTGACAAATGTTGACCAGGCAGTGAATGGCAGAAATTAAAAAAACAATGTCTAATGTCGAATCAAGAAAATAGAGGCAGGGCCACACCAGTTACAGAACAACATGCATAGTGCCAATCCAAGTGACGCACAATAAGCAGTTTGAACCCACCGATGTAATGCCATTTATTTTAAGTGTTAGTAGGCTAGAGCGCGAGAGAGATCCGAATCAGAGGAGGAGAGGTTAGCGAGGACAACGTCTCCACGGCAGGTGACAGTGCGCACGGATTCGCTGCGCCACGCATGGATTAAATAATGAAATAATAAATAGGACTACAGTAACAGAAATATGTGCAGAATCAAGACAGTCAAGACGGCCCAGTGTTTGGTGCACCGGGTACAGCTTGTTCACTTAATAGCCTACAAATCATCCACGGGATCAATTACGCATCACACGAGTTTGCCCCCCCGACACAGCGTTTGTTCCTGGGGAGATGGAGCCGTGCGTCCCGCATCCCGTGCGCTGAGCCTCAGTAACTTACAGACACTAACAAAAAGATCGCCACGGACAAATGTAATATAGGCTATTACAGTTTTCCATGCCGATATTTTTGTTGCACAGTGAGTATGTATTTCATCTATGGGAAATACAGAGGATGACTGAAAATATTTTCTAAGTGGATTCATCATTCATTTCCCGTCCTCATGTTTAACAGAGGTTAAGTAGCCTGCAGATTAAACAGTTAATAGTGCGAAAGATGTGAAACATTATCCATATAAATGATCAAACTTTTATGGAGTATCAGCGGATATAAATATGTTTTTTCATAGACAAGGTCACAGACATACGCCAGTAAGTGAAGTGGAAACTTTATTTTGTAATGTTTGGTGATTTTCAGCACTTTTAACTTAGAATTCGCTACGTTACAGAGCCAAACAAGACTTTGCGGACGGCCCGCACATTCTCACGTCAAGTTTTTTTTTATACATCACAAAGTGTCCGTGACAACCAGCGTACGCAAGCTTTTCGTGCGTACGCAACATTTATACATGAGGCCCCTGGTGCCTCCAATACGACACATCATCAGTTGTACACCCCAGCTTCATTGGGTGTTTTGGCCTTTTATTTACAATACACCCTCACCCGGGGCTGGCCCACCACAGGCTGATCAGACCTGGGGGTGTGTCGCACCGGAGGCTCCATTCGGTCACTTGGCAACTCATACAGTTTCCCTCCGGTTCAGCCACAGCCAGTGACTGCTTCTTTTGGCAGCAGTTGCCAGGTCTTTGATGGTTTTCCGCTGAGCCTGTCCTCTAATTCCAACTTCCTTTAGTAGCCTCGTGGTAGAACTAGCTACAAAGCCCCTGCAGCCCACTTCCACTGGACGCACGTCTACCTTCCAGCCCCGGTCCTTTGCTTCGGCAGCTGAATCCGAATATCGCAACCTTTTCCTTTCAAATGCCGCATCAATGGCTTCCTCCCATGGGACTGTCAGTTCCACTATGTAGACATGCCGACAGGATTTGGACCAAAGGACCAGGTCTGGGCGCAAGTTGGTCGCTGCGATTTCGGATGGGAAGGTGAGTCTCTGACTTAAGTCTACCCGCATTTCCCAGTCCCGGGCTGTGTTCAGTGGGCATGAGTCTGGCGGAGGACGATTGGTTGATCATTTCTCCCCCTCCCTGACGAAGGATGTTAGTTGCTGAACTGTAGTCTGGGCTTCCAGCGGCATGGCGTTGACGGTTATCCTCTTACTCTCCAGTGTAGCAGCCAGGCACTTCAGCACTTGGTTGTGGCGCCAGGTGTATCTGCCTTGCTTAAGGCTGGCTTTGCAGCCCACCAGGATGTGCTTCAGGGTTGCTGGGGCAGGACACTGGAGGCAGGTTGGATCTTCTCCAAACCAGAGATGTAGGTTGGTTGGTGAGGGCAGAACATCATATGTGGCTCTGATGGTAAAGCTCAGCATATTGGACTCCATGTTCCCCAGTTCGCTCCAAGTGATCTTCCTCCTCTCCACACCTTCCCACCTCATCCAGCGGCCTTGCTTGGCTTGGGACACTGCTCTGGCACACCTGTCCGCTTGAAGTATAAGACCGTGAAAATACGTAATTACAAAGACTAAACACTTCATGGATGACGTCTCGCTGAAGCTATGATGTCTCTGTAGGTGTCTCAAATTGCACACTTTCCTTAGTGCAGTCAAGGAAGTGCACTTCATACACTACGTACTTACTTGCATAGTGCAAACAAAGAATTTCTAATATAGACGGGCTTTGGTGCAAATTTGACGGGGAAGTTTTGCCTCAAATCGCGCACTGCCTTATGTACTTACCGGAAGTGACGATCATAACATCTCAGTCCTCCTTCTTCGCAGAGCACTCGCGAAAAATACATTTCTGCTTTGTTCATCAACATTAATGTGATTGTTTTTATTGTTGCTTGTATTTGCCCTCTGTTTTACGCAACCGTTAACGTACCGGTATGATGATATTCCTACTTTTGCTCTTAATTCATCATAAAAAACAAAAATAACCCAAAAATGGCCATTTGGGGTTATTTTAGCAAAATGGTGTCCAACTGACATATTACGTTAACATAGAAAATAGTCATATCATATGTGAAAAAAAGTTCTCTGCGCTTCTGTAATCCACAACAATCCGGTGCAACCAGAGCAGGACTAAACAGTGCAGAGAAAAATAATCGCAGGTGCAGCAGTCAAGGACTCTGATGAAGATGTAACTTTACATCGAAACGTTAGTCATTGTTATGCACCTTAAAAAATAAAAAAATATGAAATAAGTGCTGCACCAGAGATTCTTTTTCTCTAGTCATATTATATGTTTATATAAGGGTGCTTATTGCAATAGCTATTAATTGCAGTGACAATACAAGAGTGAAAGCAGAGGCAACCCAATAGACATTTAAATAGATCATATTGTTCTATTCATTAATTTCATGTATGCTTGCTACAGTCATGCAACACTAAAGATAACACATACCATTAAATACATTCAATTACATTTTATTTTAAAAGACGTTGCCATTGCTGGCACTATACTCTGATGGGGAAAGTGATATGAGGGTGGACTTCAGACTCTCCAGGGGATCCTGTAACGGTACATCCTCGGCACGGCGTGTGCCACAGCTGGGGACCTGTCATCGAGCCCCTTGTCTTCCTCTTTTGGCTAGCCAGCGCTACTTCTTATCGTTTAGCCAGAGCCTTTGCTATGCCCCGGGCCACTGTGTACCGTGCTTTCCACAACACCAGCAGGAAAATCCTCTCTCTCCTCCCCCAGGTCGTTCGCCTTCCAGCAGAGGAGGACATCCCTCAAGTTGGCAGCGTTGACGGCTGCCACGTCCGTGTCCCTAATGATTATATAAGTCAGCTCAGGACAGAAACAGCACTGTTAATACGTTATAACATAGCATACATTAACGTACTGTAACATTACTACTAACGCTCACAACTCAATGTATATTTACAAGATCACACATCTAACGCTAAAACAAAACAACAGTATACCACAACACATGTAACGTTAGCTAGGTTATCACTTATTAGCCAGTGGTTAAACCAAAGACTACCGGTAACTTCTATACTCGTTGTTAGCTAGCTAAGGTTAGCTAAAGCTAGCTTGATAGCACGTCAAATTACGGTACAAATAAACATTATAAATCGTAGTACAAAAATCATCACCGAATGCACAATTAACCAAATATACATAAACAGGTGGCTTATATGTTATACAAGTATAGCAAAAAGACTTATATTCAACTTACATTTGTAATACTCCGTGGGTTTTGCTGTCGCGTAAAGGGCCGCCATTATCCAAAGTTTTTCACTTTTTGTTAGCTCCGCCCTTTCCGGTACGGTGGTGCGTCTGTGTGAATGCGTTCATGTGATTGGCTTATAAGTAAACAATCCCCCACGTGGGGTGCGTTCTTGTGATTGGCTAAAACAAGGGAGATATCTGATTGGTTGCAGATCATTCCCTGTTTAAAAAAATGCATTCGTGAATTGCGTCACGTCAGAGGAGTCTTAAGGCTCAGTTATACTAGCGCTTTCAACAGTGCGTGTGGAAATCGTGACGTCACGGGCCTGCCGTGAGTATTTATACTCGTGCGTGGTGGTCGCGGCACTAGTTGCAGTCTTCTCCTGAACAGCGGTGGTGCTAAGGAGCAAAGGCTACCGATGTTTTTCTTTCTAAGGACTAGAAGAAGAAGAAAAAGATAAACAACGGCAGAACAGGCAGCAACAGTGCCGTCAATGCTTCGATTTGATTCAGTGAGCTACTTGGTCAGATCAAGCCTTTCATTCACAAAAAAAGAACTCATCTTAACCAGGTAAGTTTACTAGAGAGACTTGCAGACAGTCGGCGAGTTCTGGCATCCGGTTTCCCAGGAGCCTGTTCAGGCTTTCTGTTTCCGGTTTGTCGGGCGCCGCTGAAAAAAATAGACTGGTGCGCGCCCTCTGCTCGCGCGCTGAAAATCGGACGCGCCGGCCGGAAATTACGTCATTTTGATGTCACGAATGCGCGCGCCACCTCCAACGCGTCAAGCATAAAACGGCCCTAAAAATTCACACACAAATGCAGGGAAGTTCACAGACTGCAAGCAGTTTGTAAATCAGGGTATATTTGTGTGTGCATCAGAAATACATTTCTGAATCTTGTCCTGTGCATTTCTGAATCGTGTGTGCATTTGTAAATGTTGTTTGCATTTCTGAATCTTGTGTGCATTTGTGAATTTTGTGTGCATTTGTGAATCTTCTGTGCTTTTTAAATTTTGTGTGTGTGTTTGTGAATATTGTGCGCATTTGTGTATCCTGTGTGTGCATATGTGAATGTAGTGTGTGCATTTATCTTTATTGAGACTCTTCTAGCTCCATACACATACACTGAAATCGGTTAAAGCTACAACAAAAAAATAGTAGGGTGCAAAATCAACAAGAGTCTAGTGAATGTTCAAGTAAATGTTCAAATGTTACCAGCCACGCAACAGATGATCATTGTTTTTTAGCTGGGGAGTGAAGCAAATCTACCAGCCACTTGCATATTTGTCCAGCATTTGTCTGTTGGATGGTGCCAGTTTTGTACCCTGGCTGCAACAGAACAAAGTCCCATCCTCACTGATATTGAAACTATAGATTCACCTTCTATTTTAAGTATGCTACAGTCTTACTTATGTGTCTCATGATACTGACTCATGAAACATTCAGCTATTATACAAGCTCCTGGGCAGTTCAGTGCTTGTGTGTTTTTTTGTTTTTTTTTACTTTCTTATGGCAGCGATAGAGGCAGTGATGTCTCCTGTTTCCTGTTTCCTGTATGGGACTCTCACACCGCCTCAAACCATAGCTCAAAACACACAACAAGTCTGACCTCCAGTTACATGATTGGCCACCGCAGCGTGACGTGGGGTTGCGTTTCTCCAAAAGTTGGGTCAGTCTCAACTTTTCACCGCAGGCCCGCTGCGTGTCCCCCTTGTCCCTCCAAGCAACTCCTGAGAATATGTATGGATCTTTAGCTGCTAAATGCTCCATTAAGGTTAAGCAGCTAACTTTGTCTGCCTGTTATGTGGTGCCAGCAACTATTTTTTTGAATGCAAATTAGCTGAAGTGAGGAGAGGTTTGTGGGGGGAAAAACATATCAAACACAAGTTATTAGTTGTTTTCTCTTAAAACTTGCCTGGAGGGGATCTTTGAGATAAAAAATAGTGCAATTTTAGAATACATAAAAGCGACAGTGTGTTTGGGAGTGTGCTTGTTTGACTGACAGAAGTCTCAGTTATTCGTAGATGAGTTGTGATGGTTGCTGCTTTCTTGACTCACCCCAGCTCCACTGTACTTACACTGACTAGTAACTGACAAAGATGGTAGCAAGTAATAAAGCCAAGACCAAGCTTCGAGCAGCAAAAACACTGGTTTGGCTATAATGATGGCATTTGGGGAAACTGTGGCCTGACATGTTATGTAATGTATTACTAATTGTAAGTTAATTAAACATTAACCTTGTGTAAGAACAAGGAGAGAAGAATTGCACCAGGTTGTAGCACTATAGCGCTATTTCCTGCCCGTAGTCCGTGGGCAGGTAGATAAAACATTAAATATTCAATGCAAGTGAAGTACAAAACATCAGAATTTTACAATCGCATTCACACCTAATTTACAATAATCCAAATATGTGCAAAGTTGCATCAATAAAATTATCTTGGGCTTAATTGTTCCAACATCCTAAAACCAGTCCCCCCCCCCCCCCCCCATCCCTTCTCAACAAAGCTATGAAATCAAAATCCGAACCCCACACACTCGCACTCACACACACACACACACGCACGCACGCACGCACACACACACACACACACACACACACACACACACACACACACACACACACACACACACACACATATACATAAATGTGTATAAGTTTGTTGTGACAATATCCAGAGTTTTGTCAAGCATGAAAATGAATGATTTGCCATGTAAGCATAACACACTTCAGTAAATTCATGGCAGTCATGGACATGAGAGACTTAGTAGACAACTGTCAGTAAAACTAAATCTCAATGACCTTAGAGGATTTAAAGGTGATGTAATTCTTTATATTTCCTCAGCTTTGTTGCTGTTCTGAATACTGATGAGTATTGACTGCAGCATTTCACTAAACCCAGCTTCTCTGGGCCAGGCCGTCCTCTTCACCTCCTGACTCCCTTACTTTGAATTTCCACCTCTGAACACACCCTTTACTGTATCTGTCTCTGTTCCTGTCTTTGAGTCTCTTGTCTCTTTTTTTTTTTTGTGCCTCCAGTTCCAGCTCAGCCGTCTGGTTTTGAGGCCGAGGCCGAGCTGGACTCACGCATCATGCTGTCCTGGCTTTGGCCTGTCCAGGACCCCATCATTAGCTTTGAACTGCTCTACTGGGAGGACAACACTCCTACAGACAAGGTAAATACCAACTTAAAAGCATGTTTCTTCCAATGAGGTAGTGATTATAATAAATATAATAAACTTTATTGATACAGCACCTTTTATACAGAAAGAGTAGCTCAAAGTGCTTCAAAAATTGTAATTTCCCCATTGGGGCTCAATAAAGAGTATAAATTAAATTATGAATTATAAATTATAACAAAGTGAGAAATGTGCAGACACTTGTGTGATAGGTTAGTTTTTTTATTAGTACCCAAAGGTAAATTTGCTGTGCAGACAGACATAGGCATAGAAAACATCTGAACAGACACTCTCAAACAGACCTCAGACCTTTAGACTACAACCCGCTTGCATGCTATTGTTGTTTCCTCCTGCGGCTAGCCCTGAGGGACTCATTAAAGTTTCATTCAAGTCTCATTTTACCTGTCAGACCTCAGAATTAGGGTTGGGTTTGTTTGGGTCGATGCTAAAACAATACTTAAAACGGTGCCGGTGTCTGAACAGTGCCAGAACCGATACTTTTAAAAAAGATTAAAAAAAACGGGGGAAAAAAGAAGAAATTTCGCAACATTAAAGAAAGGCTTCTTTATTGCTAAGGCCATATAGTCAAATTTAAATGATTTATTAAAAATGTAATTACCAGTAAATTGCTGTTAAACGATAAAAACAGATGAGTAAAGGGTATTTTACAATATCTTAGAATGCACCACAAGGCTTACCAGTTTCAAATAAACGCACCATTGTCCAGTATGTGTTGTTTTTTCTTACAACAGCAGTGACCATTGTGGTAGTTTGTGTCTTTAACTGCAGACTGTTGTACGTCCTGCTGCTAAGCTGTCAGCATTTTAACCGTGTTAAATCCAGCTACTAGCTAACAGTGGGCTAACATTACCTGCTGCAAAGTGTAGCGTGACATGCAGCAAAGCTTCCGTTGCCTCTAACTTCGGTTTTGGAGCACCAGACAGCAGCGAAGGCATTTAATTGGCACCGAAATGAGGCACCGAAATCTGTGTTTGCTATTCGGTCCAGTAGAAATTGGTCGTTTAGGCACCGGTGCCATATTAGCACCAGATTTCGGTACCCAACTCTACTCAGGATGATTTCCCCACACATGAGAGGAATTTAGTTGATTGTGTTGAATTTGTACTAAATGAAACCCAAGATTATAATACTATACCTAATAGTTCAATATGTGCCGTGGCCTTCATGATCTCATGGTTTACATCTTCCCACAGCATCATGACACGTTCGACCCAGCGGGCTCCCATGCAGTTGATGGTCTAAAGCCAGACACACTCTACATGTTTTCCCTGGCAGCGAGATCAGAGATGGGTTTAGGAGTCTTTACTCAGCCTATTGAGGCCAGGACGGCCCAGTCCAGTAAGTACTCCAGCCTTCTAATGTCCCTCTCACACGTGTGGTTCAGGTTATTCTGTCCGGACAAAGAGAGCAAATTATTTGTATCGTCATTGGACAGTATTGGTGATGTCATCCTGCATCATCAGCGCCACATGGGCACCATGAAGAATCAAATGGAGACAACGGCAGCAGGTCATGTTGCACTTTAATGTAGGCGTGTAGCACTCAAGTGTGTTAGTGTGTTTGTGTGTGTGTGTGTGTGTGTGTGTGTGTGTGTGTGTGTGTGTGTGTGTGTGTGTGTGTGTGTGTGTGTTCGTGTGTGTGCGCGCGCGTGTGTGTGTGTGTGTGTGTGCGTGTGTGTGTGTGTCTGCGTGCGTGTGTGTGTACCTTTCTATGTCTCAGAGATCGCAGAGATGCTCACAAGTCTATGAGCTAGAGTCCAAGTCAGGTCTCAGCAGATACGTGTTACGTAGGTAGGTTATAGGTTGGGCAGGGAGGGGAATAACTATCAGCTCATCAGATGTTTCCTAAAAATAAAGATTGTTCACGAGGCCCGCATCTCGAGTAGGAATCGAGTCTGAAGTCTTTTGGGACAAGACTCAAGTGAAGTCTAAAGGCACTGTATGTGCCAGTCTCAAACCCTTCATTTTAGTAAAAGATGTCTCCGCCATGGGGATTGTCCTAAACGTTCTCCAGAGTTTCACTGGCCATGTTTGGGCCTACTGTTACAAAAGATATATTACTCCTAAAATGAAGCTGATTTATTCAAAAAAACACATTGTGCTTTTTTTATTAGACTGCCAGTGTCACGGACACTGGTTGTCATTTGTCATTGTGATTGGTTGTCAATCTCAAAATGGCGGCTTTTACCTAATATGAGCCTGCCTGAGGACAGACGCCAGAGAGAGGCAGGCGTAGAGAGACAGACGGCTGACAGCATGTCTACACATCATCGTCAGTGTGAACACAAGATGCATTCAGGCACGGTATTCAGGCCGACACACAATGACTGAAGTTAAACAGAAGAAAATAGACTTGAAGCCTAAACACACATTTCAGGTTGAATATGATGATTTGATTTGGATGGCAAAATGTAGATTTTTTAAGATAAATTAATGCTGTGTTTCTAAAATCCTATATGAATCTGAATAGGGGAGCAGAAGCTCCTGTTCTGAACCAGCCATTTGTGTTTGCTCAAACTACTATAATACAGTAAAGCTTGCAGCAGACGGGCTGTGTAATTGCAATTCCATGCTCGCAAAATGTAATTACCAGTGTACCATTAGTTATGTGAAGAATGTTTTGCCACGTGTCAGTCATGCTCGATTTTGCTGAACATGCAACTCAATTACAAAGTTCAAGCACCAAGGCAACAACAAAAGAAAATGTCATTCTAAAGAGTTTTTTTGTCAGGCGTAAAATCCGTTGTTCCACCCAAGCCATCATTCACAGGCACACTAGTATTGCTTGATATGTCTTTTTTTCTGATTTCTGCTGCCTTTGCGTAACAAATCACCAGACGATGCACATTGCACATTTTGACAAATAGTCTAATAAAGGCACTGAGTCGATACAAACAGAATATTATGATGTAAGACTAAGGAAAAACAAACTGATTGTTGCACAGAGAGACAGCTTTTATCATGACTGCCATGTCGCTTCAAAATGATAGTTTGTCATGTGGAACATGGCATCGAGTGTGCTGATGTGCAGGAATTCTGCTGTTCCACGCTGACACTAGTACTATTGAACACCTTTAATTCTAAGCTTAGCTGCATATCGAGCATTGGATCTCTGGCATGCTGGGATATATGGACTCAAACCTGGAGTATGTGTGTATGACAGCAGAATCTAAGCCCTCTCTCTTGTTTTACCTGTCAGGAGTGAAATCCCCGCTCCAGCATTCAAACTGCAAACAATGTTTTTGCAACTAGTTGCTCTGATTTTCACTCTCCCATCACTCTTCTGGCAGTCAAACCCGTCGTGTCAGGAAACTAAAGACCCTGACCACTGCTGTCACTTACTGCTTGTCTAAATCGTTTCCATAGTTTCATCTGTCTGCTCTTCTCTGTCTCCTTTCTTCTGTTTATGTACAGTATATATCTGGAGCTTGTCAGATTATGATTCTTAAAATTGACAGGCCATCAGAGGAGAAAACCAAGGTGATCTCACGATGTCATGTTTTGTTTTTTAGCAATGGCAGGTGGCTGTCAAAAGTCAACAAGTTACTGCTGTTAAAGTGAGAAACTACACACATCCAATGGACGTCTGTGCTGCTGCAAAGCACATTACAACCACCTTTTTGTTATATTATTTATTGAATAATGAATCAGTGAAAAGATGTGGAGTTAAAGTGCTAACCCCGCATTCATACAGCCATAGTATAATCCAAAATGTGTTGTTTTTGCACTGAATTGAACAGTTACAAATTGACAAGGGTAATAAAAAAAAGCAAAGAAGTTCTGTGATTGATGTTCCAAGGTTGACTCACTCAGTACACCGATATTGTACTAGTCCCGCCCACCGCAGCTCCCAATCACTCACACAGCTTAGGGTAGTCGTATTAAAGGAATTGACAGGTTCATGGTGCACTATATTGGATATTTCCCTCTAGATCTTAGAAATAAGGGTAAGGAGTGCAGACAAACAAACAAGCAAAGAAATTATACAAAGTAAAAAAAAAAAATAGATACAAAATTAAAAAAGGGTTCCTAAAAGAGACATGGGCAAAAATATTTCGCTGTGGTTTTAATCCGGCTGTGACTCTTTAAATCCACAGTTTGCGGTTCAGATAGAGATGAATAATTAATACTAATTTTCTTGTGCGATCAATAGAGGCAGTCTCTGCCCAAATTTAACCTAATCCTTCAATCTATGCAGTTTCTCAACATGACCCCACTTTGTTTTTATCCCAATCAAATAGTCTTCTTTCCTGGTTAGGTTCATTTTTTTTCTGTCCAAATCCTATAATTCCTTTTCTCTCACAACCACCTGCCCTCTATTCTGAGTTTTGGTATTTTTCATAGCCCTGTTTCTATTTGTGACTTTAATCAGCTGCAGTGCACCCCTACATGGACGTATCCAAAGGTTCTTGTATGTGTGATGGAATTACGGCTGTTCTTGTGCGTCTCTTTCATCTCGTCACAAGCACCTCTGCTGCAGGCGAACAAACCAGCCTCCAACACTGTTCAAACAGTAACCTCGCTGGGTCCTGGCGCTCCGCTGGGCTGCCGAACCACAGGCGAGCATGATAACAGTCCCCCGTGTTATCTCTCCCACCTGCTCCACACTCATCTCAACTGTTTAGCCGCTGTATTTTGTGGAATTCTGCTCTTGTGTTATCATTGTGCATGCATGCATTCATCTGTAGTGTCCCTGTTTCACTTTTCAGTTGGTGAAACTTCACACTGTTATGCCCTATTTCCACTGTATGGTGCATTCCTGTTTTCCACTGCGGATAGTAACCCCTAGAGCTGCAACAATTCCAAATTCTGCTGTACAATTACTTGTCTCAGAAATAATTGCGATTGACAATATAATAAAGTCTCTTTCAATCAAATTTAAAAATATTTATTTATTATTATTTATTACTTTTTTAAACAAATTAAAGTTTTGAATGAATCTCAGGATACATCTTTTGGTCATATCTGTTATGTTACCCAGATAATGTAATAACACAAATACACAGCTTATGATGTAAAACACGCCTAAAACATTTTTTCTTACAGTATCCACTAACCAAATTGACAATTAGACAATTATGTAATGTTAAAGACCCAGTACCCCCTCAGTGTAGACAGGATTCTCAGCTGATCGCCATGGCCACGCCACGTGAAAATGCGTGACATCTTTTTTAATGCGACTCTTTATCGGTAATGATTTTTTACCTCATCAATGGTAGGCATAGTGTGCGGCAGTGATTCCCAACCAGGGGTACGTCTACCCCAGAGGGTACTTCTGCTGTTGATGATTTGATTAAAAGAATATGTCCACATATCAACAGTAGGTCAACTGTAACATCTGAGCACTATGTGTTGCAGTTATGTGAAAACTAGTTAGCAAGGGAGCACAGACGTTTAAACAGGTAGCTGAAATTATAATGGATAAATGGTTGAAACATGCAGCTTCACTCTGAGTAGTAGTTGTATGATTGATGACCAATTGTATGGAAATACTAACAATATCCAATTTTTGGGGTGGCTTGTGGCTCCATAACCACAAGGTTGGCGGTTCCAACCCACATTTCAAAGTGTCCCTGAGCAAGACACTGAACCCCAATATATAGCTGTCCACTGCTCCTAATACTAGAATGGGTTAAACTGCAGAAAGAATATGTCATACTGTATGTGACAATTAAGAATACATTTTGCTTTATATAATGAATTTTTGGAACATAGATTGGGAATCAATAAAGGGGTACAGGAGTTCATCTGACAGGGCTGTGGGGCCAAAAAGGTTGGTAACCACTGAGTGTACGGCGTAGTATACGTATTGTACAGCGTAGGATTGCCATTTTGTGTATCTCTGTGGCTATGTCCAGGATGCCCCACGTGGTGCTAGTGACAGTTTCTTCCTGACCAATCAGTGGTCTGCGGTGTTATAATGCCACCTTCTACTATTCGCTCACCTCAAATGACGTATTACCAAAAAGCGTAGCCTACTATTTACAACTTCTGCTAAAGGAAAACTAAAAAGAGCGAGTCGAGTAGAGCCATGCCGTACCATGCAGTGGAAATGCAGCATTAGTTACATGTCTATGTGAGATCAACGTTGTTTTACAGAAAGGTAGCTCGAGTGTGAAGTGTCACCCTTGTTTTTGTCTGACCTCTGGACTGTGAAGATGATAAAAACAAAATATAACAATTCTCAGAAATGTTATTTTTTGTGTTAATTGGAAAAGAAATCACCTTTATTGTTCAATAAAACTCCTAACAATCTAAAAATTATATACATAACTAATTTGATTAATATGGTTTGTAGAGAACATTGTGCTGCTCGAATCACATTTTTTAATTTGCATAATGAGACCTTTATATACAGACACCTTTAGGATAATTGGTGGTTGGTTTATTACATTTTATTGTCATAGTTTTAGTCACTGGTTTAATCCCTTATGATAACATTGTATTCACTAAGGTTATTACTGAGATCTGCTAAGAACAAAGTCCCATGGGTCAGGAAACACGGGCAGTCAGACGTTCAGACAGGTTGGAAACAAAGCTCCAGGTCAGTCACATTTCTGATTCAACTTTGACCTGCTGTATTTACTGCAGTTTGTCGGTGCAGTGAGGGATCATAACCAACTAATAAAGTGGTTAAGATAATCTGGATAAACGTTTTTTGTTTGTTCACAACCTGTCTGATCGCCTGACTGCTTGTTTCTTGCAGCGTTAAAGTTCTTTTTAGCTATGTCGCTGCATTCCCATTCCTCAGAATTTGGCGTTTCAAATCTGAAGCAAATGATGGCATTATCTCTCTGCAGTCCAGATGGTAAGTTGCTCTGTCTGCCATTATCCACCCTGTTTGACCATCACCCTCCCTCCTCCCCTCCCATCAGCCCCCTCGGCCCCTCCCCAGGAGGTACGCTTGCTGAGCCTCAGCTCCACCAGCATCAAGGTGAGTTGGGTGGCGCCGCCCACAGACAGCCGCCACGGTGAGATAGTGCGCTACTCTCTGGCCTACCAAGCACTCACAGGGGAGGACGTGAATCGCCACCAGGTGTCAGGAATCGGTGCTGATGTCACCAGCTACGTGCTGGATGACCTGCAGAAGTGGACTGAGTATTTGGTGTGGGTGAGGGCTCACACAGACGTCGGGCCTGGCCCGGAGAGCTCCGCAGCCTGCATCAGAACCAAGGAAGACGGTATGTTGATGGTGTCATTGGGAGCAGCCTGGGATACAAACCCTCCAATACTCACTCTGCTCCTCTCCTACTGCTGCTGCAGTTTAGTCTCACAAGCTCTTGCTTAATGTGTGATACTTTAAAAAGCAAAACAGGAATGCAAGAAATTATTTTTGAATTAGTATTAGGGTGGAACATGGTTTTGATTTTAACAATTCTAATTCCAATTCAATTCTTACTTTCGATTCCGGATCTTATCGAGTCTCGATTCCGATTCTTTAAGGGGTGGAGTTGAAACGGGTCACAGAGGAAGTTTTCTCTAAGAGGAACATTTTAGTTTCATTCAATGGTGATTTTTTTACCGGGCTTTTTCAATGTGAAATAAAGCCACACTTTAGAGTGCTGCTTACTGTGCTCCATGGCTGCAACACAACAAGTGCCTGGAAGTACGGTGATTGCTACGGGGAGCAAAACTTGCAAGTGTTAAATTGGGAACCAATGATAGGATTCAAAACCAAATTTTCCAAAGGAAAGGAAAAAAGGAAGGCAACTGCCTCAGGCCGCCAGACCTTTGACCCTTTTCTGGAAAATGTGGTTCAGGAACATGCACCGCTAAAACACAGTACCTGCTGAAATTATAACAATTGTAAGGCAGATCCTGCAATATGTTCTTTCATGTCTACCTGTCTTTGATAGATAATGATAATTCTTTACCATAAAGGCATTTGCGGCTGTAGTTCCAATGAGACAACCTGTAGGGGGACCGAAGAGGGAAAAGTTACATAGTATGCCTTTAAATGATTTGGTTTATATGATTACATTTAGACTGGTTTTCCTAAACATAATACGTTTACTAAACCTCAACCTGCGTAGGTTCAGTTGCCTAGGCCCTGAAGTGTAGGATTTGAAAACAAATGTTTAACATTGATGACTCCTTGGGGTTGAGATGGAAAAAAATACAGTGTGGTCGTGTGGTCGACAGCACTGTACACCCCAGACACATCCAGTGCTGCAACTTGGCCTGGGTCTACAAAAACATTCTACCTCTGAAAGTAAGAAGGGTAGTTAGAGCAAAAACTAAGGTTCCAGTGATTGACATACAGATACAGTTATTCAGTTGCTGAAAAGGTTCCTGGGTGGTTTGGAAGCATCCATACAGTTAAAATGTGCCAATAGACTCCATCAATTTCCACTGGAATTGTTTGTGCCACTAGGTTATTTGTTAATAAGATGCCAATACCCAGACAATTATCCCTAGGAATCAAATTCATACTAGACTATTATTCAGCATGTGATTTACAACCTTTCAAATTAATTGCAGGAAGTAGTGTAGCGAAGTGAAAGAAGGTCAAGGTGGTGGATCAAGTAGTGCATCCGACCTTTATGTGGGAGACTAAAGTTCTCGTTGTGTCACAATCAAAATCTTTAACTAACCTTAGCCAAGCGGTTTGGTTGCCTAACCTTAACCATACCTTAAAAATTGTTAAGTTGCCGTGGCAGATATACTGTATAGAGGTGTATGCCTCGACGCAAAAGGTCCAGGGTTTGAGTACGACCTGTGACAATTTCCTGCATGCCTACCCCCTCTCTTCCCTTTCATATCTAGCTATCCTATCCATTTATCCATTAAATAAAAAAATAGAGTAAGGGTTGTGTAGAAAGCGGTTGTATAACCAGAAAAAATCCTATACATTGGAGCTTCAAACAATGTTTTTGCCAAACTCTAGCAATGACCTTACCCTTTCTTGAATCAAATAGTATGAGCAGTTTGTATTCTTGCTACAGTACACTGTAATCTATTTATATTTCATGGTGAATAGACGTGATAATAAGTCACAGCATGAGCTTGCTTGTGCTCATTTCACTTTGTGAGTCTGCCGCCTGCCTCTCTCTGCCAGTCGGCCTGACTTTTTTTCCGAGCATCATGACATGGCTGTAGCCTGCCGGGCTGCTGCCCTGCTAGGCTACGGTGTCTGGAGAATTTCCTGAGTGGGCACATGACATGCTCTTTCTTCAGTCAGATGATTCAGTCCATAGGGAGGTTCTGCCATTCGTCGAAGACATTCATTATTACTGTCACTGCTGGAGACACTCAGAAGCAGAACACAGCACAGCCCAATGCGCACAGCTATAAGACAGACACCATTACAACAAATCCTTACAAGAGGATTCACCTTTTTTGTGAGGGCACAGTTGGCTATTTCATGACCAATGAGAGCAGTGGCGAGCTCTTTTTCTGGAGCCACTAGAGAAAATCAAAGTATCACAGGATAAATCCTCGACAATGTCAGGCAGGCTTAGAAAGAATAGCAGCATGTGTGGAACCTCTCCTCTGTTAAAGCTCACTGTTGTTGACCAGCTCAGGCCTCTTTGACTGCTTTCAAATGAACTCTGCCTTTGACTCCTACCTTAAATTCCCCTCTTAGTCATATTAGTCCACTGTCTGGATTAATTTGATTGCCTCTTGCTTTTACTGTGTTTAAATTGTCTGTGTCTCAATTGTAATTATGGGCCAAATGGAGAGAGAGAGAGAGAGAGCGAGAGAGAGAGAGAGAGAGAGGATGCATGTATGTACTGTATATATGTGTATATTGCTATGATTTATCTGCTCTCTGTTAATTGATTTGTTAGATTAAAGCTGATTTTTTTCTGGGTGTCGCTGATTCCCAGAATTGTAGGATTATAGAGACAAATCTAAATTGTGTTTCCTTCCCCACATCAAAGCACTGTGGAGGTCAGTGCTGGGTAGATTTAATGACTCCAATGACAAGGGTTCAGTAACCAATTTATGACAATACCATTTTAAAGTGAAGACTTTATTTTGACCAAATTGTTTTTATTTAAACCTAATGCTTGATTGTGACCCAATTATTTAAAGAGCCCCTATTATGCTTTTTTTTCCCGTCTTTTATTGTTATATAGTTTTTTGTTTGTAATAAATTTATAAAGTACAAAAAAACACTCACAGACAGCACTTTTTCTCAACTGCCTGAAAACAGCTCGCCCACATTCCTGTTTGAAATTCCTCAATTAATGATGTCATTGATTGAGAAACCCAGCCCAGTTTTTCCATAAGTGCTGCCTGAGCAAGCACATCCCACCCAGTGGCTTGTTTGAATTTGGTTGACCAATCACAACAGAGTAGGCCAGCGGACCAATCAGAGCAGACTGGGCTTTTCGGGAAGGTGGGCCAAGAGCTCAGTGTTTCAGACAGAGGAGCTGCACAGAGTGATGACATATACCCAAACAGTCAAAGGTCAACTTCACTGTGACATCATAATGTTTCGGGCCATTATTCAACGCCATAAGTCAGGAACAGAAGGGGAGACAGTTGGTCTGATATTGAGTTAGTGACGCTAAACTGTGGTGATTGTGCAGATCTTCTGTGCTGCCGGGTTGACGATGTGTCTAAATAGTTTTGGGAGCACTGTTTCCTTCCTCCCTCCAAAGCACTAACCCTCTCCACCTGCTGTCCTTCTCTCTCAATCTTCATTCTCTCTCTCAGCCTCTCCCACCTCACTTGATTTCTGCGCACGCACTGAATTTTAATCTCACACTCTTTTTCATCTCTCTCCATCTGTCTGCATGCACCCCATTTGACTTTGAGCTCTGATCGCTGACTGGATTTCTCCAGCATCTGTCCATTCTCCACAAAGACTGGAGCTTTCACTGTACTCTGCCCATAAATTCTCCTTCCAGTCAAGGCCATTCAGAGGGAGCAAAGTTGTTTGATGGACTGGACCCTATCTTTGACCACTGACAGGCTTCAGCCCGCCCCAGTAGCAACCTAGATTCTGTTTACTTGTGGTTTTCAGTGTCTCATACAGTATCTACTTTGTATATGCTTAAGGAGAAATTAATCAAATCTGATCCTGCCTTTGACTGGCTGCTGCTTGCTATACTGTATGTATACACTTTAATTTTCCCTCCAAGCTTTGGAGTGGGCGGTGTTCAAAGATGTGAGTATATGCAAATGAAACACAGCAGCATTTTGAGGGCATTCAGGTTAGGGGGTTCTTAGTCTCGCATTGGCAGACCTATCTCCACAGCGCTGCGGAGGAGGGTCTGACTAGTCCACACAGCATTCCAGGATAGGAGAAAAACTTGCTCTGGTGTATTGGCGTTTCTTTAAACCAATTACAACCGCTTGGTCGCCATTAAGCGCCGGACGGAGCAACAGTGCGCCTACAAAATAGCCTCAGGAAGGAACTTGTTTTGGTTTAACATGTCTATGTTCAAAAGTTGATTTCAGTCGTGCAACAGAAAACTCAGATTGGACAGATAGTCTAGCTAGCTGTCTGGATTTACCCTGCAGAGATCTGAGGAGCAGTTAACCATAGTCCTCAGAAATCCACCGGAGTTTAGAACGCCAACACAAAGAAAGAGGAAGGTAACGGACATCCGGCGGAATTTCCGGTGGCACCAGAGCAATCCCTGGAAATTAAACATTGTCTATATAGACTATGGAGTGCTTTTAGGTACAGTAGGCAGAGGTAAGAGAAGGCAGACAGACACTCATACTGGACACGGTGAGAGAAATAGAAGGGAGACAATTGGAGGCTGCCTCAGCATTTAACAGCTGCTGCAGAGAATCTTCAGCATCCAGCTCCATGAGGGGGGGGGGGGGTGTAGATAGAAAGAAAGAAAAAAAAGAGCTTTCACTGAACATAATTTCGGTTTTTTTCAGGTTCTTATCTGGTGATATGGTTGCCATAGATGAATGAAGGCTACCGCAGCACTGAACATCCAGAAGTTGCTGACATTTCCTGCTTACTAGACTGACTTCAAAGATGTATTTAGTCTGCGGTTGTGTTACATGATCTCTTTTGTTCTTCTTCCGCATTACACAGGCTATGGCTTTGTATTCGTAGAACAGAAGTGTATTGATGCTTTTTACCTCCAAAGCCTGGAGCTTGATTCCGGAAGCTTGCTGATACAATATGAGGTTAAATGATTCCAATGGGTCTAAAGCGCATAATGCTGACACCAAGTTACAGAGCTTTACTTTGCCTGCTGTGCTGGGTCATTCTTGAGCTGCTTTAACACTTTTCTCTCCATGACTTAATCTCTTGGTGCAGTGCATTTAAACCTCTTAATGCTTCCTCTCCTCTCCTTGTCTGTCTTAAATTCCATTAATATTTCCTCTTCTTTTTTATTGAACTCAAATTTGTATTCATTTCCACCTCCCTCTGGAGCTGACCAAGCATTCTAGAGAAATCTTTATGAGCTCATTTCGATATTCTATAAAGTAGAATAAACCCCTCTCCCAGCATCCTCTTAGGGCTTCATGTGACAAGCTTTGATGTGTACAGTATAACCTACAAAGATAGCCAGCAACCTTCACATTTTTTTGTTACTTTGCCGGGCCTAACTATCTCCTCAGGTCAGGAGAAGTTTCAAACCTTGATGTTACTTACCAGATGGGGATAAAGAAACCACTGGATTGCATATGAGAGTACAGGATTAACACAACGTTGCTTCTATCCAGCAGATCTTCTGCTGACCTGACATGTTGGGTGTTCAAACTGTTTTGATGTGATGTGTAATCCTACTGGGGGGTGGAACTATTTATATTACTCTTATAATACAGCCGCATTAAGCCGTTCCATTTTGCAAACACATCCTTTCTCTCGCCCAACCATCTACTCTTTTCCAAAGCAGTTTCTGGAGTGTATACATCTTTAAACACCAGCTTGGTTTTTCAGTGTGTAAGATTACAGGTTTCCCAGCTACACCAGACACTAATAGAGCTCAACAGTCCCGCCCACAGCGGGTTCCGGAAGTAAAAATACAATGCAATTTCTCCATTGACAATTGGAGTATAACCCATAAAATCGTAACCGTTGATGGTAGACTTAAAACCAACTACGACATGACTAAGCGATTGTATATGATCATATAGACGCCAAAAGTTCATGGGGCACCAACCTTGTTTTGAGATAAATGTCTTTTATTTACGATGTCTTGAATAAGTACTTCATTACCCACAATCCCACAATCCCTCTGATGCCTCTGATTGGTGGACCTCATACTGGTGAGGAGGGGGCGATCCGTCATGCGCAAGATGATAATCCTGTTTTACGAGGATTTACGACACTGCACTAATCACGATCTGTTCCACGCTTCTGCCATTAGCCTCCACCGGGAAGCTACCGTTACAGCTAATTCGGCTAACCGCTAGCTGACAGCTTGATTCAGTCTAAAATAACGTTAACTCAAACTAAACACTGGGAAAACCAGGCTACAGCTGACGTAACAGCTGTTATATACTTTAACGGTTATTTTCAGGTTTTATATTGAGGGTCTTTTAAAGTTATTACATGCTGTCTCAGCTAGCTAGGGGTTAGCCGAATTAGCTGTTAGCTAAACTAACGTTAGCTTCCTTTATTCAGTGGTGCGTGGTGGTTTATGGGATGAATAGTTCCTTTGCTCGATAATGAAAATATGTACACAGGGCTTTTATTTTTATTTTTTGACTCAAAATGATATGTTCTATGCTTATGAGTCACGTCGTAGCTGGTTAGCCTAAGGCGTGGTCTAAAACTCTTTATATACGGATTTTTCCAGACGTCAATGGGAGAAATGAGAAATTTACTTCCGGTCTCTGGGAGGAGGAGCGGGACTGTTGAGCTCTATTAACTATAGCAGCACTTTAGTCAGAAATAAAATAGCAGATAAAGGCTTTTAAACCAAATACTACATAACCGGAAATGTTTCAGGAGTAATGTGACCCGGAACTGGGGAGAATTTAACAACACTGGCAGCCAAGATGACATCTTTTACTTCATGCGACAATGTTAACACCGCAGTAGGTTAAAAAAAAAAAAACTCCAGTTCCTGCCCAGAGCAGATGACCAATCATAGAAGGCGGGCTAAGCCGAGAGTAGCAAAAACTGTTGAAACCAGAGGTAAGTTTTGGCCACGTTTAACATGTAAATCTGACATTATAACATTGTAGATATGACAGAAAACACGGAAAAGCATAATGTTGCAATATGTTGCCTCATCTTTTTTTGTGGCCAGGTCAATACTAGAAAAACCTGGAAACACTAGTGTGGACTGTGTTTTTAAAATTAGAAGGAGTAGTGTACAAGCATGACCCGTGTGCACCTATGCAGGGTGCAATTTGTGAAAAAAGCAGAGAGGGAGATATTTTTTGATCATGCACAACACAGCAAAACATGCAAGAATTAAATCCCCCTTCCAATACCACCATGGATGTAGAGCCACTCGGCCAGCCATGCCAAAACACTTATTTATGAACTTCAATATTCAATGGAAAATAATCTCAAAATGAAATAGCACAACTTGGTGTCAACATAAAACACAGCGCTTTCAAGACAGAGAGCGGAGTTCACTTTGCAGACCTTCCTTTGCAGCACTGTGGAGGAAGGTCTGGCAATGCTACACTAACCAAAAGGTAAATGCAGATATAAAAAAAAAAACTGTCGCTCAAGACCCTAAATTTGAGGTTGTGTGCTGTGTTGTGTTGCAGTGCCTGGAGCTCCACCCAGGAAGGTGGAGGCAGATGCCCTCAACTCCACTGCCCTCCGGGTGAGCTGGAAGGCCCCCCTGTCTGTGAAGCAGCATGGCCAGATTCGAGGCTACCAGCTGGTCTACTCGCGGCTGGAAAACGGGGAGCCTCACGGCCAGCCAGTCATCATTGACGTTTCCTCTCCTGAAGCCCAGGTACTGTCACGCTCTTAAGCAGGTGGTTAATCAACCCGTTCTCACACTCCAACTCGTCAAATACTGTCATTTGGTCAGTGGCTCTCAGCGTTAGACACCCACGCAAAAATAACCCTTTAGCGTCTGTATGGAACGCACCGGGCACTAGATGACGTAGTATTAAGAGAGACAATGGTAGAGAGTAGTATGAGAGAAAACTCTGCATAAGGAGGTTGGTTGGGGTGGTGGATGGGTCAAACAACACAGGACTTTCACCCAGGAGACCGGGGGTCACGTCCCGTTCTTGTCCCATCGTGTCACTGAAACGTACATTTTGTAACCCCACCCACCATCTCTTCCTAAACCTAACTGTCTCGTTCTTGTGCTGCATGTCAGTTAAACGTACGTCCTGACCCAGAGCGTCAAATAGTGACACCAAGAGTCCCAACCAAGAGCGGCTAAATATGACGCTAAAGGAGACTTTTTGCGTCAATAACAAAGAGCAAAGGCACCTGACCAAGCGCCGTTTTTTGACGAGATGGGTGTGAGATGCAACGGTAAATGTTTCTTTAAGTTGGCGGGAACAATGGCGGACTAAAGAATGCAGGAATCCCTGGGAAACGCTATCCCTTGACGAATGCAACTTGTGCTACTTCTGATAAATATTTTAAAATGGAACAAAATACACAAAGCTATAAAGTAATACTAATAAACTTTGTCTATTTATTGCACAAAAGTAAGTGGACAGGCAGGACATCTGTCCCTCACTTTTCAACATCCTGTTTTTGCCTCGTCAATAAACAGTATCCCCTTGCCTGTCCTGCTGCCATAATTCAGTTAACAAAATTGACATGCAGCAAAGGGCCGCAGGACGACGTCGAACCTTGGGCTGCTGAGTCGAGGAATGAGCCTCTATATATGGGTGTGCGCTCTATCAGGTGAGCTACCCAGGCACCCAAAAAATCAGGGCTGACTTGAGTTAGTATCGTTTTGTTTTTAACAATTCTGATTCCATTTCCGATTCTTCCTATTGATTCCGGTTCTTACCGATTCTCGATACCGATTCTTTGAGTTGTCACATGCTTATTTCACAGATAAGAGGAACATTTGATTTTGATTCAGTGGTGATGTACAGTTTTACTGGGCATTTTCAATGTAAAGTAAAGCAGCCTGTTCTCATGAGCCATTTGTTCAATCCTGGTCTCACAGAATTTTGTGAAATGATCACGAACTGTTAACACCGCATTACGTGGTGGTGGCCACCACGGAAAACACTGGCAATGTAATGTCAATGAGAAGATGACGTAGCATTAGGAGCGACTATGGTAGCTAGTAGTACAAAAGCTCGAAAATCAGCGTAAGGAGGTTGGTTGGGGTGGTGGATGGGTCAAACACAGGACTTTCACCCGGGAGACCGGGGATCATGTCCCACGTGTCAAGTTTCGCTAAAGTCGCTTTCTTCTTTTCTTAAATCAATCCGTACTGTTCTTCCCGCATGTCACGGAACCGTAAGCCCACCCACAACCTTTTCCTTAACTTCAGGGGCCGTGTTTATTTCATGGAATTCTTTCGTGGGCCCATCACAGAATTTTTTGTGATTCCTTGAAACTGCCACAGATTTTGAGTTAAGGGGCAGTGTTCATTTCACGGAATTCTGAAAGTTAAGCACTGTATTCACTACATTGATGGCCGTTATACCATGGTCTGGGTGAATACTCGATTCTGATTGGCTGCTGGGTGTCCATTAAAAAGTGATGTAGGACACCTAGTAAAGGTGTCCCGGTGAAACGGACTGTTTACCGTTAAATCAATAACTAAATCAATGCGCTACATTAAATCAAAAAGAAAATGGGGATCTGTTATTTCCAACTCGTCCTCTGATCACCACAGGATGGCGCTAACACACACGCTGCAAGAAGTAAGTTACATTTCCCCTCTGGACTGATTTTGTTTCACAGAGAATAACGTTATCTCACATCCCGTTCACT
Organism: Gymnocephalus cernua; assembly: GCA_023631565.1. Classification (NCBI taxonomy): domain Eukaryota; kingdom Metazoa; phylum Chordata; class Actinopteri; order Perciformes; family Percidae; genus Gymnocephalus; species Gymnocephalus cernua. The sequence goes on from CM042432.1 coordinate 8,980,694, forward strand.
GTTCAGGTCGCTACTCCAGGCTGCGCCGCTGCGGCCGACAGTAACGTTACACATCGCGGATCAAATTGTTCGTAAAAGTCGTTATATTGTTTCGGGGACAATGACATGGCTGGATAGCTTGCTTGTCTTGTTGTTTAACATACTGTCAAATAATTTTTACTGATTGCCAACTGTACACAATGTTATTGACTTTGGATCTTGCTAGCATAGCGTTAGCCTTCTGGCTCGTAGCTGAGCTGAAGGATTCTATCAGCTGAGCGGACTATAAACATCTCCGGTTGCTAAGGATGGCAATGTCGTATCTAAGGTTTTCCTATTTCCTGGAGGAGTGAACAACGTTTGCATTGCATTAGAACCTGATGGATGGGAATGATTGTTCCAGGTATTAGTCAAACCGCCAGGCGTAACCAGGGAAACCGAGTTATTGTTTGTAAAAACTTTAGATTTCGATTGTAAAACTAATTAAAATGTGAAATAAAGTTTTAAAAATATGTTATTTGGCAAGTGACCATGGTATAAGCGGGTTAATGCCCTTCGAGGTGTCCATTGTCAGGTATTAATGGACTTCGGCGGAGTTCACGCCTCGCCGTCGTCCATTAATACCTGACAATGGACACCTCGTCGGGCATTAACCCTTACATGTATAAGGACGCGGCTGGTCGCATAGGGAAGATGGTGGATGGGAGGGCGTTAACATACAGGACTTTCAAGCCAGAGAGTGGAGTTCGCTTCCCGGGGGAAATGCCTTTCACCCAGGAAATGCATGTTCCTTGGGAGTGTTTTAATCCAAACCACAATCTTTTTCCTAATCTTAATCTTAACTAGTCAGTTTGGTGCCTAATCTTAACTGTTGTTGCAGCAAAACGCTCATATTTTGTGGACTAAATTTAACCACAATGTCCACTGAAACGCCCGGCAGCTCGCAGTGCTTTGTACCCGACTCAAAGTCACCTATTCTCGGGTAACTGAACCACCAACTACTGCTGATACAACGGAAGTCTGTAGCTGGCGTTACGAAGGTCTAAAGCGTCTTAAACAACTAGCAACTGCCGCTCGACATCATGGAGCTCGTAGCCAGCCGACGTCACGTGACCAACCGGCGGTCTCCTAATTTTGTAGGATATCCTACGTTTTGGTGTGCATACATTTTCGTACAATATCATACGGACTCGTTCATGAGAATGCGTTGAGTAAAGTCACACAAGAGCGCCGCTTACTGTGTTCCATGGCTGCAACACAACACACCTGGTAATACGGTGGCTGCTACGGAAACCAAAACTAGCGCATGCTAAATGTGGAGCCAATGATTGGATTCAAAACCAAATATTTCCAAACGATTTTAATAAAAAAACTAATTCCCTATGGAATCGTAATTTTTTAAACGATGCAGTTGGAACCATTTCTTGATGCCCAATCCTACTATTATGCTTGCACAGCTCTCATTTTCAGAAACAGATGTGAGTGTTTTGTGGTCTCTTTGCCCTGGTCTTTGTCTCTTTCCGTAAATGTCTCAATGAAGCTACAAGTAAACATTCACGTTAAAAATATCTGTGTCTGCATGACAAAAAGCCATCATAATGCAGCCAGCAGTGTTACGTTTTCCTAGAGTATCTTAGAGGATCAGGTCTCAATGAAATATTAATAAAAGAACCATATAAACCATATAAATGTGTCATTTGTTACATTGATACAAATGTAGGCCTACAGGGTTTCTGCAGGTTTTACCAAGTCAAATTTAAGACCTTTTTACGACCATTATAAATGAAATTTAAGACCTTTATCACAACATAAACTAAGCACTAAATTAGTTTTTTTCAAGCCAAGTATCGCTCAACTTGCTCTTCCCCAAGAAGACTTGCGCCAATAACACAAAAGCTGATTGGCTGCAATATAAGTTGCATGTTGGGCTTTTTTGTAGTCGTAATACAGCAAAATTATATTTGGACTAGCGAAAGAAAGAACTACAACACCATGGAATAAATTAAAAAAAATGAGCATAATGAGGCAGCGTTGCATGGACGTAGGATAATTAAGACCTGTTTTATTTAAGACCTAGAACACAATACTTAAGCACGTTTAAGACTTTTGTTTTTATATTTCTTTATTTAATGTCTTTGTAGATGAGTAATCCCTGACTTCGTAATTGTAATTTTCATTTGTGTTGCCGTTTTATTTTTATTCCAGCCTACAGTGGTGGGAAACAAATATGAATGTGTGAATGATAGAAAAACCTAGGTAATTGTGCTTCAGTAAGCAAAAGACAAGTGTGTGCACGTGTTTGTGTTTGAGAGTTCAAGTGGCATCAATCTTTAAAGGAGTAGTTTGTACATAAAGTGGAGTTATTTAGAGATAAAGGGGATTAGAAGTTGAAATACAGTATACTGCAAGTCAGTTAGCATAGCATACATACAGCATATTGTTATTTTCAGGATAATCTTTGTTTCTCAGAAAATGTTTGCATGTAAGTGGTACCACACATGTTCTAGTTCATGTTTTTTTTGACACAGTAAATGTCTGTATATGCATGGCAAGATGCAGGTGTCAATGTTGCAGGAATGGAAGAAGTATTCTGTCCCTTAGTAATGTTAGAATTTGCATGAACAGTGCGGCATATAAAAACATAAAACAAGGCACAGTTGTGATGTGGGAGGAACTACTGCAGGCATTTCTGGTTCCCGATGTAAAAGTTCCATTCATTTTCTCCTTAGACAATGTTATGTCACTCACAGCTCTTCTATGACTTGGATCAGCCTGACATTCTCCCAGTTGAATCATCAGGACTATAAATTAACAACTGTGTTAGAAAATTTGATTAAAAAAACTGCAGTAGATGACAGTGTTGAGAGAACTTGAAACACCATCTGCTGCTTACATCAATTCACTTTTACATTTTATGTCAATTTTAGATGAATTCAGCAACCATGGGGCAATGTTTTGTTTACAACTGCAAGAACAAAGCATTTTGAATCCTTTACCATTCTGATTCAAGGATGAAGTTTCATTTAATATCATTCTACAACACAAGATTGCAAAACAAAATGCAAGTTGTACTCTCTTTATGCTACACACACTGTATATACCCATTCATTCATTCAACCTTTATTTATACGCACAAGATCACTCAGGGGCAGGTGCCTGGGTAGCTCATCTGGTGGAGCGTGTGCCCATTTAGAGAGGTTTACTCCTCAACGCAGAGGCCGTGAGTTTGACTCCGGCCCGCAGCCTTTTTCTGCATGTTATTCCCCCTCTCTCTCCCCCCCTTTCATGTCTACAGCCGTCCTACAAAATTAAAGGCCTAAAATGCTCATAAAAATGATCTTCCAAAAAAAAACAACCTCATTTTCAATGACAGAGTCAGTTACAAAGACAAAGAAAACAACACAGAGAAAGAAGCAACACCATCATAAGAACATAGAAAGACACTCAAACTTTCCGAAATGGAAAAAACAATGTGATTAACAGATCAGGACAACCAGGATGCAAAATAAAGTACAGTTATGTAAAGCAGTGACAATTAGAAGTTTTGAGGTCCAAAATCAGATTTCTAAAAGTGAGTTGATTTTACGAAAGTGTCCACAAGTCAGGTGCACTAAAACTAAAAGCAGCTTTTTCAAGTTGAGACTGAGCTCTATAAATCTATATACATACACACTAGAGTCCGGGTCACGCTGAATTTTTCTGTCCGAGCCCGGCCCGCGTCCGACAGAGCCGTGACCAAAACCGGCCCGACCCGACAGGCATCAAGATATTTGTGTCCGAGCCCGGCCCGAGGCTGACACCGTTAAAATCTCATTTTTTTTCTCATACTAATGACACATGTAGGTTTTTTTGTGTGGAAAGCTTTTATTAAGCAACTGTAGGAAGGCATTCAGAAATGTCAACAAATGAGCGCATCAGCGCACACGGGGCAACAAGCGCACGTTAATAAGCTGTTAAAATGTTCAATGTGTTAACCTTTCCTGCTCGCTTCGTTTCCGGACGTGATCAGAAAACTCGGTACTTCCAGGGCCGCCGTTATAGAATGAATAACTGCTCCGGTCGCATCTACACGTCTGCTTCCTCTTTCTCTATCTTCCACACAGACACACACACACGCACAAGAGCTCTCTGAAAGGAGCCGCAGCACCATTTTACAACAAATGCCCTATCACGCTGATGTGACCGAGCCCGGCCTGATCCCGACCATAATTTCTAAATATCTGTCCGAACACAGCCTGGCCCGGTCGGGTACCATCGGGACCCGTCGGGCTCAGGTATCCATGCCTTAATATACACACACACACACACACACACACACACACACACACACACACACACACACACACACACACACACACACACACACACACACACACACACACACACACAAAGCAAATGAGATGACTGAAATCTTTGCACCAAGGAAGAAACCAGGTTAAAGGGGGAAAACAATGTAATGGATTAGCAGGTTATCAGCAGCAGGAGTGATAATGTGAGAGCCCATTGAAGCAGAAGTCTAAGGATGGATGTTTCAGAGCACTCAGTGAGATGGCGTTCAGGTTCCTTTCCTCGGCTTGTTTTGGTCTCCCGAAGGAGCGTCTCACCTGATTTCCTTTATAAGCAGCATTCCTGTCTTATCTGTGCAAGGCAGGAGGCCTGATGGAGGTCCGGTATCCTACAACCCATCTACCTACACACACACACACGCACGCACACGCACATGCACACACACACACACACACACACACACACACACACACACCCTCACATACTTCTCACACCCGCTGAGGGGACTTTTCTTTAAGGAACTGTCTTTCAGCCTCATCTGTGATAAGTGTAGTCCATCCCCCTGGCGTCAGTGATGGTGATGAGAGTCAACACACAGTCCCTGGAGGGACTCCATAAACAAAGTCCTCTGCACCACACACATACAGTACACACACACACACACACACACACACACACACACACACACACACACACACATACACACACACACATATACACACACACAGAGCATACACGCCAGAGGCATTACTCTGACCCACACACACACCTACTGACCTGGCTACATTTGGAATAGACTAATGCCAACTTATCAAAAAGCAGCAAAAGAAGCCAGGTATTTCTATTTCTCAACATCATTACAACAAACCGTCAGAATTAACTTCATACAGAAGAAATCCCAATCAGGTGTCCTTCACATTTCTGTTCTTCTCAAACAAATGACTGAAATTAAACTCCTTTCAAATTTTTTAGAGAAAGTGGTTTACTTGAGTTGATTTCTTTAATGAATAATGATGATACTTGTAACAAATTTCAATCAGGTTTCCATTCCCGACATAGCACCTCATCAAAGTGACGAACAATCTTTTACTTACGGCTGATTCTCGTGATTGTTTGATTTGAATTCCTCTCGACTTGAGCTCTGCACTCAACACCGTTGATCACTCTATTCTATTGGATTGCTTTGAAAAGCGGGTTGGCATCAGGGACGCTCCCTGTCGTTGTGAAAACTTCCACAGTTGTATAATCCTGTTTCTAATATACGTTTAAACCACTGCAAGTTGTTTTGGCATCATCGTCATCTGATGACTTCCTGGACTGTATTTCATGTTTCACTGGTACCTGATGTTTTTCCTCTTAACATTACAGTTCTCCTTAGTAGTCTATGGGACTAGAAGTTTTCATAGAGATGGTTTACTTTTTCTGACAATTTCAGTCACTACAAGTGGTTATTTATGGGATATGTGAAGCAATGGCCAAATGAAGCGATAACCCTTCTTTAGTTTTATAACGCTAAAGGAGAGAAATTCTGTACATTTTATTTGAAAAAATAGCCAAACCGGAGCCAGAGACTTCTATGCAACAAAAAAAAGCCCATTGGTCCAAATTTAACCTGTTTCCACACAGATATAAAGTACAACATACTACATACCAGTAAAGTATCATTGACCCATAAGCCTTGGTTTTGCACTGGTGATGCAACCTCCATCTTCACTTCTACAATAATTATTTGTGCTGCAAGTCTTGCATAGGTTTTTTTTTCCTCCAATGTGGGGACATTAGTTTCTTGCATTTGACAATGACCTTCAGCGTTAACCCAAGTTAAACAATGTTTTTTGAATGTTAAAATGAAATTAAAGTTCTTAGCAGAACTGCCATGCTGTAAGTTGGAGTGGAAAGCCGTCTGTCATAGAGAGGGGGGAAACGTGATATTTTATAAATATGGAAATGCGGCACATTGTCTCTGCTGGATGGCATTCAAATTGCTGTACTCGGATGTTCACGTTTAAGCAAGTCTATATTGACAATGTTTCATTTCCGGGATTGATCCGGTGCTGCCGGAAATTCCGCCGGTTGTCCCTCTTTTTAGACTGGAGGTCCGTTACCTTCCTCTTTCTTTGGCGTTCTAAACTCTGGTTGATTTCTGAGGACTATGGTTAACTGCTCCTCAGATCTCTGCAGGGTAAATCCAGACAGCTAGCTAGACTATATGTCCAATGTGAGTTTTCTGTTGCACGATTAAAACTACTTTCTTCCCGAGGCTATTTTGCAGAGGCACTGTTGCTTCCTCCGCAGCGCTGTGGAGAAAGGTCTGGCAATGCAATATTACGTTAAAACTGACAGAAATATTGTAAAAACTTAGCTTTTCTTAAAGAAAGTAAAAACATAAATAAGAGAACTTGATAGGAAAGCAATTCAGATGGACTACACTTGCCCCCTAACAATGTGGGAAGCAGCAGAAGAGTTTCCAGGTTAGACCGCGCGACAAGCTGTTTGTATTGACACCACATATTCTCTGTGATGAATGGATTCAGTCTGGTGTACTGATGAGTCATTTCAGAAGGAGGCTCAGATCTGTGTGCCAGCAGAACCAGTTGTACCCCGGCTGCTGTGTTTACAGCCCATGTGTCCTTGTCAGGGTGATGGACAGCAGCCTCCAGCTCAGTTGATGAGATTCTGGAGTCCGTCACACAGCTTCAGTGTGATGTCACTAAAGCAAAGAGCAGTATTTTTGAAAGCCACTAAGTTGGCCTGTGAGTGCTGAGCTGTGTGTTGTCTCCAGTGAAGCTGCCTGAAAAATCCCTCATCTGTTTCACAGAGGTTTGGCTTGCCAACAGTCTGTACAGATTACAAAAAAGACCTTGATGACAAAGTCCATACGGTCATGCCAAATTATCAGAGCTTACAGGCAGGGTGCAAAGCTTTAATTGGCTGCTCATTCCCAGTTTTGGCTTTTTCCACTGTTTTTGCTTTAGAATCAACTCCCTCCATCTCTTTTGCTTTGCTGCTGGCAAACTCGTGGGTTTTTTAGATCTCAGTGAGGCGTAATTTTGGATGGCTGAAGAATGCTTGAAGGAGCCTCTTATCCCTCCCAGCACTGATGGCTGTGAAGCATGAGCATCACCTGATCTGATAAGATATGGCAACCTGTCTGTGGCTCATCTTGTTTTGTTGTATCCCAATAAAACATACCCAGCCAATGGCAGAGCACTAAGGGAGTTGCAAGAGAATATGGGCCCTATTTTAACGATCTAAGTGTTTAGGGTGTGTATGAATCCACTTTTGCTAGTTTAACGGCGGACAAAAGGGTCTGTGCGCCAGGAGCATGATTCAAAAGGGTTCCGCCATCCATTCCGACATATCCCCACTACCATTGTTTTCAAACGTCCCACCACTCCGACAATTTTTGTTTTCATTAGGGTTAGGGTTAGGGTCGGAATAGCAGCATGTCTGAATAGAAGCATGTCGGAGTGGCGGTATATCGGACTGGCAGCATGTTACTAGTTCAAAAGGGTTGTACTTAGTGTCTTAATTAATCATTGGTGTCTTTTGGCCGTAACATGCAATAAACCAATCAGAGTATACATTTTTTATCTTCTGCATGTTTGTGTGCTGCTGCGCGTCCCTATGTGCATTTTACTAATGCGCTGTTAAAATAACAATGAAATGCTGCGTTATTGACTTTAGACCAGGTTTTTGTTGGTCAATGGCGCGATCCCTTCCCGCTGCCTCAAGATAGCAATACGCCAAGAATGCACCTGAACACACCTCCCTGTAAGATCAGCATGCCCATGGGTGCAAAGATGGGTGCAGGTGCATTTGCTATTTAAACGACGTGGATTTCTGGACGGGAAATTGACAACGGCGTTAGTCTTAGCAAAGACACTTGCGCCAGGCTTTGCGTTGTGCTGCACTGTGCCGTGTGCAAGATAGGGCCCCATGTCTTCATGCTCAAAAATATTGTACATGAGCCTTAGTGTGCCACATAAGCATGAAGTCATCAAGTCTGACCGGTAACTCATTGATAGGACAGTTTGGGAGTCATCCCCCATCATCTGCGCTACGTAGACCCATGTGGGAAATCAAATTCCGGTGACTAAAAGCAAGACATCCAGCACTTTCCAACGGCGTTACTTATTTATGTTGTCTGGTGTCACAAAGAGCTCCCAAAGAAATAACTGATTATGAGCATTATTGGTACTATTAAATTGCAAATCACTGTTTGTTAGGAATAACAAAAAACAGGTAGAGAAAGGACAAAAGGAGGCGCCTTAATGACAGGTGACCCTCCTTTACAGGCGTCTTGGTCAGATTGTCTATTCTGCACCAGTTCAATTGACAGCTTTCACACAGCCTAAAATAAACACACTAAACAGGCAAATGCACCAGAATCGAACCAAACAGGTTAGGTGTGAAAGCACACTTGGTTTGCTCTGGTCCGAATCAGTTGATGAGTTTGTAAACTTGGAGCGATATCCCCTCGGTTTGGTTTCACACCTGGATAAATCCAAGCAAACCAAAATACGTCATCACAAATCACGCAAGAACATTCGTTCCTCTTATCGGTAAGTGTCTGGGGCGGGAGTAAGAAAGTAAATACACAAAGAAGGTCCTGTGTCCTGGACGTCTCCATGATCAAACAAGCTCATTTCATTTAAATAATCAGACATTGTTTGGCGAGAAACGTTACTATGTCTGCTCTGGTCACCGAGACGTCGCTCTGCTCTGCCGGTGTCTGTCTCCAACTTTAGCGGCGGCTTGTTTGACCACGGAGATGCCAGTGACGGACGGCGAGCTTGATTGCCGTCTATTTCTGTGAGAGAAACAGTGGAAGCTGCTACAGTTTGCTGCATCGCTGAAATTGCCTGACAGGAGACATTAGCTCAGACTGAGAATATATAGTTGGTGCAGTTCGAGGTCGGACCACGTTCTCACCACAAACAAACCGCTCCAGAGTTGGATTGAAAGTGTACCGAGACCTCCTCATCAAGCAGGTCTCGGTACGTTTGTTTGGTCCGCTTTTGGGGTGCACCTGAGTGCGGTTGCCGCGTTCTCTCCTGCCCACGCGAACCACACCAGCTGGGCAAACAAACTCTAATAAACCAAACTAAACAAGGCAGGTGTGAAAGCCCCCTTAGACCTTTAAAGTGCCAATGTCTCATGTTGTAAGTTGCTCTCCTTTTAGCTCTGTTTTGGTCTCCGCCAACTCCTGGGGAAAATATCTGTCTCTATAGCTGCTAAATGCCTGCTAGTCTCGAACTGTGCTGAGCAGGTAGTGTACAGTGGGTTTACCAGAAAACAGCTACCTGCTGCTGTTGGAAACAGAGTACAGATCCTCTTTGTATGCAGATTATTTTTAACATCACACAATGAGGAATATTGTGGGATAATGGGATAATTTGCTTATAGTAATGTATATAGGGTGTAGGACCATATCTTCTCAGTACATTGAGATACAACATCCTTTTATTTTACAGTGCAGTTGCAAATATACGTTTATCGTAATATTTCTACATTGTCTTAAGAAAAGATAAAGGGAGATCATTAGATAGAGATAGACATAAAGCCATATAGAATGTGTAGCTCTGCTAAAGATTTCAGTGTGGATCATGTTGTTTTCACTGTTCTCATCAGTAGTCAGTTCTCTTTCCCTCCCTTTCTCGTCTCTATCGGTCTGTTGGTGTCATCAGTGCAGAGGAAAGGAAAGGCGAGAGGACAGTTAGGTAATAATACATTTAAAGATTAATTTTAATAACCCCCCTTGGGAAATTGGCAAAGAGAATATGCATTTCAGTAATCTTTCTGCCTTCAAATGGCTGGATTTATGGATTTCCAGCAGTGCAGGGTAGTTGGACCCTGCTGTGAATGGCTCCTCCAGCCACTGTTCAACAACCTAATGGCTGCTTCATTTATCCAGACAGACAGTGAGCACCACCAAAACTCTGTGAATGTATCGTCGGACTGGTGATTACTTATAACAGCCTTTGATCTAGACTGTCTTCTTCATGTATATAAGAAGAAAGAATATAAGAAAAAAGGCGTCATGTGCTAATTTCAGTTCAAAGTACTCCAATTCTTTACTCATAATGGCTTCAGTGGCAAAGAGCATTAAGGCTTTCTTAAAACAGTCATGTATACATATACAGTATATGCTGCTATCTCTGCTGCTTTAAGTTTCTGTTGGCTTGCAAAACAATTTTTCATTCAGTCATTCCACTTTGATCTATTTTTTGATCGATGAAAAAGTTTCAGCCATTTGCTAGTTTCATGAGTGTCTGGGCTCAGCTTTTGGGACATGGTTAGATGTTTAGAAATTAAGAGAACCGCTGCTCCTTCGTATTGAAAGCTGGTTTATAGGGGGATGCTTCCCGGTGGAGGTCTTTTGAGAATATATTAACTTGGAGAAGACCCAGGGGCAAAATCAGAACACACATACAATGTTTCTCATCTGGCCTAAAAACACCTGGATCCCCCAAGAGGAGCTGTACAATGTAGCTGGACAGAAGGACAACTGGGCTACCTTAACTCCAAACAAGCGTGACCGGTTGTATCTGTGTTGTTGCTCCTGCATGTCAGAAGACATTTGCATGAAGTTGATTATTTCTCAGCTTTTGTAGGTTGCACTGCGCAACTTTTAAATCTTTGTTACTGCAAGGATACATTCATAAAGAGCATCCGGTGGCGCTTTGAACTTTTTAGTCTATAGGTGTGATCTGTTAGCCTGCTGTCCTTGAGTATGTTTACATGCACACTAATAGTCCACATATGACAAATTTCCGAAATTTGATTCAGGAATATGCTGGTATTATTCAGGTTTTAGAGGCATTCTTTGGACATGTATACAGAGCATTCGAAATATTGGCCAGTTTATGGCTTACGGTCAGCTCTGTGCGTTGCTACGGTTGTTGTACACAAACCAACGAGCCAACAGTTCAAGTGAGTCCGGCTGCGGTAGAGATGCATGCTCAAAAGAAAAGAAACACAGCAACTTTTAAATGTTATGAAAGATTTGGATATCAACAGGTTTTTGCATATGCACAAACATCGCAACGCCGACCTTTTCAAGAAGGTGGTTGAAGTACTACTCACATGGTCAAACAAGTCCTCCACCATAAACTGAAGAAATATAGAAATATTAGTGGACTATTCACTTTCATTAGCCATGTGAACAACTTAGTCAGAATATTGTCTTTTTTGGAATAAGGGCAAAAAACGGAATATTATGTGCATGTAAACCTAGTCACTGTAACCCATACTCAGATACGGGACAGAACATAGATGGATTGATGGATGAATGGATGGATACTACACAGTGAAAAATATTTGATCTGCTAATAGAAAGCAGCTTCGTAATGATGTTGTGTTGGAACAGGTTGTATATGCGCTGATTAATATATATGATAGTCCCAGCTGTGCCAACTTTTGAATTTAGTTTGAAGTGAGATTCGATAACGGTGAAGTCATTAATTTTATAAACAGGTCTTTTGTGATGGAGTCATCACAAAAACTTCATCAGCCAAATATATATATATATATATATATATATATATATATATAGATGAAAAGACAAGTCAATGATCATGGTCAATGATAAATAAGGGTTAGGGGGTTAGGGCTAGACATCATAGCCTATGTTGAAGTTCACTAAAAAAGTTGAAACCGATAACTCGTTGAACTCTGTTTGGTGGTTTATGATACTTTTTGATAATTTGGTAATATATGTAATTGAGTTAATTGTAGTGACATCAACAATAACTTTATTCTACTGAATGATACTGATTTATTTCAACTAGCGATTAAGGCATTAGTTCCAGCTTGTCCAAATGAAGCTCTGTTTATCATGACAGTTGGTAGTACTATACTGAAGGCAGCAGGTATCTTTTCCAATCTGCAGTCTCTAAGTGGAGAGATAATGTCACTGTTAAGCCCCAATCACGCACGGCACGTCCGCTGGTTGTATTTTGTGCAACCAGCCTGTTGTAAAATAATCACAGGCCCTTGTGCTTATAGTGCACATCAAAGATGTCTTTTGATGAATTATTCTGCAGTTTCTTCTGTGCATCAACAGGCATGTTTGAGCCTGACACATTGAAAACCTTTCACACAGCTTCACTAAAAGTACAGTTCTTTATGAAGTGTCAATTGCGTGAGTCTCACGGTCAGTGCATGAGAGTTGGCAGCCCTGTATAGTCTGTTTGTCCAATTTAAACAATGCTATCATTTGAGAACTTAAGAAAAACTTTACCTAAGTGTATTAAGTGTGTTCTGTAAGATAATTTGAATATCTTGAAGTAGCTTTGATAACTGATAACACAATACCATCAGTCACATACTGTACCTTATGTGCAGTGTTTAGACCAGGCACTAAGTATGTTGCTTCTCCAATATATTTCACCCATAGTTAGCCATAGCAAACAGTGGTTCTTTAATTTTTAATTGAATGTCAGGCTGTGTCTCCGTTTCACAAGATGAAATGAAACTGACAGTTCCCCAAGAACGGAGATTGTCATTGCTCCTGGAAGACTTTTGGATCCTTTGGCTTGTCTCTGTCTTCTTGAGCTAAAGGGACCAGCTGTGTTTGTCTCTGTCTTCTTGAGCTAAAGGTTCAGCCAGTGACACTTGCCAAAACCACTGATCATCCTACAGACAGTTTAGTAGATGGCTGCAATAAACACAGCTGGTCCCTTCAGGCATTAAATGAAAAATTCATCCCAGAGAAAAACAACAAATGCCACAGAGTATGATGAGGTCACATTTCCACAAGAATATTATACTGTACATATGTTACATGGAGTTTTTTGATATGAAAGAACAATCCGCTACACCGTTTAGAGTTCTGTGATAAGTCACAGAGGCCTTATACTTTAGCCTTGATAAGCTGCTCCCTAACATGCTTCACCAAACTCCTGTTTCTTATGTTCCTTTGGTGTTTTTGATGAAAATAGAAGTCTTACAGTGAGAATTGATTACATTGGAGTGAAATAACACCAGACAGGATGACATTTAGAATGATAATGGCTTAGCTCAGTCTGCAGCCTCAAAGGGTTACAGGCTGCCCCATGTTCTGCAGGAGGGTATAGTTAGTTGGCTGCAATGAGCCTGAACGAGCACATGTTCCACCAAAACAAGTTCCTTCCCGAGACTAGCAGCACTTTTGCTCCCTCTGGTGCTTAGCGCCGCCCAAGACGGCTGTGATTGGTTTAAAGAAATGCCAATTAACCAGAGCACGTTTCCTATCCCGGAATGATGTGTGGACTAGCCAGACCGTCCTCCGCAACGCTGTGGAGGAAGGTCTGGCAATGTGAGACTAGTGATGGCCAAATGAAACTTTGTGCAGCATTATCTTTATTCTCTGAACCCACTAGATGGCGCTCTCTATTCAACAAAGGGTTGAAAGCACACTGAATTGCCTATTTCTTTAAACCAAAAGAATACTTTAGTGGGGTCAAAAAAAAAAGTTCACAAAGCTTCTTGAGGCTTCATTTGCCCATCACTATTGGCAGTGGAATAAGGTAATCAGTCAATTATTTTTCTCAGATGTATCTTAACCATGTCATATGATATGCTACTTCAGCACATGTTATAAACAAATATTAATGGGACCACTACAGATAACAATTGTAATATCTATACATTATAGACACCGCTGACTATCCCTTTAACAATGTGGCCAGATTTAAAGGTGCTCTAAGCGATGTTGGGTGACGTTACTTCTTGTTGACGTTCGAAGTATTTTCAAACAAAATGAGACTAGCTCACTCCTCCCTCCTCCTCATCCCGTCCCCTCCCTTGCGTGCTTTAGCGCACTAACCCCCCCCCAACCCCCACCCCAGATCCTTCTTGTCGGTTATTGGCTGAACGCTGGAACGCAGTTTGTGTATGTTTTTGTGGGCCAGGTTGGACCATTATGTTTTTGTCGGAGTTAGTGGAGCCTGGGCTGTCTACAGAGACCGCGTTTTTTTACAGTGTGTTTAGGGGACAGGCAGCTCACAGATAGTGATGAGATGTTTGCTGTATGTGAATGTTGTAACCTAAAAAACGCGTGACATCGCTTAGAGTACCTTTAAGCATATTGACCATACACAGTCCAGCCATATACTACGATTTCACCTAGTCTTGCTTATAAACTGTTTGCAAGAGACATCTCTTGAAAGTGTTGCTATATTCAAGTTCATCATTTTCAGTCTTATTGGCTTTACAGACCAGACGCTGGTTAAGCCTCTGCAGGTAGGCTGATATAATATCACTTCATCCAGTTGTAAGTGAACATATTCGTGCCTTTCCCTATCAACCTTGGTATTCATTTCTGACTCAGTAGAGATTTATAATCACAAATCACTGTCATGGAGGTCCATTAGAGGATTTAGCCATGCAGAAATAAGGTCTAAATATAAAAACATCAATGACAGAAAGAGATCCAAAGTGACATTAGACTGTAAAGTGTCTTGAGTTAGTCACTAACCTCAGTTAATCTGAATCAACGAAGAAACAAATAGGTAAACAGATTTGGGGTTTTCAAGGCAGTAAATTAGTTAGCATGGTAGTCACAGATGTTTGTCTGTCTATGGACCATTCACTTACTGCTAGGGGTATTCATGCAGATAGGTGTGGTGTTATTTGTTAAGGTTTCAAGATTTTTTTGAGACATTTGGGGTGAATTGGTTTAAGTTTGTGGTGTTCACAGCATGGAAAACCATGTCCTGGTACCTATTTATAATCCACAAACAAAAGTTTTCTTCAGTGTTCCAAGTGAGGTCGGTGACATCCTGAGTATTCTTTTTAATGTGAAAAAACAAATGTTTTTTGTCAGATCAAAGTAATGTATATACTTATATATGTAATTTGCTATTGCAGTCAAACCCTTCATAGTAATGAGTGAAGCAACAAAGATTGAATGACCCTGTCAGTCCGAGGAGAAACCAACACATTCTCACTCCCATCGAGTGAAAAAGCGACGCTTGGTCAGGTGCCTTTGGCGTCTTTTTTTTTTTTTTTTACGCAAATAGTCTCCCAATTCTTTAGGCTCTGGGTCGGGACGTGTGTTTGACATGCGGCACAAGAACGTGACATGAACCCCGGTCTCCTGAGTGAAAGTCCTGTGTTGTTTGACCCATCCTTCAACCCAACCTCTTTATGTGGATTGTAGGTCTTTCATACTACTCGCTACAATTGTCGCTCTTAATACCTCTTATCTTACAGCTCAGCTTACCATTGTCTTGAACCAGAGAGTCTCCCTCCTGACCAACGGGGAAGTTGATAAGCGGTAAAGCAGTGAGGACAGCCATCATGAGTTCAGAGGAATCCATCCTCATAATGTACAAGTTCACTGACAGAGCCAGTGATACATCAAGTGATTCATCCATAACTGTATGAAAGAATGATGGTTACTCAACACTGGGGCCACTTTTAGTCTCCCAGCTGCTTTCGATAATTAATCTCTTTTTGATTTAGAGCATGAGCTGCACTTTGGCCAGGGAATGGAGCCCATTTTTACCTCACTGTTAGCAGCTTACATTGTTTATGATAACAGCTTTTATTTATTTCTTCTAACAAGCTGAGAAAGCGAAAGACCTTTGTCTTTTCTGGTTAGTCAGCAAGGTCAGGAAGCAGAATACAAATGCCCTGTACCTCTGAATCACTGCTGTTGAAGCAGCCACTCGTGTTGGGAATAAAACAGGCTGACTAATGGCCTTTGGCATTCATCAGTAAAGCAAACACTATTAACAATAAGGGTTCCTTTAAATTAGTACTGATTGTTATGTAAGACGACCACAATGCATAACAATGCAGAAGGGTTCCACACAGACCTGTGTGGCCATTTGAGCATGGTTCTCTATACCTCCATGCTTAAATTGTTCTGAAAAGAACACATTGCAGACTTTAAAGAGCCCCTATTATACTTGAAAACGTGGACACACAAGCAAAAAACAAATAGTATACATTGTGTCAAATGTTTAGCCTGTAAAGGAAGGGTTAAAAGACAATTTTCTTTTTTTGGGCCAGGCCAATTCACAGTGCAGCAGTGACATATCTTGCTGCTTTTGTTAATGATCAAATAATCCTGCATGAAGTAGTAAAGTACTGGTACCTCCAGAACACCCAAACACTTGTTACCCCCAAATCATTCCTGGAGAAGCCAAGGAGCTCCAACGTCTGAAGGCTGACTTTACAGCAGTACAAACTCTTCTTCATCCCTCTCTGTATGCTTCCTTCTTCATCTCTGTTTGTCTCATTCTGCTCTGAACACAACCTCAGGGACGAGCTCTGACGTCTAAAGAATAGATGAGAAACTGAAAATATGATTTTCTGCTGCCCCAGAATACTGACTATGAATAGATCCCAGTGACACAAGACATACAGCAAATAACAGTGTAGCAGTAATTAAAGGACATTTGTCTTTCTCTCTTTTGACTGTATCATGGTTTTAGTCAGTGATGGAATGTAACTAAGTACATTTACTTAAGTACTGTACTTAATTACAAATGTGATGTACTTGTACTTTCCTTGAGTCTTTTCTTTTCATGCCACTTTCTACTTCTACTCCGCTACATTTCAGAGAGAAATATTGTACGTTGTACTCCACTACATTCATCTGACAGCTTTAGTTACTAGTTACTTTACACACTTTACACTACACACACAAAACACATACAAATGTACAAATACAATGTTTTATTATAAATTAAACTGAAATGGTTAGCTGATCAAACACTTAGTTGTTTGACAGAACTGTAGTGAATACTTTTACTTTTAATACTTTAAGTACATTTTCCTGATGATACTTGCATACTATTATTTTAAAGTGTGGTATTACAAACATAGTACTTTAACTTAGGATCTGAATACTTCTTTCTTTACTGGTTTTAGTTTTCACTCATTAGATTCATGCTCATATAGAAAACAATGCTGTTTTACTTGGTTAGTCTTAGGCATGTACTCATGTAGGATCCTAGTGGCCTGAGGGTAGAAGCAAGTAAGTAAGGTGGGCTGTATGGTGTACTTGAACCACGTGGGTATGACAGACTGATCCAGAGACAGGTTGAATATCATTGTGAACACCCGACCCAAGCCCGACGGGACCCGACAGTACCCGACGGGCTGGGCCGGGTTCGGACAGATATTTAGAAATGATGTTCGGGATTTGGTCAGGCTCGGTCACATCAGCACGATAAGGCATTTGTTGTAAAATGGTGCTGCGGCTCCTTTAAGAGAGCTCAGTGTATGTGTGTGTGTGTGGAAGGTGGGCAGAAGAGAGATAGAGAAAGAGGAAGCAGACGTGTAGATGCGACCGGAGCAGAGTTGGTGGAATAACTTTAAGTTTTGTACACAGTGTGTGTGGTGTCCGAAATAAACCCCAGACTGAAAGTCTAGTTTATTCATTTGCTCACCAAAAATGGGATTTTAACCCCGACGTTATTAATTTTATAACGTTGGCCCTGGAGGTAACGAGTCTCACCTGGTTTTCCAACCGGGTCGGAAAGGTAGCAATCAGGAAAGGTTAACACAGCTTATTAACGTACGCTCGTTGCCCCGTGTGCACTGATGCGCTCATCTGTTGACATTTCCGAATGCCTTCGTTGCTTAATAAAAGTGGGCTTTCCACACAAACAAACATACATCTGTCATTAGTATGAGAATAAAATGAGATTGAGATGCGGGCCGGGCTCAGACAGAAAAATGCGGCCTGATTCGTACTCTAGTCAGCACATAGTTACCTTCTGGTCCTGCTGCTTTCTTGGTGTTCACCGCACGCTGGAGCCCTCCTGATGTCATGCTCCAAAAGAGAGATCTTCTTCTTTTGCTGTTTTTTGCTTGTTGACTGATGGCCTTGTAGTGGGCATACAAGTTATTTAGCTCACTTGCTGTAGACACATCAGCACTTTTAAAGAAGAAGAAGATTTTTTTATTTGTGTGGCACTACGCAGAAGAGCTCTTATTATACAAACACACACATTCACATCACCTCCATTACAACATGCAAAATCTAAAGCAGGGGTGTCAAACTCAATTTCATTAAGGGCCAGACTGGAAAATGAGAATCACATCAAGGGCCAGACATGTAGAGTTTATTGACATGCTTTTATTTAATCGAAAAAGTATAAATATTTTGACTGTATTATTGCATGTTTCTTATAGATTTCACACACAGTTTGGGCCTCATAAAGCCCCAAAAACATTTTAAGCCATCATAAAAAATAAAGTTGAAAATTGAAAAAAACGGCCATAAAAGGTGGAAAAAGTAACAAAATTGTCTAAAAAAGCATCAGAGAAACTGACAAAATAATTGAAAAAAAGGAACAAAAACACCAGAAAAGGTGTCGAAAATGTAAAGACGGAAGGAAAGGAAGGAATAAAAGGGACAAAAACTAGGTGGGCCAAAATGTATTGTGACCCTAAATTGAAATGCGGACCAGATCAAAATCTGTGAGGGGCAGGATTTGGCAGCTCTGTCTCTCCTCTATTGTCACTATTCACTGCAGTCATCCAGCATGCTACTCAGCTCATAAAATGGCCTAAAGTACATTCTAGACAGAAAGTTCACTTTGTTTTTCTGACTCCTCTCCCCCTGTCTGTCCTTTTCATCAGTGGACTGATGAGGATTCACCGAACTACGTGAGTAGCCACAGTGTTGGGTGGACAGGGGTTATGGGGAGTGTGTTTTCTGTCATAACATCTGCCGATCTCTGCGTGGGTACTAACAGGATTATTTCTCCACCCAGTGTGGGCGTGTAGCCGCTATCCAAACAAGTCCTATTTATAACTACAGTTATATACTCATCCTGGCCCTATTTCCACCTGGTATTAGCATTTGAATTAGCATTTGTATCTGGATAATGACAGCTGATCATGGGGGGTTGCATTTACACATGGTAAATGACATCTTGATATATGAGCAGATCTCAATGTGTTGAGGAAAGCAATGCTGGATATTCTTAAGGTGGCCACTACCATATGTAAAGTGAGATTTATATGACAGACGTAGGCAGCACTTTGTTGCTTCTATAGAAGTATGTAGTTGTCTAGTAGTTCTCCCTTTGCTTTACTACTTCATGCCTCATCCTTACATCCCCAAGACAGTTTCTAACAGGTGGGATACTGTCACCTCATTCTAGCTTCATACCAGAAACTCAAAACCAGCAGATTTCAAGAGAGCTGACAGCTCCTCAGAAGGGGAAAGTCCCTCTTGAACTCCTAACTTTGGCTTCTTTTTCTTTTCTTTTTTTACTCATCTCGCTGTGTGCCGTGTTTGTTTCTAAAGTGAATTTTGGTGGTTGTGATGGGCTCTGTGTGTGTGTGTGTGTGTGTGTGTGTGTGTGTGTGTGTGTGTGTGTGTGTGTGTGTGTGTGTGTGTGTGTGTGTGTGTGTGTGTGTGTGTGTGTGTGTGTGCGTGTATGGGTTGATGGGGGTGTCATGGGGTCATGCATTGGGCTTTGATATGAACACTGAGAATGACATAAGACTAGACTTCTTGGCCCAATGTTTGCTGCTGAAGACAAGGATGAGCCGGGCTGAGCTGTCGCAGCTGTAAACGCTCTTTTGATTTTATTCTGGAAGTGAAGATGGGGTTGAGGTTTTACTGTCCGTTTGTCTGGGCTCAGGGATTAATATTTGTATATCTGCCATGGTATTACAGAACACATACATAAACATGCAGCGATGTATTTCAGACTCTACAATAGTAATTGTCAAACAAGTGTTCAGCCTCTAGTTCAGTGTCTCCTGCTGCCTCTGCTCTCACTTCCCTTGAATCACATGGAGTCTGTATAACTCAGGAGTTTGTCTTTTGCTACCTACCATCCAATAAAACTGAGACTGCTTATTGATTCTACTTGAGTCCAGCTACTGTTGGTTTATTTTGCAATAAAAACTCCACAGAGACTAGCAGTGCATACAGCTTTTTGCTTACAAGCTTACATCTACTGTGCTGAGCATGAAAAGTACATTATCCTTCGTATATATTCCTTTTCTGTAATGCTGATCTGTTTTGCCACTCCAAAATGGCAATGGCAATTTTCTTTATATAGCATCTTTCAGAGTATAAGCATCAACATAAAATAGACAATCTACAAAAACAAACAATTGTGACCATACAAATACACACACACACACACACACACACACACACACACACACACACACACACACACACACTGTAATTAATCAAATGCCTCAAAAAGCCATCTCAATGTAACATCTCACAGTTCCAGACTTAACTAGAGGTTAGTGCTTATCTATGGTGCAAGGTTATTAATTACATGTTACTTTTAGATTAGATTCAACTTTATTGTCATTGTGCAGAGTACAGGTACAAAGACAACAAAATGCAGTTTGCGTCTAACCAGAAGTGCAAAAAAGCAGAAAAGTGCAATGTGATATACAAAGTTTAGACAGGTGGTGCATAGGTAGGACAAGAAATATATTGCAGTGGTATAAGAGCAGACTAAATGTAATGGCTATGTAATATGAGCAATGTATGAACAACATGCAGTGACATTATAATAGTAGTAAGAATAATATAGATATACAGTATGCAGTATATTAGCAGAATATATAATAAGAAACACAGAATAAATATGGATATTCTGTATGAACCATATAGACAGATATATACAGTATGTACAGCTATGTGCAGTGTGGTAACATTATAAGAGTAGTAAGAATAAGTGTATGTGCAGGATGAATAGTATAAAGAGCAGTAGAATATGGCACCGGATAAGCGGACGAAGATGGATGGATGGATGGACATTTGTAAATAAATAAATAGAACAGTATGGGTGGAATAGGGTAGTGCAAACTGTCAGTTGATGTAAACTCTCTGGGTAGATATAAAGGTCTACACTTAACCATGAGATACTCAAGGTTAGCTGAGCAGTGACTCTCGGTGATGGTTGTGTCCGTGCACCACGTTTTGTTAACATAAATGCACAAACCCCCATGTCTGGTTTTACCGGAGTCAACAGCTATTCTGTCCGCACAGACACCGGCAGCGTCCAGCTAGCTCGATAGCGCTGTTAAGCCAAGTTTCTGTGAAAATCATGATGTTGCGGTCCATAATCATTCTGTGTGGTGATCCGCAGCCACAGTTCATCTATTTTGTTCGCCAGCGAGCAAACATTGGCGAGGAAAAGGCAAGGAAGAGCAAGTCGATATGGAGTTAGCTTTAGCCTCGCTCGAATTCTACCGCGTGACCCCCTGCGGCGACGTTTGCGTGTCCGTATATGCAGAAATAAACAGAAATCTCTCCTAAACAAATACCTTGGTGGAGCTATCTCCAACTGAGAAGTGCAATTACTACTTTTAGGAATTATGCAAAAGAACCGCCCAAAACATCCTATTGGGATAAATGTTTACTTGTAAAAGATATTTCGCAATAAAAATATCTATAAAGAGGTTATAAATATAATATCATCTAAATTTCACGCTCTTAAATTGATTGGGCCATGGATCTAAGATGTGATATAACTGAGGAGGAATGGAGTCTAGAGAAGAGCTCAGTCTATCTATAAAAATGGCTCACTTAAACTAACTCAGCTTGAAACAATACACGGGTAGCATTGGACTCCCAATAGGATGTGGAGGGCTGGACTGAGGCCAGACACCACTTGTTGGAAATGTTCATCTGATAAAGGGTCATACCTACATATGATATGGGAATGTGTTACTGTTCAACATTTTTGGGTTGAAGTTTTCTGAAAAATCTGTGACGTGTCAATAAAAAATATTTTTGCAAGTAACTATTACTCGAAACTCTGAATTACCGTTACTGAAAGGCTCATTACTTCTTTATTATCTCCGCCAGCTGGATTCCACTGGGTGCAGCTGTGCCGGAGCGTTTCAGAAGGAGGAGAATTTTGCCTGCCTGATTTTGTTGACCTGCAGATTTTGTTGATTTGGTCCTTTTCTTCCTGATATTTGTGTTTCTACCATAAGTAACTAAGTGTTGTAGCTTTGGCTTTGAAGCCTGAAGGAGATCATGAGTTCGGTCATGTGTGTGCACATTGCCCTCAACATTGCCATGTTGACCAAAAAGTCGCCCAGTGTATCGCCACCATAAGTGATGAGTTAACTGACAGAGGCATTTCAGCAGCTCACGACCACCGCAGCCAACAAGACCATATATGACATATGACACAAAAATATGAGGCTGATGGGTCCAGTAGTATGTGAGATGAGCTACAGAGAGGCAGGCAGACAGATACACACCAACTGAAAGCATGATCCCAGCAGAGATAATAGCAACAGTACTGTAATTAAAGCTTTGGGCACATTATCAATGGCAGCATTTCAAAGTATATATTCAAAAAAATAACTAAAACGTTACTTATCACAGTAACACAATAGGTTTGGGTGGAAAGTCATTTAGTAACTTTTTAGTGAGGTAACTGTAACTAATGAGGATTTCTCAGTAACAAGCACAACGCTGCTCCCAGCATCATGTCCAGTAAGTGGAATCTCTTTGATTGCAGTCTCAGTATCACGGCGGCATTTCTGATGACTGTGGGCAGAGTCAGAGAACTAGAAGATCTATGTAGTGGTCTTCTGCAGCTACAAAGTTTTACACAAGCACATCATTTATTTCTCACAGCTTTGATATTGCCTTTCATAACGTTACATCATTTTAACAGTTAACAGCTTGCTAGAAAGTAGCTGATTAGGAATCATAAATAATGGGAAATAAACAGAGGGATATTCTTTGAAAGTAGGATGGGTGCAAATCCTCTTTTAGCAACAATTTTCGAGAGATTTTTAGACTTGGTCTCATTTTGAAGCGGAACATCTTCGCCGCCATTGCATAAATTACGTTTATTTGGGAGGGCAAAGGGAGACCCACCTGGCAGAGATCTGAACTTTACTGAGCACACTTTTCTAGTTTATTTATGTATTTATTCATACATTTTGTTGGCCTAAAACAGGTCAAATTAAAACATGTTCTGTATATTCTGTGAACTAGGGCAGGCTCCAGACCCCCACCCAACTACCACCACCACTGTATCTCTGCACAGGATTAGTGGATAATGATAATGGATGAATGAATTGGATTAACATCACTGGCTGCAATTTAAAATGTCAAATCAAAGTAAACCTTAAATATAACATACCGACTGTAGTCTATATCCACAACGTTCCACTTCCAAGTCACTCTTTTCTTTTTCCGGCCGGATGTTCGTCACCCTCCGCTTTCTTGGTGTTGTAATTTTATCCTCAGGTGGATTTCTGAGGACTATGGTTAACTGCTCCTCAGACCTCTGCAGGGTAAAAAAAAGTTTAATTTATAATAAAACATTGAGGTTTCTCAATTTGTTAAGTGGAGCAGAGTAAACAGTATAATATTTCTCTCTGAAATGTAGCGGAGTAGAAGTAGAAAGTGGCATGAAAAGACTCAAGTGAAGTACAAGTACCTCAGCATTTGGATTTAAGTAAAGTTCTTGAGAAAATGTACTTAGTTACATTCCACCACTAAATGTCCCTCCCTTAGTGTTAGTCTCAGTGCAGATGAATCAGCACACTGTTGTCACTGCTAATATGCTTTTATAGAGGAGTTGTAACATTAGTGGAAACCCTCCCAGCTTGTAATAATGGTTTAAAACGGGAGACGGGAGGTGGAGGACAGCAGCATTTGATTGCCAAACGTTTGACACACAGGAAATCACTGAATATTGATTGGCTCCTGTTAAACCAGACATTCCCCTCACAGGAGTGATGTCTCCTGACTTAATGTCAAATGTTTCATCTGTTCAGTCCTTGGGAATTCATCCCCACACACACTGGCTGGCTGTGCATTTGAAAAAGACAGATGAAAGACCCATTAGATTATTTGTTCTTCTGTCTCCAAATGCAAGAAAGACTGGCAACAAAAATGAAAAGGAATACCACCAGACCAAAATAATGAGGCTTTAGAGTTCCTTCACGAGTCACATTTCTCTTTTATCTTTCACCTTCTTAGCCCTGCAGGGCAGACAGGAAGGATGGATATATATATATATATATATATATATATATATATATATATATATATATATATATATATATATATGTATATGTGTGTGTGTGTGTGTGTGTGTGTGTGTTAACTCTTTAGGTCCCAGCTGATTTGTACATGTCTGCTTCTAAATGAGTAGCAAAGCCTTTTAAACATCCTGTGATAGATAAATTGCCAGGCATGAAATAATAATTAGAGCTTTGGTTGTTGCTGGAACCCCTGGAGCTTTGGCAGGGCCTTGCTAATTTGCCCTGTCATCTCCATGGATGGCATAGCGAGCCCTAGGCTGTAGGCGGAGGCGACGGTCTGATGGGGGGAAATAGAAGCCGATGGGTGTTCTCTGCTGGGAGTATTATCTCCACCGCACACACCCACACCTCCAACCACCATCCTGCTGCCATTTCTCTTTCATCACAAGCTGCTTCATCTCTTCAACACCTCTCCACTCATCACTCAGGAACAGCAGTATAAAGGAATCTGCAGCTATCTGAGAGGAGTGGGCCTTTTCCAAACCTTTTAATGGACTCCCAGCTGCTGACAGAATGTACATGTTGCTGTATATACAAGGCTTTTTAAGCAGTGAAGGCGCATGTAAGAACATGTGTTCTGGATGTGTGTGGGCAGTCATTTTTGTGATGGGACATCAAGTTTGAAATGCGTCTGAAGTCTTGTTATTGTGGTTTTTGCCATTGTGTGCTTTATGATTTAAATAGTCTCACTTTGCTAGACCTTCCTCCACAGTGCTGCGGAGGAAGGTCTGGCTAATTCACACAGCATTCTGGGATGGGAGAAAAATGTGCTGTGGTTTATTGGCATTTCTTTAAACCAATCACAATCGTCTTGAGCGGTGCTAAGTGCCAGACGGAGCCACGGTGCTGCTGGGAAGGAACTTGTTTTAGTCGTGCAACAGAAAACTCAGATTGGACAAATAGCTGTCTGGATTTACCCTGCAGAGATCTGAGGAGCAGTCCTCATGAATCCACCGGAGATTAAAATTACAACACCAAGAAAGCGGAAGAAAAGGGACATCAGTGAAAAGAGTGACATAAGGCGGATTTTCCAGCGGCAACGGAGTAATCCCGGAAGGGGAACGTCATGGATATAGAGTATGTTATATATGGTGCATGTTTGTGTGTGTAATATGGGGAATGAGTAGCATTACCAGTGTATTAGATATGGGCAATATTATAATAATGTGCATTGTGGCGTACTTAAAGGGGACTTATTATGCTTTTTATTATGTTCTGTTATATCTATAATGGTACAGTGTAAGATGTTCAGATTCAAAGCGGCCAAAGTTTCAAATAATGAGGTCAATGTATGTAAAATGAATGAACAAAAACAAAAAAACTCAAATTTCAGAGCGCTTTAAACACTCTGCTTTTCTACTCTCGGCTGAAGCTGACATCCACTTGTGCCACATTTCTTTCTATGGTCATCTGCTCCAGGCACGTTACTGCAGTGTTCACATCACATACACTGCTACATGTTAACATGCTAACGCCAGCAAAAACTGTATTCTTGGTTGTCAATGTTAATTTCTCCCCGATTTCAAATCACATGGTGGTCAGGTTGTGTAGTTTTTGGTTTCAAAGTCTTTATCAGTGATGTGCCACCATAGAAGTGTTGCTATACAACAACGTTATAGTCATTCCTCCAGCTGCACTGATGGATGGTACAGGATGGACGGTCGTTTGTTCCCGCCTTCTAGTGGCCCCCCGTAACTATTATGGGAGTAAAGCAGCCAAATTCCGCTTAAACCCTATTTTCCAATAGGCGCGTCAGTCACATCTGTGCTGCGTTCCGGAGGCACCGTGACCCCTGCGAGCAACCGCGGCCATTTAAGTGCAGCCATTCAAGCGCGGCCATTCAAGTCAATGCTTGATATTCTAACGGTTGCGTCACTCCGCGTCCCAGAAGCGTGCATGAAAGGGCTCTCGGCTCCACTAAAAATATGCGCCAGGTCTATTTTCACATTCAGACAGCTGAGCAGGAAGTGGAACAGCCAGGGCATCCAGTCAATTTACCAAAAGACACCCCCTAACATTGTACGCCACAGATCCTTTTTATAAAGACAACCCCAGAAAAGAAAAGAGAAGGCATGGAGTTTAACTGTAGGAGTGCTAACTTATTAAACACGTGATTGTTCTTTAAAGTACTTATAAAGACAATAAAATCTGCAAGTTGGGCAGCAAGACGCTCCGCTTCTGAGACGCTCCCGGTGTGGTATGGCACGTGGCGGAGGATGGAACAAAACCGGAATGCAGCCAGAACACAGCACAGACGCGCCCGGTGGAGAATCGGGGTCAGGAGGGAGGTTGGTTGGGGGGGTGGATGGGTCAAACAAACATAGGATTTTCCCCCAGGAGACCACGGCTCGTGTCAAGTTTGAAAATAAAAGTAAACAGCGAGTTTCTTTTTGACTTTACAGAACCAACGGAGCGACGTAACATTTTGTGTCACATACGTAACCGGAAGATAAGTACTGTAACAGATGATTTCAACCCAAACCACCATCTTTTTCTACACTTAACCAAGTAGTTTTGGTGTCTAAACCAAACTCACCAAAACCAAACTGTGACACTGTACATTCTCTGGTTTAGATGAGGTCGTATTTATGAAACGCTCCTGTGGGTTGTATTAGAGGGGGGGAATAAACAACCTTAATTGTTGTATGGTTTGGAGGACTGATTGTAAGAGGACAAACAAAGGCAAATTACTGCCCATAGGGTAACAATCCATTCTAGTTTACAGATCCACCTTCTGCTCCAGCTTACAGACCATCTAACAGTCCCTGAAGGACCAGGGACCTTGAACTTTATGGAGATTTTCATCTAAATGCACTCCAGGTTTACATGCATGACCCTCACTTTATTTTTTCCCTAAAAAGAAAACGTTTAAATGCCTTTGGGAGTGTTGGACAGGCATGTTGTGTGCGCCTGACTTGTTTAATGTGCCTGAGTGCCTTGTACAGTAAACTGGCTGACAGCACACCAATTCAACTGAGGCCACTGACTCAACCTGAATGTTGTTGCCCTTTTCTCTCTGTCCTTTCCTTTCTCTTTCCCTCTGTCTCAATTCCTCTCTGTGTCCCTCCCTCCCTCCGTCTTTCTTTTTCTCTGTGTCTCTGTACCACACAGGAGGCCATAGTAACAGGTCTGCTCCCAGAGACAACCTACTCTGTGACTGTGGCTGCGTACACCACCAAGGGCGATGGAGCTCGCAGCAAGGCCAAGGTGGTCACCACCACAGGAGCAGGTGTGTTGCACCCACCATGTTTTCGAATGTTGCTGTGGTAGAATTTGTTCTCTGTTCTAGACCAAACCTGATCTTTATGTGGAGGATGCAAGATAGTTTATAATATGACCAAGTGGTGACCCTACGAACCTAACTCATATATAAACAACTAATGCTTTGTGTTGTTGCCCAGATAAAATGACAGAAAAAAAGGACATGAGATTGTTTTCAGTGCACCAAAATGGACTTATTTATTAATGACTCATTGCAGGACACACATCATCTGTATTAGAGAGAAGAATCCCTTCTGCCGATGTTTAAAGTCAATGAAATAGCCTTGCAAGCAATATTCTATACTAGGGGTGGAACGGTACATGTATTCATATTGAACCGAAATGGTACAGGCGTCTCGGTACATGAATTTACACGGAGAATACAAGGTATAAAAATAAATAAAACTTGCGTGCAAATTAATGTAATGTGGAACTACTGTTAGATACGCGCTTCTTTAGGGACACGGACACCTAATCTGTAGCCCCGCCTTAGCTCTGAACCTCCCGAGCTCCGCCTAAATGTCGAGTCGGTCCAGTCAGAGCAGATTCTTTCTCTAGCACTTTGGGTCCAGTGAGTCCACACAAAAAATTATAACAAATCTTTCCAAAATCATAACAAATCTCTTTCCAAAATCATAACAAATCACTGGATTTGTTTGACCGTTTCCTGATCTGCCACTGCTGGTTTAGGCAAAAAATACTACTGAGGTTTGGGTTAACAACAACAACTTTGTTAAAGTGCTCATATTATGCTCATTTTCAGGTTCATAATTGTATTTAGAGGTTATATCAGAACAGGTTTACATGGTTTAATTTTCAAAAAACACCATATTTTTGTTGTACTACTCATTGCTGCAGCTCCTCTTTTCACCCTGTGTGTTGAGCTCTCTGTTTTAGCTACAGAATGAGGCATTGCACTTCTATTCCATCTTTGTTGGGAGTCACACATGTGCAGTAGCTAGGTAAGGAGTGGACTTTGGGCTTTTTTACTTTGTAACCCTATAACGTGCACAAAGGAAAGAATGTACAAACTTATAACAATAATATAGATAAAATGAGGCTAAACAAAATGTGATATGAATAGTTCAGATCAATACATCATCATCATCATATTCTTTATTCCGGACACAAAAAGAAAACGGTCCATAGCACAATACAAAACATAGCAAAAGACATAAAACACAGCAATAATAAATAACTACAACAGTCAAGTTCCACAATACACAAAAAATGTGTTCAGATATTAGCATATAGACTAATGCCAATGGTTCCACAATCTCGAAGTACACCTGACCGCACTCATTGCAGGATTCACTAGCATTGCAATTATGCTATTCAGTGACTCAGTTAGTCTACACATACATCTGTACATGAGATTCCTGAGTATAGCAGGACAGGTGGCCACCTCAACACTTACAAACAGTTGGCTTGCACTGCTCCATCGTGTCATTTTAAGCAGCAGCCTCATGTCATCATTATATGCCACATTGAGTTTCTGCATACTGCTTTTTTTATAGCAACGCCACAAGTGGGCAGTATACATTGGTGTGCAAAAAGCTTTAAAAGACAGACAATGAACACATACCAAATGTGCGATTCAGCATATTAGCTTGTGCATACATCATACAGTACTGTCTATGAATGTCCCTATCATCAGACAGGTCATCAGTTATATAGTGCCCTAAGTATTTGACCTCACCACACACTTTAAGGACAGTACCAGACAGAGAGAAAGCAGGAAATGTCCGTTTTTTTGTCCTCTCTGCTTCTAGCAATCATGATATTACTCTTCTTAGGATTGTACTTAATGTCAAAGTCTGAGCCATATTGGGAGCAGACCCTTAGTAACTGTTGAAGGCCAGCACTGTATGGACAAAGAATCACCAGATCATCCACATACATCAGGTGGTTGATAATGATGTTCCCAACCATACAGCCTACAGTACTAATACAGATAGTTAAGTTTAGTTAATCAGACAGGTTAAGCCTCTTTTTTATAATTCTTGACAGAAGTTGACTGAAATGCAGTGTTAATATACCTGTTCCAGGAAGTGTTAAAATGTTGTATTGCCTGTGGTAGGAATGATTTATTGTAGCGGTCCATGCAGCACCGAAGCAATGAGTTAAGATTTATTTAGTGTTGAATGAATTGAAAGAGTGACAAAGACATGGGAATGTCTTTCAGTGCCTGGTAAGCCCACTATGATGATCAGCACCACCATAGGGAACACCGCCCTGATCCAGTGGCAGCCGCCGAAGGAGATGGTGGGGGAGCATGTGGGATACCAGCTGCAGTACAAGAGAGTAGAGGAGGAAGCTTTCACCATCAAAGACTTCAGAAAGTCAGACGATCACTTCACAGTCACCGGCCTCCACAAGGGAGCCACCTACATCTTCAAACTGTGCGGCAAAAACCGAGCCGGCAACGGGGAGGAATATGTGAAGGAGATCAGCACCCCTGAGGACATTCCCAGCAGCTACCCCCAGAATCTGAGCGTGGTAGGCCTGACCGCCACCTCCACCAAGCTGGCCTGGGAGCCCCCGCCGCTGGCCGAGCGGAACGGAAAGATTGTCAAGTACGTGGTGGTGTATCGAGATATCAACAGCCAACACAACAACACCAACAGTTCCGCGGAAACACAGATGACCGTCCAAGGTTTGCAGCCAGACACAACCTACGACATCAGAGTCCAAGCTTTCACCAGCAAGGGGGGGGGACCGATCAGCCCCAGCATTCAGAGTCGGACCATGTCCACGTCCATGCCAGGTGAGAAGCACAGGCTACTTCTCAGTGCTGTGTTCATGGTGCTTTTAGACAGCTGCATTTGACCTCAGCACTCCGTACATTACTCTTAGTAGTTAATGAAACCAATATGCATTTACAGTGAAAATAAAAATCTTTAAGTCAAAATTAAGTTTTTGTAATGTTACAAACTCCAACACAAAATTTTGTTTAGATGCTACTAGGGATTATTTAATAAATTACATAATACCCAGTAACAGAGAGTCAGATAGTGTTGTGACCCATTCATGAGAATGGGTTGTAAAGGTATAATTGCACTGATAGAGATGACTGTGCCAAATAATACAGACTCTGTGCTCTTATTTAAATGTAGAAACTGTCATTTTAGTGAACAAATGCCGCTGTTTTTCTTGCTTTTGTGCACCAACTTTTTAACTTTGAGTGATCTCAGTCATATCTGCAATTAAATTAACCACCTAATAATCATCTAGACCTTCCCTCAGTGTTCACCAAGAACTTTGGTGTGAAGGCTGTGATGAAAACCTCTGTCCTGCTGACCTGGGAAGTGCCGGAAACTTACAAATCCCAAGTGCCTCTCAAGGTAAAGATCATCCCACGTTGTCACCTAGACAGCAGCTGCAGCACTGAGACATTACAGCCACTGAAGTTAACAACTCAAAGATGTTTCTTACTGATAATCTAGAACCAAGTAACCAATGTTTGTGAATATCTGTATGATATAGCTAGACAGGAAAGACCAATTCTCTGCTCTTCATTGACTTGCATTGGGTGAAGGTTCCTCCTAGTCAATTTTGTTTTCTAGCAAACAACAGAAAAATGCCTAAAAGCTACTGTGTGATATTCACTACCAACAGGGTTTTTATAAGCTGCCAACTCGAAAAAACTGACCTTTTACAAAGACAAAAATGGAGACAGACGTGAGGAATCAGCAGAGAGAATGGGAAGACTGGGGGATCCTGCCACTAAGCTAATGTTATGTCTGACTTTACGTGTGTTAGCTTAACTTACAGAGAAATAGTTAGCCTAAAACTAGTCTTGCTTTGCCAGACCTTCCTCCACAGCGCTGCGAAGTAGGGTCTGGCTAGTCCACACAGCATTCCGGGATGGGAGAAAAAACGTGCTCTGGTTTATTGGCATTTCATTAAACCAATCACAATCGTCATGGGCGGCGCTAAGCTCCGCACAGAGCCATGGTGCCTCTGCAAAGTAGACTCGGGAAGGAACTTGTTTTGGTGGAGCATGTGTACGTTCAAAAGTTGTTTTAGTCGTGCAACAGAAAACTCAGATTGGACAGATATTCTAGCTAGCTGTCTGGATTTACCCTGCAGAGATCTGAGGAGCAGTTAACCATAGTCCTCTTAAATCCACCGGAGTTTAAAATTCCAACACAGAGAAAGCTGAAGGAAATGGACATCGGCGAAAAGAATTTCCTGCGGCACCGGAGCAATCCTGGAAGTGGAACATCGAGGATATAGACTAGCTTAAAACTGACATTTAGATATTTGACTTGGTAACAAAATGCTGCAAACGTAACGTTGGAGGGTCGCTGGTTCAAGTCTCCATACGGGCCGAAGTACGGAGGTGGACTGGTAGCTGGAGAGATGCCAGTTCACCTCCTGGGAACTGCCAAGTTAATCGGTGTTTTAAGCCCCCAACCTCTCCAGCGCTGCCTGGAAGGCACTAGGATTAGGCAATGGTTATGGTTATGGTTAGGGTTAGGGTCAGGTGCCTTGAAGTCAACGGCCCACTCACTCTGACATCTCTCCATTAGTGCATGTATAGGACCTGAGCATGTGTGTGTGTATTTCAGCCCTGTGTGTAGTGTGTAATAACAACCGAGTGTAATTTCCCCATAGGGGATCAATAAAGAGTATAAATTATAAATTATAAAACGTTATCTTAATTATCAGGTTCCCCAGTCTTCCCATTCTCTCTGCTGATTCCTCACGTCTGTTTCCACCTTTGTCTTCATAAAAGCTCAGTTTTCGGGTTGGGAGCTATAAAAACTTAAGTTCTGGGTTTTTTTCATTGTTGGTATTGAATAACACTACACAGCCGCTTTTAGATATTTTTTAAATGTGCTCTATGGTAGGTAGAAAATGAATGTTATTGCAGGAGGAGGTATCATCATCACAATATAATGTAATGACAATGATAATAGAATTTCTTTTACATTTTTTTTACATTTATATGAGATATCTGAAATATTCTCTTTTGTACTTCTTAGCAGAACAGCTGTTCTATAAATCATCAAGAAAATCAATTTGCACCATATGAAGTTCTGCCTGTAACTGAACTTTATGACTGGCTATTTAAGTCTGTGTGGCTACTGAGTAAGATCAGAATAAGTGCAGAAACAAAGGTTTATGACCATGGTTCAGCAACTAAATAATAGTAAGCAAGTAAATCATACTTTTTTCTACAGCACCTTGTTATACAAAACAATGACTTATTGAGATCTTCACAAGCTCAAACTCGGAGAACACAGGAGGCAACGAGGTTACAAAGTTTCACAGCACAGATACAATAATCCAACTAATGAGACATAACATGAGCCAGTCATCAGCATTATAAGATGTTGGTACAGTAGAAGCATGCTGCATGTTTACTGGCTCACTGACGCTGATGAGATTTACTCCTTAGGTATTGAAATTGGGGATTGAATGACGAGGCATTTTTCGATACTCAATATTTTAGAGCAGGGGTCTTCAATGTTTTCTAAGCCAAGGACCCCTTATCTGAGAGAGAGAGAGAGAGAGACGGAGTAGGGGCCCCCTACTAATAAGTTGTATTAGGCCTAAAGCAGGGGTCTTCAATGTTTTTTAAGCCAAGGACCCTTTAACTGAAAGAGGGGGCCCCTACTACATAATTGTTTAAAATTAACCTGGGCAGCCTAAAGCCTTTATACATACATTTTTTTACATACAATACTAAGCTATTAAAATAGTAATTGTTGGCTACCTTACCTATGGGTCAGTAAGCCTATTATCAATTAAAAAAAAATCACAAATAGGCAGATTTACATTTGCTAATAATATGTTGGATTCATGTTAGGCCAATTTGGTGGCCCCCCCCTGGTGTAACTCTCTGTAACCCCTGAGGAAGATATCTGGCCTAAAGCCTGTATATACATCTTTTTAGTGCATAGAAAACTAAGCTATAAAAAATATGTTGGCATGATTTTTTACATTATGTTTTAATGATGGTAAACATGAATGTGGCAGAGTGAATCCTTAGGATGAACTGAATCTGTGGATGGCCTTAGTGACTACCTAACTTATGGACAATACGCCTACCATCAATGTGTTTTTTTTATACAAAAGGCTGATTATATATATGCTGTTGCTGATGTTAAGACATTTTAATTTTTGAAAAAACTTTCAAAAGTTGCAAAGAATCTGAGTGTCTTTGCAACTTCTGACCTACTTATCCCCCTTCCAACGCACCTGTCTCACATATAGATGCGCAAAGTATTGTTCTGTACTGATTTTTTTTTTTTTTTTTTTGATTAACAATAATTTGGAGGCCCCCCTGCAACTCTAAGGACCCCCTAGGGGCCCCAGATCCCCTGTTGAAGCTCTCTTTAGAGGCAATTTGGTGCATGCCTAAAACATATTGAATTCAGTACCCTACCCTAGCATCAGTAAAAAAAAAAATCTTTGCTTCAGATCCTGTACAACCAGCAGAGTGTGGAAGTCCAAGGCAACCTGAAAAGGAAGCTGATCACACAGCTGCAGCCGGATACGGATTATTCCTTTGTGCTAATGAGCCGGGGAAACAGTGCCGGCGGCCTCCAGCAGCAAGTTTCCATCCGAACAGCTCCGGATCTGCTGACAATGAAACCGGCTGTATACCAACACGATGTGGAGGAGGGGGGTAGAGTGACCATCAGTCTGTCCAGGGCGCCTGCTGACGCCCACGTCAGGTGTGTGCTGTTTCTTTGTCTCACGGGGAACTAGGGCTGAATGATTTTGGGGGGGGAAATCTAATTGTGATTTTTCTGCCAGATATTGTCATTATGATTCAATATGATACGATTGAATATGATATATTCAAAACAGTTTAGCTAAAGTTCAATATTCACAGTGTAACAGATAAAACATGTCATGGAGCATTATAACATGAGACACCATCAAAACAGCTCTGTATTCTTATGCAACGACGAGAACATAGATATGAATTTCCAGTTCATATCTAAGTGTTTTCTTTTAATAAGCATGGGACATTGAACAGTCAAACACAGAACATGTATCACAAAAGCTAAAGTTATAATAATACAAAAACAATTTTAATAAAAATATATGTACTTTCCTGTAAACGGAAATGTCTGCTATGTCTCAGTTCAACAGCAGCATCTACATGCTGCACCTTCTACCATCATGTTAAATAAAGTTACACAAAATAAATGAAAAACCCACTGAAAATAGGACATTTTTGGAAACAATCTGTGATATGTAACATTATTCCAGCATTTAGCGTATGAAAAAAGACTAAATATAATAATACAAAGAGGAATAACACCAACATTAACACCAAACATTCAACTAAATATTCACATTCGATTAATCAAATCCAATTCTTTCAAATCTCAATTTCGATTTGGAACCATACTGAAAAGATAAGGGATGATTCATGATTTCAGAGATGGCTCTGAAATGTCTTCTCTCCTCTGCACATATCAGTTTGATATTATAATTGTGGAAAGTAATTAAGACAGGCTTTGTATAGAAGCAAATGAAAGGTGAAAGAATTTAATTACTCAAGTATTATTTCACCTTTTATCTTAAGTGTTGAAGTTAACCACAACTGAATTCTTAATGTTGAAATGTAGATACCACTGCATTTAAAAATTTAAAGTATTAAGATATTTTACTTTGAAAAGCATCAAATCGGTCCCTTTCACTGGCTACACATAGAAAAATAATGGTTCTTTACTGATTCTTCAAATGACCCTATGGTTCTTTAAAGAGCCATCACTAATAGAAGAACCTCTTTATTTAATGAATGTTTCTTTATTCTATTTTATATATATGCATTTGATATGGTTCTTTCAAGTACTAAAAGTTCTTGGTAGCCTAAAAGCAATTTAGGACAACAAAAGAATATTTTTATTAATGATTAATCTGCAGATTTTATCGATTGTTTGTTCTGCATAAAACATCAGAGAGGAGTGAAAAATGACCAGCACAGTTTCCCAAGTCCCAAGTGTTAGGCATGGTTGGTTTACTGCAGTGGTAAAAGAAGTACTCAGAGCTTAGTGAGTAATAGGACTGTAGAAATACTTGGTAAAAGTCCTGCAATTTCAAAAGGTAACTTAAGTCAAAGTACAAAAGTATAATTATTGATGGATTAAAGATGCAGTAGGTAAGCCTTATTAAACTAACTTTTTGTCATATTTGCTGAAACTGACCCTATGTTCTAGTAGAACTACATGAAGCAGGTCATTAAAACAAATCTGGCTCCTCTGGCACCACCTACAGCCTGTAGTGTGATTTGCAAAAATCCACAGCTCCATGTTCAGATGCACCAATCAGGGTCAGGGAGGGGGTCTAACTGCGTGTCAATCACGGCTCAGGAACACGCATTCATTCTCTCTTGTGGGGGGAGGGGCTTAGGAGACAGTTTGGGCTTTAGCAGAAAGGGAGGAGGGACTGAGAAGTTGTTGATGTTAAAAAATGTTGGCTAAATCCTGGATCTTCACAATCCTACTTACAGCACCTTTAATATAAATGTTACTTAAATTATCTTTGTAAATTATAGAGTGTGGTCTAGACCTACTTTATCTATAAAGTGTCTCAAGATAACTCTTGTTATGATTTGATACTATAAGTAAAATTGAATTGATCATTCTCAGTGGGTTTGTCACTACTAGTGACGCCTTTTACATAACACATAGTAGTTTGATCCATTGTTAAAATAAAAGTATTGTTTAGAGCAGTTATATTTTTAAAAGCAAGGAGCATGTGTGCACGTGCAGTTTGTGACTCTGATTCTGACTACGTTACCTTGTGTAAGCATGGATGCCTGGCCAATAGTAGTGTGTGAATGCTATTGAAATGCTATTGGTCTTGGCGTGGCCATAGTAGGAAAAACAAATTTGCTTACTGGAGGTAGAGTTACTCCGTCATTCTTCCCATTCTTCCCCACTCATGTATACGGGGAGAATTGGCCCAGTTATTCACTAAACGGGGTAAGACCATTTCCTGTGTTACTGCTATACATGTAAACACACTGACTGATAGTATCTCTGGACTGTTACTTCAGCAGTTGTGGAAGAGTAGCTAAGTGTATTTACTTGTACAGTACCTTATTACAATTAAGAGGTACCTGTACTTTATTTTGGTATTCCCATTTTATACTTCTATTATATATTCTTTTATACTCCACTACAATATTTTAGTTTTAAATTCATTACGTTTATGACAGCTATTCCTGAAAAATTTGCAGATTAAGATTTTGCACACAAAATATATGATCAACTTTTAAAAATACATTGTTATGGTTAAACTAGACAGTCATAGTGGAAAAAGAACATAAATAAACTTTTTTCCGATACTGGTATCGGTATCGGAACATCTCTAGTTATTCGGTATGAGTACTTCTTTCACCACTGCACCTCATACCGATGAGAGAAGTGACCTCAGAGAGCGTGCCTTGCTATTCTCTCCAGCATACATTCAGTGTATGAGCAGTTGGAAGACTTTAAAAAGCCTCACCACACAGCAGTGGAGTGGACACACACAAAGATGCATGCAGACAATGCTTTTTTAAATGTTAAATCAATAGCTCAGACAGAGGTTGCAGCCATAAGCCTGGTTTATTTACTTCTTGTCCTGTTCTAACTAGTTCATAAGCAGCCAATTATCCGCTGCACCCGAGGTTTCTTTTAGGGTCAAAGTAGTTGCAAAAACTACCCAAACATTCAGTCCCACAACACAACACCACCATGTTTATAACTTAGAAACCAATGGCCATGCTAACAATAAGCCCAGTGCCCCTCCTGAGCTCTCTCCTGGTACTAGAAAGCAATTTATTTATGAGTGAAGCTTTAAACCCACAATTGATCAGCAAAGAGAATCCCAATGCAACGGCTGAAACTCAGTAGAAGGTTACTTTTTTTATTATTACTCAGCCGATCAGGAAGACAGGCACTGAAAATAGCTTGGACTTAATTGTAATTCAAGTGTTTATTTCTCTGAAGACACAAGTGCGCTGTAAAAAGAGAAGTGAGGCTGATGGAGAGAAGAAAAACTAATATAATCGCTATATGAATGCCCTAGTCCCAGAGCAAACTGTATTTATATCGGTGTTTATGAGAAGAGGAGACATGCATGTTAAAAGTTCAGAACAAATATTGAGAAAGGTCCTACAAAACATTAGCAAATGGGCGCCTGGGTAGCTCACCTGGTAGAGCAGGCGCCCATATGCAGAGGCTCAGTCCTCCACGCACTCCCTCTCTCTCCCCCCTTTCCTGTCTACAGCTGTCCTGTCTATTAAAGGCTTACAGGCTACATGCTGTGTTTTCTTGTATGTATGTATGTATGTATGTATGTATTTATGTACATCCGTATGTATACGTATGGCATATGGGTGTGTAATGCAGTTGTGTTACTGTGCTTGATACAGGTGGTACTACATAGTGGTTGTCCCTGTCACCCCAGTTTCTCTGAGAAGATGGGAGAACCCTGAAGACATGGACATACATGAGGTGAGTGGACGTGTACTGTAAAGGGGACAAAGTCTCAAAGTTTACACTGAGTTTTCAGGTTGAGCCTTTCACAGTTAAGGTTTGTGGTTAAGGTCAGGGTTTGAGTTAGGCATGTAGTGGTTATGGTTAAAGGTTATGTATAAATTAACACACTGGGACCTCAACCACTTGTACAATCACATATTCAGAGTGGTTTCTTTTCTCTTTCTTGCAGTGTCAAGTTCTTCCTTTTACATTTGGCATTAATTTAAATGAGACCTGTCCACATATGGTGTAGAACAGGTTGCCTCATATAGGGCTTTGTGGGCATCGTCTTGCATGAGGCCTATTATGCACACCATTGAGACATCATTAAAGTGTTGAATGACATTTGAAAAGCAACCTTTTGGATATAACTTTAATTTTATTTTCATTCATGTTTAGTAGCAGCTTTTTGTCGTGGGTCTTACATTTCATTCATAATGTAATTATGGTATTAAAAGTATTTTTGACTTAGTGAAACCTGCAGAAAGCCTGCACATGCTTTGTTATACAGTATACCTGTGCATCGTTGTGTTCATGTGTTACAAAGAAAACAGGGACCAGCTCATGAATAGCAGACATTTTGACTTGTCATAGCAGGAGACGCCCAGGTGTTACTAATATAACATCAACGATGGTTTTGCCCCAAAAAGGCCACAGCTGTGTGACAGTGAGCCAGCATGCACAATTTCAAGGCCCTGAAACTGAGGCAGCTAAATGGAATTCAACCATCAGTAGCTTTATTGTTTACACTTGTGTTTTTCCTACTGGGACATGTCACATGTCTTCTGTGAAAAAGGCCCGTGCACCATAGCGCCAAGTTAATGCAAGGTCCTTCTAAGGGACAAAAGCAAGTGTGTGTGTGTGTGTGTGTGTGTGTGTGTGTGTGTGTGTGTGTGTGTGTGTGTGTGTGTGTGTGTGTGTGTGTGTGTGTGTGTGTGTGTGTGTGTGTGTGTGTGTGTGTGTGTGTGTGTGTGGTCTTGTGTAACAACATTCCTGGGGTCCAAAAACCGGGCGTCCAGTATACTTGTGTGGTCCGGACAGCTTTGTGGGGCCAAAATGCTGGACCCCACAACTTTAAAGGGCTGTTTGAGGGTTAAGACTTGTTTTTAGGATCAGGGTTAGAATTAGGTTATGGTTAGGGTGAGGGTAAGGGCTAAGGTTAGGCATTTAGTTGTGATGGTTAAGGTTAGGGTAAGGGGCTAGGGAATGCATTATGTCAATGACAGGTCCCCACAAAGATAGTGCCATGCACTATGTGTGTGTGGGTGTGGGTGTGTGTGTGTCTAATCTTCAGAATCAGTCTAATCTTCAATCGCTGCACTTGGAGCAGATCAATATCTAGCATAAATAGGGATCAAGTATTGTAATTTTGGGGCATCTTGGCAGTTTTTGAAATATCACTGCCATGGTCTGATATCACTGCCATGGTCTGATATCACTGCCATGGTCTGATCCAGAAATGCTAAGTCATGAGGCAGCCTCCCACCCTCCTTTGTGTCGGTTGTTTTAGCATTCTTTGGCCGTTTGTTGCACTGTATTTACCATAATGGGCTTATAACTTTTCGCCTTTGCTAGTCAACATTCTTCCATTTTTTGGATAATCAAAGTAATGTTTCTGTTTAAAGAGAGTATTAGAATATGTACAAGGATTACATTTTTAGGATGCACCTCTGCTCTGCGTAAGGCTTTCATTTTACGCTCTTCTTTTTAAAAACGGCACAACTTGTGTATATATCTTACATATATCAGTATCTAATTCATTTTTGACAGTTTAAGTATGTTTATTCCCAGTGAGTAGAGTGGCTGATTTGGGTTTGCTTGGCCCCTTCTGTAAAAGATAGGATTAATGTCGAGAAAAAAAAGAGAAAAAATTGTTGTAGGTGAGGGAGTTGGGTGGGGGCTCTTGTTGAGACAATAACTCAGAAATGAATAGAGGGCAGGGGATAAACACATGTTAGCCTCGGTGTTCAGTTGCGGTTCAAAACGCGATTATGCAATCGCATAATTCAATGTGTAATCAGCCAAAGTCCGCATATTTATGCGGGGGCGCCACATAAATTGCTGATTTCCACGCAAAATGGGGCTTGCATGATTTCATAATCACCGCATTTTTGTTGCAAAAAAGTCACATATATCTTAGCAGAA
Organism: Gymnocephalus cernua; assembly: GCA_023631565.1. Lineage (NCBI taxonomy): Eukaryota > Metazoa > Chordata > Actinopteri > Perciformes > Percidae > Gymnocephalus > Gymnocephalus cernua. The sequence goes on from CM042432.1 coordinate 9,020,872, forward strand.
AGTTCCCTGTTGCCATGGGAACGTTATGAAGTGACGTCATTTCGCCTAGTGAGAACACAGTGTTGGGGGAATCACTTTTTTTTCTGTTTTTCAGTAGCAGTTTTTGCTAGTTCCCGCAATTTCATTGCATAAAATTGCATATCCTGCATATTCCATCGCATTTTTTAAGAAAACGTGCTGCATAATCAAGGATTTTTGCCCGCAACAATCACAGAAAAACTCAGCGTTTTTCTGGAGGGACTGAACAGCGTTTAGAATTAGGTTATGGTTAGGGTTGGTTGCTGCGCTTCGGTGGCCGTCATGTTGAATGTAAACAAAACGCTGCTTGCCGTCGCTGCACTATCATCATCGTGTAAAGGCCGCCTCAACGGTTGTGATTGGTGCCTCGATTTGGAAAAATTGGAAATGGGCTTGAATGGGCTCTTGGACAGACTGACTTGCAGAGCAAATCTCAAATTTGTCGGAAGTTCGTCAGGGTTTTCCCAGGCTAGTCTCTGGGTAATCAGATATTTTATCTGCTGAACCATAAAATGTTTTTGACAAACTTACTTACTTAATTGACAAAGCACATCATAGGCTACACTTCATCTGTATCATCTTGTAGTCTAGTTTGTTTAATTTGTAAATAGTTATTTCTTTCTAAATTATCTTGTTATGTAGTCATTTTTTTCAATAAATAGTTCATAAACCTTTGTTTATGCCATCACACACATCCTGTGCTATAGTAAATTCTCAACCTGTGGGAAAAAATGCATCATTAAACCTCTCTCCTGTTGCATTATGGATATATCACGGAAATAATGTCACATGAAGTAATCCATGCAAAACTAACAAAACTAAAGCCGATAATGGACATTTAGATCCTTTTGTCCCTCCTCCGGGTTTGCTTAATTATAAACATAAGTCTCTCCTGATTATTTATATCTATGTTAAAATGTTGGTTGTGACTTAGGCCTCGTTCAGCTCCGACAAAACGTCACAACACTGAAACGGGGGCGCGTTGAACACACTGTTGTGTGCGCAAGCGCTCTGCCTTTTTATTACCACGAGTTTACAGACACGTCTCTGCTGATTGGGTATCAGCTGTGACACAGCCACTAAATGAGAGAAACGCCAACCAAACAAGAGAAAACATAACTCTAAAGCCGTTTCACACCGTTCCGAAAAAAAAAACTGTCGTTCTTCCAGGAAACCGTAGCAAAACGGTGCACACCGTTTTGAGATTGAACGTTCCCCTTGTAAGGAGGCAATGGGTTGTTGTTTGGGAAATGCATCGGCAAAGGGTTGAAGTTTCTTCAGACATGTCTTGTGAATATAAATAAGATTACATATTAGTAGTAGTAGCGAATGAGGATTTACATATCTGCCAGGTTTGGCTGTGGTCTTGATTGTGTTTTTATCTCTATAAATTAGATGAAGTAGCAGACTGAGAGTCCTCGAACACAACAAGGCCATCGAGCACTGTCGACACTTCCCACAAAGATTGGATCCGCTCCATTCTCTTATCAATTCAAATATGTTTAGTACTTACTTTGATACGTTTTGCATTTTGGTTTGCATTTTGGTGCAGCGGGCTGCAGCGGGTTGAAGTTTGATGGCTGAATATAGCATTTACATTATTACATTTACATGAATACAGAGGTCTAAGGGGAGATTGGTGTGATTTCTCTACCTCACTCAGGTCACAGCTCATTGATCTGAGTTATTACAGTCAGCACAGACGTGGAATAGATTATTATGTAAAGGTTGAATATGTGCAGCGTTAGTCTTGGCATCTAGGCTCTGACCTGGTCTCTCCCCAGTGGTAAACACCAAGCCCGACACAGCAGGGGCATATTACAGATTTTATTCTTCAACTATGGGGGAGTGGAAGGTTAGCGATACTTGAATTTAGGGCTTGGTAAAAGCCAGTTGCTAACAACGTATTTGAAGCCTACTGCTTTATGCAAGAAAAGCAATTAAACTGGGAACGTTGGGTGTACAGGCACTGGAGTCTCATGAAAAAAGTGAGACAACATCTGTCTGAACGGTCTCCAGCAAACAACAGCCATCAGGCAGTTCTGCCGAGTTTTTGGCAGCTCCAGCCTTTTTTATTTTTTGTTGTTGTGGTATAGGTCTTAAATTTCATTCATAATGGTCTTTAAAGGCTCTTGTGCAGCGTTATTCTTGGCGTCTAGGCTCTGACCTGGTCTCTCCCTAGTGGTAAACACCAAGCCCGACAAAACAGGGAGTGGGAAGGATAATAACCCCCCCACAGGGGAATACACTCAGAGCCAGGTGGATGTCGGGGCTTTTAAAATGCCATATAAACAGCAGCGGTAGCAGCAAGTGACATCATACCTTTCAGGTGAACAGTCTGGCAGCAGGCATGCAGCGCGAGAGTGTACACAGCAGGGGTGCTTCGATCGAAAGAGCCTGATTCGACTGCCAGTCTCACGGTCGGATCTTCACAGCGCAGTAAAGTGCGGTTCAGAACAGATTCTGGATAAGATGAGTTGAAACTTGCAGCTACTTGCAACGCGCCGGTCTGCAACGTTCTGAAACCTGCCAGTTTATACCAATGCGACGAGATGAGATGGTGTATCACCTCGATAGCACGACTCTGTACTTCCGTCCTGACTTCCAACTGTCATGCTTTTTTGTAGCTAGATATATCAGTTGTTGCGTCTAAATATGAATGTGGAAAGTTTTAATTGTCTGATTCACTGCTTTGTTTTCCCGATGCTCGCTTTCTTCAGTCCCTCTCTAGGTCGCTCGACCATATACCGTGCTGGCGTGCGCTCCTTGAGCCTCCGGGCCGGTTCAGACCGCTGCAACTTTTCCCTGCAACGTTCTAAATCGGTTTTGTCTTGTCACGAATCTGTGAAGGTTTTTTTTTTTAGGCATTTCCGGCTTTAAAGGAACACGCCGACTTATTGGGACATTAGCTTATTCACCATAACCCCGACAGTTAGACAAGTCCATACATACTAGGGATGGGGCCGATCCGATCCAGTATCGGTATCGGGACCGATACCAGTGTTAATTCAGGTATCGGATTTTCCCGATCCAACCTGCGGAGATTTCCGATACCACGAGCCATGTCTGCACTTTAACGTTGTCTGCTGAAATGGATCCAAAAGTGATTCCTGCCGGCTGGTCTGCTGGTTGGCTGCAAACTGTGGAATAGATTTCCTGAACGGAGGCGCGGCTCAATGAGACACAGAATTATGAGACACGCCCCCGCTCAGGAAGTCCATTCCGCAGTTTGCAGCCAGCTAGCAGGATAGTAGCATGACCAGCATTGTGGCTAGCTCGATGCTATCCTGTGTGTCCGCTGTTTGGAAATACTTCACAGTGGAAACACCGCAGAGCAAGACAGCAAAATGCAAAAACAAAACAGGACTTTCACAACCGTCTGTCCCGGTGTTGTCGCCGGCTTTTGGCGTTTCATTTCCCCGTTGTTGTGTCCCCCAGAGACCCCGGATCGTACGTGTCCCGGCGGCCGCTGTTTCAGCTGTGAAAACAGAGGTGTGTGTGTGTGTAACTAAGTGTGTGTGTAAGATGTTTACAGTTATTGCACTTTTCTTATATTTCAAATATTTTACATTTTAAAACCTTGATTTGTTGATGCTACAAGAGCCAGTGTGCTTGATTTGCGCTGTTCACACTGTTTTATTGATAGTGTGTCTGTGTGTGTGTGTGTGTGTGTGTGTGTGTGTGTGTGTGTGTGTGTGTGTGTGTGTGTGTGTGTGTGTGTGTGTGTGTGTGTGTGTAAGATTTTTACACTTGCACTTTTCTTATATTTCAAGACTCAAGTATTTGACATTTTGGGAATGTAATAAATATTGACATGACAATCAATTTGAAACCCTTACAGTTGCATATCTGTTTTCAGAATGAGATTTTTCCTGTTTTTCTGACTTCCTTTTCTGACCTTATACTTACCTAAAGTTGCCTTTTGGGACATACATGCATACGTACGTCCATATCATACTTGCCCATTGAGGAGTTTATTTCAGCATCATATAAAATCAACAATAATGATAATAATAATATTAAAGCAAACAGCTCTGGTATCGGAATAGTATCGGTATCGGCCGATATCCAAATTCAGGTATCGGGATCGGATCGGAAGTTAAAAAATGTGGATCGGTGCATCCCTAATACATACCCTTCACATCTCCGTGCGTGTCGTAACTCTGTCTGATGGCTCCACTATTAGCTTAGCCTAGCACAGATCCTGGAGGTAACCGGCTCCAACTAGCCTACTGCTCCGAATAAGTGACAAAATAACAACAACAATAACAATATAAACTGGGAACTATATTCTCAGAAAGGGAAGCAGTGCTACTTGGGCGGAGTGATATACTGCAGCTTTGAGCAGAGCTGCAAGCATATCACTCCGCCCAAGTAGCGCTCAGCAGAGCTGCAAGCATATTACTGCACCCAAGTAGCATTGCTTCCCTTTCTGAGAATATAGTTCCCAGTTTATATTCAGTTAGAAGATGGCTGTGTCTCATGTGACATTGTTATTTGTACACGCTGTGAGTATACAAATCACAACATGTAAATAGGAACATGTTGCCGTTATTTTGTCACTTATTCGGAGCAGTAGGCTAGTTGGAGCCGGTTACCTCCAGGATCTGTGCTAGGCTAAGCTAACGGTGGAGCCGTCAGACAGAGTTACGACACGCACGGATCGACTGTATCGACTTGTCTAACTCTTGGGGTTACGGATCAACTGTATCGACTTGTCTAACTCTTGGGGTTACTGTGAATAAGCTAATGTCCTAATAAGTTGGCGTGTTCCTTTAATGGATGGGACAGCTAGACATGAAAGGGGAAGAGAGAGGGGAAACACATGCAGGAAATTGTCTCAGGTCGGACTCGAACCCTGGACCTTCTGCGTCGAGGCATAAACCTCTATACATGTGCGCCTGCTCTACCAACTGAGCTAACCTGGCCACGAAGCTTTGAAGCTTTTAATAAATCTTTTTAAAGTGGGTAAATAAATCCAACCGCCCCATGACAAATTTATGTTTCACTTTCCATGATCCATGATTGACTGCAGCGACTCCCACCTTTGGATCCACTATCCAATAGATTTGAAATCACCGCAGTCAATGCCAAAGTGCTACAGCCCATGCACCACTGGTTAGTAAGTAATAACACCTAAACCAGAACAGGCTACCCCCAGGGTTTTCCAAGTTAAATGTAAGACTTTAAGACTTTTTAACTTGGAATGAAATTTCATGCCAACTTCATGGCCAAACTGGCAAAAGTATGAGGGATATAATGAAAAATCAGTATGATTGTAAGAGGGATTAAAATACTCACATTCATATTAAATACACAATAGCTTTGGGAGGTGTGAGCAGGGTGCGATTTGTGAAGAAAGCAGAGTGAGTGTGATCATGCACAACAAAACAAAACATGCAGGAATTAAATCCCCCTTCCAATACCACGATGGATGTAGAGCCACTCGGCCAGCCATGCCAAAACACTTATTTATGAACTTCAATATTCAATGGAAAATAATCTCACAATGAAATAGCACAATGTGGTGTCAACATAAAACACAGCGTTGAGAACAGAGTTCACTTCACGGCAAAAAATATATTTTCACCCAGGAAACGCTCGTTCGTCCCTCAGGAGTGTTTTAATTCAAACCACCATCTTTTTCCTAAACTTAACTAGTCGTTTTGGTGCCTAAACTTAACTGTCATTGCTGCATGATGCTCACTTTTTCTGGCTAAACTCCAGTACCACGGCCCCTGAAAGGACCGTCATCTGGCGGTGCCTGTAGCCGGCTCGCAGTCACCTATTGGTGGCTAAACACCTGCTGCTGGTATCCAGCGTCCCGGAGCTCTGTTTTACTTAAAATACTATTTTAGGTATATACAACTGTAATATATGGTCTATTGATTAAGTAGCATTGATCACTTTGAGGGGGGATACATTGTGTCCCCACCAGGGATAAAAATAATTCAGCAGAGGCTGGGATATATAGGCCAGAAAGGGGAAAATCCCACACACACACACACACACACACACACACACGCCAGCTCGACGCACACACCAGCGCACAAGTATGAACATCCACAGGCCACTTGCTTAGGCTACGGCGAAAGCTCTGTGTGGAGCCTCTGCAGGCTCAAGAAACATTTTGTTTCAAAAGAAGCTGGAGGCAGCAAAAAAAAACACAGCTGGCTAAACTATTTAAAAATGCCGGGTTTGTTCAGGACACCCCCGACCATAGACAGTCTATGGTCACTAGCAATGAGTGATTAGTGACGATTCTCTCTGACCAGTCAGTAGTCTGCAGGTTTTCATGTCACTAACCCTAACTCTTTTGGTATTGCCTCAGCTCGCTTGGAACCTCGACGGAGCTGGTACTAAAAAAAGTACCTGTTAGCAGGTACCAGGGACTTTTTTTTGTAATGGAAAACCCAAAAAGGTCGAGGTGAGTCGAGCAGGTACCATGTAATGGAAAAACGGAACAGAGAGCAAACAGAGAGCGCCATCTAGTGGGCTCAGAGAGCAAAGAAAATGGTTCATGGAGCTTCATTAGGCTTCATTTGGCCATCAGTGTGTACTTGTTATGATGAGATGGAAGATACCAAGCCAGAGTTTTTGGATTGAACCACAATAACTGCCTGCTTTATAGCTCAATCAATGAAACGAGGTTTATTGAGGTTGAAAAAACAAACACAGTGACAAAAAACCGTCTCCAGTGTGTAACGGCCATGATACTGTTGCACTTGTGCAGTCGTTCCATTATATGGCCCAAAGAACACTCAGGTTTACACTTGAGTTTAATATGCAACTCATCTCCATGCTCCATCTCTTTTTCAGCTAAGGGGTCCTTGGCTTAAAAAACGTTGAAGATGTTGTAGTGTGTAGTATTAAGATCTCCCTTTCTGTGGAACTATGGCATCCAAACCAGGAAAAAGGATTGAAACTGGATCAGAATTAAAAGTCAGATAATTTGGAGGGGATTGGCAAGAATTAAAGTCACTTGGGAAGAGAAATAAATACATCAATTAAAATGGGAGGAACATTTCTCTGTCCTCTGACCTCCACGTGGGGTGCAACATGATAAAAAAAACATCTCCTACAGAGGTCAGTTTTGTTATGTTGTGTTACGATAAGTTTTCCAAAGTGGCCTGTTGTGTCGTCCCTCTGGCAGCTCCTGGAGCCTGGTGCCGACAGCAGTCTGCAGAGAGAGAAGAGACAGAGCCAGGACGTCCTGCAGCCCTACATCGCTGCCAGGTTGGACGCTCTGCCCGAGATCTTCACACTGGGTGATGAGAAGAAATACAACGGCTACTACAACAAACCCCTCCCGGGCCAGAAGCAGTACCGCTGCTTTGTTCTGGCAGACCTGATGGACCACGAGTCTGTGAGTCACCTTTATGTATTTATAAGGACATCAGAATGTACGGCACCATTTTAAGGCCACAGTCTGCGTTGTTGTTGTACTGGATTGCATTATATATGAAGATATGAATTTTCTCCATACTATGTTTTGGCATCCTTGATTAATTGAACCTTGTCAGAACCAAGCTCTGGTAATAATACAAATTAATTCCCAGAGCGGGTCTGACCAATCTTAGCACCAATTGTTTTATGTCAAATACTCCCTCTGCATTCTTATAGCAGTTAAATACACTGCTAGCTATGACCACGTGAGAAAAAAGCAAAGTTTAGTATTAGACTTGATTAAGCTGTAAGTCACAGTCTGCCTTGTATGCAGCAGTGCAGTGTCAGGAAAAGTTCACCAAGACCAAGGCTGTACTTGACACCTCCCGCCCTTTAATAAATCATAAAACTACTGCTGCTGAGGCAACGTGGATGGGTTTTTAATATACAGATCTATTGCTGTTTTGTCTGCATTCTTGGCCTTAATAACCGTCAGATGAATAGTTCTCATAAAACTTAATTTCTACCCTGTGGGTCACAGTCTAGTACTTAAAACTGCAGTGTGTGTCCCATGCATTTTCTCAATGCCTTGCATTGTTGAATAAACAGAGCTGAGTCTGTTTTTCCTCCCTGGATTGTTCTGTTGTATCTGTGGAACAAAGGAGCAGCCCCTCAGGCAGAGGTACACACATTGCCAGGCACGACGCTCTGATGCAAATCACGTCCTTGACTCATGCATGCATCTGCAGGTATATATCTCTCAGGCAGTGAAGCCATGATACCTGCTGTCACTCACAGCATTGTCAGACTGTCTCTCTAACTTCTATTACTTCTGTTTCTCATTTACCCTTGACTAATCTTCATTCAAAGGTGTTAAGATCTGAGCGAGACTGGTCCAGAATAGCACATGTGAAGTCTGACTTACTACCTTTAAACAGCCATATGCTCTGGCTGCCCCTTTGGCTTCATTTTTCAATGTGCTTGGTCCGGACCCCTTGGTATCACTTTTTCCATCTGGCCCTGGACTCTAATTGTTCTGCATACTCTTAATGGAGTAAAATATTTCTTATAATTGTAAAGGTTCTTCAAGGCTGTCTTTAAAGTCACTTTTTTTTAATATACAGTTGGCCAATATCTCCTAAAACCATAATTTCTATAAAGAAAACTAAATGAAATTATTATTTTTAAAGTTTAGATTATCATATAAGATGTAAACATGATAAGACCAGAACACAAGCTAAATTCACTGAGCCTTCCCTCTCTGCTCAACAGCCTCGTCCTGCATTAGAAAAGTACACAGTTAAAACAACCAAAGAGCTAATAGAACAAATGCAACAAAACTGCAGAATAGCCTCGGGAAGGAACTTGTTTTGGTGGAACGTGTACATTCAAAAGTTGTTTTAGTCGTGCAACAGAAAACTCAGATTGGACAGATAATCTAGCTAGCTGTCTGGATTTACCCTGCAGAGATCTGAGGAGCAGTTAACCAGAGTCCTCAGAAATCCACCGGAGTTTAGAACACCAACACAAAGAAAGAGGAAGGAAATCCTCCGAAAATTAGGGACATCCGGCGGATCTTCCAGCACCACAGTAATCCCCTAAATGAATCGTCGTGGATATAGACTAGTCAAATACAAAGCTTGTGGCTGCTACGACTTGTGTACAGCTTATTACTAGCAGCATTACTTTAACAGTACCAGCACTATCAATAGGACATGGACATGGAGTGGAATTTCTGGTAATTTTTGTTGAGGGTCAACAGGGTCCAACAGCTCATTTTCCTTCAGGTTCATTCAAACATATACCAAGCACACCCCAGCTTTTATCAAGCGTGTGTCGCCTTGGACCATGATTATTTCATTGTGTTAAGAGCAGAGCAGCGAAAAGCCCAGATTCAGTAAATGACACTCAGCTGAATGTGATTCGAGTCTGTACAAAAATAGAAACCTAATCACATTCATTGAAAACAGGAAGTAAGCTCATAGCTTTTATTGCCACTGCAAAGCTGCTGGCAGGCTGGAAGAAAGAAAGAAGGGGTGGGTGCTGGAGACGGAAGCAAAAAGGGCACTGCGGCTTTCTGTGGCCCCCACTGCTGGTAAACAAGCTGGGACGTGTGAAATTGGATAAAAGAAAAAAGGCCACATAAACAGTGCGATCACTTAGAGCAGAGGAAGGAGGGAGGGATAGCGAGCGGTGAACAGCAGCTTCCTCTGAATGCAGGGCCCTGTGGGAGTGACAGCGAGGTGAGGAGAAGAGGGAGTGGTGGAGAGAGAAAAGAGAGGGAGCTTAATGGGGGGATAAGTTTGCTTAGAATGGTGGTGGTGGTGGTGGGGGGGGGGTGGGGAGGTTCCTGAGGGAAACGCACAGACATACTTTTGAAGGCGAGAAATGCTGCAATCATTGGAGAGAGTGGCTTGGATGCTGGAATGAGCTCCTGATGTGGGAGGGATGCTGAACTTTGAGGAGAAAAGACAGTAAGGAGGATGGCAGTGCAGAGGACTGGGCATTGTGGGTAATACACTAAGCCTACTGGATAGCATCCAGTTTGCCGCAGATAGAGGAGCTGTGAGCGGAAGGCTCGAACTGAGGCGTAAGTCTTTAAAATTCTGGAAAATAACAGAGCTGTCAAAACACATTAGAATCACACAGTGTTTCTGCTTATTTTATGACTCAAATGCTCTTTTGGGGGGAGATAATGGACAATAGAAACAATAGAAAAATGTGCATCCTCCCACTGCTATTAAAGCCACGTTTCTTTTTGCACAACCCACCTCCTCTCTCCAGCTTGCAGATGTAGCAGCAGTACATTTTTCTCTGCTGAATGATTACTATCTATCAGCTAGTGCCACTGAGATTGATCACCTCCAAACTCCCCCCCTGAGATTTTATAAATATCCTTCAGCATATGCTTCTGCGCCGCCTAAAAGCCCATGAAAATTATCATTGGAAAAAGTTTTCAGAGCTGTAGGCAATACTTTGCTAGAAGTGCCAAAAAGTAGTACAGAGAAAAGAAGGCTCAAAGAGCCGAGGAGACAGATGAGCTGAACATGGTATCAAGCTGCACACCTTTTAGCTGTTTCAAGGTTTCAAGGTATATTCTCCAGACTATGTAAAACAAAGTTGGAAGATTGGAGTGATTTCAAACAGTTTTGGAAGACAAAGTACGTTGTCCTGTCCATAATGGTGACAGATCATAAAACTTGTGATTTGTTATTAGGGACTTGAAGGATAAACAATGTATTTTGTCCTTTAATTTGGATGAACATGACATAATCCCTTTGGATACTGGGCTGAAAACCTTACAGTACACTGCCTCTGGACCAACAAATCCTCCAAACCTATTCCTACCTTCTAATATGACCATAGACTGTATATTAATGGACAAAGCATCCAGTGCTACAAATGCCAAAGTGCCTTAAACCTGCATTCTATCTGAATTCCAGCAGGGGGCGACACGTGCGGTTGCAAAAGGAGGTCGGTTTCTGTAGAAGTCCATGAGAAAGTAACCCACTTCTCACTTGATTTATTACCTCAGTAACATTTTCATAATGAGTTCATGGTCTCAATCGCTAGTTTTAAGTCTTCTGCAACACAGAATGATGTTCATTTTTTGAATTATGGTCTCGTTGATTTTAAAATCGGCGTGATGAGATTGCCAGAGAAAATGTGTAACGTAACGTAGAGTGTAAGCAGCAGTCTATGGCTCCTCCCTCACTCCTCCCTCTCGTCTAAAATCGTCACATCCGCAACCAGGATGGCTCCGCCTGTAACGGCAAACTCAATGACTCATAGCAGATATCCACAAACCAATGGGTGACGTCACACATGCGCTGTCCATTAATATTATACAGTCTATGAATATGACCCACAGGAGGGTTTCATAAACTAGCGCCCCTAGTGGTGGCAGGAAATACGTCCTCATATCTAAACCAGAGAAGGTAATGGTCACGGTTTTAAACACGTCGTTAACGTTGTGAAACGGTGCCAGTTTGGTTAGGTTTAGACACCAAAACTACTTAGTCAAGTTGATAAAAAAAGATGGTGGTTTGGGTTCAAATCAGACGTTACTGCACTTCCGGTTACGCACGTGACGCTGAAAGGAACATGACTCTGTTCGTTCCGTAAAGTTAATAACCCCCCCTGTTTCCTTTGGATGAAAGTCATGTGTTTGTTTGACCCATCCACCTCCCCCCCCCCCCCCCCCCCCCCCAGCAATTCAGCAATTTCACACTCTTATACTTTGTCACATTGCTTCCTTCTTTGTTACTGTCATAATTACTACAGAAATCACATTGAGATCAAGATCTCATTTGCAAGTGAGATACAAACTGAAATATCAAACAAAAATACAATCAAATGAAAATAAGAAATATTTAAATATGAAGTCAAGTAGACAGCATCAGGCATAATTGGAAAAATGTATAAAATCATTTTATACAAATAAGTAATGAATGGAAAAAAAAGTAATAACAGTAGAAAGTGAGAAGTGCATTCTAAAATGGCATTGGTGCCAATATAAAGATGTATGGCTATGCTATGTAAAACAAAACAATGTTTTTCGGGGGAGGACAGTCTGCTGAACAATTGTTCACCCCTTCACTTTGAGGGCCCTGTGGTCGCTCATCTCATTTTGGACATAAGCTAATTGAAGGTACTGTATTGGGTGTTCAGTGGCCTTACAACAAGGCAAAGGCAGATGTGTGCCTCAAGCCCCAGCATCAAAAAGGTCCTGCAAAAGCACAGAATATCAATAATATTCAGTGGAATGGAGTGAAACTAGCAGCGGGAATGTAAATTGCATCACCCGCATCCTTGCTCACATACAATACAATGCAATGCATCCTCATAGCTAGTAGAGCGCAAGATACAAGCAAAACAGGAACCCAGTCATTAAAATATTGCTCCATAGCACTACTAAAAAAACTCCACAGGACACCTCTCAAATATTTGCTTACTGACAAACACCCCCCTCTGCTTGATTAAAAGCCCTTTCATCAAGTCAACTCCACTCGCTCCACTACTTCATCAACAACATTATTCCACTTGACTTTATGCGTAATTTCTCTCACCACTGCACCACTTGGCATGCAGAACCGAAAACGTAAGCTTTCTTGACAAATTTTTAATCAAAAGAATGCACGTCTGCTAATGCACTACATAAACATCTGTCTTACAAGTCATTGAGTCAAAAATTCAGCATAAAGGCTTATGTATGCCTGTACCTGTGGGGTGACATGAGTTCCTTGTTGCCTTTGCAGTTTCCAGTGTGCCAGGTGTTTTCTAGAAAAAAAAGGCACTGTCATCATAAAACGTATTCTCAATTCCAGAAGAAAAATTTGAAGGTGCCCTGCCACATGGATTTCATTACTTTGTGGTAATGTCTGAAGTTCTACCATGGACTCTGTAACATTTTGTTGTGGAAAAAATACCTTGGTTACCTTGTTTCAAGCCATTCTAGCGTGGTATAGAAAGCCTGCAGGAAGACTCAGCTCGATTTGTGCCAGGTCTCATTAATGTTCATTCTGATTGGCTAAAAGCAGCATGTTTTGTATTGGTGACAGAGGAAACGGTACAGAGCAGATCTATCACAAAAGGTACTAACAAAAACCAAGGAAATAAGACTTGTGGTTGCCATGTGGTTCTTGGAGAGCGGTGAAATGGTGCAGTGATATCAGAGGAAGGAGCAGAGACAGTTGGGCTGTGGGAGGATGAGCCTGGAGCAAGCCTGCTGCCAACTGGTGCACACTCACTCTTCTGATGTGGATGGCAATTATTCACACACTGCAACGCGTGTGCAGTATATAGTCGTTATGATAAATGATGGATAAGGTATATATATATATATATACTGGAAATATATTGTGTAGCACGTGTCATCTGTCAGGCTGGATACCAGAAGAGAAAAGTGATGTCTGCTTCATGGAGAATGACTTGGGAGCGATGATATTAATTATGGCTGGCTGATGGTAAATGTGAGAGAAGCCGGGGTGATGAACTGAATAATCTGTATGGATTTTTTTACACCCCCATATTCTCACTGGATCATGTTGGCTTCTCTGCTCTAATCTGCACACTCCTCTCTTATTTCCCATCTCATCTCAACACTTGATTCTTATCTTACCCGCCAACCTAACCTACCACCCCCGCCCAAAGGGTGAGGTAATAGTAAACATAGATGTGTAGCTTTGAACATCCACATAACTGCATCTACATCTAACTGTAGTATTTAAGTGAAACAGGTTTATGTTAAAAAAAAACAGGCTTTACTATCTAGTCGCCCAGTTGTTACATGTATGTGGTAATTATATTTCAGTAAGAAGCTTCCCTGCTTTCTGCTCTGAATGAAAACAAAAAGTGTTCTGAAAGACACGACTGCTTGCTTGGCTTGATGTGCTCAGCTTGTCAGTCTTGACAGATTTTGTGCCTAAACTAGCGACCGTATATTGTCTTGTCACATGATCAAATAGAGACTTGACATTGGACAACATTTTACATTACATTACATGTCATTTAGCTGACGCTTTTATCCAAAGCGACTTCCACTTAAGTGCTTTCAACCCTGAAGGTGCAAACTCCAGACAACAAGTAGTATGTGCAAGTACATTCACTTTAAATAAGCACAACTACAAAGAGCCATATGAAAGTGCAGCAACTTTATTTATTTTATTTTTTCTTCATGTTTATCCGAGGTGTAGTCGGAAGAGATGTGTTTTTAGCCGGTGGAAAATGCGTAGGCTCTCGGCCATCCTGATGTCAATAGGGAGCTCATTCCACCATTTGGGAGCCAGGACAGCAAACAGTTGGGATTTCGATGAGTGATTAGTTGTCCCTCACTGTGAGGGGGCAGCAAGCAGGTTGGCTGATGCAGAGCGAAGTGGGCGGGTTGGGGTATAGATTTTGACCATGTCTTGGATGTAAGCTGGGACTGATCTGTTTGTGGCCCTGTATGCAAGTACTAGTGTCTTGAAGCGGATACGGGCAGCAACTGGTAACCAGTGAAGAGAGCGGAGGAGCGGTGTAGTGTGAACTTGGGGAGGTTGAAGACAAGCCGAGCTGCTGCGTTCTGAATGAGCTGCAGGGGCCGGATGGCACATGCAGGCAGGCCAATCAGGAGGGAGTTGCAGTAGTCTAGACATGAAATGACTAGAGCCTGAACCAGAACCTGAGCCATACAGACTACCCAGCAACCATCATTGCATATCTGCATATGAAAAAAGATACCAAAATTATTTATTTAATTACATAGTTTCTTTTAGATTGCTACTGACTATTTTACCCAAAAAAAAGCCATGACTCTCTTTACAGCACCTCCCCCCCTATATATAGTATATGCTTCTCATACAGACGCCCATGAGTATGTCCATGATAAACGTTATTTAGCATTTTTTTTGCACAGTACCTCAAATGATGAAAAAACATGATTCTAAATCAAGTTTTCTGTACCTTTAAATTACAGTTTCAGCTAGAATATATTTAAGAGCCTACACAACATAAATGGATTTTCAAGGTAAAGTATAGCAGAAACAGTCAGATCAAAGCGCTTGGTTTGATTATTCAGAAGGATTAAGATACTGAATTCCATCTGGAGAGCAAAGTAAACACCCGTCCAAATGTACTAGATCTATGGTATATACGTGTAGATGTTGATGTGCTTGGAAGGGTCTAAGACCATGGCGTGTCGTAATGCATCTGTTTCGTTTCAGCATTCCACAACATGACATGACAAATCTCTCACAGCCATAAAGGTCACGTATAATTCATTTGTCGTTGTCAGCCCTGATGTCACACGCTCTCACAGTGAACGTTGGAGAGAAAGAGAGTGTGAAAAATGTGTTGAAATTAATGAATCAATAAGAAAGCAAAGCCAGTTCACGGGGTGACATTGTTTTAACAAGCAGCATTCTTCAGTTGTGTTTACAGCTTTCACCCAGAGGAGCTGCAGCCGGAGCTGGAGCTAGCCTTGTTGAGCCAGAGCCCCATCAGGCTTATAGGAATATTTATAGTCCTATTCACTAACACAGTCCAACTTGCTGCACTTGTCTCACAGAACATTAAGTGACAAGCAGCACAGTTATTTAAAGTGAATTATGCCTTGCAAATTGATCCATGTAACTCCTATTTAAAGTTTATTACGTTGCCAATATCCAACTGGCTACAAATCTGCTCTGCGACTCACTAATCAGGATGGAAAGAGTTGTTTTTTCTTTTCTTTGAAGGTTAATGATGCAATGATATGTTTCACATCTTCTAATGATGGGATGTCCTGTCACTGCATCATGTTTGAGGGCCATCTCTTGAGACTACACATCAATAACACAAAGTCTGCATTACAAACTGGGGGTGTGGAGTTTTAAAGATGTCTGACAAATAGATTCTAGGGAAATGTAGGATCCAGCAGTTTTGTAGTGTGTCTCAATTCGGAGACTTCTGTGAGAGCACTTACATGTAGTGCACTGTGCATATTTTTGCAAGTGCATACATTTCAACAGGGTAGTATTGTCTCACATCGCTCGCCGCCGTTAGGCACTGACTGTTCAATCAGTGGTGCCTGCAGGATTCTATTTTATAGTACGCACAAAGAACGCCTGCCCGCTGGAGCAGTTTGCTGCGGCAGAAATCAGCTGTTCTTATAATACACTGTTCCAAATTATTATGCAAATGATATTTTACACAGATTTTCCTAAATAGTTGATGCAAATTATATAATATATATATATATATATATATATATATATATATATATATATATATATATATATATATATACATATATACATATATATGTTCAATGAAATTCGACTTATACCCGGTTGGTGACTTGAAAATAATATTATATATATATATATATATATATATATATATATATATATATATATATATATATATATATATATAATTTTCAAGTCACCAACCGGGTATAAGTCGAGTTTCATTGAACATACCACCCAATGAAAACAGTATTTTTTTCAAAAATAAAAAACTCAAAATGCACTGTTCCACATTATTATGCATAACTGAGTTTCAAAATATTGTATAGGTTGTAAAGAACTGAAAATGGTTATTTGCTGTATTTGCAACATTAGGAGGTCATATTTACTGGAATCAAAATCTATTTCAATCAAACACATCTACACACCAGGGCAAGCTACATGAAGAGATTTGTGGCTGATTCAGAGCACACACGGGTTTGTGCAGATAAAGGCATAATGAGGAAGGTTTCTGCCAAACAAATGCATCGGATTAAGAGAGCAGCTGCTAAAATGCCATTACAAAGCAGCAAACAGGTATTTGAAGCTGCTTGTGCATAAACCTACTATTCTGCCACCCCTAACTAATGCTCACAAGCAGAAACGGTTGCCGTGGGCCCAGAAATACATGAAGACTAATTTTCAAACAGTCTTGTTTACTGATGAGTGCCGTGCAACCCTGGATGGTCCAGATGGATGGAGTAGTGGATGGTTGGTGGATGGCCACCATGTCCCAATAAGGCTGCACCGTCAACAAGGAGTCATGTTTTGGTCCGGAATCACGGGGAGAGAGCTGGTAGGCCCCTTGAAGGGGTGAAAATGACCTCGGCAAAGTATGTCGAGTTTCTGACTGACCACTTTCTTCCATGGTACAAAAAGAAGACCCATGTCTTCTGTAGAAAAATCATCTTCATGCATGACAATGCACCATCTCATGCTGCAAAGAATACCTTTGTGTCGTAGGCTGCTATGGGCATAAAAGGAGAGAAACTCATAGTGTGGCCCCCATCCTCCCCTGACTTTAACCCTATTGAGAACCTTTGGAGCATCCTCAATCAAAAGATCTATGAGGGTGGGAGGCAGTTTGCATCAAAACAGCAGCTCTGGGAGGCTATTCTGACATCCTGCAAAGGAATTCAAGCAGAAATTCTCCATAAACTCACAAGTTCAATGGATGCAAGAATTGTGAAGGTGATTTTAAAGGTGTCCTATGTTAACATGTAACTTGCCCTGTTAAGATGTGTTTGATGGAAATAGCTTTTGATTTCAGTAAAAATGACCATTTTCAGTTATTTACAACCTATAAAATGCTTTGAAACTCAGTTGTGCATAATAATGTGGAACAGTGCATTTTGAATTTTTGGTTTTAGAAAGAATACTGTTTTCATTGGGTGGTTTGTTCAATGAAATTCGACTTATACCCTAATGGTTGGTGACCTGAAAATTATATATTTTCAAGTTATATATATATATATATATATATATATATATATATATATATATATATATATATATATATATATTGAGGGTGAGTAGTGTCCACCAATCCATTCTCAACATTTTGACCGCTATGAGTGCAGCATCCGGTTACTCACATTGCACTGCGTGTGGCCACACTTCGTCAGAGTAATCACACTATGTACTCAAAGAGACAGCATTGAAGTTTGAAACTTACTACTTGGGATTAAAAGTCAGGATGTCTCAGGTGCAATTTTGACTGTTCTTGAGTCCCCCAACTTAAATGGCTTTTTTGAAGTGGTGTTGTATGACATTTCCAGCAGTAACCGCGTTATGCCAGTTCTCCCCTAATACATGAGCAGGGAAGAATGGGAAGAATGACGGAGTAACTCCGGTACAGTAGGTGGCGCTCTGCCAATGCACAACTAGCTTTCTCTTCCGGTAACACCAAAAGGCCAGTAAATTAGTAAAATTTAACAACTTTATGTTTCACTTACACACTCTTGTCACAGCGTAGGAAAGCACAGTGCCCTCGCCTGGCGACTCGCAACTTGTTCGGGTCATTGTATCTGTAACAAGTGTCGCCCAGTGTCGGGTGGAATAAGAAAGCTAACTTCGTTAGCTAAACATTAACGTTAGCCAGCGGGGCCTGCTCGGTCCCTGCTCGGTCCCTCCACTTTTTGCCGAGACACAGCGTTGACAGCCCCGGAGATGGACAATCTGTTTAGCCATCTCCCGGTGTCTGCTGCTGCCTTGGCATGGAGTAAAACTGATGGAACTCAGACTCTTTGCTGCCGATGGACCGCTGATTCGGGCAACGCCGTTTTGTTGTATGTTATCATAGCAACGACTACGACCCACAGCGCGCTGACGGATTATTTCTGGTTCAAAAACCCTTCCAGGGAAGTGGGGAGGGGCAGTTGGAGCATGTGCGGACGCTTAAACCGATCATACCCCTGTTAAGGTGTATACATGCACGATTTTAACCGGGGTATGGTGTTTGCATGGCGTTTGAGAAATCGGGGTATTGCCTTAACCCGAATATAATCATTTTTTTAAACTGCATGTAAACGCACTGAGAGTTTTACCTACAGTAGGTGATGGTTAGCACGCCAACAGTTTGGAGAAGCAGACAAGAGTACTGACACAGAATCCAAGCAATGTCCTGCTGTGGACAGGGTCAGCAGCAACACATGTTTAGCCAATTCACAAGGCCCACCAAATAAAATCCATTTCAGTTTAAGTGTACGCTATATTTGGAATATTTTCACTGCTTTACCTTGCCGTCAGACAGCCCTCTCCTCCAGTTTCATAAAGGTATCCTCTTGTCTCCACAGTAAACAACTTTTCCTCCCCGCTGTCATTATCACTCTTTTTATTTTCTTGTATTTGTTGATTAAACCGTTGAAAGTCTGACCCAAACATCTTATCTGTGGTGTAACAGAGTGCATGAATACGTTGAAAAGTCGTAGTGCCAAAGGAAAAGGCTGTCTGACTACAAGGTAAAGATTGAGCATGACACTTAAACTGATATTGAATTTTTTTAGGTGGGCCTTTTTTTTGAGGTGACCAAAGTACATTTTGCTGCTGACCCTGTCCACAGCAGCTTCCATGTCGGTACTCCTGTCTGCTTCTCCAAACTATTGGCTATCCCTTTAAAGGAACACGCAGACTTATTGGGACTTCAGCTTATTCATCGTATCCCCCAGAGTTAGATAAGTCCATACAGACCCTTCTCATTTCTGTGCGTGTTGTAACTCTGTCTGACGCACCCACCGCTAGCCTAGCTTAGCACAGATCCTGGAGGTAACCGGCTCCAACTAGCCTACTGCTCCCAATAAGTGACTAAATAACGGCAACATTTTCCTATTTACATGTTGTGATTTGTATAGTCACAGCGTGTACAAATATCAAGGTCACATGAGACACAGCCATCTTCTAACTGTATACATACTGGGAACTATATTCTCTGAAGGCAAAGCACTGCTACTTCTGCTACTTGGGCGGAGTGATTTGCTCGCAGCACCTGAGAAGCTCCGTGGTGAGGAGCAGAGAGTAACAACTCTTGTGGCTTTTGTATTTGTGTTGAACCGTCTCGGCCACCGTTCCCACCCCTCCTCCATGAAAGTCGCTGGACGACACAATCTTCTGAACATAGCCATAAAGAGAAATACAGAGAGAGTTGTGTGGAGCTGATAGTCTTAATCTGCTTTGTTGGAACTCATTTGGCAATGGCTTGAATATAACGGACGTTCATTAATATAAAAATGTTACGCACTAAAGCTTTAAAGATACGCTTGGGCTACTATGGGTAAAGTAGCCATTATGGTAGCCATACAGTTAAGCTTAAGTATTCACTGTTCCACACATACGTGATGTGTAAATAATATAATAATATCCATTAATTGATATCTATTTGACCCAGTTTACTATGCAACTTAATTGTATACAGTATATATACTAGGGGGTTCATACTCCGTTTCTCTTTCAGCTAAGGGGCATAAAACGTAAATAAAATGTTTTAATAATTACCAGGAACAGACTTCTGTTCACAGTTATGCTTATGTTGTGTTGATTACTGACTGGAGGTACCGTATTGCATAGCTGTTGGAAAGCAATAAACAACAAACTAAATGTTTCATTGAGACTGGTGGTCACTGTATTCGAGACATTTCCATTGCCTACCACATTTTAATAGGACTGAAGTTGGATGGCTGAACAATAATTGCTGGTGCTGCAGCATCAAGTAACATAAATCACAAATTTACACAGATCATGGCAAAATGACCAAACCCGGCCTGCCAAAGGGTCCAGTCAGGCCCACTGGAAGACTTTGCAAAGTGTGAAAATTGCAGAGAAGGAATTCATTCCAATTCCAAATTAGAACCTTAGAACCCTGTCGTAGCAGAAGCAACTTGTGTTTGCCAACATCAAGCTGACAATAAACTCTGTGGCAGATAAAGTTTCTGATCTTTCTGGAGTGGTTTACTGGTCTGGCCCACTTGAGATCAAATTAGGGTTATGTGGCCCATGAACTAAAATCAGTTTGACACCCCTGATCTATGTGATCCGTGATACACTGTATCGGTTTTTGACTGTATTTTGCGCCAGTAAAGACTGACGATGAAGAAAAAATGAATTTCCAAATAATCCATTCATATCAATGTAGTGTGTATATTCTGGTGGTATAGTAAAATTAACATAACTGTATTATAAACGGATTTCCTTGCGAGGAATGTGGCTATCAAACGTGTACATTTATCATTTTGGTCATAATATAATAGCAGGAGGGGCAATATTAGTAGGATATTCTTTAAGTGGAAAGTGGCCGTGGGGGTGAATATGCTTGTGTAGATCATGGATGTGTAATTAAACCGTGTAGATTCAAAACACTTCATAAACCAGTCACGTGGTACGGACGGGCAGCGAGGCTTCCGATGTCATCAATGACGTCATTTGTCTAAATGATAAAAGCCTCGATACGCGCTTCACGGATAACTTCGAGGTATTCTCGACACACACGTTCCAAAGCCTCGGCACAGAACGTAACATCACTAGTGATATGATTCAGAGCTCCGGAGCAAGTATGAACTGTCAAGCTCAACTTGGGTCTTGTTTTTGTTGACCTTGGATGTCAACACGTTCCCTTATTCAGCAATGAAGTTGATGGTCCACTGTTCTCATAACTGATAGATGTGATGGACAAAACTACAAAAACAAGACCCAAGTTGTAATAATGTGGAACCATCCTTTACTGTGCATATGGTGTAATACACACTTACACAAATACAGCACTAAAAAAGGTCTACAGTATATCAATGGTAATGTTTTTCTATGTGAGCTAAAGATAGTCTTGAAGCCATCTCAAAGAGTGATGGATAACAACTAATGGCAGCTCAACCTGCTCAGCCCGACACCTTCGAAGACATTGTGTCTCCTGGCAACAGGGTGAGTGTGTCCTGTGTGCTTTGGATACAGGAGAGACTGCCATGTTGTCTAATGATGGCAGGGAAATAGCCAGGGCTGGCCTCAGGTCTCCACGGCTGTCCAGAAGGCGTGTGAAGTTGTTTTGCATTATTGGATTTGTCTTCAGGATGTCACTGATGCGGATCCTCCACTGTGTTGCTTCCTTTCCTCCCTGGCCTCAGAGGGGACTCTATACTCCCATGGCCGGCGCAGCCAACACAGCAGCCTGTCTGTCTCACCTTTGATTCACTGTCCTCCTCGGATTTTATTAACTACATGTGTTTTGTGTGCAAAAATCTTAATTTGTAAAGTAACTAGTATCTAAAGCTGTCAGATGAATGTAGTGGAGTAAAAAGTACAATATCACATTTGTTTGTGTGTGTGTGTGTGTGTGTGTGTGTGTGTGTGTGTGTGTGTGTGTGTGTGTGTGTGTGTGTGTGTGTGTGTGTGTGTGTGTGTGTGTGTGTGTGGTGTCAGTGACAGCCAGGGGTCTTAACAAAGCATTGGAATGTGACGAGTAGAAAATGAGAATGGGTTGCAGTATTATGCATGCATATATCTGTGGTTTGCAGAAACGTACAATGCCAACATTTCCTTCTGGACACTGAGTTGAGTTGTCAGTACCTCGTTGATGCCATCGTGGTTGTGTACAGTTGCCATAGTTACAGGTGTTGTTTTCATCTATGGCAGGTTTAGCAAAAAAAAGGCATCATGATCTGTTTATTCTACTGTAGTCTACATCCACGACGTTCCACTTCCAGGATTGCTCCGATTACTCCGCCGGAAATTCCGCTGGATGTCACTCTTTTCAGTCGGATGTCCATTACCGTACCATATTCCATATTCCACCGGATCACACTTCTGTTTTCTTTGTGTTGTAATTTTAAACTCCGGTGGATTTCTGAGGACTATGGTTAACTGCAGAGATGGGAGTAAGTCACACATGGGCAAGTCACAAGCAAGTCTCAAGTCTTAACCTTCAAGTCTCAAGCAAGTCCAAGTCATTTTGTGTGACAATCAAGCAAGTCAAGTCAAGTCATAGCTTTGGTCAAGCAAGTCAAGTCAAGTCATACAAAAGTTTCCATTTTTAAACAAGCTAAAGACAGTGGTTATAACTGCTGGAGTTTTATTTGCATTTTTTCCTACTCAATATTCAAAAGACATTGCGTCCAAGCCACATATATCTGAACAGTTTAAATGTATACAGATTTAAAAAAGCACAGCCTAAAACTGATATTAGGCCAACAAAAATATCAATATGCCTCAAACATGACATCAAATCATGAAATTCATTCAAACAATTCAAGTATAATGGTTTCTAAGTCAAATAATATTCTTCAAACATGCCTCACTTTTATGGGACAGAAACACAGTTAACCTTTCCTTCTCTTGAAAAAAACATATTCTTTAAGAGTAGCTGAATCCCACCACCTTTGCATAATTTGGAGAGATTGAATAGTAGGCTATATGTTAATATTTGTCAGTGTATTTGTGAGTGAATGTGTGGTGTTTGAGAGAGAGAGTGAATGAAAAGTTATTAATATTGGTGAGTGAATGTGTGCATGTGGTGTGTGTGAGTGCAGTGTGTGTGTGTGTGTGTGTGTGTATGTGTGCCTAGCTTCATTCACATACTTCATCTGCACAACTGCGTGTGTGTCTGCATGTGTGTGTGTGAGAGAGAGAGAGAGAGAGAGAGAGCAGTTTGTTGTGTGTATGTATACAGTGTGCCTAGCTGTATTCGCTCTTACCGCCACCTTGAACAAAGAGGGGAGGGTGTGCTTATTCATGGCCCAAAACTGAAGGGAGTTCTGTTCATCACAAGCGTCCAAATAGTGGTTCAGCTGAATATGGGGACTGGAACCTGAATCTCTCCCGATTTGAAGTGTCTGATGAAATTCGCCGCGGTGGTGGTTGACGTCGGAGTATTTTGTACTGCAGACCTTGCAAACTGCCGTTCGTTTCTTCTTTGCCCTGGTCAGATGTGTAATCCTTATAGCCAAACTTTATTATTTTCGGTGCAGAGGAATCCATGACGTTAAGTAACAGCCGTAGCCAGTCTCGTTTACTGCAGGTCTGCCGCCGTGTGGCGCGTCACCATAACAACGGGCTCCCGCGCATGCAACAGCACTAAAATCGTAACGTTAACTCCTCCTCAATATCAGAGGGGGAAAATATATATTTATTAAACAGAAAATCAAGTCATTTCAAGTCATTTGACTCAAGTCTAAGTCAAGTCTCAAGTCATGAATGTCAAGTCAAAGTCAAGTCGAGTCTTTTATGAATGTTTATCAAGCAAGTCTCAAGTCCTAAAATTTGCGACTCGAGTCCCCCATGTCTGGTTAACTGCTCCTCAGATCTCTGCAGGGTAAATCCAGACAGCTAGCTAGACTATCTGTCCAATCTGAGTTTTCTGTTGCAACTTTTGAACGTACACATTTACCAAAACTAGTTCCTTCCCGAGGCTGTTTTGCAGAGGCGCCGTGGCTCCGTCCGGCACTTAGCACCGCCCAAGACGATTGTGATTGGTTTAAAGAAATGCCAATAAACCAGAACACGCTTTTCTCCCGTCCCAGAATGCTGTGTGGACTAGCCAGACCCTCCTCCGCAGTGCTGTGGAGGAAGGTCTGGCAATGTGAGACTAATACCACTGTAACATAATTGACTGCCTCTCCTCAGTAAATGGCTGTTATTCCCACACTCTGCTGTTTGAACGTAGTTGGGTACTCTCTGTCATTCTTGATCACTGTTCATTATTCCAGCTACCTGTGCTCTCTCCTGCAGAGCAGCGAATCATTTAGGAGATGGATTCACTCATCTGCTCTACTCTCTGTGTTCTCCTTCAGAAGACCTGCTAAAATGTCTGATAATATTAATGCCAATCTATCCCTATACTATGAGTTTTAAATGGTTGACAGCACATTAATCCTGCACTCATTCTTATTAATAGAGCTCAACAGTGACTGCCACTTTTTTATGGCTCCGTCTCCGGAAATGTTTTTCCCCATTGAATTGTTTCATTTATATAATTGCTTATATAAAGAGTTTTAAGTCTGGAACGGAGCCAACCAGCTACAAGATGAATAGTGAGGATAACACATTTGATTTGGCGCAAAAAACATTTTGAAAACAGCAAGAAAGGCATAGGTACAAGACCTTGTTGTACAGTTCGCGGTTTTGCGGGTATGTAAAAGGTTTCTATGGTAACAGCGAGTTGGACCAATCAGAGACGTTGCTTTTACGCTTAGGATTGTGGGTAGTGTAGTTTTTCTCCATAAGATTGCGGATAAAACATGTTTTTCTTAAAACAAGGTTGATTTCATACAGACTTCTAGCTTCTACAGGAGCAGATACCTTTGTTTCACAACCACATAGCTCGGGGTCAGTCTACCTCGGATTGTTTAGACATTATGACTGATATTCTAAATCCTTATGGAGAAAATGAATGGGATTTTTACTTCCGGAGTCGGCGGGACTGTTGAGGTCTATACCAAAACAAGTTAACTAAAAGTACCATAAGTGTTACATCCATAGACCTCTATATTGCCAAGTTAATGTAAGCTTAGCTTTTTGTTAATGTCAGTCTGTTGGTCTGCAGGTTTTTGGTAGCTTTTCCCAGCTTTTTTGTTGCAGCCTCTTGTCCTATTTTTCTTAGCATTGCGGCTGCATTTAGTTTTCATAAATCTATCCCTTCCTAGTTCACATTTTGGCATAATTTTAGTTTTGTCATAAAAAAGGGGTTTTAGTGAATATGTTTAGTCATAGTTTGTGTTGACAAAAGCTGGGCCAAAGTAAGAGAACCAGTTTGCAGACCTCGACCTTGTACATCTCAGATAAGTGTGTAAGTCGAGCACCATCTTGATTTATCTTCCACAGATAAAAGGTACCCTGTGGAGTGGTAGTGCTATGGATGTGATTAGTGGGTCCCGGTTGTGTTTCTCACATGCACACTTGTTAGACCTCAAGGATACACAAAATGACTTTAGATGAGAAACACTGAATATAAACAAAAACCTTGTGTGTTCACAAGAAAAGTCCCCACTGGCCACCTGCAATTATAATCTTTGGCTGTTGGAACATTTTGCAAATACTGGCTTTAATTAGCTTAATAGCTTAAGGAAATGTTCTTACCCGGACAGACACTTAAAACTATACAGCCAGCTGTATTGTGTGGAGCACCACCGCCCTCTTCTGACATTGTAGCCATGATATTGTCTGAACTGACTATTGACAGCGATCACAAATCCACCATTGGTAACCCTTTGCTTTTCCCTTCAAGTGAGCGACTTCTGGGTGTCCATTAGTGACTGCCAAGGGAAGCCTCATGAAGCTTCGTGAACCATTTTATTTATTTTCTGAGCCCACTAGATGGCGCTCTTGGTTCAAAGAGAAAGGCTCAAGGAATGGCAAATCAGTGTGCTTTCAACCCTTTGTTGAACAGAGAGTGCCATCTAGTGGGCTCAGAAGATAAAGAAAATGGTTCATGATTTGGCCATCACTAGTTTCCATTGAAAAGAAAATCTAACCTGGAAAACATCAGCACACAGAGAGACAGACCGGTCCTTTGATTTCTCAGCCACTGTGTGAGATGGTGGAAAAGGTTTAATTGTGAAACCATGGTGGTAGATGGCCTTCAGCCATTGGAGAGTTTTTTATTTAACCTTTATTTAAACAGGTAATCTCATTGAGATACAGGGTATCATTCTCAAAAGAGACCTGCTTGGGACAAAACACAACTGTTACTACAAGTTCCTCTCCAACTGAGATAGTTGACATGTTAAATCAGGTATCATCCAACTCACATGCCATGTAGGGCTGGGTAGGGAACCTTGATACTTTTTAGGCACCGACCTGATTGCCTCAATAGTACCAAGTATCAAAAAATGTCATTCGATGCCAAATTTCAATACCTAAGGAGTAAATATCATCAGCGACAATGAGCCAATAAGCATGCCGCATGCTTCTACCAAGATCTAATGATGCTTGTGATTGGCTGTCTAACGTCATAGAGGCATGCAGGAAAAACTATTTTACACACAGAGACGTGGCTCACGGGTGTGTGTTGTTGTATTTTGAGAGGCTTGACTACAGCATTTTTACACTTTTGTGTGAAGGAGCTGAACAAAATTATAGCCGTAATGTTGTCATTTTATTTTTGTTAAAAAGGATTTTATAAAATTGGTATCGAAAATCATTCAGGAATTGATATCGAAGTAACGGTATCGATATCACTACCGGTATCGAAACTCTTTGAACGATACCCAGCCCTAAATATATGTCAGTTTGGTGATGTGTTGATTACATAGCCAGGGTGATGAAGCACCAACCAAAAGCACAACCAAATGAAGTACAATACTCACTATGCTGACAGTATTATGTCCTGATTTACTCTGCTCTGTTGTGTGTAACTCAGTGAGTGTGAACTGACTCTGGATCATCCTGCTTATTTGCAGCAGAGGACTTTTGCAGCCAGCCCGTTCTCTGAGCCCATCATGGTGAAGCTCCACAGTGGGATGGCCCGACAAACCGAGGACTCCGAGATGCTGTGGGTGATGGGTCCCGTGCTGGCGGTCATTCTCATCATCATCATAGTCATTGCTATTCTACTCTTCAAGAGGTGAGTCTGATGGAAAAAATAGCAGACAGGTTTTGTTTTTATAACAATCTGTCCTGTTACATTCCAGAAAGGTCTAAAGGCGGATTATTGCTTCCAATTAAATCAACGCCGTGGGTACATACGTAAGGACGTGGAGATACGGACCCTACACCGGACCTTATGCCGGACCCTACCCTGTAGCCTGACGTGAACCTCTCAAAAAATGTAACTACACGCTGCGGCGACTCACGTCACTCGGCCGTGGCTTGGTAGCGTCGCATTTCCCCCTACTCATTTCCGGGTTCTCCTTCTCCATTAAAGCTTTAGTGCCTAACTCATTTTATCTTGATGAATGTCCGTTATATTCAAGTCATTGCCAATTGGCTACTAGCAACTGCGCGTGGAGAAGGGGGGGTAGGGGGGGGTGCACGATTACGGAAGGCTTGTATCATGTGGATGTGCCGACAGTTTTGTTGTCATTTCTTAGAATTCCTCATGGGGGAAACAAAAACTACGCACTTTAGCTTTAACAACATACTACTCTGTTGTCCTCTAACTGCTACTAGTACTCAGGCATTGATTGCCATTTGTGTCAGTGGTCAAATAAATAATATAAATACATACATTTCTTTCAATAACTAAATCTATAAATAATGCCTTTAATTAAAGCAAAAGACATGTGTTGCAGCGCAATGTTCCCATATTTGCTCAGTGTGGGAGTTTTTACTGCATTTTGCTGTCATCTTTCCTCTCCTTTGATCTTAAAATGGTTCACAAAGCTTCAGGAGGCTTCATTTGGCCATCACTAGTACTACCTAGTAACACAAGGGCGTAGAGGTAGGGGGGGGTCCTTCCCCAGAACATTTTAAGCGTCAAACATTTAATTTCCTGCATTCTGGTGCATTTATGCAACAATTTCTGCCTTTTCTCCATAGATCAAGATTATTTTGAGTTTTTTTTCCCTTTGTTAGACAGTGACAGTGTATAGACAGGAAAGGGGGAGAGAGATGGAGGATGACACGCAGCAAAGGGCAGCAGGTCGGATTCGAATCCGCGCCGCTGCAAAGGACTCATGGGGTGCACGCTCTTACTGGGTGAGCTAGAGGCCGTCCCTTTCGCCATCAATTTAAGGTGCAAAGGTCTTTATGTATGTAAAGGAAATTATTCCTGTATTATTCAACAAATCTGTCAGAGAATGAGACCTTGTTAAAGCCAGAAGTTCCACATTTTAAATGAACATGAATCTATCTCTATTTTTCACGCTCCTGTTGTGTTCTTTAGCCCCCCAGTTTAGCACAAGTAGACACAATTCTTGTTTTCCATACAAGTTTTGAGTCCCCTGAACGTTTATTTTTTACCTCTTTTGGGGGATGGGTTGTATTTCGTATTTTTTGTGGGGGACAACTCTACCCCATCTACATATTGCCTCCCCCCCCCCCCCCCCGCCCTAGCATACACAGGGTCATTTTGTTTTATCTGTCATAATAAAGACAGGAATAGTGTTAGTATACCTTGAAGCAATGCATGTTCATTGTGTTCTTCCTCATATCATCTAGCTGAGCGATCATTTAGACCCAGTCCAGAGAGAGACCTGGAGCATTTTTCTTCAGCACAGCAGATGACAAGAACATTTTACAAGAGTCAGGCACCAAGAAATGGTCAGACTGGAGTAAGTACAGACAGGCATTTATTCTTGCTGTGCCGGCCTGAAGGCAAAGGCCCTCCACGGCATATGGGAGGAAGGCGCTGTGAGTTGCCCCGCGGCGCTGCCCTTCCAGGCTAACAGTTGGCCCGTGCTTCCTGTGCTTGGATCAAACATCTGGAGCTGCTGACTGGGCTGATGGGGGCTTCCATATGGCTACTGCTCTGCTCGAATGGCAACACTCATTTCGTTTTTTTCTCATTTTGCTCGTTCTCTCTTGATGTGTCAGGATTGTTTTAGTAATATTGGTACTGGAGACTCAGAGGAAAGCAACTCAAACTGAAATCACTTGGTCTTCCAAGACCAACTTGATGTTTTGCATCTTTCATTCTTATAAATCAAATATTTATTACATTGCTAGCCCACATTTTCCTGAATATATATAATGGTATTATAGATTGTTGATTGTTTTTTTGCTTAATTTTCAGTAGTTTCCATTTATTTTAGGCTGCAGAAATGATGCAACAAGTCAGTGTTTTCAGATTGGTCTGTTTTCTGCCAAGAAATTTGGGCAGTTTTGCATGTCTTTGGCTTGGAAACGTAATATTTATCTGGCAACACAGCTTGTAGTACTAATCCTACATTTCCCATGAACACCAAGTCGTGACGCGTCAGACAACCATTGGCTAGCGTGCGTGCGATCGATTACGAGCTACGCTGAAACAGAGAAGACGAACGGGACGGAGAAAAACAAACCAGAGGAGCTGATATTCAAGTAAAGTTAGTTAGGAAAAAACAAACGTGGCTAGTGGAAAATGTGATTGGCTGGCAACTTTTAAAATCTACTAGCCATGTTGGCATCAAAAAAGTTAATTTAAAGCCCTGCGCGCAGATATTACTCTCAACAATAAAGGAATATATAAGTGGCTCTTATCTGTTATTGGGATATGTGCGATGCTTTTGAAATGTCCGTAAATCCTTGCCGATGTACCCTTATCTCTAACATTTGAGCTGGCCTTAGCTAACATGGCTATTGTTTAGCTGGATAGGGTTATCGTGTTGCTTAGTTTTATACGCGCCGGTTCCATTCTTTCCCTCTCCCTATGTTTTGATTCATGCTCGCAGCTGCCTATACAACTCTCGATTGTTGAATTGGTGCGCGAAGAGGAATATCTGCGCTTGTGAGCATGTTTTAATGTGCTCGCAAGTTATGAAATAAACATGGCGCCATACAGATTTTTTCAGGGATATTCACAAAGAAACCTGCAATGGGCAGATACATAATAATTTCCTCGGAAAGATCCAGAAACAAAGATTTGGCTTGTAGCTTTCCACATGGACAGAAATACACTACTAGAGCAGATCAGAGGGTTACGTGTGTGTGTGGAGAACATTTCACTATGCCTTCGCTGCAACAGAGTCAGTGGGGAACACAAAGAGGAAATTGAATTCTAGAAAAATTCTAAACCTCATTTTAACCTTAGCTGAATTTAGAAATGAGGACTGAGGATTGTGTTCCCATCTTTCACAGTGTAGTTGTTGCTAGGAAGGGATGTCAATATGGAGAGAAGAAATCATTACATGGATGAGAGATGAGATTGTGAGTAGCTATTGTATAAACGTGAAAACATGCAAACCTATCCTTGAAGACCACATTTCTTACGAACCCTATTGCTTATTTTCTCTCCTCCCTTATCCTGGTACATTTTATTATATGAAGAGATATACACCATTGCATTTTAATGCATTTATTTATGTGGCATGTTCAAGCTTAAAAAACGGTTTTAAGTTGGCAACAAGATACTTGCACAGTGCACAAAGTGGACATACAGAGAAATGAGTCAAGAGGACTGAGTTTGGTTAGTTTAAAGGGGACTGTATGTGAAAACACCCTTAGTATCAGTAAGAAGCGACCACCAACATCACAAATTTCCCACTGATCATATCATTCTAAATAGCAATAAAAGATGTGTGTAAGCTGAAGATCTCAGACACTGGAAGGAGAAGCTGCTCAGCTGGCTGTGGATCAGATAAAGAGTGAAGGGAGGGGAAGGAGCAATAAGTTAGGTGCTGTAATATGCTCTGTCAGGTGCACTTCTCGTCCACTGTGACTCTGTGTGGTATCCCTGCTGCTGACAACTTGTAAATGAATCCTTTCTCTCTCTCTGCTCCCTTGTTCACTGTCTGCCTGCTTACTGTGGACGCAGCAAACAAGAAAGGTTAGTGCCTCTGTCTGTTCTTACAGCATTTCCCCATTCTTTTAACTTGCTCCACTAGCTCTTTCCATTTGTCTACCCTTCCCTTTTATCCTTCCCCTTTACTTCCAATTTCTCAAACACATTCAAAGAACTTATCCTCAACATTCTTAGGCTACATTTACACTGCTACGTTTTGATTTAAAAAGGAATATCTTTTGCTACGTTTCCCCCTCTCATTCCTCCTGCTCTGGCGTTTCCGAGCCCCTAAACCGGAGACATTTGGAAACACTTCTGCCCCGTTTTGGTTTGGAATCTGCGGGGCTGTGTTGCAGTCTCAACAGCTGCAAACAGAGACCTTTGGCAACACCGACACTGACGCCAATGTTTGTCCTCCTGATTGGGTCTTATCGGTCACGACGTCTCGTTCTCTGAGACTAAGGGCGTGTTCCAGGCAACCCGTAACTCGTGTTCTCAAAACTTTCTACCCGTGAAAGTGCCCTAGAACGGCAGTCAAACCAGTAACTTACTACTCGTGAACTCGTACCATATCATTGTACTCCCAGTTACAGTTTTGACATCACACACACATAAACAACAATGTCGACCCTGTTTAAATATGCAACGTAAAGTAATTCCACACATTGTAATCAAAACAATACACATACGATTGTGTACTACTAAAGTCTATGTTTATTAAATGAAGCCCAAAATATGTTGCCGACTAGACTAGCTAGTATCAGCTAATGCTAGCTAATATCAACGGTAGGTAGCTGCTAGCTAATGCTAATGCTAGCAAGATGGGTTTGTGGTGACTTTGACTGGAGCGCTACCAAGTCGTAACTTGTGACTTAAAGTCGTAACTTACGGGCTGAAAAGTGTGTCTGGAATGCAGCATAAGCTACTAACGTTACCATGGCAACTACCAGCAGCATGCAGCATCTGCAGCAAATACTGCATGTGTATCTTTCAAGCCCTACATGTTTCTATGTCCTCCTATTGTTCAGTGTCAATCCCAATTCCTAATTTGTTATAATTGTTTTATGATCCATGTGTAGAGCATGATATTTATTGAGGAGACAGTGAATGAGGGGACACATAAATAATAATAATAATAATAATAATGCTTTTTATTTAGACACTTTACAGTTATCATCTGTTGCTTTTATTTAAGGGAGACAACATACATAGCTTTCCACTTTTAAAAAGAGTGAATGAGGCGAATCATGTTTTATTTTAAGTTTTTCAAATTATTTTATGCCTTTATTACCTATGACTACAATTGTATTTTATATTTCACATGGCAAATTGATTGATTGAGTGATTGATTGATTGATTGATTGATTGATTGATTGATTTTTCCAAGTATATCTAATCCTTTCTGACTAAAAGGACTAGTAGTACGGTATACGTGTTTACTGCTGTCTGTGTTGTATTTCAAATTGTATTTAATGCCATTTAAACTGCATGTATTTCTAATGTATTTTATTTTCTAGCCCTCCTTTCCTTTTCCCTAAGTGGCTTAGCCACTTGTCAAGCCATTGTAAATAAGAACCTGTTCTTAATGACTTACCTGAAAAAGGTGAAATCAAAATAAAACAAATTAGTGAGCACAGCGGTATGCACATCAACACTTATTCCATGACCAGAACATTCTGTGAGGCAGAATAAAACAAGTAGCCTGCGTGTTTGTTGCATGCAGCATCACGTGCCCTCAGATCTGTCCCGCTACCGCCATTAGCCAACTCTGTCCACGCCAGGCTGGTTCACCAATTGCTTAACCTGTTTGTTTACACACAGTCATATGGGGAAAATTAGGGATTTTAATAAGCATTTCCTAAATCTGGACCCCCCACGTTAAATCCAGCTGTGGTAATACTCAAGTAGGCACTAGATATAAAAGTGGCAGCCTGCTTTAACACACTGTAAAAAGTCACAGCTTTTTATGACTCAAGGGAGATGAAATCCTTTATTGTTTTGAATGTACTCCAACAACAGCATCATTTATCTGTCTGTCCTATTTCATATATATATATATATGTATATATATATTAAGGCTGTCGAAATAACGCGTTAATTTCGATTAATTAATCTGAGAAAAATGAGTGCGTTAAAAAAATGAATCGCAATTAATCCATTCCATATTGACCTTTCACCCGGAGCCGTTCTAAACACTATACAACTGTAAAATGAAGGAGGCAGACCATGGATGTAGCCTATTAAGAGAACAGAGTGCGCAGAACAGAAACATTGCTGGCTAGTTAACAGCTTAACAACTCAACAGCAGGTAACGTTAGCCTCCTGCTAGCTAGTAGCTGGATTAAACACGATTAAAATGCTGCTGACAGCTAACGCTAAAGTTTGACTGTGTTTCTGCTGTTGTTTTTTTTAACTTTAATGTCACTAATGATGATTATTCATTTGAATTGAAACATTTAAAATACTTTCACAGCAAAAATGATGTATGTGATTAATTTAGATTAATTAATCACAGAGTCAGCAATTAATTCGATTACATTTTTTAATCGATTGACAGCCCTAATATATATGATTCCTAACCACCATCTAATGTAATGTAAAATAGGTTTACAGCAGCCATTAAACAGTATGAAGAGCTCCTTTAAAGGTGAACTTCGTATCTATCATGTTTTAATGTCGGATTTTCATGTTTAAATAATGAGGTAAACTTATTTCAGAAAAACTCCCTGTGAGCTAAACGTTCAGATTTCCAACTGTTCTGAACGCTCTGGTTTTCAAAAGTTTTTTCTACTCTCGGCTAAGTGTTACGCAACTCCAAGCCGGTCTTTTATGATTGCTCATCTGCTCCTGGTAGGCAGGACTAGATTGTTATTTTTTTAAGCTACTGCGCCGTTAACATTGTCGCATGTAGCAGTGATAGATGTCTGATTATCTAGTAGTTGGTTCAGAATTTTGGACAGTAGAAAGTGCTGCTATATTGTATTACTGTGCACTGCTAACTATAGTAGATGTGAGCAAACAGCTAATTTTGGCTGTCAATGTTGTGTCCGGTTGTGGCATATTTGTTTTAGAAGCTTGGAAAATGATATGTAACAGATCAACTTTAACTAAACATCACACATTTACATGTGAAATGGTACATGTAACAAGATGTGACCCATCTGATTTCATTGAAACTGCCTTATTCAATGTCAAGAATGTAAAAAAAATATCAACTGAATTTGTTCCCACTGATCTCAAAAGTGCATAAATATTTTTGTTTGGTTTATAATAGAATATTTAGGCATCTTCAGGAGCACATACATTTGCATAAACATCAGTATTGATTAAGGGAAAAAAGCATTCTACATATGTGGCTGGTATTTAGCTGGTTGAAAATTCATACTTCTTTGATTCAGGTATATTTTTATATTTAGGGATTCATCAAAAGCAATACATCGGATTATAATTTTTAAACTTACATCATGGCTTGTAATGGATGGACTTACAAATGGTTCTCTAATTATATCACTAATAACAAACTATTTATGAATGTAAATGGATGAATATATGATATGGCTGTTACTAGTGGTGTCCCACAGGCATCTGTTCTTTGACCCCTTTTATTTCTCACCCACATCAATGACTTGCCTCCTGCATCTTCATCTTTATTTCCGTTATGTTTTGCTAATGATACTGGCTTGTTTCTTTCACTTCAAAATTGTTGTTTTTTAAATAACATTATTGTTTGTTTGTTTATATTAAAAAAAGACTAATCTCCTGTCACAGTAAGATGGGGAGCAAGGATGTTATTCTCACACATTTTTTATGTTAAAGTTTAAAATGGTTTTCAATGTCTTTCTTTTGGCTCACTCTTTTATACCCAATGGGGATTCTGCATAGCGCTCCCTGTTTCAGCTTAGCATGCTGCTTGGCTGGTCCAGGGAGCATTATCACGAGCAGAGCCATTAGCAACAAGCATAACTGTATTTCCATTTGTGGCAATAAATGAAATGAACTTTGAGTTGCTTACATGGTTGCCTCCTCTCATTGCACCACTTCTTCATTCCACCAGGAAACGAACATCTCCAGCCAAGGATGAGCACATGGCGGGGGTCAAGGACTCACTGCTGGCCCACTCCTCAGACCCTGTGGAGATGAGGAGACTCAACTATCAGACACAAGGCATGGACACACGTGCACACGCACGCACGCACGCACGCACACACACACACACACACACACACACACTGTCCCTAGAACCTATAAGCTCATATTTATTCAAACTGACCCACACAAACAGTCATGCCTATAAGTAGACACTTATTGAGGTCCAAATTATCTCTCTGATGTACCCGTGGCCGTGATAATACTGACAGATATCTGCTTAGGTTTTTGTCTCTGGATGCAACTGTCCTTACCCAATAAATGATCCATAGGTTGTTTGCACACGCAGCTTATTACTAGAGTTGGTTTTCATTATTATTATTTTTTTGATACAAGTGTAAAATGATTTGAACCATTGTTTTGTCCTGACTATTTTCACACAGAACGGGAATATTTTGCTGCGATAAAGCGGCGTAATTTATTTTTATAAACAAGGCTGATTTTTCTGAGCATTCATGACACAAATAAAGACCAATCACCAATCACGTTGAGTTGTTTACTTATGAGGATCATCATACAAAAACACAGAGGCTGCTGTCCAAGCCATAGGCTCTACAGACAGTAGTCTCGCATTGCCAGACGTATCTCCACAGCGCTGCACAGGAAGGTCTGGCTAGTCCACACAGCATTCCGGGATGGGAGAAAAACTTGCTCTGGTTTATTGCCATTTCTTTAAACCAATCACAATCGTCTTGGACAGCACTAAGCGCCGGACTTAGCAAAGGTGCCTCTACAAAATAGCCTCGGGAAGGAACTTGTTTTGGTGGAACATGTGTACGTTCAAAGGTTGTTTTAGTCGTGCAACAGAAAACTCAGATTGGACAGATAGTCTAGCTAGCTGTCTGGATTTACCCTGCAGAGATCTGAGGAGCAGTTAACCATAGTCCTCAGAAATCCACCAGAGTTTAGAACGCCAACACAAAGAAAGAGGAAGGTGATGGACATCCGGCCGAAAACGAGGGACATCCAGCAGAATTTCAGGCTGCACTTGAATAATCCTGGAAATTAAATTTTGTCAATATAGACTAAGTGTAGGGACAGATCTTGGTTTGGGTTAAAATACAGAACTTTGTTAAAGTTGGGGAACCTTCAACATCGTGGTTATTATAATAAAAATGTGGTTAAGGATAGGGGACGATCGTGGTCATGCTTTGAACAAAACGTTGACTGTCGGTTGGAAACGAACAGCAGTCTCTTGTTTTAGAACCTGATATTTTGGTGATCCATCCATCAAACCTGACCTCCTCCCTACGCAGACATTGGGGCCCTATAACGTCAACTAACTTCCTCCTTTCCTCCCATCATAATTACTTTTAGTTATATGAACCACGCAGTCTGTTTCTTTTTTCTGTTCTCTGGCTATAACTCTCTCTGTTTTACTTTGTCTTTGTTTTCCTAAGTCACTCTCCTGTCAGACGTTTTCACTAATCTTTTCACCCATCCAACTACTTCTCTTATTTCTTTCTCCCACCTGTCTTTCAGTGGGAGGTTTTAAACTCATTGGGAGGTTTGTCATTGTGTTTTATCCATGTTCCTCTTCTCAATCAGATGGCTGGCATTTACCTAACTTAGCAGTGGGAGGGAATTTGGCAGATGTTGTTTACACCAACAGAAATTCAGCTCATTTGACTGCCAACCTTTGTTCCCCCTCCAGTGAAAGCTCACTGGGTGGCCTTGACGCCTCTAAAACGTCCAGTTTCCTTTAAAACTGAAGAACTAATTGCCGGTATTTTATTCACCATCAAATAGAAAATTCCAT
This sequence comes from Gymnocephalus cernua, assembly GCA_023631565.1. Taxonomy (NCBI): domain Eukaryota; kingdom Metazoa; phylum Chordata; class Actinopteri; order Perciformes; family Percidae; genus Gymnocephalus; species Gymnocephalus cernua. Next base: position 9,057,761 of record CM042432.1, read on the forward strand.
TTCTTTAGTTATAACTTTTTTAAACAGAGAATTACTCATTATATGATCATTTAAGCGCCAATGTCTACAAGAAGGATTATTATACAGTGGAATAACCGTCATGCTAATAGGACAGTGATCTGACAGGACTTGAGTTCCAATTTCTCACTCACTGATTCTATCAAAAACTCCCCTAGGCCTAGATAATAAAAAAGAATCGCTCCTGTAGAAGGACTGATGAGGGTAAGGTGATTTTTTTCTTTGTAATCAGCAGTTGGCTACATTCACATCTTGACTCAGCTCTCTGTATAGATCCTTCTGCTTGCTCACCACTCTCCCCACAGGGCCTGCTTAACTGCAAAATACACAACATCATTTAAGAAGTTAAACCCCTTAGTTTACAATTCTCTTAAGGTCTGGAAGGATATTTTACAGTTTTCCTGGAAGAAAGGATTTGTTCTCTATGTTGACGCCTGTCTCTGGGAATGGTGACTTTAATCAGTGGTGTAGCACTTCTGTCTTTAACATGTGGAAAGCTAGGGGCAATAAGGTTATTTGAGACATATTTCAAGAAGGTAGAAGCAACAGTTTGATCTCCCTAAGGAGCCCTTTTTTGGGCATTTGCAAATAGCCAACACAACAGCCTTTTTTGGGGACAAATGTGAATAAATTTCATTGATCGGAAACGTAATTTAACCATGACTTTAGGTGGTGACCTGACAAATTGACCAACATTTCCACCCCCAGAGACCCCCGCTGGCATGGCTAAGGTCGCGTTCAGACTGCCTGTGTCAGCCGTTCGACATTCCGGCAAAAACGCAGGTCTTTCCAATTATTTTGAATGGGGGTAGTGCATTAAGGCTGCGCCGTGGGTTGGCGCAGGGGGGGACACGCAAAAAGACGCAGCAGGCCTGCAGTGAAAAGTTGAGACTGACTCAACTTTTGGAGAAACGCAACTCCACGTCACGCCGCGGTGGCCAATCATGTAACCAGAGATCAGACTTGTCAGTGTGTTTTGAGCTATGGTCTGAGGCAGTGTGAGAGTCCCGTACAGGAAACAGGAAACATCACTGCCTCTGGTGGATCATCAAGACTATTGGTCCTCCTAGTTGTCAATCATTCTGGGATATGTTTACGTGACAGATCAGCGAGCAGACGGCCACGGCGTCCGACCATAGACAGTATATAAAAGCCTCCGACCGCTGCCCCCCTGCTCTCGGCGATAGCTTGTTTGTTGGCCTGTAGCATGCTAACGTTAGCTATAGAGATGCTTGTCGTAAATAGATTTCCACTTACCGGTGGCGAGTCTGACATAGTGGAAAAAGTGCATATCTTCTTTTGGAAAGTAGGCTTGTAGAGCCATGCCGACAGCAACTTGTAAACAGAGCGTGCACGAGGAGAACTAGGCTCGTGCATGCTCTCTCGTGCACACGTTTAACAGGCGTTCCCTCTCGGGAGCAGGTAGGGTGTTGCGCATGTGCAATTTTTCAAAAAGTGGAGAGGGCGGTTCTTTTCTAAAATTTGAGAAAATCCTCCGTTATACCTTTAAAACACCAAACACAAGCACTACACTGCCTGGGAGTTTGTGGAATAGCTGAATGATTCCTACAACAACAAATCTCTCGCTATGTCTCGCTCGTCTCTTTCTCTCTCTCTCTCCTGTGAAATAAAGCTGCCTTCAAGTGCGGTCGAAAACGACGAGATCTATAAACGAGCTGACGGAAAACATGAATTGTGAAATATAAAGTCTACTTGAGCTTTTTTTTGGGAGGGGGGGTAGGAACACAACAGGATATCACACAAATGGGCCGTTTCATTGACACTCCCCCTGCTGCACCACCCTGCAGAAAATCGCTGGATCGCCTATTTTGGTGTTAATGCCCTGTAACAACTGAAGCCACTTCATATGTGCTCGGATGCAATGAATATTAAGAGATATTTTACAGATAAAGTTGCATCACAGTGCAGAGCACAAAACAGATCCATGTGTTCTTTTCATTTCTCTGTCTTCTCCTAACTGACCCCTGTTCTGTTTGTTTTGCCTGGTCTTTCCCCCACAGGTTCCAGTGGCCTCAGTTGCCCGAATACTCCAAGTTAGTTTTTTATCCCTCTTGTGTTTTACTGATTTCCTCCATCCCCACCTCCTTCCCTTTCTTTTTACATAGCACCCATTTGAACTAGAGCCCTTTTATTAAACTCCATATACTTCCCTCATGATCTGTCCATGTCATTAAAACTGAGATTTGAAATGAAATACAGTAGAAAGACAGAGATATATAGAAACAAATGTCAGTGTAAGATGCTGTAGGTACTCTTAACGCCTCCAACCACCCGTGTGGCACTTTCACACTCACTTATGGCTTAATGGGATTTCTTTAACCAATCAGCATGCTCCTTGAGGCTCACCTCACCAGTGTGGTTATGACATGCTGTTGAAGAGCTGCACAGTCATACATCATCCCTCTGCTCAGCACACAGCACCCTCACTGTCACCCCATATCACTATGACCAGTTAGCTCTGAGCCTTCAACATGCATCTGCACTCTGGTGCGTGCGTGCATGCATGTGTATGTGCGTGCGTCAAATTTTACCAGACACTCAATAGATCACCATCGTTTTTTGGGCTGTGGAGTGAAGCAACCAGACACTTGCATATTGTACCAGTTGATGTTAGTTGATGGTGCTAATTTTGGACCCTGTGTGTGTGTGTGTGTGTGTGTGTGTGTGTGTGTGTGTGTGTGTGTGTGTGTGTGTGTGTGTGTGTGTGTGTGTGTGTGTGTGTGTGTGTGTGTGTGTGTGTCACCTCTCCCTGCAGGGATGAGGGAACATCCTCCCATCACTGTCTGTGACCTGGCGGACTACATAGAGAGACTCAAGGCCAATGACGGTCTGCGCTTCTCTCAGGAGTACGAGGTAACTTCCTGCTCTTATACATGGAGTGAAAGAAAAGTTCTCTCAGGTCCACTTCAATGACCAAGGTAAAAAAAAAAAAACTTTGTTTTAACACTAAGCTAGACAAAAAGCAGACATACTTAATTAATTCAGGACATACTAAAAGTTTTATTGATTAGAGAAAATAATATATATCAGGGCAGAATGAAGCTGCCCTCCACTGCCCGCGAACAAGTCAGCTCAGCTTTTACCACGCTGTATCCATAATGTCAGATAGTTGTTGTTCAATTGGATGCACAAACCAAAGAGAGACAAGGCTGTGTTTCTACAGAATCCCATCTCAGAATGAAAACCAAGAGAGGAGCATATTGTGGATTTGTGCAATTATACATGCTGCATCAGACTAACGTTAACGCTACCATGCAAGCAACGACTCCAGTCAAGCTAACTGTATCGCCCATCTCCATGGTCAAACCATCTAATTTCATTTAAATATTTTTTCAGACAATTGCATTGTGTGCAGCATTACAGTGTCTGCTCTGCCCTGAAAACTATGAATTTACCCTACAGGTTTATTTTTCATTTTCCCATGCATCTGTAAAATCAACATTCTATTTTCTCACTAAAATACCTCACATATTCCAGGCCTGATGTTTCTACTCATGTATCGAGCTGGCTCACTATTGCAGAGTTAAGTTCAGCATTGGTTATTTTTAAAAGGATGCTGCTAAGTATGCTTAAATCTCTGCCTCCTTTCCGAGAATAATATGTATAAAGCACTGCCTTTACCTACTGTAAAAGCCAGTGAGGGATTATGGTTTGTTGATGTCCTACAATGGAAGGTAATTTGCATTTAAAGTGGTGACTTTCCAGCGGATAAACCAGGACAGATGGGTGCACTGTTTATGTACCCTAGAAGGAAGAGGGCATATAAATTATGAAACAGCAGCTGCATTAACTTTTCTACCTTTCCAAGTTGTTTTCTTACCCAATATGGTGAAATGGAGGGAACTTTGTGGAGACAGGTTGTTGCGTTTGCCAAACAAGATAACATTCAATTCAGTTTAGAATATTTCTTCGAACAAAATATGTCAAAATATTTGGATGGAAAATTAAAAATGGAAATGTTTGGTATTGGATGATACTAAGCCACATATCCAATGACAGGAGGGCTGACTTGTATTTACTAGTTAATAATTAAAATGATTATCTGATTATTATTACATACTGTTGTTTTGTAAACCAAAAACATACCAGAAACTGCTGTCTCAATGGCGGTGCCTTAAGATTCTGCCCATTAAAATTGCAAGAAGTATCGGTGACAAGGCATAACCCTGCAGAGTCCAACACCCACTGAGAACAGGATTAACTTCCTGCCAAGAATACATATATATTTATAGTTATATATATAGTTCCACTTGTACAAGGACTGGATGCCTCATAGCAACAGTCCCAGCCCCTTTATTCTCACAGCACTCTCCACAAGTCACCCTGAGAGACACCGTGATTTGCTATCTCCAAAAAAACAATGTCATAGACTGGGAGTTTTTACCCAAGGTACAAAATTGGTGCTGTTTTCAGACGAGTGCACCAACCGGTTGGTTCAGGTGGCTTCCGTCTAAATATTTGCTCTTAGTTTCTGCTAGTAATCAAGAATTAGTGATGGCCAAATGAAGCTCCACAAACCATTTTATTTATTTTCTGAGCCCACTAGATGTCGCTCTTGGTTTAAAGAAAAAGGCTCAACGAATGGCAATTCAGTGTGCTTTCAACCCTTTGTTGAACAGAGAGCGCCATCTTGGGGGGCCAGAAAATGATGAATGTGGTTAACCCTCATATTGTCCTCGGGTCAAATTTAACCCATTTTCAAAGTTTTTTTTTATATCAGAAAATATGGGACGTCGATAAAGCGCCGAAAATGTAAAAACATTTTTTTTAAACGACAAAACGTTAACAAAAAAAACAATGAAAAAAATGGTCAAAACTGCAAAAAATCAAAAAAGCGTTAAAATAAGCACCCAAAACATTGAAAAAACTGACTAAAACATTGGGAAAAAGCAGGGGAAAAACATCAGAAAAAGCAATTAAAATGCAAAACTTGGGAAAAAGTGACTGAAACATTGAGATAGGGACAACAAAAGTGTTTTTTTCATGGTTGATGGGAAGACAACACAAGGGTTAAAATAGTGCGTCATTTGGCCATGAAACCAAAAATCACAGCAGCTGATGTGTAATCTGATACCGTAGCATTTAATAAAGTTGGATCTGGAGATTGTAGATGGCCGAGGCACTAGGTCTCTCCCTCACACTCACTCACTCACTCACTCACACTCACACACACACACACACACACACACACACACACACACACACACACACACACACACACACACACACACACACACACAGACGCACACACCGTAATTAATCAAATGCCTCAAAAAGCCATCCCAGTGTAACATCTCACAATTCCAGACTTAACTAGAGGTTAATGATTATCTATGGTGCAAGAGTATTAATGAATTGTTACTTGTGTTGTCAAAACACAAGTAAACATTACTTTCCTAAGTAAGACAAAATAACATAGATGTAATGTAATGAATTCTTATTTATTTGTACACTCAACTCTTCCAGCATGTGACACACGTGCGACGGAGGGAAAAAAACAAACAAAACTGGATCGGCCCGTGGATCTGTTAATTTTTCCGATCCCCGATCCAGTTATTTTGTCAATATCGGGACCAATATCCAATCTTAATATCGGATCGGTGCACCCCTAGTTACAACATGATTGAGCTAGAAAAGCAGTTTTGTGTTTCAACCCGTTCTCACTCCCAACTCCTGAAATTCTGACGCTTGGTCAGTGTCTCTCAACACCGGATACCGACCCCTTTAACGTCTGTATGGAACGCACCGAGCAGAGCAGCAGCTCGACTGCGGCGCTGTAAGATGACGTAGTATTAGAGAGAGACAAGGGTATGAAATACCGAAAATTTTTGCATCAATAACAAACGGCAAAGGCACCTGACCAAGCATCGTTTCTTGACGTCATATTATTGCCACTTCAGTGATGCTTACGGACTTCGGCGAAGTCCTAGCCGCGTCACTGTCGTGTCAATACTGACGTTAAATCCCACCCTTGAGTGTTATATTACTTAAATAGGTATTAATAATGCCAATGCAGATATGAAACAGATCTGAGGCTCGGTTAACAGCCAAAACTAAGTTGAACTAGTGCAAACCAGCTTTTACGCATTTGATATGGCTAATAAATGGATGTAATCATTATTATGTGATGAAAAGAATTACTGTTATATATGGACTGTATGAAGTGGTCTCAAGTAGTCCCCACACTCATTCATCAGATGTAACAAGCTGTAAGATACTCTGGCAGGTCTCATTTTAAATGCAGCCATTATCAGCTTTTCATTTCAAGGCCTGCTGCTCTTACTATAGACTAATGGCTGGTAGCGCCGATGCAACAGGACACAGCAGGACATACGAGAGTGAGTGAGTGAGTGAGTGAGTGAGTGAGTGAGTGAGTGAGTGAGTGAGTGAGTGAGTGAGTGAGTGAGTGAGTGAGTGAGTGAGTGAGTGAGTGAGTGAGTGAGTGAGTGAGTGAGTGTGAGTGAGTGTGTGTGTGTGTGTGTGTGTGTGTGTGTGTCCCACTGTGATGTGACGATCATTGCAATGGGTTGTGCATGCATTCACTCCTGTTTTTCCTGATCCAGAGAAGATATCCAGATACAGATAGCAATCAAAAACATAACTGACAACACAAGTAACAATTCATTAATACTCTTGCACCATAGATAATCATTGACCTCTAGTTAAGTCTGGAATTGTGAGATGTTACACTGGGATGGCTTTTTGAGGCATTTGATTAATTACGGTGTGTGTGTGTGTGTGTGTGTGTGTGTGTGTGTGTGTGTGTGTGTGTGTGTGTGTGTGTGTGTGTGTGTGTGTGTGTGTGTGTGTGTGTGTGTGTGTGTGTGAGTGAGTGAGTGAGTGTGAGGGAGAGACCTAGTGCCTCGGCCATCTACAATCTCCAGATCCAACTTTATTAAATGCTACGGTATCAGATTACACATCAGCTGCTGTGATTTTTGGTTTCATGGCCAAATGACGCACTATTTTAACCACATTCATCATTTTCTGACCCCCCAAGATGGCGCTCTCTGTTCAACAAAGGGTTAGGAAAGTCTGGTGCCTTTAGTCTCTTCCACATGGTGGAAGGAAGGTATAAGGTGGAAGGTGTACAGTTTATTATTAATTCAACAACGGTATTGGATCAGTATCGGGTATCGACAGATACACAAAGCCCAGGCATCGGTATCAGAATCGGGACTGAAAAAGTCGGATCGGTGCATCCCTAGTTGTAACTCAGATATTTTCTGAAAAAAACAATTTTTTCCATGGATAGATTTAGCTCCTATACATCTGTGTATTTCACATGTAGCAGGCTGTTTTTAAAGCTATAGTGCGTAGTTTCTGTCTCCCACATGAGGAATTCTAAGTAATGACAACAAAACTATCAGAGCATCCACACGATACAAGCCTAGCCAAGGAGGACACGGAGGATTATAAAAACATGATGGACTCTTCAGAAGAGCTAATTATCTTCACTCGAGCTTCTGCCAGACGACACTAGTTTCTGAACATATCTATACTGAGAAATACAGAGAGAGTTGTGTGGAGCTGATAGTCTTAATTAGCTTTGTAGCAACTCATTTGGCAATGACTTGAATGTAACGGACGTACCATTATTTAAATAATGTTATGCACTAAAGCTTTAACATAGCGCCATGCCGGCACAGCTGATGTGATCCAAACATTTCCAATAACAGTCTCCAGAGCGCTGTAAAAAAAAAAAAAAAAAAAAAAAGATCTGATGAAACACTTTTTTTTTTTTTACAGAGTTTTTGATTTAACTGTAATATTGACATGCGGACTGCGGAGTTGAAATGCGAAGAAATATTTTTAGTGATCATGATGTGCTAAAATGGCTCTGGATATGCTGTCATGCTGATTTGAGCACTTTCTAATGTCTAGTTGACCAATTAGATTGCCTGGTCGGATCCACTTGTTGTATAATTGAGGATCGATAACTGTCTCTTTACAAATGAACAAATATGCTCATTGGGCCAACACAATAAACTCATTCAATTCAATTCAAGTTATCTCAAGACACTTTTCAGGTAGAGTAGGTCTAGACCACACTCTATAATTTACAAAGACCCAACAATTCCAACAATTCCCCCAAAAGCAAACATTTAGTGCAACAGTGACGAGGAAAAACTTCCTTTCAGGCTCCTGGGGGACGGCCATCTGCTGCTGCCAGTTTGGACACAGAGACACTGATACAGATATACAGATATAGAGAAATATGATTCATAATAATTATAGCAGTTTGCGTGATGAACAGTGGCTATCATAGTAACAACTCATACACTCACACACACACACACACACACACACACACACAAATGACAAACAGGAGTGGCATGTATATATATATATATATATATATATATATATATATATATATATATATATCATCCTTAATACTTGCCAATGTTCTATTTTGCTGAAGTTCCAGTTGCTCCCAAGTACCCAGTAACCCAGTCATTGGGCTGCAGTGACTTTCACTGTGAACAGTTTTTCTGGAGTGTGTTACCTGCGCAGTAGGAGTGCTAGTGTGTGTATGACAACGGGGGGTTTGAAACTTTGCTAAAGACAAACCAACAAAATCAACCAAAACCAACACAAGCTGCCTACTGAGGAATGTCTGCAACCTAAAGCTTTGCTTATGTATGGCCACTGATGGAAAGATTATCTATCCTCATTTAAGTTATGATTGCGAGAGGCAGTTTTGCTTTGATCAGTTTTTGCGATGTAATAACACTTCATTTCCAATTCTTTTTTTTTATTGTCAATCAATAACAAAACTACATTATATTTGTAATTCTGTTAAAGTCCTAGTCACATGGGAGTTAGATCACTTAAGAGTAGATTACTGTAACTCCGTGTTAGTTTACCTTTGCTAGCACCAACTACATTTCATGTTTATTAGCTACATTTATGTTGAATAATCAGGAGATTAAAGTGCTCCATCATCATTGCTATTCATTTGTACGTTAAAAGGATATTATTTTAAATAAGTAGCCAGGCACTGATTAGCCATTTGTCGAGTGTAAGACATCTTAACACTAGAACCGCCATAGTCTATTTATTGTTGTGATTAGCAAACATTGAATTATTCCATCATTGGGTTTGCTATGTTTCCTTCCTGCCCTGACTTTCCATTAATACATATTCTGCATATTCCTATAATGTCATAATGATAGAATAACGTTTAGAACGTACACACATATGCAGAGTTTTCCCTAGGTTTTTGGAAGAGTTATGTGCGCATATTTGGCAGGGCATTTGGGCGACCTCCGTCAAGACAATGTTATGTTTTTCAGTAAAGAAATACCTTGTGTCTTTTTGTTTTCTTTGGGGTTGTTTTGGGTCTCTGTGGTCTGTTTGTTGTCCTTTTTTGGTAGTTTTGCATATCTTGTTTTACATCGTTTCTGACTGTTATTATTACCAAATCTGGGTCTAAAACGTGGGAGAAGCTAGAGTAGATCATAAATAAATTATTAAATAATTAGTCTCGCATTGCCAGACCTTCCTCCACAGTGCTTTAGGATAGGAGAAAAACATGCTCTGGTTCATTGGCATTTCTTTAAACCAATCATAATCGTCCGGACGGAGCCACAGTGCCTCTGCAAAATAGTCTCGCGAAGGAACTTGTTTTGGTGGAACGTGTACATTCAAAAGTTGTTTTAGTCGTGCAACAGAAACTCAGATTGGACAGATAGTCTAGCTAGCTGTCTGGATTTACCCTGCAGAGATCTGAGGAGCAGTTAACCATAGTCCTCAGAAATCCACCAGAGTTTAGAACACCAACACAAAGAAAGAGGAAGGTGACGGAGATCCGGCCAAAAAGAAGGACATCCGGCGGAATTTCCGGCGGCAACGGAGCAATCCCGGGAGTAGAAGGTTGTGGATATAGACTAGAAAGCATTAGATAAAAATCACCATAGTTTGTATTTTTATTTAATTTAATTTAAACACTCAGAAAAGTCAATGTGATTCTCATTTGACAGGGTGAAATAGATAAGATGTAAGATAGATGAAAAGGTGTGCAGCCAATTCAGAGCCAACACGGACTCCTGTAATGTGTATTAGACATAAATGAGTTATTATTCTTAACTTAGTGAATGTGGCAGCGGGTGCTGAGTGTAAACCTGACTCTGCCATAAATAAATCCACATGCTTCACGCCCCGGCTGTTCCTCTCTCTGTGTTTACCTGCTTTGTTTTTTTGTTGGTGGAACTGCAGCTCCGTGAGCGTGATTACACTGACATACTGGGTAACTGATCTACGCGTCGGTGGAGCACATTAGCAGTAATGCGAGTGGTTTGTCAGTGCAGCGTGGTGGAAGCCTTACCTAACAGGCTGTTAAATAAGATGTGTATTCAACCTCTTTCTCCATTGTCATTATTATCAGTTGTAGACTGGAGGGCCTGAGCGGCCGCCCAGCCAGCCAGTCAGCCAGCCAGTCAGGAATAGAGGAACAGGATATTAGAGTCCTTGTCGCAGCTTCATTTTGCCTGTGTATGTGTGTGTGTATGTATACGGGTGTGGGTTTGTTTTTCCAGATGATGCAAGATAAGTAGGAGCGTGAAAGGTCAATCATGAAAAACAATCCTCAGCATGTCATATTCAGCTAAACCTGCGCCTGCATTCACAGACAGCAATCGCTGGGAGACCAATGTTGGGGATTAGGAAGGTACAGCAATTTATCAAAGATGTGTTATCAATATTAATAAAGTTACAGCAATTTATCAAAGATGTTTTATCAATATTAATAAAGTTATGAATATGTGCTTTAATAACTTTATCAAATTGACAAACAATCAAAACGGGGCACCACCTTGGAATCAGGGACCAATAACTGAACTGTGAAAATACAGATCTTAATTCATTTCATTAATTTATCTCATATTTATAAAGTGAACAGGAAGGTTGAAATTCGAGCGCTGACCTGTTCAACCAGCTGTTATTACAACATATGCACAAATAATCACAAACAACTGCTCTTTGAAGTATAATAGAATTTATTTAACTTCCAAATTATCAATTGTCAATTAAAGGTGCTCTAAGCAATGTTGGGTGACGTTACTTGTTGACGTTCAAAGTATTTTCAAACAAAACGGAAACTAGCTCACTCCTCCCTCCTCCTCATCCCGTCCCCTCCCCCTCCCTTCTGTGCTTCAGCGCACTAACCCCCCCAACCCCCACCCCCAACTCCTTCTTGTCAGTTATTGGCTGAACGCTGGAAGACTGTTTGTGTATGTTTTTGTGGGCCAGGTTGGACCACTATGTTTTTGTTGGAGTTAGTGGAGCCTGGGTTGTCTACAGAGACCGCGTTTTTTTAAAGTGTGATTAAGGGACCGGCAGCTTGTGGATAGTGAGGAGATGTTTGCTGTACGTGACAAAAAATGTTGTAGCCTTAAAAAACGTGCAACATCGCTTAGAGCACCTTTAATAGTTCTTCACTCAATAAACCTATGTACTTGGTACAACTACAATATAGGCAAAAACAAGCAAACGTGGTGCGTGTGTGTGTGCGTGCGTGCGCGAAAAAGGGACAGAGGGGGGAGATCACGTGGGTAGCTAAGCCACGCAAGATTAAGATGGTGGATGAACCACTGTGAGATTTAAGGCTCTTTGTAGATTTAGCGCAAGGCACAAAATGGCTACTCGAGGAAATACACAAACAGGCTATTTAACCCCAACTTTGCTGTGAACTGTGGGCCAGCCGTCGGCTGATCTGTGTATGTATGTGTGTGTGTGTGTGTGTGTTAGGTTAGTGTGTAAAGAGGACAGAAAAGCACACTTTAGAGGAAGACAGACACTTGGAATCTTGATTTTCAAGGAAATGATAACCAATCTTGTCGTTCACTCAGGACTCTGACCTAACTTGACGTTATGGCAGGGGTCTGAGAAGTTGTCTAACGAGGGAATGTTTATTACTCAGCCTCTTGTGGGCCAACAGCTGACTTCTCGCGGCGACAATAACCGATCCTTTTGTCCAACACAGGGCCAACACGGTCTTGTTACGTCACGGTGCCGTGGTTCAAGTGACGGGAAGGTTTATGGTGCGTTCTTTTTGCCTCGGAAGTCGGAGGTCGCAACTGGGAATGAAGTCACACACAAGTTGAATGCGTTCTTTTTGCAAGTGGGATTTTCATTGTTTTCATTAGCTCTAGCCCGGTTAGCCATTGTTAGCAATGCCAGTTTAAACAACATATACGCTGTTTTTTTGTGCATACAAACCGCGTGACAACACAGATAGAAGACAGCGCTGCATGTACAACTGATTTAGTGTGACACAAATAACACAGAAGTGCTTATAACTAGGTTACTACAGCTTTCACAACTGTCGATACAGGATTTTCAACTCGGGTACCTCGGTGGATGTACGAGTTCCGAACTCGTAAATACGAGGTCAGGGGGCGTGTTTACGGCTTTGACCTCGTAAAATACGAGTTGCGAGGCAAAAAGAACGCACCATTATTATCTTGCTTGTACAGTAACTAACTTCTCCGTGGCGGGAGACAGTAGTGTAGCATTACAGTTTCAATGTAAGCTACAGTATCAAACACAAAATATCAACAAGTACTGTGATCCAGTACATTCACAGCAATAAATTGGACTTGGTGGTCACAATCATATTAGTAGTAAGACATTTGCAACAGTAGCACTTACTAATTAATAATACATTCAGTGTAGTAACAAGTTCCAGCAATAGCAGTTGCTGACATTAATAACACATACCTATATTTCTCTGCCCAGAAACTTAAGCCTCCGTACTGTGTGTGTTCCTGTTTGTTTGGTCCACGGTAAACAAAACGGATCCATCTCACTCGTCAGCGACTCACGTGAAATCCTGGCTTCTCTCCAAAGGCAGCGAAGAACTAGTTCAGTCGACTTGAGAAGAAAAGCGGTGTCCATGTTGTCCGATTTCTCGTTTCTCTTCTGCATGAAACTGATGCACACATATTTCAACATGTTCCGAAATAGTTCACTCGTCCGGAAAATGAAACTATTTAATTAGAGTACAAACGTTTGACTGTGCTTCCAATTTAGCACGGATGCAATGGAGAGCAACGGATTGTCCTCTTTAACAACTTGCCGTTGCAGTGAGTGACCAATGTTTGTCCCTCTTTAGCAACTTTAGGTGTTGCAGTGAGTCACAATGAAAAGAGGATATCCCCGGTCACCTGGGCACGGGCCCTTGTTGCGTTTAGGGACCCCGGCCAATAGGGAATCAGAGTTCTTGAAGGTGACATGTAGGTTTGAACTAAAACCTCTGTAGTTTTTAGACCTCTTTTCTCATGGAAGCGTGAATTTGTAGGCTTTTACAGTTGCATGGAGGCTGCGTTCTCTTTGTTTGGAAAGGGCGCTCAGGCCGCATGTGAGCCATGTGGTTTCCTTTGTCTCAGAGGTCACACGCTCTGAGATCTCTTTGTTTAAAGATAGTGTTTAATCACACTGCTCGGTTCCCAACACCAATCATCAGGCAGCATAGTGAAAACCTGTCCAGCTCTTATCAGGACACACTCTACCATCACTGGAACACAGGCGTGGCTTTCCATCTCACATACTGCAATGATTTCCATTCACAAGAGTACAAACAAATAAGTAGAAAAAACTATTAAGAGAAGAATATTTCACCATCTGTTCTAATGTCATGTTTCTTTGTGTAGAAACCTAAAAAATGAGAAAAAATAAGAACTTGTGCAGTTTGGGCTGTCTGTTGTACACCTGTATTGCTCTAGCTATGGAGAAGAGACTCAAATAAAAGTAGTATGAATTATCGAAGCAAAGAAACAATAAGTGTAGAATGGTTACAAAATGACTTTGTCAATAACCCAACAAGTCCTCCAAACCATATGACAGTGACAATATGGGTTGTTTAATTCTACCCTCTGATACGAGACATACTGTATTTCACACCCTTTGCCTCTCCACAGCTGTACTCCATGAGGGTGCTTCCCAAAGAGTGCTAGTCCATGTTTGCATTCAGCGACCCAATCTCAACTGAATTATCACTATTTTATCCCCTGTCACTTTTGGCTGTATTGAGAAATAAAATCTACCACAAGTACTTATCTGTTGACTCTTGACATAGTGCTAGTGGTCCACCATCACTCAACCTAATGTATGCTACTGGGAAACATACATCCAAGGACTATTGTCCCAAAACCTTTCTCTTCCTCACTGGTTCTGTTCTTTGTTAATACCAGGTACTGAGCTGGTAGGTGAAAGGCTGGAAGGAATTTTAGGAGTGTCCAAACAGCCCTGTAACAGGGGGCTTAAAGATCATCCAGGGCTTTTCATATTATAGAGCCGCAGGCTGGGGGAGGGATGATGAATTAGTTTCTGTGTCACATTTATTGGTCTGGACTCTTCGCTCCAAGCTCTGACAGGCTTTAAAAAACAGAAAAGAATATAGGCACTGTTGTAATAAATGGTTACCTGCTTTCTCCCCCCCCCCCCCCCTCTGTGTGTCAGTCTATTGATCCAGGGCAGCAGTTCACCTGGGAGCACTCCAACCTTGAAGTCAACAAGCCAAAGAACCGCTATGCAAATGTTATTGCCTACGACCACTCCAGGGTCATCCTCACACCTGTGGATGGTAAGAGACACTCAGACATCTCAAGAGAGGCCACTTTACATACTGTAATTCTCACATAGTGGTCGGGGCCTTGATTTGCCTCAACTGCAGAGAGAACCAGACCTTTATTTAACCTTCCTATTGTCCTTGGGTTGCCCCAAAAATACATGGATTCTATACAATGCTCTTCGCACGTACAATTAATGATCACTACTTTCATTAAATTTTGGGTGTTTTATTCAATTTAATAGCATTTTAAAACAAACTGAATTGGTTTCAAAACAGTATTCTGACTAAACTTTGACATTCACACGTCTCTGATTATCTACCAACATACGCTCCTCTAATATTAGTCTGAATAATTCATAATTTCTGCTTTTTTTAACTCAAAAATTTGGTAAATGTCCGACATATGAGGTTTATTGTCCATGGATTCCAAAAATAGGTGTCATTCTAGTGGTAATAAGTTGGTGGTAGTGGTGTATGTACTGGTGGTAGGGTAAAAAAAAGCATTAAAAACGTAGAAAAAAAGCGACAAAAGTGTTGCAAAAAATATCAAAAACATCAGAAAATAGTTGCACGGTCACAAGTGCACGGTCGACTGGAATACACAAGGGTTTAAACAATGTAATATGTAATATAATGAGACAAACTTTCATTTCTGATTTCCCCTGTCATATACTGTAAGTATTTCATCCTATTTTAGTAAGAAGCCCCGCTGTTTTCTGATTGGCAACCCTATTAATTTGCTTGTTAATTTTGTCCAACTTGTGCCTTCCTGCAGGAGTTCCAGGTAGCGACTACATCAACGCCAACTACATTGATGGCTACAGGAAGCAGAATGCTTACATTGCCACACAGGGGCCGCTGCCAGAGACGCTGAGTGACTTCTGGAGGATGGTGTGGGAGCAGAGGACCTGCACCATCATTATGATGACCCGTCTGGAGGAGAAGTCACGGGTGAGAAATCATCAAAATAATAATCTCATGACAATGGCCTTGGTTGACAGTGCATTTACCAAAGGAGAGGTGCAACATGTTTTTAATGAGGACATAAATAAATAGAGCAAGTTCTGTTTTTGCATAGAATTAATTAGGGGTGTAACGATACATCGATCTGGATCGATATATCAATTCAATGATCCACGATCTGATATTATCGATGCAAGGTGAAATCTCTAAATACTTATACATATCGTCTGTCAGACATCCCTTTATTTTAGAATCCCACTTTATATGTCTGAAAGAGCTCAGTAATACATTTGTTCAATCATATTGTAGTTGCTTTTTTGAGTTGATATAAATGGAACTGTGTTAAATGGGCTCATGCATCGTCTCATATCGATGGCAGACCCGGGAATTGAATCGAATCAAAATCGTATTGTGACAGACAGCAAATATCGTGTTGTTGTCCAAAGAACTAAACATATTTTGCTCCGGCATCACTTCAGGGATTTGAGTCCTGGTCTCCCAGTTGCTGGCAATGTTCTTAACTACTACTCTATCCATTGAAACACCATGTACACTCACAGAAATATATCATCATCATCTCTTGCTGTAACTACTAATTTAAATAGTCAAGAGCTACAAGTTATTATTTTTTGAGCAACTATTGTCAGAATGAGGGCTGTCCATTCTAACAACAATAACAAAATGCAAATAGGGGTGTGCTGGGCCATATGGAGAACATCAGATATCACGATATTTTTTACCAAGAACATAGATATCGATATTGCGACGTTATGGTAGAGTTGACAGTTGGTGCTTCCACAAAATATGTTTTTACAATGAGATTTTAGATAAATAATAATCAATAATGTGGTAAACAGTTTCAAGTGAAATTATAGAGAAAAAAGAAAAGAAATTCCAGCTACGTACTGACAATGTTTACATGCATGCACAAAAATAGTGTGATGTTGTTATGAGTTGCAGGGAATTGTGGACCCAAATGCAGAGACATGCAGGCAGGCAGGAGAAGGTTTGTGCTCGAGGATTTATTGAATACAAAAAAAAACAAGGTACTCAAACAAAGAGAGTCCTGAGAGGAGCAGGCAAAAAGGCAAAGACTAAAGGAAGTCCAAAAAAGTTGAATAGCCAAAAAACAGGGTAACAGGAACGAGAACAAGGAGACAAAAACTTACACGAACAAAACAGGCAGGGAAAGGACACAAGCAGGGACGAAGGCAAACAAATGATCTGACGCAGAACAAGGGGAACACAGAGACTAAATACAAGAGGTAACGAGCAAACAAGGGACAGGTGATACAACAGGTGAGACAAATCAGGGTGGGGCAGAACAATCAGACAGGCGGGAAACACAAGACAGGAAGTAAAACTAGACAAGACAATGAAGAAAACAGAATTCAAAATAAAACAGGAAACAGAACTAAATACAAAACAGACTGCCAAAATAAGACAAAACACCAAAACCATAACAGATGTTAAACCAAATCTGCAATTCTTCAAATGATATTCCCTCAAAATGTTTCTGAGGAATTTGAGTAAGTATGTGCTTGTTATTATCAATTTAGACGACGTAATTGTAAATCACAATATCTCGATATATGATTTCATCACGATATGATTCCATTGAAAGACGATAAGTTATGGAAGTAAATCTGTTTCATCGGATTTTAAAATTAAAAAGCCATTGAATTTCTAGCACTGAATATTTATGCATTGAAATTATGTATCTGAAATGTTTGCCTCTAAATTTTATTCTTCAAATTTTCAATGACTAATTTCCACCTTTATTTTTCTAAGTTCATAAATTCAGAATCAAATATTCAACATAAAAACATTCCACGTACCAAATTCAGATGCAAAATACAATGTTTAAAATTCAACTAATATATTTTCAACTTGCTCAAATTCAACAGGCCAAATTCAGCTGGAAAATGCAATCTTTGAAATTCAGTGTAAACATCCGGGAACCCAAGGAAAAGCAATCGATTCTAGAATCTAGATTGGGACTTTACCATAGTAGCTGCAGCCAACAATTGGACACTTTTTACAACTTGCGTCTGCTATTTCACCACTAAATTCACTTTTAAGACTTTTTTTATGCAAGAAATCAACTGTGCAGAGTTTGAATATGGGCATTTTTACCAAAATTGATGGCCAATTGCACATTTGCTCCGATGTTGTCGGATTTGATAAGCTCCAGTCTGACGTGACAGCCAGCTGGTGGCTGCTGGGATCACTCGCTCGCCGGCCGACCAGTGATGCTAATTTAAAAAGAGCTACAAGTTATAATTTTTGAGCAGCTATTGTCAGAATGAGGGCTGTCCATTCTAACACACACATTATGATATTGAATTATTGCCTAGCCCTAGGTACACAAATGCAACAATGAGAGTGTCCCATACATCAGTAAACTGATGTGCTCTGAAGTGCACCAGTTCCAGTGGCGCAGACGAGTTTGGCTCAGCAACAGCATCACCCTGCTGGTGGACATGAGGTATGAGGCATTCACAGCCAGTCACATAGCAGATGAATGCTAGCAGGGCAGGGACAGTTGTCATATGAGTAATGATTACAGCCCTGTTTCACACTGTTAATAACTCCACAACCAAGGGGCAGAACTGAGTGCCACAGCAGTGAGCCATTATTATTTGTGACAGAGACCGTCAGCCCTCTGCCGGAGCCAATAACACCCGTCTGCGGTTCAACCAGAGGTGCGGCACATATTAGATAATATCTAACCTGTGGCCGAGGCAATGACTGCCGCTGATAACCAAACACAACCAGTTTGTCCACTGCTTCTGCTGATGTGAGGCACTCTTACATTACAGTGTACATGTCCTTAAGACAATACAGCTATGCAAAAGGCATGTGATTACTTTTTGAAGACAATTTTTAAAGCTTTAGTGTGTAACTTTTTTTTATATTAATGTCTGTTACATTTAAGCCATTGCCAAATGAGTTTATACAAAGCTAATGAAGACTATCAGCTCCACACAACTCTCTCACGGAAGGCTTGTATCATGTGGATGCACCGACAGTTTTGTTGTCATTACTTAGAATCCTTATTTACTGTAAGTCTACATGTTTGAGCAGTCGTCAAAAATGCAGAGCAGTGTTAGACTACGCACGACAGTAAGCATGACCGGTCCGCGCACAGTAAAGGCAAAGAGTCTGTGTTACCTGCGTTCATCTGTTATTTCTGACAATTTGATAAACAAAGATATATATTATGCTTGAGTAAATAAAACCCCAATTAACAAAACTGGTTAAAAAATGAATATTAACATTTAAATAAATCACCAGGAGAGTCCGGTACAGCCTGACTCTGGAGACAAAACTGAGATTATCTCTCATATTTATAGTTTATGTTCTGCTTGTTTAACTGTTGTTTGGTAAATTACTCCTAAACACATGTAGAGAGGATTAGAATTGCTATTTTTATTCTCAGCATTTTGGTGCTGGTGATTTTCCTTTAGGGCTGGCTAAAACCTCCTTGGGGGGCGCCAAAAATTCCTCTATGCAGTAAAAACCCTGGGTTCATACTTTGGGGAGCAACAACGCTACAACAACAACAACAAGACCATTAGCATTGGTGCGCTGTATCGTCCGACGCTCAAGTTCGGGTATCAGAATTGGTGTCGGGAAGAAAACAATGGTATCGGAACATCTCTAGTTGTGTTGAATCAATTTTGCACCAACTATCTGACACTCACACTGTCTTGACACAAGACATGGGTCCAGGTATTGTTCCAGCATTGCAGTGCTGGTTTCTATAGCTGATCATTTACAAAACCATTAACAAGCAGCTGCCACATTTTCCACTTATTAAAAATAAAAATCTCTACTACAACTTAACAACTATTGTTACTACTGCTGCCTTGAAGCAGCTACTCTCATGTTGTAGATGTAATCCTTACCCACCTGGAAAACCTGCACTTGAATGATAGCCACAAGCTACAAGCAGGTCGAAGTGTGAAATATATGAAATGGAAAAATCTATCTTGTATAAGAACTGTAGTGATAACTGGTGTCAGCAGGAGCAGTAATCACAGTCAATCAGCTGTTCTGTCAAGGTTTCTACAGGATGACCGGCAGTCAGGCATTTCAGCTTGCTGAGGCCTCATATTAGCTTTGGCTGAACCTTTGAATACATTGTTGCACGTAATGACTGTGGATTTTGTCCCCAATTTCTTACTGTGCAGTCACACTATGAACCTATCCTATGAACTCTTTTAACATACACATGACCAGTGGTGAAGTGAAGTCTTTGTAGGTGGATAGGAGGATACACAGTAGGGATGTTGAAATGAATCATTGCATCGTTGCATTGCGATGCAGACCTGGACGATTCTGCATCAATGCAGTGACAGACCATAAACGATTATTGCCTTATTTTCTTGTTGCTGCTTTTTTAGATTTTGCATTTTGTCTGCTGTCTGTTGTGTTCAGACTCTGCTACATCAATATTCAGGAGGTGACGCATCTTGATGCGTCGTGATGCATCGTGATATCGCATTGAGTCGTTGACAGGATAATCATAATCAAACCGTGACACCAGTGAAGATTCACACCCCTAATACATAGGGGCATTACTGCATGAGTACTTGAGCTACTTTTAAGTGACATTTTACTACAATAAAGTATTTTTATTTTATAGTAATGCTTTTACTGAAGTAAAGAATCTGAATACTTCCTCCACCCCTCCACCCCCTCTTTCTGGTCTTTATATCCCTGCCTCTGCTGACATATTTGTATCCCCCCCCTCAAAATGATCAATGCTACTTCACCATTAGGCCATATATTATATACTTAAAATGAAGTATTTTGTTTTCGCCGCATAGTGAACTCCGCTCCCCAGCTTGAAAGCGCAGTGTTTTATGTTAACACCACATTGTGCTATTTCATTTTGAGATTATTTTCCATTGAATATTGAAGTTCATAAATAAGTGTTTTGTTTTGTTGTGCATGATCAAAAAGCATCCCCCCGTACTGACTGACTTTCAAATTAGATAATAAAGAAAGTTATTTGGCATCCATTCTCTGGTTTTTGTTTATGTTTCAGAAAGAGTTTAACCTGAGCCAGGCCGTACAACAAAGAAACCATATCACATCCATACAGGGATAGTACAGATGTTTTGTTTTGTTGTGCATAATCAAAAAACATCCTCCCCCCCCCCCCTCTGCATTTTTCAGAAATCGTACCTTGACTATGACATATAATGTCCCCATAACTAACATTATGTCATTATGTCTAATCTTCTCCTTCTAACATAATGTCAGCATCCCTTCCACTGACGAAGCGTGCGGGTTGTAGATCGACAGCAAAAAAGGAGACATTAGTTCCTCGAGTTTGTCCTTTAAACAGCGCTTTTCACAGATGACATATGTTACCCAGAATTGTCACACAAAGGGCAGGCATTATTCACACAACAACAAGCAGTGGTGAAAGAAGTATTCAGATCCTATACTTCAGTAAAAGTACTAATGCCACACTGTAAAACACAGTAAACGTCCTGCATTGCAAATGTTACTGAAGTAAAAGTATGTAAGCATCATCAGGAAAATGTACTTGTACTAATGTACTAATATTAAAGGAAAAGTACATTTTAGTAACTAAAGCTGTCAGATTAATGTAGTGGAGTAAGGCAGCGTTCAAACTAGTGCGTTTAGACCTCGGCGGGGGTTGGCGCAGGGGGGACACGCAAAAAAAACGCAGCTGGCCTGCAGCGAAAAAGTTGAGACCGACTCAACTTTTGGAGAAACGCAACCCCACGTCACGCTGCGGTGGCCAATCATGTAACTGGAGGTCAGACTTGTCAGTGTGTTTTGAGCTATGGTTTGAGGCGGTGTGAGAGTCCCGTACAGGAAACAGGAAACATCACTGCCTCTATCGCTGCCACGGGAAAGTTTTAAAACACCAAACACAAGCACTAAACTACTGAACTACCCGGGAGTTTGTGGAATAGCTGAATGTTTCCTGCAACAACAAAGCTCTGTCTCGCTCGTCTCTTTTTTCTCTCTCTCTCTCTCCTGTGAAATAAAGCTGCCTTCAAGTGCGGTCCGAAACGCCGAGATCTATAAAGGATCTGACGGAAAACAGTTTTGTGAAATATAAAGTCTACTTGTGCTACATTGGTGGGTTACAGAACAAAACAGGACGTCACACAAATTATTTTGTTAAATGACAGTCCCCCCGCCGCACAACCCTGCGGAAAATTGCCGGATCATTTTTTTTGGTCTGAATGTAGCTTAAAAAGTACAATATTTCCATCTGAAATGTAGCAGAGTAAAAGTAGAAAGTGGCATAAAAAGAAAAAGACTCAAGTAAAGTACAAGTACCTAGGCTACATTACTTGAGTAAATGTACTTAGTTACATTCCACCACTGAAAAAACAAGAGGTCAAGAAAATGTAACCATTGGTTAAGATTGATGCTGTTGTTGAGTCTCTCAGATCTCTAGTTAACATTCTGTTGGCCTGTAACACTTAATGAGCCATGTGTGATGTGTGAGTCCAGGTGGTGGCTCTTCATTCGACTTTGACCAAAGGCCATGTGGCCCTGTACTTGGCCGCAGGCCCTGCAAAACAACCCCCATCCCCACCCCCCCACACACCCACTGACACCTGCACCAAAGGTCTGTGAAGCGTCCCCCGCAATCTGTTATGCCAAGCTCCTGTGGCCACCAGTCCCCTTCAGTCAGCACTGATGTCCACATGTAGGTTGCTTCCCCCCCCTGTCATCCTCTGTGTCCATCCATCCCACAGCCAACAGTGGAATAACAACAGCAACGCTAACAGGTCACACACTGTGTTGGACCAATTTGTTTTATGACTCAAGTCCTTTTAATCTGAAGAACCTTGTTTGAACTCCGTCTCACTTAACATTCCTTTTGCATTGCATCACAATGCTCTCAAAGTGTATGTGTAACTTCTACTTATAGTATATTTATACTACAGTATTATATTGCTTTTACTATAACTCTGGGTTCTCAGTGTTATCGAGGGGGAAGTCCAAAGAGCTCATTAAGAAACCAGTGGATGCTATAATAGAGCTAAATTAAACTCATTTTGTCTGTGAAGCAGCAGCCTAACCCACTGTACACTACCCAGCACACTCCATCCAAGAGCTCAGCTTGACTAATTACTTAAAGTGCGACTCCACAGACTTTACACATTGAAGTCTGTTTACAGGTGTTGGGAAGAACTTTTGCATATGTGAAAAAGTTGTATAAAGCCACTTGTGTCTCCAGAGGGAGCTGTGTGGAGTCTGATAAATGTCCTCAAGTGATGTCACTTGAGTCAGTGTCGGACCTTAAAGTGCGTTCCATTTACCTCGGAACTCGGAAGCTGGAGCTGGGAATGACGTAACACCTGAGTTGAATGCGTTCCATTTAGCCAGGTTAGCCATCATGCTGTTTTTTTACATACAAATAGCGTGACATGTCCACAGATAGAAGTTGGACAGGACTGTGTGTACGACTGATTTAGTGAGACACAAATAAGACAGCAGTGCTGATTAACTGTATGTTACTACAGCTTTCACTACTGGTGATGCATTTTGAGCTTGGGGTTGTCCCAGTTACGAGGTCAGAAATCCGAGGTCAGGGGGCGTGTTTCCAACTTTTACCTCGGAAAATCCGACTTTCGAGTACAAATGGAACGCACTATTAGACAACAAGTTTGAAATGAAAGAGATCTGGAGTTGTGGAAAGAAGTGAGTTCACCAGACCTCTGTATCCTCATCTCTGCTGCAGGCTAGAGGCTTCAGGCTACATTAGCTGCTCCTAGCATAGCACATCCAAA
The DNA here is from genome assembly GCA_023631565.1 of Gymnocephalus cernua. NCBI lineage: Eukaryota > Metazoa > Chordata > Actinopteri > Perciformes > Percidae > Gymnocephalus > Gymnocephalus cernua. Next base: position 9,081,134 of record CM042432.1, read on the forward strand.
CCTCAAACCAAACTGTCAGCAGTTGAGTTCCCTTGTGGGTCATGTAGGTGCCAGGTTTTGACAAGAAAGAAGGTTGGGTTCTGCTGCATCAGTTTTGATCGTTTTATGCTTTGAATCTGTCTCTTATGTCACAAAGCAGAAAACAAAACAATTTTTTTATCCATAAACATAATAACAATATTTTCTTGACTTGGTTGTCATATTCAAATGTTCTGCTTTATGCTTAAACTTCAACAATAACACTTTGGTGTGTGTCTGTGTGCAGGTGAAATGTGACCAGTACTGGCCCACTCGAGGCACAGAGACATATGGGATGATCCAGGTGACCATGCTGGACACTGTGGAGCTGGCTACGTACAGCATACGCACATTCGCCCTCTATAAGGTGGGAACTCTATATGTACACTGTGTTTACATAGACAAATACACTGGAGTGAAGAAAATGTGAAAACTGTGGCTTCCTGAGAGTTATGAATAAAAGTTACGATGCCTTTGCTGTAGATTTTATGATAAATTGTTTGCCATTGATAGTGCTATACCAGTGTACTCAGTACAGAATGTTATCATTCAATGACTCTTTGGAAAGGGTTTTATTCATGCTTTTGAGTGCTGCTCAGAATGCATTTTTACTTTTTGACCCACTGGCCAAGGGGGATTGATAGATGAAAAAATCCAGCAGCCAAGCATATTTTCTACCGGCCCAAATTATAAATTGTCTTTTTACGTCACATATATACGTATTTGTTTTAGTACATTTCATTGTGATTGATTTATCAATTAGTTACTGTGATGCATCTAACCGAAATGGAAGGAGTAACTGCCCACCGGGGAGGAAAACAACTCTCCGCTCTCCATTGACTTGTATTGCTTGAAGGTGCCTCCTCATCAATTCCACCTGCAAGCAAACGAGAAAAATGTCAAAAAGCTGCTGTGTGGTGATATTCACTACCAACAATGTTAAGAACCCATAACCCAATGATATGTCCGACGTTACGTGTGTTAGCTTAATTTACAGACAGTTAGGCTAAAACTGACGTTTGGATATTTAATTTGGTAACAAAATGTTTGCTGCACACGTAACATCAGTGCCTACCTGTGGATTCCTCATGTCTGTTTCCACTTTTGCCTCCATAAAAGGCAGAGTTGGCAGCGTATAAAAACTTGGGTTATTTACCCTGTTGTTGTATCACCACACAGCAGCCTTTAGGCATTTATCAGTTGTTTGCTAGCAGACAAAATTGACGAGTAGGAAACCTTAAAGGTATAGTGGAGGATTTTCTTTTTCCGGGTGGATCATCAAGACTATTTATCCTCCTGGTTGTCAATCATTCTGGTGATATGTTTACGTAAGGCCATCGTACGTGCTCGTCCCTAGGTAGATAAATGACAAAATGTGTGTATGTGTGCTCTAACAGAATGGCTCGAGTGAGAAGAGAGAGGTTCGACAGTTCCAGTTTATGGCCTGGCCTGACCATGGAGTGCCTGAGTATCCCACCCCAACACTGGCCTTTCTACGCAGAGTCAAGGCCTGTAATCCTCCAGATGCTGGACCCATGGTGGTCCACTGCAGGTAAGCTACCTCTTAAGGTCCTAAAACACTAGCCAGACGGTCGGCCAATTAGTTCCTCTCACACAGGCGCAGAACGTGTGTGCTACTCTTTGTGGTGTGTTCAAGTCCAATTTGTTTGCCAAGACGCAACAGTTGGCCTTCGTCAGCACTAGTTGACGCCAGGTTGGTGTGGTAGGGTTTTAACATCAACACAAAGGCCTCAGTATGATTAAAAAAAAAGTATGTGGGAACATTTTGCATAGTCTGAAATCCCCTTTCCAATGGCGTCCAACAATTTGTTTTACTTTGTGAAACAGGCAAACCAACTGTCAAGGCCACATTACGCAGTGATTGGCCAAGTGTGTTGAGATGTGGCCTGCGAGCATTTCCTCTATTTCTTCCGCGAGCGAATGTGTTAAACCAGGCAGGTAATCGCATACAGGAAGGCCACCAGTGCAGCCGGATACTTTACAAAATAAAACATATTTCAAAATAAAACACCCAGGTTTATGGTGATTCTGGCTGTCTTGACTTCTCAGCTGTGTCTACAGCGAGACACAAGATCAGGCACACGGAGAGAGAGAGACCGACGGAGGGACAGACAGATAGATTAACACACACACATACACACAGGGAGAGAGAGAGCGAGAGACGTTCTGTAGAGTGGAGAAGGACCGCTTTTTGACCGGCTCAGAGAAATACGCGTTTTTTATGAACAGCTAGGCGCACGATCAGGCAGGAATCTACGCTTCACGGCTATTCGTGGCGCTTCCTCATGTGGTGTGTTTCTGCTGTGAGAGTAGGCGGGGTTTAAACCCTTCATGTTTACAACTGAGTGCAACACTATGAATCACAGGTGCCTATATCGTGAGTTCACCTGTGGGTCATTTTGGATTTCCCATGGAAAAATCACATCAGGGAAACACTAGCATTGTTTAATGAAGATGAATAGCAGGAAAGCAGGGAATTTAACCCTAACCCCCTGAACTAAACTTGAGAGGCCACACTGGAGCAACTATGGGTCTCCCACACCAAAGGCATATGTCATATCCACTGCGCCATCACCAAGCCACAACTATATAGCTGTAGCAACTTAAAATTGCCGGTAAACAGACACCTGTGACTGTGAGTATGCCTATAACACTAACTGGATCAAAGTGTGTGTGCATAGAATTATTATCACGAAAGCATTTTTAAAAGAGACTGTCCGAAAGTGTGCGGCATTATTCCTATTTATATATGATTCATTGCTCTGACCCCCAATTTATACCGGTTGCGTAACGGCTGCGGAGCGGCTCCGGAACGTCGGCGGAGTCAATCAGTTTCCATTAAAGTCAATGTGTGTATTTCCACCCGTTGCGTAACGGATGCGTCCCGACTCCGGCACAGCTGCGGCGGTGCGGAGCCCTCCGGAGTAGATACGCAGAGCTTCTATTTTTGCCGGACGCCGGAGAGCTCCGCAGCAATTCAGCACACGGCAGATAGTGCGGGACAGGAAGTTGAGCACAGAAACACAATAAAACATCCGGTTCATTTTCAAAATAAAATACACCGTGCTCACAGCGGATCATATTTCCCTTCACTACACCTTGAAAACACAGCAAAGAGTTGTTTCCCCTTTACTCCTCTGGATGGAAACAAACTGTTGTTGGTTTTGTGGTTCTATTCTACGTGAATTTGCGAGATCTCGTGGGTCCTCATGACTGCAGCTGTCAGTCCTGGCCACAGCCGTGCTGCAAAAAATCCGGACCTGGTGTGTATTGACGGACGGCGGACCACGGAGCAGACACGCAGCGGACATTACGCACTCGGTATAAATTGGGGATGAGACTACAAAGACAGGTAAATCATCCTGCCTTCCAGTGTGTCCAATCATTGGCCTTGAGATATAAACAGTAATGTTATCAGTAATTGCATTATGTCAAAACAAAACTGAGAACTACCCAGAGGTCTTTGAAAGTTCTCATGTGTACTAGCCCAGCTGGTCTGTGGGGCTTTATACCACAAGTATCAAAAGAACAGAAAAGGCAAAGATCTGAAACTCCAGTCCAGAGTGCTCCCTCCCTGCTGTTTAACAGACCTTCACATCACTTCTTCTTTGTAGTGAGGTCAGTGATGTTCGCAATCTAGCACGGCACGCAATATTGAAGCGCTGAGGCAATACACTAGTGTCTTCTACACAACATGTGTCATGGTTAACATTTTCTTTGTTGTGATTTTTTCACTAGAAACCAAGTGTTGCTAAATTTATAAGCAAAATATAAGCACAGTAGACACATACATTATCTCTTTTAACAGATATCTGCATATGAATGCAGAATCTGTAGGCAATAGGACAAGATTTTGGTTTCTGAAGCGTTTCGTTTTTTTGAATAGGGTCAGATGCTGCTGCATAGACATTTGTGCAACAAATCTCCAGAGTACAACATCACAGCATTCATAGCTATTGCTTATTTCCAATGCCCGTCTGCGTTCGGGTTTCCGTTTGTATCCTGAGTAGTACTAATCACGTTTGAGCGGGCTTTGGTTGAATGTAGATAAACGAGAGGTGCAACGCATTGGCTGAAATGCAATCTAAGAACCCATTGGCTAACGGTTTAGCCTTTAATTTGCTTTTTTTTTTCGTATCGGCTTGCTGAAGCTCGGAAATATTGGTGGCTACCCCAGAGGCTAAATCTTTGTCAGACGGATAAGCGATGGGTTTCGATAAATGAGTCTATGTTGATTTTTCTGAACAGTGGTCATTATGGACACCTACAGTGACACCTACAGGATTTGACCTATATGTATTTTATCAGAATATGAACCCCAGAAAGAGTAGTTGTTGCCATCACACCAGCCGCAACGCCAAATCAAGCCAGGGGCGTAAAGTTTGGGGGCCAAGGCCCTTTTGCACTTCCTTGCCACCTACCTCCGCCGCCCATCTTCAAACTCGGCCTTGATTTTGATCTCAACTACACATCTGTAAAGTGTCGTAGCTGCATCTTGCACTGTGTGACGCTATCGCAGTGACAAAATCTTTCTACAGACAGATAGAAATATTAACACCTGGCAAAGTACTTTAAAACTAACTCTGTGGTAGATCTGCTACAGTAGGTGTCTCAACGACCACATTTTGCCATGATAACACACACACACACACACACACACACACACACCAGGGTTTCCCCTAGAAAAGTTGTTAGGCCCGGTGCGGCGGCAAGTATTTACTAGGGCCCAGCTGGGGCCAGTCACAGACTGATGGCAGCATTCATGTAGAGCCAAATAGTTTCTGGATAACAGAATCATGGACGGAATCGCGAAATTGAGAATAAAAAAAAGCTATAAGACAGATTCCATAGGGATCTGGAATATGACTATGTCTAAGTTTCCAACCGAGCCGCCCCACTCTAACTAGTTTAATAAATGTCTTAAAAATGCATTGCAATTTTCCCCCCAGTGGATTAGGCCTGGTCCTCCAGGCTTGCAGTACACTGGCGGAAACCCTGTGAAAACAATACCAGCTGGTAACAACAAATGCCAATAAACTATTGTGTCGACCATGTTTTGTCTGTGTGCTCCGTCAGTGCCGGTGTGGGCCGAACAGGCTGCCTCATTGTGATCGAAGCCATGCTGGAGAGGATGAAACACGAAAAGTCGGTGGACATTTACGGTCATGTGACATGTATGCGAGCTCAGAGGAATTACATGGTGCAAACAGAGGATCAGTACATATTCATCCACGAGGCCCTGCTGGAAGCTGCAACATGTGGCAACACAGAAGTCCCTGCCCGGAACCTGTACGCCCACATCCAGAAGCTCACCCAGATCCCTCCCGGAGAGAGTGTCACCGCCATGGAACTGGAGTTTAAGGTTGGTACCTTTTTTGTTTTTGATTGCTTTGTGCATGGTGAGTTTGCTCAGCTTTGATAGTCCATTTAAAGTGGAACTCCGATCACATAACTGGCTCTGCTGTGTTTGTCTTGATTGACAGACTTTGTGATGCAATGTCGCATTATGAAACAAAACGGTTGTTGTGAAAAATGGCATTGTAAAATAAAAAACAGAAGTATAATCAATTAAGGCTGCACAATTAATCACAATTTTATCGAAATCGCAATATGGACTGGTGCAATATCCTAATCGTAAGGGCAATATTTGTTAAAGGCAAAATATGTGTCAAACCATTTTTAATGAAGTATTGTGGTGCTGCTGATACGTCCCGGCCTACAAATCCTATCCTACAGACTAAAGAAAAAAATCTTTGTTTTATACAGATTTTTGCAAAAACCACACTATAATCATTTTAAAAAATTCATTAATAATGAGAAAAATGTTACAAAAATGATCATTCCTTCCAATATCACGAATCATATCGCAATCGCAGAATCAGTCAAAATAATCATAATTAGATATTTTCCTTATATCCAGCAGCTCTATACATAATCAATCCTGAGGCTAACCAGAAAACAAAGCTAAGATCTTAGAACAGGTGTATTGTGACCAAATTTGCTCTTGTACGGACTCTGGGAGCAGTATTTTTAGGCTGAGGAGGGTGTTGCAATAGTCTAAACCCAATGGTTTCCAAACTTTTCCCATCATTCTCCCTTCACCCTGAATTCCTTGGATTTGTAACTGTAAACACGCAACTAAAGGAGCCACGTTAAAATGTCATTGAAATAGCATTGCTAAGAACATGAATTCTGTGGTGTTTTCTCTTTGTTTCTGTTGTGCAAATGAAAAATTCAAGTTGATCTTTGTCCAAAGTTTTTACACTCCAAATACACAACAACGCCCTGCTTAACGAACAACAGGGAAACGTTACTTCATATTTTGGATTTGACTTGCATGTTTGCTTGATGATCACCTCCTGTTTAACTTTTTCTGTCCATCTTGTACTGTACACGTCGTTTTGCTTTCTTAATACAGTTTGCCAACCCGTGCCTCGTAGCCTTGCTAGCATCAGAGCACTCAAATCGATTTATAGACCATTTTACACAGCAGACATTTTGACTTGTCTTACCAAGAAAGGCACATGCATGTATGTTTCACTGCATCTACCTGAGACAAGAAGCCTCTAACTATACTGCAGCTATATTTTTGATATGATAAAATGTAGTTTTTGTTATGTTGTTGACTTGGCTCTGGAGCATATAAAGTCAGAATCAACAATAACAACAATTCAACGGACTAAAAGTCAGGATATCTCAGCCTCTGTTGCATCCATTTTGGCCATTAGTTTTGTTTAAATCCAAGTCTTCCAACATAATAGAAGTGCAATCCTTAATGGCTGGAGTGCCTCTTTAACGGCATGATGCAGTGAGAGCTAAGGAAGGGTGAGGATTTTTATCTTCCGCCTGTGCAACAGAGATGAACTCCTTCTCAGAGGAGGAGCTGCGCGTGCGAGAGCTTAACTTCTGAGCTTCAGACGACAGGCCGAAGGAGAGGGAGGGAGCAGAGGGAGAGAGTGATGGAGGGAAGGAGACAGGGCCGGGACAAACTGGATGTCTGACGGCCTAACGATTAGGGCCTACTGGGTTTGGTGGTTTTACATGGGATGAGCCGCAGCACTTGCACCACCCTCTACTGCTCACTCCGCACTGAGCGACACCACAGCGATTCAACACTCCGCATGCATGGGGCGGCAGGCCACAACCCGAATTATACTGCTTGTTCAAGCAAGCAGGACGGCTGTAAATCCGGACGGAGCATAATTAGGTTTTCATCCTCGACTCACTGTAAATTTCTTTCGCAAGCACTTCCCAAAATGACACTTGCCCTTGTGATGCAGAGGAATCACATTAGGGCCTGTCAGCAAAGCCAGCCCAGAAAAAAACAACTCAGTTGGGATGTTGCCATTCAAAAGTTTTATTCTCCTCGGCTTAACATGCATTGATACAGGCCTCTCTACGTCAGCTCAGAGCAAATATGTTTGTTTTGACTTGTCAATGTCTTCAGGATAGTTTTTTTTTGATTAACAATTTTTAATTTTTTAACATACAAAACTTACAACTTGCACCACCCCCCCCCCGTCATCACCACCCACCCAGACAAAAAACAAGAAAAGATGACAATAACTACAATATTCTAGACCAACCAACAAAATAGACAATAAATCATAAACCAAATGACAAGCATGCAAATGACAGCACCATAAACCCATCATACATATGTCTGCATCTATCGTCTGTCACAAAGCTTCTTAGGAGCCCTCCAGAAAGTTTAGGTACTTCCCCCATTTTCTTGTATAGACATCCAATCTGGCAAACGGTAAATATATGACATTCTTTCAAACGCCGCCAGCCTAGCCATCTCACCAGTCCACTCCTGGATTGACGGCATTCCTCCATCCTCTTAAAATAATCTGTCTGGCTATCATTGAACTAGTCTGGACCCAGCTTCTTATGTTTATCCATCCGACTTGGGATTGACCCATCTCCCAGAACAAATAATCTTGTGCTGAATGGAACCTGGGTCCCTGCAATCAGGCATCTGCAAGGCAGGACCTTATCACATTCAGGATGTGTTTTAACACAGCCCGGCATCAGGTTTATTTGAAGTCAGAGAACAAAGAGGATCAGCTCAAAGTGCATCTTTTGCATGCATTAATAAGAATGTTAGATCCCCGTGCCCTTTAACAACCTTTCCACATTCCACAAAGACTGGTTGTATTAGCTCTTTGAAAGACCAGCAGCGGACAGTGGAGACAGTGGGTGTGGTTGTGAAGCTGCAGTGAACGTGACCTCCTTTCTGTGTCCGCAGAAACTGGCCAACTCTAAAGCACATACCTCAAGATTCATCAGTGCCAACCTGCCGTGTAACAAATTCAAGAACCGCCTGGTGAACATCATGCCTTTCGAGTCCACCCGTGTCTGCCTGCAGCCAATTAGAGGGGTGGAGGGCTCCGACTACATCAACGCCAGCTTCATCGACGGATACAGGTAAATCCATGGAAACCATTTCACTGTGGTGGGTGACACACAGGGCCACCGAGAGAGATAATAGAGAGGATAATATTCTGCAAAAAAAAAATGATGTTTTGGGGGTGGTACCCTGGTCAAAAAGTAGTATACTTTAGTGTATAAGAAACATAAATTAAATACATAAAAGTTAGTACACTTAGTATACTTTTATACTTAGTATACGTTTGTTTTACTGTTTTACTGTTACTTAATTGATTGCATGAGTGCAAGTCGTACATAAGTGTCCTTTTAAAAAAAGTGTGCTACATTTCAAATACTTATACTCGTAATTCAGTGTACTTATAGAAAGTATTCTCATTTGTAAAACACTAATAGTATTCTTCGTTAAAATATATTTTGATTTCACTTCATTGGAATATATATACACTTAGTACGTTGACAAAAAATGCACTTGCATGTAAATGTATTTTAAGCTGTATTTCAGTGTACTTTGTAGAAGTATACTAAATTGCAAATACATTGTGGTCATTTGCTGTACTTATGAAAAGCATAATTATTTCCAAGTCTTTTGTAATACACTATTAGTAAGCTTTATTAAAGTAAAACTTACTGTACCGTTTCTCTGGCAGCTGACAGCAGTAAAATACAGGTGGACATGGAGTCCAGTGTTTCCCTGCCTCCCATCCTGTGTCACTTGTCAAAACAAATTGGTCTCATTGACAGGCCTGTTAATTCTCTTTTTCTCCCTCTTGTAAATGAATAGCCTGTTTGAGCAAAGTGACATGCTAGAGAAACTGATTACTACAATATTTCTACAATGCTGCTCCTATCTGTGTCCACAGGACTGTTTCACTCACAGATGTCACTTTATTCCTTTGTGCAGAGTGAAATAATGACTTTAGCCTATAACAATTTGAATACATTTAAACAAAAACTGCATTACAAACCAATGTAGTATTTACAGAAATGGCTACGTACCCTGTATTACCAGTGATACACTGGTAAGAGGTTTAGCCATGGATCCATTTAATTTAGTCTTAGTCTCAGTCTTGTGCCTAATGTCCTTGTTAGTTTTAGTCATATTTAATCATTCACATATCTTAAGTTATAATAAGTTTTAGTCGACTGAAAGTCTCGTCATTTCAGTCTAGTTTTAGTCAAAAGAATACTCAATACATCTTAGTAAAGTTTTAGTCAAAACATTTTAGTCTTTTTTTAAATAACAAATTATTTCTGAGATTATTTCTGATAACCATTTCAGTCAAACAACCGTACCCCCCCTTTTTTCGTTAACAATAATGCATGTTAATTTAGTCTTAGTCAGCGTTTTTGGACATTTGTGCAGTCTCGTCATCGTCTCGTTGTAGTCATGGAAAAAAAGGTTGTTGATGAACATATTAGTTCACTATTGCACTCGTAATGAAAGAAAAACAGAGAGCTAGAGAGAGAAGTTTAAACCCTTGCTCCTATCTCACCTCCACACAGCTGACCAATCATGGTGGGATGTGTGTGTGAATGTCGGATTGTCAGTTTTGGAAATTGTAACACTAATTCTGGCGTCGGAAAGGTGTAGGTGGGTTGCTGATGCTGTTCTAGCATCTGAAAAGCAGCTGTGATGAAGCATACTGGCAGCTTCACTACACCTGACTGGTGTCTGCCAGGAAAAAGTCCCACCACATACAGTACATCTTCCCAGAACCACAGATTGTCAGTCTTTGTGTACAGATTCCTAGTGCATTTGTTGGGGACCACTGACAGTGGCGGATTAGAAAAAGAAGAAGAAAAATATGCAAGTATCACCAGTCTAATCCGCTAAATCTATCAATCAACACTAACATTGGGAGTGTCAGTACTATGAAAAATATAAGGCAAGGCAGCTTTATTTCTACAGCACATTCAGGGCAATTCAAAGTGCTTTACATAAACATCAAGAGCGGTTAAAAAACAGATACAATACGAGAATAAAAGTTACAGTACAGCAAAAGAAACCAACAATTATTTAAAGAAAGGCAGCATCAAAAAGAAAGGTCTTCAGCCTTGATTGAAAAGAACTGGGAGTTGCCTTCAGTTTTGTGGGAGTTTGTTGCAGATATGTGGTGCATAAAAACTGAACACTGCTTCACCATCTTTAGTTCTGACTCTGGGGACAGCAAGCAGACGTGTCCCAGACCGCCTGAGAGGTCTGGATGGTTCATGATGTAGCAGCAGATCAGAAATGTATTTTGTCCCTACACCGTTCAGTGCTTTATAAACCAACAGAGCTATTTTGAAATAAATTCTTTGAGGGACAGGAAGCTATTGCTTACATTGCCCTTAAAGGTGCTGTAGGTAGGATTATGAAGATCCAGGACTTAGCCAAAAAATGTGAACCTCGACAACTTCTCAGGCCCTCCCCCCTTTGTGCTAAAGTCCAAATGTCCTAAGCCCCTCCCCCCACAAGGGAGAGCTGTGCACGACAGAGTGCGTGTGAAGAGGGGGGAAGGGGAGGAAACCCATCTGCAGCGTGTGCCTAAGCAGTGATTCACATGCAGTTAGAACCCCCCCCTGATTGGAGCATCTGAACAGGGAGCTGTGGATTTTTCAAATTGCACTACAGGCTGTGGGTTGTGCCAGAGGAGCCAGATTTTTTGTGCTTCATGTAGTTCTACTGGAACATAGGGTCAGTTTCAGCAAATATGACAGAAAGTACCTACCTACTCCATCTTTAACTTTATCTCTGTATATAAATTAAATGCATAAATTAAAAAAGACCTCCGTCACTATGCAAAAGCGAAATAAAGAGAGCGAAAGAGAGTCTGCCTGAGTTTGTAACACAACTACAAATATTAGATGTCACCACTGGTATTGTCACATGTCAGATAAATAGCCAATCCCAGGCCTCTCGGAGAAGCATTTCTTTTATTAAAGTGTAAATACTAATTGGAAATACTTTCCAGTGCTCTAGCAGAGTAAAGTCTGTGCTAATGAATCAGGACTTTCACTTGCAGCGAGGGTGGGTGTGTCTTGTTCTGGGCTGTCAGCGCCTAATGAAGTCCCCTGGGCACCTCCACCTAAGGGAGGATGGGGAAAGAGGCAGGGGTGTCCTGTAATTCCTCTTGCAGTAATTAATAGTGGAGGGAGATCCAGCACTCTCTGAGCTCAGCCTTTATAGTGTACATTGTGGATTAGGATGGATTAAGGTGATGGGGAGAGACATACCGATGATTAGTGGAGGTGTCCAATCACCTCAATGTACAGTATATCAGCTGTAGTCATTCAGCTCGGTGCCTGTCCATGGTGATGTGAGATAGAAAGTCAGTAAACAGGCATACTCCAGCTTATCACTACCTCTAGATGAGAGAATACTTGAATAGAATGGACTTCCTGCTTAAACCATGTTTGATAGCACTCTGTTATGGCTTGAATGTAATGCGACTATTAATTAAAGTGGCTATTTGTAACTTTCAGTTTGTGTCGATTCTAGCGGCCGCTTTGGACAAAAGCGGTAGTGTTTCTACCACACCTGCTGTTGTAAAGATCTGTTCTTTACGGTGCTGTATTGCACGCTGTAGATTACTGGGTTAGCGTTATGGGGAGGTCATATAGTTGCTATGCATATTTTGCTCAGACAGAAAATAATTTATTTACAATAAGAGAATAAGTTACAGATGCATCGTCGAATTTCAAGTGTTGCATACGGTAACTCAGCCTACTTTGGATGTCTCATGAGCTAAACCAAGTGTCACTATCACTGTGTCACGAGCCAAAGCATTAAGAGATTGTTGTTGCAACCAATGTAATAAAAACTTAGATTAATATAGCGCATTTCATGAAACACAACTACAGGGGGACAAGGGAAAAGAAAATAGTAGAACAACACAAACACGGACTAAAAGGAATAAAACGTCCGCGCTGAATGGAAGGGGGACGTAATTTAATGTCAGCTACTGACGTACAACCACATCGCGCATTGTAAAGTTATTTTATGAATGAAATAGACATATTACATATCTGAGGGCCAATCCGGGAATGTTTTTGAATCATTTACAATCCCGTAATTGTCTCCATCTATTGAAAGCCAGACCGAGATTGACTCTAGTTTTCGCCGATCGTTTGTCACTTTCCATTTTAGCTTTTAGTTGTTCTCCGTTTAATTTAAATTATGCTCCAGTATCAGCCATAACTACAACAGATAACGGCCCTTTGCTGCATGTCATCCCCCCCCTTTCATGTCTTCAGCTGTCCCGTAAAGGCCTAAAAGGCCCAAAAAATAATCTTAAAAAAAAATTCAATTAGGCCTATATAAAGAAAACTCCTGCTACCTTTTATCTGGCTGCGTAGGCTTTTCCGGTGTTACAAAGAAATCTGTAACCCGTCACAATGTGCGTTCTTAACTGTTTCAGACACATTAAAAAGTTACATATAGTCATTTTAAGGAAAACTTGTATCTTCTTTTTGTTGGTTTGGCCATTGTTTCTATCAGTTATCACTTTATCTAAACCATTATTTAGAGTCCAAACTGAATGTAAGTATCCCTGAAATGGCTAGGAATCCCTATTTGCTCAGGAAAACTGAGTGCACAAGTTGAAACTTGATTATCTTCCAAATTATGATAACACCTGCAAAATGTTAATGAAACAGATGCCAAACAACTCCTGTTGCTCCGAAGGGATGGATCTTTTCATTTCCTCATAATCGATTCAAAGCCATCAGATCTTTTTAAGGACATTGCTGTGGTCTTAGATCTGAGCAATTTACTTTGTGAATGCAATGCTATTATGACTGATAGATATAATGACCACAACTAGAATTATACTGAAATGAAACTTTATTCAAGATTCACTAGAATGAAAATTGGCCATCTGTGTCCACTATAATAAAACATGCTTTTACTGTAAATTGGAGGGAGCATTTTTTACTCAATCCCTAGTTCATTATGTGACATCATGTGAACATGGCTACTCATACAGACAACAGTAAACAGAGATTACAATACTCTATATTTATATTGTCAACAACAATGACCAAATTCTACTAACAAGTATTGTGTGTATCAGCCTGATGTATCTTGTTCCTCTGCCATAGAGCTCCATTGTTGTTGTCAAAAAACTGTTAAAAACACATCAGGAGGTAGTGCAGGTTGTCCAGTCATTACAGGGTTGGTGGTTCAATCCCTGGGAAAGTGTCCTTGATCGAGACACTGAACCCCAAGTTGCCTCCAATGGGCAGGCCAGCTGCAGTGAATGGGTGAATTGTTAAGCAATTTGTCTGTTAAGATAGAAAATGTTCAGTCCATTTACCTTTACCGTTGCACTGGCTGACATGTCTCATTATTACCACGAACATTATTATTATTTATTTTGACTCAGTCGTGCTGTCCCAAATGCTCACTGGACTAGAGCACCAAATGTGGATTTATCCACAGCTGAAAATACTGCTCAGCAAATGCACTGTTCCCTCCTGCCACACACAGGGGAGGGGAATCAGAAAGTATTGAGAGATGGCATAAACCATTGTTGGTTTTTGTCTTTCCTGAGGATTTGTTGACAATAGGAACAGTATGGAATAAAGCCAGCTTTGTCCTTTAAACACACTTCTTCTTTGATTTTCACTATGATATACAGCATATGTTGTTTTAACCATCAGCATAACGATATAGCAACATTAGTTGGTTAAAACAGTTTACAGTTCTGGGTGCTCTTTAGCAGCCAAACTGTTTGCTTTTGTTTGTTTGTTTGCTTGCTTGAATGCACAGAGGTCAGTAATGATGCCATTGTTATTCAACCTCCCACATCTGGTACTGGTCTAAGTTCCTCTAATCATTGTGAGCATTGGTGAGCCAGAACAGCCAGCAGGTAAAGGGACAGCCGTGCCAGAGTCCCAACAAAATACAGAAGCTTTGGTTCCTATGTTTATATTTGTTTGTTGTATTATGAAGGTTTTCAAACAATAGTTCCAATGCCTGTTGCACAGAGCTAAAACATGAGAGACGGACAAGGGAGCGGACTCGCAAACCAAAAACAGCAGTGCCTCTAGCCATCTCTGGCATGCACAAATGATAGAGCACTGATGTATACAGATAACACAACAGGAATACTCAGTATGTGTGCTGCACTGGCACTCAAGGCACTCAGGCAAACAGGCTTGACTGCATTACCCATGCCCTGTGCTGCATGCTTCAACACTGCCCCCCAGTGGGCAGGTCGGGGGTAGTTCTGGAGCCCAGAGCCGAGCTGAGCAGCTGGCATGGCATCTGTCATTTTAACAGCGCTGTTCAAAAGGGTCTGTGTTCAAGCAAAAGCATTTAAATATCAGTGCATACATTAACAACAGCTGACTCATTATATTTACTTTAAGGGGCTGTGTAATATTAAATATTTAACACTTGATTTCATTTCAGTTCATTCAACAGTTGTGGGACATCATTGCCTGGAACTAGAAGCTATTAAAGGACTGTGCTGAAGGGTGAATCTGAATGAACTCAGTTTTACTTTTGTAATATTATTGCAGGCTCATATACATAAATATGTATGACAGAAATTCTTAATGTACATTATAGGTGGATGTATATTATAGAAAGATTGCTTCATTAAAGCACGGGGGTTGAAGCTCTTTTCTAGGATTTTATTTAGATTTTCAGTTTACGTATACAAAAACTGGGCAAAGTGGGCAACTTCCCTATGGACCCAGACCCCCAAGGGCCCCAATGCCCCAATGGCCCCAGGATCACTGTATGTCAGTTGGTTTTTAATATTTTGATGGCCAAATGAAGCTTCACAAAGCTTCGTGAAGCATTTTATAGATTTTCTGAGCCTACTAGATGGTTTAAGGAAAAAAAAACTCAATCTTCCAACCCTTTGCTGAACAGAGAGCACCATCTAGTGGGCTCAAAAAACAACAAAAAAATGGTTGACAAATCTTAATTCATTTGGCTATCACCAGTAATATGCACCACTGAAATACATTGTCAATTGGCATGATAAGGACCTTAAAGCAGTAGTTTTGTTTATCTCATGCACGAAGACTCTCATGAACACACCATACTCAGCCCTGCCAATGGTTGCACACTATTCCACTGATCAAACGGTGGTGTTATTAGGCTACACCAACATATGCAACAATGTGCCAGCAAAGGCAGAGAAGAAGAGGTCTGCTAGCAAGTAGTGACGGCAAAATGAAGCCTCATGAAGCATCATGAACCGTTATCTTTATCCTCTGAGCCCACTAGATGGCGCTCTCTGTTCAACAAAGGGTTGGAAGCACACTGAATTGCCATTCCTTGAACCATTTTCTTAAAACCAAAAGTGCCATCTAGTGGGCTCAGATAATAAATAAAATGGTTCACGAAGCTTCATGAGGCTTCATTTGGCCATCACTACTAGCAAGTAAAAATGGATGCATTCAACACATTTGTTAGGGCTTAATATTACACACAGTGTATTTTAGTGAGTAACACTGAATGCAAACATAACTTGTTCATTTACAAGAGAACTCCTGTAAATGGAACGCATTTACAAAGCGCTTTTATCCAAAACGCTTAACAATTCTACCTCTCATTCAGCCGTTCACACACACACACACACACACACACTCACACACTCACACGCCACTCGCAGCAAGTTTCCACCCAGGGGGAGCCGCCAACCCTTCGGTCAGTAGACGACACTCCACCTCCTGAATTGCAATTAGCCCCAAATTGAATCTAACAAAAGTCAGTGGCAAACAGAATAGTTGTATGTATTGATGTAGGAGGTAATAATCGAGTTTGAACCCCTATTATTGTTTTGGTTGATATTTTGTTTAAATTGTGTGTATTACTAAGTGACTAATCATCTAATCATTTCATGTTAGGCCTGTATATTGTTGGATAGTTTAATTTATAATAAAAGATCACATTTTATAAACTATGTGTGTTTTGTGTGCAGAAATCGTAATGTGTAAAGTAACTAAAGCTGTCACATTAATGTGGTGGAGTAAAAAGTACAATATTTCTCTCTGAAATGTAGCAGAGTAGAAGTAGAAAGTACCATGAATAGAAAAGACTCAAGTAAAGTACAAGTACTTCAACACGTGGACTTAAGTACAGTACTTGAGTAAATGGACTTAGTTACATTTCAATACGTCTTTTAACCATATTTTGTAACTACTTTTTGTACTTTTTATATATAGGAATATTTACATGTATACGAATATGTTGTAAGATTTCACTTTTGTATATTCAGTGCTTATGAGTTTAGTGTAATATATAGATATGTGTATATGAAGAGAAATATGTATAGTTTATGGTTAGTTTATAGTATATGTTTGCGAGAAAGAATATTACTAGCTATATTTTCTTATTTTTATTTTCATGTTTCAGTGTCTGAAAGTGTCTTATCTGTTGTCATGTTTTATATTTTGTGTGGACCCCAGGAAGAGTAGCTGATGTTCTGCATCAGCTAATAGGGATCCCAATAATGTTTGCTTTTAATTACATGATCACTAACTATTGGACACACAGCAAAGGTTCCAGGTAGTACACTATTCTAAAGTACAACTTTAAGATGCCATATGTATTCTACTGCATTCATTGTATATATGGGTACTTGTGTGCACTAGGGCACAGACAACAGTGTTGCCAGATCAGGTGGTGTTCCCCCCCAGTTGGGCTACTTTGCATTTGATTGGGCAGTTTATGATCATCTTGGCTACTTTGCTTTATTTGGGCAGTTTCCCCCCAATAAAAAAGTTAGAGGCTACATTTACCTTGATATGTGTTGGATGGACAGAAATGTCTCTCCTCCTCCTTGGAAACCAATCTATGACAATTGTGCATGTGTGAGCCTCTATTTCTATTGCTATCTGTTTTGAGGAAAGGGGGACAATAGGTTGCCCCTAGCAGGTTCATTAAGCCATGCATGTCCACAAACGAACTCACCCAATCACAGCCTGGACAAGACAATCTCAACAGCAATATGTACCAGCTTTTTGTTGGCTGTTTACTATGATGACATAAATATGACTGGATGTAGTAATTAACCAGCATCATTATTTATCTGCCATCACCTGTATTTTTATTACAGTAAAATGGAATTCTGCACCAGGACCATACACTCTCAGAAATATCTGTGTACAGTTATATGTTTGTATGTTTTAACAGAAATTGTCCGTAGAATGTGATTCACAGTTGTATTTTTGTTTTTTAGAGTTCAAATTGCATAATTTGTGCTCCGACAACTTTTGTCGGCCATGGAGTTTGGTTTTGTCGCTTTTTGAACTGAGCAGCTTTGAATGAGAGAATTTTGTTTAGTAGGCCTAACAAAATGTTCTGTATTTTTAAGTACGGGACAAAGTCTGGGTAATGAGCTGCCAGAACCTTTTCTATTATTTTACGGAGGTATTTCTTAGAGTAACTAGGGCTGAAGAGGAAGAGAGTTGAAATGGTATCCAGAGAACCCTGAGGAGTAAACACAGACGTGTCTCTGTTCCAATTTTTGCAGGCAGCAGAAAGCGTACATGGCCACCCAGGGCCCGTTAGCCGAGACCACTGAGGACTTCTGGAGAATGTTGTGGGAACACAACTCCACCATTGTAGTCATGCTCACCAAACTCCGCGAGATGGGACGGGTAACGCATCACCATCACACCTTATGTCATGTCTTGTCATTTAGTAAACAGTATTATATCTAATTGACTAAAATTAAAACCTTAAATAATAGAAATCCGGGTTTTTGATACACATTCTGTACATAAAATATTTACAAATAAAATATAGATAAAAACAGGCACAAAAAAATACAAATATGGAATGCATTTTAACATTTAAAGTAATAAGAATTTGGTTCACTTCCTTTTTAGCATGATTGACCATAATGTTTGGGGGATATGAAATTAATCTACAGTTTGCTAAATCTGACATTTAAAAAAACCTTAAAAAGCTCACAGAATTTGCCAATACATGTACATAACTTTAAACTGTTTGTTCATACTATCATTAATTTGTCAAACGTATTTACCAATGTAGTTGTACAATTACTATTGTACATTTAGAAATATTAGTTCAATGTATGTTGCATGTGTTGTAGTATAGTATATTTTAAGTTGTATTACTTTCATATAACTACAAAATTAGTAAATTGAAATCACACAGCTTTAATACAGAAATCATCTGCACATTTATGAGAACAATCAAAATATATTTTTTACATTGGTAAAAAACACACGTGGTTAATGGGGTGGTTAATGGGGGCCCATTGCAACATTTTGAAACAGGTGAATCTGATCCTGCCTTCACTACTAGTCTATTTACAGTGACTGCCCATTTCTCAAAGTGAAGCTGTTGCTTAATTTTTAATTCAATTCAATTTTATTTATAGTATCAAATCATAACAGGAGTTATTTCCGGACACTTTACAGATAGAGTAGGTCTAGACCACACTCTATAATTTACAAAGAGCATTACTTACTAATTATAGTGGTTTTGTATGGGTCTTACTGGCTGTTCCAGGCCATTTATTTTATTTAACAATTATTTATCTTTATTTTGTAACAACATACAAAAAATAAGTGATGTGTTATCTTGAACTGAATCACGTGACACTGTTTTAATATTCCTACAGATTCTGTCCCACTCCTCATCATCCAGTGTAATACTCAGATCCCTTTTCTTCTCTCCATTCTTTAGGAAAAGTGCCATCAGTACTGGCCTGCTGAGCGCTCCGCACGCTACCAGTACTTTGTTGTGGACCCCATGGCTGAGTACAACATGCCTCAGTACATCCTGAGAGAGTTCAAAGTCACAGACGCCAGGGTAAGTTCTCCTCAGCAAAGCGTTGCTGCTGTTGCGTGCTGCAGCAGAGGGAAGATGGTTTCAGCTCGTTTTAATTGGAAAGGACATCAACGGCACTTAGGGCGCTATTTCTGCAACAGAATATGTTTGTGCTGGCAGAGTGCCATTTTTCTTCGCATGCAGAGTTTTTTTTTTTCCATCTGTGTCTGTTAAGCATTTTGTGAATTTCACTGCATTTAAGTGGGAGGTTTGGGACTGCACGCTCCCCACACAGGGCACAGAGTTCACTGTATGAAAAAAGAAAAGGTGAGGTTACACTTTACTTGAACGTATCTACATAAGAGTGACATGACACTGTCATGAACGTGTGTCATAAACATTATAAACAAGTCATAAACATTTATGACATAACGCTTCTGTCAGTAGGTGTCATTCGGTTTTTGTCATGACAAGTTATGTTAGGGTTTGAGTTACGGTTAGGGTTAGGGTTCATGTGTCATGACAGTGTCATGTGTTCATGACAGTGTCATGTCACTCTTATGTAGATACCTTCAAGTAAAGTGTTACCAAAGGTGATTTGACTGGTCATGACTGAGGGTCTTCTGCTTGAGTTTTGTTTTCTTTGTTATTTTCTCTCAACTTACTTGAGAAAAACAGAAAATTATGGGAATTTCTACCTGTTGTATTCATGTACATGTGTGACTATTTTTCCATAAAAAGGAAAATTTAAGACAAAATGACTTGGAGGTAAAATAAACTTCTTAAGTCTGTATTGTGCACTACAAATTGGACTACTAATTCCTAGATTTACAGGAAAAAGTAATAGAAGAGTAATACCTTACTTTTTGGTAATGCGTTACCCCAACACTGGTCTCTACTGCATCTAATGACGGGGCTGTAGACTTGTGTGTGAGTTACTAACAGTATCTGTCTCCATTTCCCTGTGTATCTGTCAGGATGGTCAGTCGAGGACCATCAGGCAGTTTCAGTTCACAGACTGGCCAGAGCAAGGAGTGCCAAAAACTGGGGAGGGATTCATCGACTTCATCGGCCAAGTCCATAAAACTAAAGAGCAATTCGGACAAGACGGACCAATTACTGTGCACTGCAGGTAACACGAACAGCTGATCCGCTTTTCTGAACCCAGCCGTCTGACCCTCCTCCAAAGCATGCTGGAGGAGAGTCTGGCAACTCCACACAGCATTCGGGGATGGGAGGAAAATATGCTCTGGTTTATTGGCATTTCTTTAAACCAATCACAGTCGTCTTGGGTGGTGCTAAGCCGCAGTGCCGCTGCAGGAACTTGTTTTGGTGGAACGTGTATGTTTAAAAGTTGTTTTAGTCATGCAACAGAAAACTCAGATTGGACAGATAGTCTAGCTAGCTGTCTGGATTTACCCTGCAGAGATCTGAGGAGCAGTTAATCGTAGTCCTCAGAAACCCACCGGAGTTTAGAACGTCAACACAAAGGAAGCCCAAGGCAACGGATATCTGGCCTAAATGAGTGAAATCCGGCGGATTTTCCGGCAGCAACAGCACAATCCCGGAAGCGAAACATCAAGGATATAGACTAGAGAGGAGTTTACTGATCATGTTGGAGGCTGCAGTTATATTGAAGGGTGTTTCCAACATTTTGTCCACAAATATTAGATACACTTTACAAATCAATTATAAGATCTTTAATCGATATTACAAGATTCAAAGAAAAATGACTAGGCTCAAGCTAAGAAACAATACCTGTATATGTTGGTCATATATTATAAAGAGATCATTTTGCAAATGCTAATGAAAATAAGTAATTTGTAAATAAGGTCCAAAATTATCGCAGGACCATAGGACATGAAGTAATTGGCCGTCCTGTCTTACATTTCCGACCTTGTTTCTTTGTAACGAGAGTGTTATAATGTGCGTGTCCACCAGTGCTGGTGTTGGGCGGACCGGTGTGTTCATCACCCTGAGCATCGTCTTGGAGAGGATGAGATATGAGGGAGCGGTGGACCTCTTCCACACCGTCAAGACGCTCCGAACTCAGAGGCCAGCCATGGTGCAGACTGAGGTATGAGCAATCAGGATGCAGGGTTTCTCACACGTTGACCATTTATTTGTGGCTGTTAACTTATAGCATACACACAATATTTCTTGTTCCTGCAAGCCACCAGCTAACATCTGATTACAAGTTATTTTTCCATAGTATATTAATCCACTGTAATGCACCAGCCCAGAAGATCTTTCAACTAATTCACTTCAATAGCATTTATGAGCAGCTAAGCACCCCTTTCAAAGGGGAAATAAAGTCAAATATTAAATCAGAAAAGTTATTTAGCCCGGTGGCAAGTGTCTTTTTTCGACGAGGGCCCAGCTGGGCCCAGTCACAGACTAATGGCAGCATTAAAGGGTAACTACCGTTTTTTCCAACCTGGACCCTATTTTCCATGTTTTTGTGTCTGAGTGAATGATGGGAACAACAATCTTTGACATTGGTCCAGTATTGAGCAAGATTGCTGCAGTCAGCGAAACAAGCTGCAATATAAGTTGTAGCTTCAGTGCGTAACTTTTTGATATTAATATACGTCTGTTACATTCCATCCATTAAATGAGTTTCTACAATGCTAATTTAGACTATCAGCTCCACACAACTCTCTCTGTATCCCTCAGTATGGCTATGTTCAGAAGACTGTGTCCAGTGTTTCTACATGAACTAGTTCAAAGTTCAGTTCACAAATTTTTAAATGAACTAGTTCAGTTCATAGTTCATCCTTCAACATTTTGAACTAAATTCACAGTTCCAAAAATGAACTATCCACCTTATTCCTAGCTCCCATGATACCTTGCGTGAATTATGGGCACGACTTCCGGAGCCGGCGATTGCCATGGTAACAGTCATAAACAGTCATTGCGGGCTTTCAGCGTTTGCGAAATAAAACATGTGGGAACACAGCCTGTTACACCTCAAACGGGACAATGTGATTATACCTCTGCCTTCTGCTATTGAGAGATGGGAGGACGACCTGAAAAAGTGGCCTCAGATAACGGACACTAGCATATTTAGCTACTTTATCAACTCTGTTGCTACGGACGGTGAAGCGATGAATAACCTGGAAAGCTCGGAGTCTTATCAGTACCTCCACAGCAATAAAGTCGGTCGCATTTATTTGGGACACAACCTTGTCTACCTTAAACATACTGTCTATGACCTTAAAGCATTTCATAGAGCCTAGTCAGAGCCTTACAGTCCCATCACGGTCCTGGGTTTTAGTTTCATCGTCAGGTGAAATACAAACAGCTGGTGCTCGTGTTGCTGGACCAGGGCGATCCTGCAGCCATGCAGGTTCAATACTTTGGAAGGTAAAGTGTTGATTATTTTGATAGTTAAATTTTTTTTCAATGTATTTTGTAATATTAGTTTGCAACTAACAACAGATTTAGCTTAGTCTGGGTGTTATAGGCTACAGCCGCAAACAGCGCAACAGGTACCAGAGCTCCGCAATGACATCTAATAACAATAATAATAACAACATATGTTTAAACACAAACCAGTTTCAGTTACATTATAGTTAAAATTACTTTAGAAAGAAACACTGTTGACGGCTGGCTGGGGCCAGAGCCATGTCTTCCTCTGTCACTCTGGCTGGGGTTAACGTTAACGTTACTAGGGAAACGGCTCATTCTGCTATCTCACCGGAAGTTGCACCCATAATCATTTCTACAGTAGCCCCCCCGAGAATAAGGTGGATAGTTCATAGTTCTTTTTTTTTCCATTTGTTGCTACGAGCTATTATTTTTCAAAATTATTGCCACAGCCCATATAGAACCACAGACAGCAATTATTTCAGTTTTAACACTGAAACTATGCGTCAGATTTCATCTTCATATCCAATTTTGAATCCTTATCCAACCAGGGTTTACATTAGCACTGAGGGGACAGCATTTCCCCATTGTTGCTTTAACGCTTTGTTGCTGTCCATTCAGTCCACACTAGTAGCAGCTGGAGCTTTCACCCCTACAGTATATTCTCAAAAATAAGAGGAAAAACGTGCTGCTTGAATTGTCTTTTTTAATGAGGAATTATTAAAAGAAAAAATACAGTATACGTCAATATACTGCACCACCAGGTTGTCCAGCTGCGGCTGGGAGATGACAACGGAGCCGCTACTGTACGCAGTTAATGGGATTTGGGTCGAGGATCTGTCTTGACTGTCTTTTGAGTTTTTATTTGCTTGCACATACCTTGAAAGGCTAGCCGGGTGCTTCAGTTCAATGTGGCATTTCACGTTTGCTGTGGATGTGACTGAAGTGCGAATTTTCTTTTTGAAAGCCGGCGGGCAAAGTTTGCACAGAAATGTAAGATTTTTCCTATCCTCACCGACCTTGTCATAAAACTCCTTGCTGCTGTTGCCTCCATGCTGCTTTTTGTTTTGATGATGAGGCGCGACACTGGTGGCGGCTGTTGCCAGATTGGGTGTTTTTTCCGCTACGTATTAAGGCATGTTTACGGTGTGTTTCAGCCGGGTTTTCGCCTGGAAGGCTCTATAGAAATCTGGTACCCTATTGAACGAAGTTAAACTGAGAGAGCGTGCCGTTCACTGACACCAGAATGAACGAGTTCACAGTAACGTTCATCAGGCAGTAATACAGTACGTTCAGTTCACGTTCGCCCAAAAGTTTATGAACTATCGTTCAAAGAACTCGTTCAGGCACAACACTGAGTGTGTCGTCCAGTGACTTTAATGCGCAGAAGCTCAAGTGAAGATAATTACATCTTTTGAAGAGTCCATCATGTTTTTTGAATCCTCTGTGTCCTCTGTCATGGAAATAATTCCTATTAACACGGTGTAAGTAAATAAAGGGTTTAAAGCTTGTAGTGAAACAAATGAAGACCATCGAGCAGAAACCAAAGTCTGGTTATTGAGTGTTTATTCTCATTTGCAAATGGAGAAACGCTGTAACACAGCCACCTCGGTGGCTATGCAAGAGCGCTCTGAGTTCTTTAACTCACAGAAAACCAACATATAGAGAATCAAAACAAATGGTGACGGCTTTCCTTCCCCCCCCCCTCATGGATCTTACAAAGACCCAGTTACACAAACAAAAAGCAAAGAGTCATGTCATGCCTTTTGGCCAAGTTAAAACCCAAGTCATAACACCTTTCCTTGTATCAGCTGCCGGGGAATAACAAAACTGTTTTAGAGACACTGTAGGATATTGTATACGGTGCCTAATCTAAACTTGTTCTAAACACACGTCAGTAAAGACCTTGCAAAAAAGACAGTTAATCAAAGTTTATAGTTTTAGCTGTTCATCTGTTAGAAACCATTTTCTTAAGTTAACACATACAGTAATCAGATAAATCCTAATAAAAGAATGTGCTTTAGAAGTATTTTTGCCATTACACCTCCTTGGCTACTAGCAACTGCGTGGAGGAGGGGGGTGGCGCATGCGCAATCACCAAAGGCTTGTATCATGTGGACGCTCCGACAGCTCCGCAGCGTGCAGTTCACTGTGGCGCTGTCTCGCGCAGACCACTCTTTCTCTGGTCATACATCAGTTCTAGAGTAGCCTACTTCCTTGTTTATTGCTGCAATTAATAAAATGCAGAGGAGGAGAAAATAGCATCTGTCTTCACAAAAATCATCTCTTGAGTGTTTGATGGTAATTTATTTGTGCTTTAGAATGTAATCAATGTGAGTACAAAACATTTGGTCTCAATGGTCTCAACTACTGTCAGAAAATGCTTAGTTATGTTGTAACCTTGGTTCTCTGAGTGAAGAGACTCTCTCTCCACCAGACATGGAATAATTAAAAGTAACTGTTAGTTATACAGGAGAGAAGCCAGTCATTTGAGTTTATGGCAAAACCTTTCAGTGCTCAGTTTTCATTTCGTGACTTTCAATTGAATAACGGACTATTTTTCGAGTCTTATTTATTCATTGGAAACAACACAGGACTTTCACCCAGGAGACCGGGGTCATCAGGAGACCAGGGTCATGTCCCGTTCTTGTCCTGTGTGTCACTGAAACGTACATGTTATAACCCCACCCACCATCTTTTCCTAAACCTAACCGTCCCGTTCTTGTGTCGCATGTCAATTAAACGTAAGTCCTGACCCAGAGCGTCAAAAAGCGAGGCAAAGAGTCTGGACCAAGCGTGTCTATGTATGACGCTAAAGGAGACTTTTTTCGTCAATAACAAACACCAAAGGCACCTGACCAGACGTCGCTTTCTGACGCGATGGAAGTGATAATGTGTTGGAAATACAGAGAGAGTTGTGTGGAGCTGATAGTCTTAACTAGCTTTGTAGCAACTTATTTGGCAATGGCTTGAATGTAACGGACGTTCATAAAGTCACGCACTGTAGCTTTAATTCTGGCTTCCCACTTACAAACTGACCAAAACATTGTTTTTTTTGTCACTAGGACCAGTACCAACTGTGCTACCGGGCTGCTCTGGAGTACCTTGGAAGCTTTGATCACTATGCAACATAACCCCACCCAGAAAGACACCCTCAGAAGAGTCGTGTGTCTCCTCTGAGCCACATCTACTCTGCTCCATCAGTCCCTGAGGCCTGATGAGGAGGCTCTGGGGGGGACTGATGAGGAGGGGACCACAGCAGGAAGTTGGGGATTGGAGGAAAGAGGAGAGCGGACAGGACAAACTCCTCCTGCACTGGTGCCATGATTCTGCCACAGACCCGACACCAGAACCTCCCAAAAAGCAACCCTGAAAGACTTGTAGTCATGACTCATTTTGATTTTTGACTGAATACTTCCATCACTCCCCAATGTCTGCCTCCTCCTTATAGAAAAAGCAAATGTTCTGCTATTTTCATTTATATTCATCATGACTATGTTGTTATAAATATTTAGAATTTATTTTGTAATCACTTACACTTGTTCTTGTATGTCTTAATGGGTCTTTTTTTATTAGCACAAAGACATGTATTTTCAACATTAATACTGGAGAGAGCATACTCACAGCTGCTAATCATTTTATTTTGTACCATAGATATGATGTTCTAATGTTATCATTACTCAGTTAATCTTATTTAGGGGGAAATGAGGGTTTTGACTTCCTGTCTTGACTTCCAACAGAATGGTGATGATGATGATATCTACCAAACAGATCACATAAATGAGATACAATTTGTGAACTGCAAGATGAAATAAACCTTTGGGTATAAACATGCCAACACTAATCACATCTGAACAACTGCTGGCATGTACAGAGTCAATACCTGTTGACTATTTTTCAGAAATCTGGACACTTTAAACAAAGGAAATATAAAGTTGTTGGAAAAGGTTGTGTTTTCACACCCCCTCTTAATATATAGACTCAGGTAGACTAAACAAAGATGGTCTGTTCTTGAGAATTTTGGTGGAATAAGTGTGACCGTATTGATATCCAAACGTGGTTCATGTATGAGAGAAAATAAATCCTTTATGGCACCGAGACCAAGACTCAATGCTGAAATTTAATTGAATTGGTTAAGTTGCCCAACCTTAAAGGATAAGACTGGCTTTATTCAATATTTTCTTATTGTCAACAAATCCCATGAAAACACCAAAACTAACAATGTGTTTGTCCGTCTCTAAAGACTTACTTCCGTGTCTGTGGCTCTCACGTCAAAGCCCGTTGGTTCCTACTAAAGTTATAATATTTTGTTTAAAGGTGCTGTAAGTAGGATTGCGAAGATCCAGGACTTAGCCAAAAAATGTTAACATCGACAATTTCTCAGTCCCTCCCCCCTTTCTGCTAAAGCCCAAAACAGTCTCATAAGCCCCTCCCCCAACAAGGGAGAATGTATGCGTGTGCATGAGCAGTGATTGACATGTAGTTTGACACCCCCCTGGCCCTGATTGGTGAATCTGAACAGGGAGCAGTGGATTTTTGCAAATTGCACTACAGGCTGTAGGAGGTGCCAGAGGAGCCAGATTTTTTTTTATTACCTGCTTCATGTAGTTCTACTGGAACATAGGGTCAGTTTCAGCAAATATGACAGAAAGTTAGTTTTATAAGGCTTACCGACTGCACCTTTAATGGCTCACAAATATATTTTCTAATTTGAAAAAAGTCTCAGTAATTTCCTATAACAGGTTGACGCTGTAGTTTAATGCAAACGTTACTCATAACAGAAGGAAATAGTGCTTTTCTTGGGGTCTATTTTCAGTAGTGGATTTATCCACATTTGGTGCTCTAGCGAGTATTTGTGGCAGCAGGACGGTGTGTGTGGGATTGAGTCAAAATAGACTACGGTGTGTGTGTTTATGGCAATGAAGGGACATGTCACCCAGTGTAACCGTGTGGCTTTGATACAAACTCAATAATTATCAATAACGATCAGTTCACTGTTGGTTTGGGTCTGCATATTGGATTTGTTGAAAAGAAGAAAAAGATGCTGTAGAATATCGCCAGACCTATTCATATTTGAATTATCTGCTAAACGTTACATGATGCTGTTAAAATTGCTAAAAACGCTCTAAATCCTAAAATGTTCCACCTGTTGATGTTCTTAAACCCAACTCAGTTCACAGCTAAAAGCATTTACAGTGTGGGCTTGGAGACCATTTAGAAATGTGGGGGGACTGTTTGATCATATGAAAATAATAAGAAAGTATGGCAGGCCAGATAAACAAAAAGCACAAAAAAAACATATTTTCTCACTTGGCCAGATTATCAGCCAACCATATTTTTTTTAAGGTAAGGATGTTGGTTGTCACTTCAACTTATTTTAGCTCAAAATGTGTCTAACTTCATGCAATCTGGTTTCCGTGTGCTCATGCTTATCTGGCAAACTTTCCGGGCATTTCGTTTTTACAAAAATAGCCACATTGACCACATGTACTGCACCCAACATGACTCTGACATCATACAGGGAAGTGATTTAGTGATCTCCGCACATTTCAGGTTTCTCCCACTTTTCGGTTTGCTTACATGGCTTTAAATATAGACAGGGCACACAAGCAGACACACTGGATCCCCATTCATGATATATTACAGCTCAACTATTGTATCACTGTGTTGCAGACGGACAGACTTGTAACTGCGAGCAGCCTCAATGCTCAGTGGTGGATCTCTGGTTTTCACTGGATGAGATGACAAAGGGAGGTGGTTTTGGATGAAGTGGACCATATAAAGGATTCATTTCACAGTCGTGCTGTATGGGTCCTATCTGTTTATCTGTATACATGATCTGTTTTCTATTTGTTAATAAAAAACAGACTGAATTGTCTTGAAAACCTTGATGTTAATAAAGTTGAATAACTGGGTTTTTATTAATATAAATGTGGTGGATTTCTTTCCTTTTGTGACGCTCCGTGGACCCGTCACGGCCCAGTTTGCTATTCTGAGCAGGACAGGCGGTAAAAGTGATGCAGAGTTGCATAATACACACACTCTTCTCTCCCTTCCCCTTTTCTCCTTCTCTTTTCTCTCACTCTCTGCTAGTGACTATTAAGTGGTGTTTCCCATTAGCAGTGTTTCACATTTATTAAGACAGTTTCATAAGTGAAGGTTGAGCAGAGAGAATTATGTACAAGAGTATCAAGAGATTACATTTATGAATTCTATAGATTCTTAGTGAAGCTTTGCAAGACAGACATTTTATCAAGTCAGATAATGTTTTTTTACAAAAAACGTCCTGCCGGATTATTATCCTGCACAATTCCTACAAGACTCCTTCACAAGTGAAACATATTGGAAAATCAATGTTGTAACTCAAATGTGCATTGTCCAATCGGTTTCACATTTCTCATGCATGATAACAGGCCAGGCCTGGGGACATCTACATGCCAATATTAAGTCAAAGTCATAGCGCCATCTACAAGCAACAGGGAATCAACCGTATGTGACAGCATCACAGGATTTACATGAAATGTACATTATTTGGTCTACACTTGATAGAACACCGTAGTCTTGCATAGCCAGACCTTCCTCCACAGCGCTGCGTAGGAGGGTCTGGCTAGTCCACACAGCATTCTGGGATGGGAGAAAAACGTGCTCTGATTTATTGGCATTTCTTTAAACCAATCACAATCGTCTTGGCCAACGGAGCAACGGTGCCTCTGCAGAATAGCCTCGGGAAGGAACTTGTTTTGATGGAACGTGTACGTTCAAAAGTTGTTTTAGTCGTGCAACAGAAAACTCAGATTGGACAGATAGTCTGGCTAGCTGTCTGGATTTACCCTGCAGAGGTCTGAGGAGCAGTTAACCATAGTCCTCAGAAATCCACCGGAGTTTAAAATTACAACACAAAGAAAGAGAAAGGTGACGGACGTCCAGCTGAAAATTAGGGACATACGGCGGAATTTTCCGGCAGCACCGTCCTGAACAATCCCTGAAATGAAACGTCGTCAACATAGACTTAGAACAACATAATGCATGTTTAGTCAATGTTGTCTCTGCCACATAGTGGACACAGGATGTGATTAAAAATTTCCAATACATCATCTTCAGCGCCTCGCAGTGTCGGACATGCGGGGTGGGGAGCTGGAGGGCCCTAAATCTAAGGATGTATGGACTTGCAATAAATTGAGATCATTGTGAATTAATATTTCGATTATTCACTTAAGAAAAGTAGCAAAACTTAATTTAAAAATACTCCATTATTGGGGCGCCTGGGTAGCTCACCTGGTTGAGTGTGCCCTGTGTAACGTCACAAAGGCTCAGTCCTTACCGCAGCAGCAGTGGGTGGGAAAGTGGGTGGGAAATTAACAAGTGCATGTCACCCAAGCTAATTTACCAAGGTCATTATTGAGCTGAGAAGTTTCAAAAGATAAAAATGCCTCTGAGCATGTGAGGACAAATGGATTTTTTTTTTAAAGAGAAGTGAGGAAGGGTTATTTTCTACAAACTCATGCTTTCATATTCCACTAAACTACTTCTAAAATAACATAGATTATAACTTTACTTATAACTAGTAAACTTTATAAATCATTTCGTTGTTTGTTTACAGTAAAATAAGTATTAACTAAAGTTTAATTAACTATCAATTTACTATTTATGTGTGATGGTTATTTTAAAATGTTGCATTACATTACATTTATTTACATTACATTTATTTAGCTGATACTTTTATCCAAAGTAACAATAAGTGCATTTAACCATGTGGGTAAAACCCCAATCCCCCAAAAAGTGCAAGAATCACGCATGTAATTTTTGTATTATTTTGTGGTCAAGGAACCATTTGGGACAACTTTATGTCGAGTAGTTTATACCAATGTGTCATATTTTAGAAACTGATTGTGTTTTGTATATATGACAGCTATCAGGCTGTGTGTGTGTTTTTAGGGGCTATATAAAAACTGACTTGACTTGACATTTAGACCATCACATTGGGATATATAATTTACAGAATTCCACAGCATAAGCTTCACATTGTATCCATACACATCACACCATTTACTGAGCACTTGTGTTGGTAGGGAACACAGAATATTACATTTCTTGTAGCTGACTTGGATTGCTGTCTTCATTCAATGACTGTCTTCATTCTCTGTTACAAGGATGATTATCACAGAAGGTTCATCTTTTTATGTAGTCCGTTCTTGGACTCAGAAATAGTAATTGGTGGTTAATATAATATACCTTCATAAGTACATAATTTGACTAAGGAACTTTAGATACAGTAAAATAGCATTTCAGAATGTGTGTGTGTGTGTGTGTGTGTGTGTGTGTGTGTGTGTGTGTGTGTGTGTGTGTGTGTGTGTGTGTGTGTGTGTGTGTGTGTGTGTGTGTGTGTGTGTGTGTGTGTGTGTCCGACAGACTGGCAAACCTGGATGCAGGCATGGTCTGGAGGAGAGGGCGTTGTGATTGGCTGGGGGACTACGGAAGCCCCTCCCGCTGAGCTCCATGTAAACAAACACACACTGGGCATGCGTCATTGGAATAATGGAGGACTGTCTTTTCCACCCGGACTGATGATGTCTGTATTTCTACTCTACTACCTGTGATCTGAGAAAAAAACAACTCGTCTGCAATTCAGCGAGTGTAAGTTAATGTTTGACACTTCTGAATGAGTTCGTTTTTAGGAAATTAGGAGTAACTCTAAGTTTGGGCACAAAAACTGGCGGTCAGCAACAAGCCATGTTTGCTAGCTGAGAGCAGAGGCAGCTGTCAGATCTAACGTTACACTTAGCGGTTGCTTTCAATAAATGATTAGCTGGTTTGACGGGAAGACTCGCATTGTCTGTAAATGTTAGTTACGTGCGGTCTACTCCTGAATATGACAGTGGTTTGGTTTTTGTTGACTACACTTTTAATTCCTGAGACTGAGAGCAAGCTATCTTCAAGTTAGCATGTTAGCTAGCGGACTAACGTAACGTTAGCTTCATATTTTTCCGTGGAGCAGCGCTGTCAGTGGGCCACGGTTTAACAGACATGGTATTCAACCAATCACAGACTGAGCATGTCAGGCTTGTATCCAATCACAGTATACGGGGAACACCTAAATCTTCAGGGGTTTTTAAGTAAAGTCCGTAATGCTTGAGTTCAAATACGTTGCCCGTTAGCTCAAAGTTCTCGGTTGGTCAGCTCTACACTAAACGAAAAAAGATTTTTGTAATGCACATTACTTAACTAAGGTAGTCAAATTGGAGGTCTAAGTTGGAGAAAGTCTTTTGTAGCATAGTAGCTAAGGGGGAACTTGGGTAAATGCAAAATAGGAGTGACTATTTTTGTAATATCAGTAAATACTTTGGATACAATTTGTTTTCACAAATAGAATAAAGGAAATTACAACTCTGGGTTATACAATTTTTGTAATATCAGTAAATACTTTGGATACAATTTGTTTTCACAAATAGAATAAAGGAAATTACAACTCTGGGTTATACATTGTCTTTTGGGTCTCTATAATAATTAGGTTTGACTAGGTTTCTGTTCTTGTGGTCTGGCATGGGGAAAAACAAAAGTAGAATAAAAGGTTTCACAAATCTGAAACAGTTTCCTCGGGCTGCCTGTTAGTTTAAGGTTCAGGTTTGACAAGTCACAGTGTAGCGTTTTTTGGAAACAGCTCTAACAGAAACAGAATAAAAGTTTCACAAATCTGCTAAGGAGTGTAACCGCTTTGGGGCTGTAACTATGATATCTGGGACTGTTTCAATAACTTTAAGTGATGGAACAACGGAGAACTGGCCAAGTTATAATATCTCGTAACTTTCCCCTTTACTCCTGAATCGGAGAGCAACTCCAGCAGTGTGCTTGAGATGGCCTGTTCTGTCAAGTGATGGCACACAGGCTAACAAAAAGACTTTATGCAACTGCATTAAAGTGAACCAGTCAGACATGCAACTGTCAAACATGTAACCTAAATGTTTTCATGATCATGTCTAGGGATAGACCAATTATCGGTCTTGGCCCATTATCGATATTTTGGCAGATTATCTGTATCAGCGTTTTATTTGCCTGATAACCGATAAAGTTAATGAATTAAAAAGTGGTCTACTTTGGCTCGGCTACAGCTCTACAGTCTGTCCCTCTGCTTCGGGTTCACTCACTGAGTCTGACTTAATGTCCCCCCCCCACAACACTATCTGACTCTCTGTTACTGGGGATTATGTTGAAAGTTTCTAATTTATTAAACAATTGCTTTAAGCATCTAAACAAAGTTTTGTATTCAAATTTGTTTCCCCCAATTAGAGTTGAGGTCAAAGTAACAAACCCAAGATGACTACAGACACGCCAGCCCAAGGCGCAGGCTCCAGGATAATGACGTTCAACCCCTCCAAAGAGGAGTTCAAGGACTTCAGCCGGTACATTGCCTACATGGAGTCACAAGGAGCACACAAAGCTGGAATGGCAAAAGTAAGTAGGGTCTATTGTATTTTGTCAGGTTATTACAATGAGTTCTGATTGATCTGATATTTTTCCTTAAATGTACTATATATATGTATAATAACTTGTAGTTGGGATAATCTACTGTTTTATGATTAAATGGGACATTGTTATTAGTCATGCTGTTGGCTGAGTAGTTAGTAATTAGTAGTTCATAGCAGTGTTGTAGTCAAGACCACCTAAACCGAGACCAAGTCTTTACCACGACCAAAGTGTAAAGAGACCGAGACAAGACCAAGACCAAGGCAGGGCGAGACCGAATCAAGACCAGGCCAAACAACTGAAACATCCAGTATATACACAACTAGCTAATATGCATAGCTAATATTTGCTAAATCACTTTGGTTGAGGGGTGAAGAGATTTCTGAAGAGTTTTGGTACAGAGGCAGATAGTCTCGCTTTGCCAGACCCTCATCTAAAGTGCGCTGGAGGAGGGTCTGGCTAGTCCACATTGCATTCGGGGATGGGAGGAAAACGTGCTCTGGTTTATTGGCATTTCTTTAAACCATTCACAATCGTCATGGCCGGTGCTAATCACGGGAGAAAAGCCGCGGTGCCTCTGCAAAATAGGCTCAGGAAGGAACTTGTTTTGGTGGAACGTGTATGTTTAAAAGTTGTTTTAGTCGTGCAACAGAAAACTCAGATTGGACAGATAGTCTATCTAGCTGTCTGGATTTACCCTGCAGAGATCTGAGGAGCAGTTAACCACAGTCCTCAGAAATCCACCGGAGTTTAAAATGCCAACACAAAGGAAGCCCAAGGCAACGGATATCCGGCCTAAATGAGTGAAATCCGGTGGGTTTTCCATTGGCAACAGAGCAATCCCGGAAGTGGAACGTCAAGCATATAGATTAAGAGGCAGATAACTTTAGCTAGCTAGCTTCGCTAGCATCACACACACACCACATGTGTCAAACTCAAGGCCCACGGGCCGAATCCGGCCCCTTGCAAATTTTGATCCGGCCCGCATATCAATTTAGGTTCACAATCAATTTTGGCCCGCCTAGTTGTGCGCCAAACCAATAAGATGGAAAACAGTTTACAAACCGAAATAATGCAACTCTCAAAGCCAAATTTGTTAGATTTTAGGAAATCCCCACAGAACCAGTGAGTTTGCATATTAAGGCCTGTGAAACAGGTTGTTGTGAATTGGCTGTGTGGTAGCTTACTTTTAAAAATTTTATAAAAATGGATTGTTTTGCTAAATTTGATGACTTAGACTTCTCTTTATTGATCCTTTTGGAATGACTCCCGCAAGGAAATTGGATTTCCAGCAGATTCCAGCATCTTACAAAACACATTAAAAAAATAAAATAAAATACAGTATTGAAAAAAAGTGTATAAGATAAAACAATAAACTCTTAGATAAATATAGAAAGTAAACAAGAAACAGTAAACAATAAAAAAAAATAAACTCTTAGCTCAATATAGAAAGTAGACAAAACAGTAAACAATGAACTCTTAGCTAAATATAAAAGAATAAAAAAAAGAATAAAAATAAAATAAAATTCAAGGAAATTAAATCCCTTCTGTTGTGTACTGTCCTCTTTACCCTATTTCCTTCTCCCCCCGAGTGAGGAGTTGTAGAGTATGATGGCATGAGGTACAAAGGAGTTCTTGAGTCCTACACTTGGGAAGGAGCAGCCTTCCACTGAACAGGCTCCTCTGGTTGCTGATGACGGTGTGCAGTGGGTGGCTGGCATTGTCAATAATGTCCAGCAGCTTGTCCAGTGGCCTCCTCTCTGCCACCGTCACAGCCTCCACCTCAGCTCCCTCTAGCAGGACTGGTGTTGGTCTGGACTTCCCAAAGTCAGTGACCAGTTCCTTCGTCTTAGAGGTGTTGAGCTGTAGGCAGTTAGTGTGACACCAGAGAGCAAAGTCCCCCACCAGACTCTGATACTCCTCCTCTCTGTCACCCCTGATACACCCAACGATGGCTGTGTCATCAGAGTACTTGTGTATGTGACACAGCTCCGAGTTGTAACAGAAGTCCGAGGTGTACAGGGTGAAGAGAAGAGGGGCCAGCACTGTGCACTGGGGGGCTCCAGTGCTGGATGACTAAGGAAATTATTTGCTGCCTTTTAAGGCTTCATGTGGATCAAATTGTATGTGAAAAGGTTATATGAGACATGCAATAACACTGTCAAATATATTTTACTTTTTCAGATTTAAATAAAATCATGTCAATAAACTGTACATGTCTGGCCCTTGATGTGATTCCCATTTTCCAGTGTGACCCTTAGTGAAACTGAGTTTGACACCCCTGAATTACACTTAACTAACCTTTCTTTACGCTTTCTTACAAAGTGCTGCTAAAACATGTTAGGTGGTCCAAGCTGTGACGGTTAGCATTACATTGCAGAATTTACACACTGCTGTGTGTTTTCTTTTCACAAATATGTGCTTTCTTTTAGATGTTGTTGCAAAAACTCTTTTAAAAAATGCAATAAATAAAATGTTATTACCGAGGATTTGGCTGACATCTCCCTACATTCACTTTGGGAGTGTGTGTAAAGGCTCTGACAAACCAACCCGACGGCCGACAGTCGGCAGAAAAGGCAGTCGGACTGATTATTGGGCTCCCGTCACCCCGAGTTGTGCCTCGGAACACACCAAAGCGTATGTTCCGCGCGAGACCAGTCTTAAGACCAAGACCGATCTCGAGTTAGGGCTGTGCAATTAATCAAAATTTAATTTAATTATTTAGCTCATTACGTTTTGCAAGTAAACTCTTACTCTTTTGTTCTGAATGAAAAAATACAGTTTAAATAGGAAAAGTATTAAGGCAAATTTCACAGTTGTATGTCTTTGTTTTACTGTTGATTTATTTAACTTTTTCCACTGTTTTTTAAGTTCAATAATTGCAACATCTTTCCAGAAGTCAACGAGTAATTGTGTTAAATTATCGTGATTTCAATATTGACCGAAATAATCGTGATTATATATTTTTCCATAATCGAGCAGCCCTATCTGGAGTGCTACAACACTGGTTCGTAGTGATAGGGAGCATAGAAAATGGACTTAAGTTGAAAATGCAGTCAGCCCAACTCATTACCTGAACCAATGCCCTGCCAAATAAAGAGAGTAGTATTAGTAGACATTTGTTGTTCTTCCTTTGCAGGTTATTCCACCTAAAAGCTGGAAACCTAGACGGACATACGATGATATCGATGACCTGGTGATTCCTGCTCCCATTCAGCAGGTGGTTACAGGCCAGTCAGGACTGTTCACACAGTACAACATCCAGAAGAAGCCGATGACGGTCCACGAGTTCCGCAAGACCTCCAACCTGGACAAGTCAGTTTACATAGTCAAACTACGAACCGCAGTGGATTGATGAATATTTTTCACACAATGAATCAAATATCACGATATTTTTGACTAAATACCTCAATGTCAATGATATTGTAGGGTTGACTATTGGTGCTTTCACAAAATATTTTCCCAATGAGATTTTAGATAAATAATCATCAGTAATGTGGATTCAATGACTAAGTTGGTAAATGCAAATACTAGAACAGCTAGAACAGTCTGGAAAGTTCAGAAAATGACATCACTTTACTGTAAAAGACAAGACTTATGCCATATTACTATAGTCAACATCTAAGATGATATCTGGTCTCATATGTCGATTGATATATTGCTCTACAATGAATATACGATTATAATGTAGAAACCTGTACTGTACGTGATTTATGTAAGCCTATTATTTAAAATACCAAACAAGTTCTCTTCTCGGATTTCTTATTGTAGGTTCTGCAATCCCCGATACGTGGATTTTGGCGAGTTGGAGAGGAAGTTTTGGAAGAACCTGACCTTCAACCACCCCCTTTATGGGGCTGATGTTAGCGGAACACTGTATGACCCAGTGAGTGGTAATCGTTTTATTAACAGGATTGTTCCGGAGCAGGATGTCCGTCACCTTCCTCTTTCTTTGTGTTGGCGTCCTCCGAGTTAGAACCGACAATCAAATTATATTATGTTTTTTTGAGTAGAATTCTCATCACAAACTCAACAGCTATTTTAATTCCAGAGTCCAAAAACAAGTTCCTTCCCGAGGCTATTTTGCAGAGGCACCGTTGCTCCGTCCGGCTTCGCCCAAGACAATTGTGATTGGTTTAAAGAAATGCCAATAAAGCAGAGCACGTTTTTCTCCCATCCCGGAATGCTGTGTGGACTAACCAGACCTTCCTCCGCAGTGCAATGGGGGAAGGTCTGGCTATGCGAGACTAAGTGAGTGGTAATAGGTTGGATAGGGCCACCAACTGAAACTTACATCTCATTCACCGTGTTAAAACAGACCCTTTCGATTTTATGCCCACACGCTCAACCGTCTTTAGTAATTGTGTCACACATTGCGTTTGTGCAGTGTCATTGTGAAAAGTTTAGTTTTTCACAAAAGTCAAAAGACCAGTACAATCATAAGACATAATGCAGATATGTAAAACGGGACACCCTGGTAAGCTATATGAAGCTTGTGCATAGGGGCCCAGACACTAGCAAATAATACACATTATAAATACTCTCCTATTGTTTGGATAAAAAAGGAAACGTATTACACAACATCATTTACAACCTACAAGAAGAAGAAACCCTAACTACCCTAACCCTACCTAAGAGGTCCCGAGACATTAAGTCCGTCAGTCTAAGCATTAGTTAAATAAATGAAATGCAATACACATAAACCCAGGGTTTTTCCTCACTCAGAATGAGCCTTTAGGGGGGTGACTACGCACGGTAGTAAGAATGATCGGTCCGCGTACACTAAAGGCAAAGACTGTTACCTTATTTTACAGAAATCTATATATGTACCTGTTATTTCTGGCAATTTGATTAACAAAGTATATTATGCTTGAGTACATAAAATCCCAGTCAACAAACCTGGTTAAAAAATGATATTTAAATATATCACCAGGAGACTCTAGAGATGAAACTGAGATTAGCGCTCCTATTCAAGTATTTGGTAAATTGCTCTTAAACACATTTGGAGAGGATTTGAATTGCTATTTTTATTCTCAATTCTAGTCATTTTGGTGCTCGTGATTTTGCTTTGGGGCTGGCTAAAACCTCTTTTGTGGGGCGCCAAAAATTCCTCTATGCAAGAAAATCCCTGTAAGCCCATAAAAAGAGAAATAACAGTAAAAATCTTTCAGATTTCAGAGTCACTGGTTTGGAAGTCCCCAGCCGTTTAGAGTATTCAAGCTTTAACATACTTTAGTAATAACTGTTGTCTTAGTCTCTTTTTAACAGCAGACACTAGCTGTATTGAAACCGTTCCCTCATTCACTCACTCACTATTCCCTATGTAGTGTTTATTAAATAGGGAACTATATAGGGAACGACGATTGTTGCATCAGTAGATGCGCCGGTTACGTGTTGTGACGGAGGCGGGCGCGGCCAGCATCATGTAAACAAACCCAAACTAAAATATTTCTAATACGTCCCTGAAACAAACTGAGCTCTCAGGAGAATAGTAAAAGGTTGTATATTATATATGTTTCATTTTACATTTCTACTGTTTAGAAACGAAAGCCTGCTCCATTTTTTCCTTTTCAGTTTCCACGGGTTCTTCTGCTTCCTTTTCTCCTCCTTCTCCTCCTTCTCCTCCTCCTGTGCATTTTGGGTATTTTATAGTGGACTATATAGTGCAGGGGTCTTTAATGTTTTTTAAACCAAGGACCCCTTTGCTACATATATTGTATAAAATTCAGTTGCATATTAAACTGGGCCTACAATAACATGTAGGGCAGCCTAACGCCTTTATATATGCCTTTTTAGAAAGGAGAAGAGAATACTACTAACTAATACAACTTAAGAATACTGAGCTGTTAAAATAATAATAATTGTTGCCATAGTTTTATAAATCGTGTTTTAAAGGAACACGCCGACCTATTGGGACTTCAGCTTATTCACTGTATCCCCCAGAGTTAGATAAGTCCCCAGTGGTCTGGTTTCAGACCACTGGGGACTTATTGGTTTCAGACCAGACCACTATACTAACCAGATCCTTCTCATCTCTGTGCGTGTCGTAACTCTGTCTGACGCACCCACCGCTAGCCTAGCTTAGCCCAGATCCTGGAGGTAACCGGCTCCAACTAGCCTACTGCTCCCAATAAGT
The DNA here is from genome assembly GCA_023631565.1 of Gymnocephalus cernua. NCBI lineage: Eukaryota > Metazoa > Chordata > Actinopteri > Perciformes > Percidae > Gymnocephalus > Gymnocephalus cernua. The sequence continues at coordinate 9,120,277 of CM042432.1, forward strand.
GACTAAATAACGCCAACATTTTCCTATTTACATGTTGTGATTTGTATAGTCACAGCATGTACAAATAACAAGGTCACATGAGACACAGCCATCTTCTAACCGTATACATACTGGGAACTATATTCTCAGAAAAGCGAAGTACTGCTACTTCTGCTACTTGGGCGGAGTGATTAGCGCAACACCTGAACAGCACCGTTGTTACTCTCTGCTCCTCACCACGGGGCTTCACGACAAAAAACGAATGACACTTACTAAAAGAAGCGTTATGTCATAAACGTTTATGACTTGTTTATAATGTTTATGACACGTTCATGACAGTGTCATGTCACTCTTATGTAGATACCTTCAAGTGATGGGTAACCGACATTTTTATAGTGTGATCAACCTCATTTCAGACCTTACAGCCTCTGCTGAATCCCTCCTTTTACAGGATGTAGCTGAATGGAACATCGGCCGCCTCAACACCATTCTAGACACTGTGGAGAACGAGAGCGGTATCAAGATCAAAGGAGTCAACACGCCGTACCTTTACTTTGGGATGTGGAAGAGCGCCTTTGCGTGGCACACGGAGGACATGGATCTGTACAGCATCAACTACCTGCACTTTGGAGAGCCCAAGTCCTGGTACAGTCACAATATTCTTCATTAGCTAAATGATACTGCCATGTCAATCAGCTTTGTGTTTGCTGGCGGACATAAATAGAAACGAAAGAAACAAATCTGGTTTCAGACCAGTTACTGATGTGTGCAGATTCATTCAGATACACTAAAACATTTTTAATGGAAGATAAAAGCCATCACGATGAAGCTATTTTTTACTTATCTATTTCTTTTTGCTGTTTTGCTAATTGTTGATGAATGTATTGGTGGTCCCAGCCTTGAAGTACTACAGTAACCCAGCAATGAATGATGACATTGTTGAGAGTCTTTGTGGTTATTAGGCTTCATTCTCTAACACATTTGGCCACCATGAGGAAGCAAATATCTGCTTTTTCTCTGCTGTCAATATTATAGCCATAATCATATTTGATATACTTGTGTTTGTGTTGCTCTGCAGGTATGTTGTTCCACCGGAGCATGGGAAAAGACTGGAACGACTTGCTAAGGGTATGTGATGGCTTCTAGATGGATTTTAATGTGTCACAACAGGCACTTATCCCATTTGTCTTGAATCCCCCTATGAGAATGGATCAGTTACACTATTGTTACTCAAGATACATTTTAACCACTGGGTCTCACAACTCACTTCAGCTTGTCATGCTCAGTGGTTTTAAAGAGGAAGTCAAAACTGCTTTGGGTGAACCTCCACACTGTATGGAAAGTACCTCTGAAACCACAACAGCAATTTATGTTCACATGTCCACAACTTAAAATACATAAACACCAGGGCTGATATCGCGATAACAATATATATTACTTGAGATAAATAAATTGATGTTAAAGTGTTGTCAGTTCTGCTGCTTTCAGTATTCTGCTAAAATACAACAAACTGCTTGTTGAATTTTTAACAAATGAAAGGAAATCGTTTCGTTTGTTGTCAATTCAAATTGAGTTTTAAGCCAAGTGTTTTTCGCTCCAGTAGAAGAACTAATCTCCGTTTAAACTCACATGCCCAGACCTCATATCTCATCAACATTCTGGTATACTGGGCATAAACAGGAGGCAGCGTGTAGACTCCGCCTTTTGCTGGTAGTTGCCGTGGTAACGTTAGTAGCTCATACCTCTTTCACACCACCTGCCAGGGTCGGGCTAGAGATGTCTGATCAGGGTTCAACCCTCCTTTTGGAAATTCAAACCAAGCCAGTCTACATGGGTATATATTCCTGGTTATGACAATTCAGAGATCACCTGCTTGTTGAATTTTTAACAAATGAAAGGAAATCATTTCCAACATTCTTTCATTAACCAAATTTAAAATTGAATTGAATATAAAAGGCAGCACTAAAAAAAGACTGACATTTTACATTATAAATTTTCCTTTCAACTCTCACACAAAAGTGCAGGGTTCAACATTAAGGTTTTTTTTTCACAGTCGGGAAAGTAAATTCTAATTGCCCAAATTAAATTTTTACTGGGCCCTATACAATGTTTTTTTTTTTCTTGAGGAAAAACGGCCAGAAAAAGCTTTTAAAAAAAGTCAAACGTCCAAAATGTAAACAAAAAAGTCAAACGTTGAAAGCATCAAAAGAGTAAAAGAATATCGGAAAAAAACATTAAAAGCATCAAGCGCCATCGCAATTCATGGCGTTTTACTTTCCTCCGGGCCATCGGGCACCCCTCATTGTTGAACCCTGGAGTATCTTTTGCGATATGTCACAGCCTCTTGCGATATGTTTATTGTGCCAGTTGATATCCCGATGATGAGTAAATAAAAAACAATATATTCTGGCCGGGTTAGCTCAGTTGGTAGAGCAGGCCGCACATATATAGAGGTTTACTCCTTGATGCAGCGGCCGGAGTCGCGGGTTCGACTCCGACCTGCGGCCCTTGGAAAAAATAATCTTAAAAAAACCAAAACAATATATTGTGCAGCCCTAATTAATGCTGATGTTGTGGATGACTTTTTCCATTTTTTATTTAATTAATAATTAATTAATTAATAATTTAATTAATAATAATTTAATTAATTAATTTAAGATTAATGCTGATGTTGTGGATGACTTCCTGTGTTTCCAGGTTTCTTTCCAGGGAATGCTCAGAGCTGTGAAGCCTTCCTGCGCCACAAGATGACTTTAATTTCCCCCTCAATCCTGAAGAAATATGGCATACCATTTGAGAAGGTGACCTTTCATTCACTTTGTGTTGACCTCATGTCTTTAACCAACAGGCAGACAATAAACCTCATGATTAAATATAGTGATAGTGATGACATGAAACAATGGTGGAAAGTTTGAAATGAAATGGTGTGTCCGCTCTTGTAATTCTCTGTTCTGTGTGATTTTTGCAGGTCACGCAGGAGGCCGGCCAGTTCATTGTGACGTTCCCGTTTGGTTATCACGCAGGTTTCAACCATGGCTTCAACTGTGCCGAGTCCACCAACTTTGCCACCCAGCGATGGATTGATTACGGCAAACAGGCGACACTGGTACACAAAACATTCATTTATTTATTGAAACAGCCGTGAATGTGCTTTCACATCTGAGCTGTTTGGTCCTTTTTAGTCTACAGTACATCCACGGCGTTCCACTTCTGGGATTGCTCCGGTGCCGTCGGACATTCCACCGGATGGCCCTCTTTTCAGCCGGATGTCTGTCACCTCTTTCTTTGTGTTGGCGTTCTAAACTCCGGTGGATTTATGAGGACTATGGTTGGCTGTAGGGGTGTGCAAAAAAATCGATTCATATTTGAATCGCGATTCAAGCGCTACCAATTCAGAATCGATTCATAGAATTCCAAAAATCAATTCATATTTTCTTTTTCTTTTTCATTGTATGTCTACTGCAATCACATGGGAAAAATAACTACATTTTTTAATCAAGAATTGTTTTTGAATTGAAAATTTATTTTTGAATCGAATCTTGAGCCTAAAAATCGATATTGAATTGATATTGTGACATTTTTTTAATCGTGCACCGCTACTTAACTGCTCCTCAGATCTCTGCAGGGTAAATCCAGACAGCTAGCTAGACTATCTGTCCAATCTGAGTTTTCTGTTGCACGACTAAAACAACTTTTGAACGTACACATGTTCCACCAAAACAAGTTCCTTCCCGAGACCATTTTGCAGAGGCACCTTGGCTCCGTCCGGCGCTTAGCGCCGCCCAAGACCATTGTGATTCACACCTGTAGTACCCCTATTTGGTCCAGACCAACAGGGGGAAAAAAAGTTGCTGCATTTAGCTCTGGGCCCTGTTCTTCAAATGTGGCTTTCCCAATCCAGGCTAACATGCTGTTATCAAGAAGAAATAATTGATTTATTCCCATTCAGCTGATTAGGTTCTTTGAAAGCAGTTTGAGGATTGATTTTTTAATCATGGATGAAGCTATCTTGAATAACAGTGTGCTCTTATTGTGAAATAAAGGCAAACAAAAAGTAAAGAGTTGGACAAACCCCAAGCCATGGCGCAACAGGGAGATATTGTGAATTACTTCATAAAACCAAGCAGCAGCCGGTCTAACATAAGTTCCAATAAACTCTTGAAGTAACAGCTGATGCGGTACCCGTTGCCAGCGAGAACGAGTCGGCAACAGCCCCATCATTAAAGCAACACTAAAGAACTTTTCCCGCTTCAGTCCCCCTACAGGTTGGAAGCAGAATTGTCCATTACATTATTTTGCCAAATCGTGTAGCGGATCTGTAGTTCAAATGAACTGGACAATGTAATGTAATGGACAATTCCGCTTCCAACCTGTAGGGGGACAAAAGCGGGAAAAGTTCTTTAGTGTGGCTTTAAAGGTGCAGTAAGCGTGTTGGCTTTCTAAACTCCTGTCGATTTGGGAAACATTTGACCGCAGAGTTTAAAGTTAACACAAAGAAAGCGGAAAGTGAGGGACATCCGGCTGAACTTCCTGCTGCAACGGAACTATCCTGTAAGTGAACCGCCATGGATATACACTAATACGCTTTTGATGGCAAAGTAACCACAGCGCTGTGGAGGAAGGTCTAGCAATGCGAGACTACTGAATATCTGAGTGACTTCAGAGAACACTATCAACCCCCAGAGTGAATGCAGCTTTCGCCATAGCATCCACAAGTGGCCTGATGGTTATACTTGTGCGCTGGTGTGTGCGTCCAGCCGCCGTGTGTGTGTGTGTGTGTGTGTGTGTGTGTGTGTGTGTGTGTGTGTGTGTGTGTGTGTGTGTGTGTGTGTGTGTGTGTGTGTGTAGAGTGGGTGATAGAGCGACGGAGAAGTGAGAGTGACGGCGATTAGCTTTGGAGCGAGTAGCGACTAGTAGTCATAGTGAGAGAAACAAAGTGTCTCCCCTGTTCTTTCTGACAACGGTGGGAAACCTGTTGTTTATGGAGAAGGACAGTTGTTAATTTCCCGTCCAGCACCTGTGAATAGGTCTGACAGGGTGGGGGGGGGGGTGTGGCATCACGATGGTGGCTCTCCATCGTGATGTCGGCCAGCCGTCACGATGGACGATGGTATCGTCCATCGGCACAACCCTAGTCACCGCTACGTATTTTTTTGTCTTTGTTTTTGGTAGTTGTTGTGTTTGGTGTAGTTTCATCGTCCATACAACTCTGTGATTTACTTTTGTTGGGTCCGCTTCGTGGAATGGCTGATTAAGTTAGACTCAATGTTTTCTGTTGCTGAAGCACTGACGTCGTGCTATTATTGTGGTAAGCTAGTTTGATTTTGCAGTAGACGCACTATACAGAGTTTTTATTTTAATTACAGTTGAACTGATTCCAAACTTTGGACACTTTGTGTCGTTTTCTCCAGCCTGTCTCTTCTCTTAGCCCCTCATGCTTTTCGCAGTGATTACGTTCTAAAGCACAAATAAATAACCATCAAACACTTCTCAAAGTGCTCAGACTACCATGGATCAAACCTAGACTAAAATGTTGATCTGTGTGTTCCTTCCAGTGTTCGTGCCGGCAGGACATGGTGAAGATCTCCATGGATGTGTTTGTACGCAAATTTCAGCCCGACCGTTACAAACTGTGGAAGGCGGGGAAAGACAACGCTCCCATTGACCACTCCAAACCCACACCAGAGGCTGCCGTGTTCCTGAAAGAAGACAAGAGCGAGCCTTCAAAAGAGACTCCCAGTGAAGCTGGATCTGAGGAGCCCACTACCCCTGTCCAGGAGGACAAAAGGTCTGGGTTTACACTCGCTACTAACACAACTGAATTACCTAATTGTAGCCATATTCAAATATTCAAATATTTTGCATCCTTTGTTCGGTTCAGTTTTCAGATTCATGGTCACTGAGGCTACATTTACATTGCTACATTTTGGTTTCTACGCAGAGTTTTAAGCCAAGTGTTTTTCGCTCCAGTAGAAGAACTAATCTCCGTTTAAACTCACATGCCCAGACCTCATATCTCATCAACATTCTGGTATACTGGGCATAAACAGGAGGCAGCGTGTAGACTCCGCCTTTTGCTGGTAGTTGCCATGGTAACATTAGTAGCTTATACCTCTTTCACACCACCTGCCAGGGTCGGGCTAGAGATGTCTGATCAGGGTTCAACCCTCCTTTTGGAAATTCAAACCAAGCCAGTCTACATGGGTATATAACCCTGGTTATGTCAATTCAGAGATCACCTGGGTCAACCCGGGAGCAATGCATAACAATTACCTTAAGTGCTTTCACGTCATAGTCAGTGAACAGCTAACAGCACACCAGTCCATCTGTATACCAGCAGAACTAATGTTTTGTAGCTACTAGGGCTGCAGCCATCGATTATTTTAGTAATCGAGTATTCTACCGATTATTCCATTGATTAATGGAGTAATCGGATAATTTTATTGAAGAGCAAAGAGAAAATAGTTTGGTTTAATTTTCAGTAAAAGCAACATTTGTATTGCCTACATTGCTTTCAATATCATCTCTCAAAAAACATAAATACATTTAAGTGCCATATTACATTGTTTTTAAAGAAAACATTTTCTGAAATGCAATAACCTCAAACTAAGGCATACATTAAACATACATAAACATTACCTTAAGTTGTGCAACTTAACTTTCAGAATTACAAGTTTCAGCCTGAGACTGATCTGTATATAGGCCTATATGTATATATAAGTTCTACTCAAACTATTTTCATTTATGTATTTGATTACAATGTCATACAGCTCTGTTACACTGTTCGTTGATCAGCTGTTTCTCCGTGAAGAGAGAGAGTGAGAGAAAATGGTGCGCAACAATCAGCTGTTTTTCCGAAGGGATAGTCAACAAGTCGGCTCTTTAGATGAAATAGTGGTCACCACTAGGGTTGGGTGATGTCTCCTAAATTGGCAGTTGACGATGTTTACAGTAAAACATTGTGATGGACGATGATATCATCATCCCCGGGGGGGCGGGGGTTGGGGGGTGCAGCCTGCTATTGGCAATAAATTACAATTTGACCTATTTTCACTTAACTACATGCAGATGTCCGTGCTCTGCGTAACAGTGGAGCTTTTGCCTTTAACAGAGCAACAGTAATAACCTAATGTACCATCATTACTGAGATTAAACTACATTCTCCGTTATGTTTGCACTGAATAACGAAATTAAAAAAACAGAAACATAACTCTTGCAGCGCACATGAACAGATGCGCAATATAGCTCACACAAAATACTGCCCTCATTAATTAGCCTACTGTTACTAAGTACATTCATAAATCCTACGTAACATTGTCCCGTACCCACAGGACACCAGACTTACTTATTGATGCACACACACAATAGTGTCCACAAACTTGTGAGGGGAGAAAGGAAAGTGTGAAGCTGTCCACGTTAACGCTTGTTACTCCACGCAGAGCTTTCGCCATAGCATCCACAAGTGGCCTGATGGTTATACTTGTGCGCTGGTGTGTGCGTCCAGCCGCCGTGTGTGTGTGTGTGTGTGTGTGTGTGTGTGTGTGTGTGTGTGTGTATGTGTGTGTGTGTGTGTGTGTGTGTGTGTAGAGTGGGTGATAGAGCGACGGAGAAGTGAGAGTGACGGTGATTAGCTTTGGAGCGAGTAGCGACTAGTAGTCATAGTGAGAGAAACAAAGTGTCTCCCCTGTTCTTTCTGACAACAGTGGGAAACCTGTTGTTTATGGAGAAGGACAGTTGTTAATTTCCCGTCCAGCACCTGTGAATAGGTCTGACAGGGTGGGGGGGGGTATGGCATCACGATGGTGGCTCTCCATCGTGATGTCGGCCAGCCGTCCATCGTCCATCGGCACAACCCTAGTCACCGCTACGTATTTTTTTGTCTTTGTTTTTGGTAGTTGTTGTGTTTGGTGTAGTTTCATCGTCCATACAACTCTGTGATTTACTTTTGTTGGGTCCGCTTCGTGGAATGGCTGATTAAGTTAGACTCAATGTTTTCTGTTGCTGAAGCACTGACGTCGTGCTATTATTGTGGTAAGCTAGTTTGATTTTGCAGTAGACGCACTATACAGAGTTTTTATTTTAATTACAGTTGAACTGATTCCAAACTTTGGACACTTTGTGTCGTTTTCTCCAGCCTGTCTCTTCTCTTAGCCCCTCATGCTTTTCGCAGTGATTACGTTCTAAAGCACAAATAAATAACCATCAAACACTTCTCAAATTATTTTGTGCAGACTGATTTCTCCTCCTCTGCATATTCATTTTTTTTTGTGTATTTCTTTTCTGATTGTAATGCTATAAAGACCGTTGCCGTGCTTGCATCACTCCCTTACCCCTCCTACCAGTCCCTATGGCCACTTGGCCAGTGCGAAATGCAGATGGGGGGGGGAAAAAACGGTTTTGGGGGAGAGTAGTTCTTAGAACTGCTTAGAAGTGTACTTTTCCTCTAACTACGTTCCTGTACTATTTGGTCGGAAAGCAGCTATAGTGTTGCTTTAAGGTAAATTATAGTAAAAGTGCTCATTATGCTGAATGTTTTCCTGTGAGTCCTGTCTGACATGTCTTCACTAATGTTTCCCATACATCAGTCCGAAGCCTCAGACTGGGACAAAGCGTCAGCTGGAAGCTATCCAGGCCTCTGAAGACATCAAACCTGAGCTGACCATGAAGGAGACTGAGGAGGTGGAGCCAAAGAAGGCCAAGCTGTCACGCAAGGAGTCTCCAACTAAAGTCCCTGTCAAGCCAGATAAAGGTACAGTACCATTCGTAGAGATCTTATGTCAGATTTTTGGATAGAAACTGATCTTTAAACCCTATTTTGTACATTTTTAAGATGAGAGCATTTTTTCTACGTGATCAAAGCTGTCTTTTGACCTTATTGTCACATCTCCCCTTGACATTGTTTTTGTTTTTGGTGCTATGGTGTTGCATCTTTTGGAGTTAGAATTGGCCCTACAACTGGTGAACATATGGGCTATACTCTAAAGACTTAAGTTGCTTCAGATAACTATTATCGTATTTTCTTTTATAGTAATATGTTTCCAAATTGGACATGCATACCTACCCACCTGAGTTTCTTTTTGTCAGTCATCTTAAGAAATGGTTTTCAAGTCAAACAGACCACTACATCTTAAGAGACAGCTACAGTCATTCTCCCAGCTTTATTTTCCATAATAAACTCCAGTTATCAGATTTTGAAGCATCTGGTAACAAGCGCAGTATATTCTGATGATGACTAGAGCTTATTATTTAGGGTGTAGACCTAATTAGAGTGGATTACGTAAATTCTGCAGTAATTATATGTTGTTTCATAACCAACTCTGGGACTGCTCGCTCTCGTTTTGTCTAGGTTTTACAACAGAGCTTGGTTGTACTCGCACAATTGGTGCTAGGAGCTAACTGCTAGGCTGCCAGACTGAAGTTGAGGTCCAAACGCACTGAAAGCATCTGACTCGCACATTTTGAAGTACACCCATTGTTTTAAATGGCCGAACACGCACCTTTGCCTTTTTTTTGCCGCTTACAAAATGTTGTTTGTTTTTTGACTTTAAAGTTTTTTAGTAGTCCAGCCAAATGAATTATATCTAGGACACTGGTAATCTGGCATTTAGAAGTTTTGGTAATAGAAATGTATCTACATAAAAACTCGAGCTCAAACTTGACTTTTTTACTTTTGACCTCTATTTTGAAGTTACTGTACTCCGCCTTTTGTATTGTCTGCAAAAAGTGAGAAGTCCCGCCAAGGCAAAAGGCAATAACTTCCACATTATCAATACAGTATATGGCTACTGATCACAAGTTACAAAATCATTATAGTAACCTATAAAACCTGTATAACCTATAACCTGTATACAATGTAGTGATCATTGGCATATATTTCTGATGATTTACAATTACTTATAGCCATCTACTTAATGCTATCCTGTACCCTAACTCAGTTTGATTGAGTTCCAAAACAAAGTCAAAGAGGGGTAACTGGTGTTACGGTGTTCTGCTTTGGTTTCTTGTGGGCTTTTGGAAGTTGCTGTTAAGACAACCCATTATTTTCTCCAAAAAACAACAAAATTGACTCAAGGATCTCTTGAATGTCCCAAAAATATCATGAACTCATTTTTCCACTTCTGCTTTGAGCTCTGTAACGCAGGTAGGCCACACCCACCCCAGTCAAGCGGCCAATGAATAATATCATCACTGTATTACTCTTTCAGACACAGTAAAAGTCAAGACGGAGTCTAAGAAGGAGAAAGAGGCCAAGCCTCAGACTAAATCCCAGTCCAAAGCCAGCGCAAAGAAAACTTCACACAGACAAAGCACATCAAAAAAAGAGAAGAACGGGGTGCCGGCTGCAGACGTCTGTCCGCCCGAGCCCGTGGCTCTGTGCTCTGAGGAGGAAGCTCAGCTGGGCAGCAGCTGCAGCCCGCCCCACAAAGTGTTCCAGAGGACGCTGAGCCCCGCAGATGTCCTGCACGTTCACAGCTACGCCAAAGGAGACTACGGAGAGGGAGAAGCCCCGCCTAAGGAGGAGAAGAAGAGTGAGGGCAGTGACACGGAGACGGAGAAAGACAACAGACATGTTAGCAAAGCAGTAAGTGGACACAGACGGTAGACACACCTAATGAGGGCTGGGTATGGTTAAAAAATTAGACTCTCCTCCAGCGCGCTTTGGAGGAGGGTCTGGCAAAGCGAGACTACTAGGAGCCAGACCCAAACCAGCTTTAAAAGTGATCAGTAAAATCAATTCTCAAGCGAACAGGGAGCCAGTGGAGAGAAGCCAGGTTTGGGGTGATGTGATGTCGTCTCTTAAAACCAGTGAGAAGCATAGCTGCTGCGTTCTGAACCAGTTAGAGGCGAGAGAGTGACCTTTGGTTGATGCCAGAAAGGAGGGTATGGTCTCTTGAAAAGATTGTCCAGCCTGGATGCTGATAGTAACAGTGTTTGTGTCTCTCCAGCAGGTGGCAGAAGAGTTGACTGCAGATGGAGAGCTGGAGAGTGATCTAGGGCAGCTGCCAGGCCACCATCCGCTCATAAAGGACGGCATGAGTGATGAAGGTCTGTCCCATCTGCTGCAACAACTTCACCGTCATACTTTATATTGGCTGAATATAAAAATATATAAAAAGACAAAAAGATTTTTTTTTTTACAGTTTCTTTATTGATTTTTTGCACTCACAGGTAGTACATTACAACTTTTGTTTAATAAGTCCCCCCTCCCTGACCCAAGTCATAGTACACATATAAATACAAAAATAAATAAGAATTGCACTTTTGCTATCACCCTCCAAGATATGCCTCAGTTTTTTCCCCTTCTGGGGTTCACCACTTGTTTTTATTTGAGGTATCCTGTCCTGCATTATCTCCGTGTAGAAGCTCCCCTATGTCTCCTCTTTTTATATATTGGTCAAATAGTAATATATGGACATACTTTGCGCCATATGCTTGATTCAAACACCAATTGTAGGTGTCTTATAGTGAGCTATAGGTTTAGGTCTTTAGGTCTAATTAGCATTCGGTCTCTTGAGCAAATATCCAACCACTAGTTGTTATTTGATCTGCATTGTGTATGCTAACTTTGCTGTTGTTCTTCTTTGTCCCTCAGAGGCTCCAGAGGAGGCCCCCCCAGTAGAGGAGGGTGTCCTGGAAGGTGAGAGCTGGGCTAAACCTCTGGCCCACCTGTGGCAGAACAGACCTCCCAACCTGAAGAAAGAGAAGGAGTACAACCAGCTCATGGAATCCAAACCTCCATACTGCTCCATCTGCAGACTGTTTCACACCTACCAGCAGGTAACCGGTACCAGAGCAGACTCCACTCACCAGTCATTACCAGTCAGCTGTAGACCATGCACTATGGTCGTTCAGCTTTTCTGACTTTAGCAAGCTACACGTGACAATATAAACACTGCAGTAGCGTAGAAAATTAAAAAAATAAAAACACTGCAGAAGACTGCCTGGACCAATCATAGTCTGTGTGATATGATACAGAGCCGAGAGTAGACCTAGACAACCATTGAAACCACAGTGGTTAGAACAGTGGGAAATCTGAGGTTTTTTGGTCACAAGGACTTCCCTGAAATACGTTTACCTCATTAGCTTCTGCCACGTTTAACATGAAAATTCAACATTTCAACATTATAAATGTGACAGAAAATACAGTAAAGCGTCATAGGTCACCTTTAAATATGTATGTGGTATAATAAACTAGATATAATGTCATGGAGGCATAGTTCAGTTCAATTTTATTTATAGTATCAATTCATAACAAGAATTATCTCAAGACACTTTACAGATAGAGTAGGGCTAGACCACACTCTATAATTTACAAACACCCAACAATTCCAACAATTCCCACAAGAGCAAGCATTTAGTGCAGCAGTGGCGAGGAAAAACTTCCTTTCAGGCAGAAACCTCGGACAGACCCAGGCTCTCGGGAGGCGGTGTGTGACGGTGCCGGTTGTCACAGTAACAGTCACAGTAAAGATAATGAAACAGTGACTAGAAATAGTAGTTGTAGTAGTTTATGGCGTAGCAAATTAGTTTTGTTAGGGTGTTTGTGACCGTTAGTTGACGTTAGTCCATATTTAGAATAAGATAGAGCTGTAACAATTCCGATATAGAAATATCAGAAATACTTGCGATTAACAATATAATTGTCTTGTTTAAAAATATTGATTTATTGATTTTTTTAAACAAAAGTTTTGAATGAATCCCAGGATACATCTTTTGGTTATAAATCACCGTTATGTGACCCAGATAATGTAGGCTAATAACACAAATACACAGCTTATGAAGTACACCACGCCTCTTTATTATCATAAAACATTTTTTCTAACTGTATCCCCCCCCCCCTTGTTATTTTTGTTGCTATGAACGTGTATAGGGTCAAGTGTCAACAACTAGCATAGCTTTAGCTAGAGAGTCCGACCAATAATCACTTATATAATTATAATTTGGCATATCTAAACAAAATCAACAACTACCATCAACAGTCATACCCCTTAAGACCTTAGCTAATGTTAGCAATTAATTGCGGTTAAACAAAGAAACCGCGATCATGTGAAATAATTGACAGACAATGATGTAATAATTTGTAATAGATCGAATAGGATAGTACTTGTTGCACAGTGTTGTAAGTTCCATGTTTCTGCGTGCTGTGCCTGCCGTCAGACTGAGTGTGGGAACAGTGGAGACAAGCCTGTCATGGTGGCTGGCGGGCGGATGCGGACCAAGCCTCTGATCCCAGAGATGTGTTTCACCACCACCACGGAGGAGGACTCCGAGTGTGAGGAGCAGCCCGTCACGCCTCATCTGGAGGAAGATGGAACCAGCCTCCTCATCAGCTGCTCTCAGTGCAGCATCCGGGTTCACACCAGTAAGTACACACGCACGCACGCACGCTCACTCACTCACTCACTCACTCCCTCACTCACTCATTCTCTCTCTCTCTCTCTCTCTCTCTCTTTCTCTCTCTCTCTCTCAAACACACACTCACTCACTCACTCTCTCTCTTTCTCTCTCTCTCTCTCACACACACACACACACACACACTCACTCACGCACTAGGGTTGCACGATATGAGGAAAATGCGCTAATGTTGTTGAATAACGATATTACTTGCGATACATGAACAGATATGAAAGTGTTAGTTCTGCATTTCGGCTGCTTTCAGTATTCTGCTAAAATACAGCAAATTGAATTTGAAATAAATGAAAGGATATTATATACAACATTCTTTAATTGGACTTTGAATTGAATATACAATTGGCACTACTAAAAAAAAAAGGAAGTACAGTTTTCTACTGATATTATCTTTCAACTATGCGCGTTGATATCGCGCTGACGATAAAAAAACAATATATTGTGCAGTCCTAACACACACACACACACACACACACACACACACACACACACACACACACACACACACACACACACTTGAACTGAGACTATTTACCGCAAACATGTAACACAGCCTGTGTGCACATGATCACAGTGTTCTTAAATAAACCCTGTCGTTCTTACACATGTCTTATTTTATCAATCTTTATTCCCCCAAATTTTATATATGTCATTGGTACAGAAATGTGTTACTATAGAATTAGACAGCACCATTTGATCTTTGGCATAACACAACCACTTTCAACTGCACTGACTAAACATGGATGGCAGAACAAGCTAACAGACCTTCATGATGACACTGATATACACATATTTCGGATTCCTAAGATGTCCACCTGTGGTGGACTTGTCCGACCGTGCAAACGCAGCGTCCCTCTTTCATTCCTTCAACCACCTTCTTGAAAAGGTTGCCGTTGCGATGTTTGTGCATATCCAAAAACCAAATCTTTCATAATGTTGAAAAGGAGCTGTTTCTCCTTCCGACTAGATGTGGGCTTTTCTTTTGGGCATGCATCTCTAACCCAGCCCTGCAAACTGTTGGCTGGTTGGTTTGTGTACAGTAACCATAGCAACACACAAAAGTAACCGTAAGCCCTAAACAGGCAAAGAGGCCATAAACTATTGCAAACTGTGGTAAAAACCCTGATTGAGACGCATATTCCGAATGTGCTGTATACATGTGTAAAGAATGCCTCTAAAACCAGAATAATACCGGAATATCACACGTTTCAATCAGAATATGCTATGTACGGAAAAAGGCCTTATTTGGGATATTCAAACAGAACATGCTGTTTACATGGCCGTATCAGATTTGGTCATACTATGAATAATAGTGGAATATTAGTGTGCATGAAAATGTACTGACTGTCTCTCAGCCACTACACCAGTGTGTCGGACTGTGTCTTTGTGTTTGTATGTTCCAGGCTGTTACGGCGTGGATCCAGCCAGCGTGAGCAAGGAGTGGAAATGTGCACGCTGCAAAGCCAACGCCATGACTGAGGTCAGTTAACACTCCAGGGTAGATTTACTCTACATGGCACGTTGTTGTTTAATCAGAGCCCTCTTGGTAGTTAAGTGGCATCAAGAGCAGACCCCTCAGTGACTTATGTAGTTACTTCTGATGGTCAACTCTAATGGTCCACAAAAATGAGGATGATTGGTACTGTTACTAATCTATATCTCTTGTTCTTCATAAATAAAATATCCCAAAATATATTAAACAAATTACAAAATATGAAAATATCAAATCTGCCCCTTTTAACAGCAAAGCTCACATTGTTTGCCCGTGCACTTTATTGTCCTCAGTTTCCCACTTCTAAAGCTGGTAAGTACTGTAAGTATAGTTTAGAGTCCGACCGATAAAGAATTTTTGAGGCCAATACCAATACAAATATTTGGTCGTTTAAAAATCCGATATCGGCCGATATATATATTTAAAAAAATCTAGAAACACGTAACAAAACATTAACAGATTTCCCTAACATCAGTTATTTGTAGTTATTTATGAGTCCTCACTAAAATAATATGATAATGCAATTTAAAAATAAACTTGTTTGTTTTATTGTCACAACAGAGGAACATCAAAATACATTAAAGTTCTGATAAATAAAATGTATAAAAATACAAACTTAAGATATGAAACTTAAAGAGTTAAACATGAGTGTTTCCAACAGGGACATTGTGTAGCGCCCTCTGGTGGGCATACTACCGTATGTAACGCCAACACTCAGAACATGGTTGAAGGGGGTTTCCTCCCTTTTTATTACATTTTTTAAATATTCATTTATCAGAATAATTTATTTGTCATTATAAACGACGATTTGTCGAGCCGCCCTGTTTGGCACAAACTCTGCACAGAGCCGCGGCAAAATAGTTGTGCGAGAGAAAACTCAGATTGGACAGATAGTCTAGCTAGCTGTCTGGATTTACCCTGCAGAGATCTGAGGAGCAGTTAACCATAGTCCTCAGAAATCCACCGAATTTAAAATTCCAACATAAAAAAGAAAGCGGAAGGAAACAGAAAATACATGCATCTGGCGGAATTTCCTGCAGCACCGGAGCAATCCCAGAAGTGGAACGCGAAGGATATAGACTACCTGGAGATGGACAAGCTATCTAGCCATCTCCCGGCGTGCGCTGTCGTCCCGAGAGTGAAGCAGAGGGACTGTAGGCTCTGTGCTGCCTGTCACTGGCTGATTCGGGAACCGGTTTCCCTTTTTGAATAGATTACCACCGCCTGCTGGCATGGAGAGTTATTTCCTCTCACACAGGCGCAGAACGTACGTGCAATTTGGCTGTTGGCTGTAGTCTTTGAGTTGTGTTCAAGTGTAACTTTTTGGCCACGATACAGGCAACATAAGGAGACGCCACGATAGGCCTCTGCACCTTTAGTTCTTTGCTCGCGGCCTGGAGCACGTTTCATCTCAAAACAGTGTGCACTGTTTTGCTACAGTTTCCTGGTTGAACGACATGTTTCCTCGGAACGGGGTGAAACGGTGTGCAGCGGCTTTGAGATATGTTTTTTCTCGTTTGGTGGGTGTGTCACAGGTGTTACCCAATCAGCCGCGACGTGTCTGTAAACCCGTGGTAATAAAAAGGCAGAGCGCTTGCGCACACAACAGGGTGTTCAACGCACCATCGTTTCAAAAAACAAACAAACATTTTGCTACGTTTTGTCGGGGCTGAACGTGGCCCAAGTGTGTCAGGGCCTTAAAGGTGTAGCCAGTAAGCCTTATAAAACTAACTTTCTGTCATATTTGCTGAAACTGACCCTATGTTCCAGTAGAACTACATGAAGCAGGTAATTAAAAAAATCTGGCTCCTCTGGCACCTCCTACAGCCTGTAGTGTGATTTGCAAAAATCCACCGCTCCTTGTTCAGATGCACCAATGGTCGGGGGGGGTGTCTAACTGCGTGTCAATCACTGCTCATGCACACGCAATCATTCTCCCTTGTGGGGGGAGGGGCTTAGGAGACCGTTTTGGGCTTTAGCAGAAAGGGGGGAGGGACTGAGAAGTTGTCGATGTTCAATTTTTTTGGCTAAGTCCTGGATCTTTGAAATCCAACCTAAAGCACCTTTAAGAGAGATCTATTCAGTCTCAACCTCTCAGGCTTAGCTTTGTGTCAGAGCCTGCCATAGTAACGGGATTATTTTTAAAGATTATTTTTTGGGCATTTTTAGGCCTTTATTCGACAGGACAGCTGAAGGCAGCAAAGGGCCGCAGGTCGGAGTCGAACCCGAGCCCGCTGCGTCTAGGAGTAAACCTCTATATATGGGCGCCCGCTCTACCAACTGAGCTATCCGGGCGCCCAGTAACAGGATTATTTGATGCATTACCAACATCCTTAACGAGTATTTAATGAGACAGCTGCTGCTGTTGCTGGTAACAGAAATCCGGTGTTAAACACAGCATTTGGTAGACTGAAAATAAATGGAATGAACATTAACTGCAGATTTATAAATTCAGATTTTCCTATCCTCTGGAGTTTTAGATGGAAGACTCTACTGTTAAATTGTGTTGCACTGGAGATGGCTATAGCCATACCATACCATCTTAAATCGCATATATAACTGTTGGACCCACATTAACATGAGATGGCCATTGGTTTTGATAATGGCTGCAAATTAAATTTCCTTTTAGTCGACTACTATGAGCTACAACAATGAAAAATGCAGGTCTTTATTGTTTGGACGGTTAGCTGATTGATGCTCTTTTTGCAGAATTGCTGTTTGTGTTCGCTGAGAGGGGGAGCCTTGCAGAAAGCTAACAACAACAAGTAAGTTGTTCCAGAGACACCAGAAAGCGGTACATCTGGCCATTTTAGAACATCTGCACTATTATAATGGTACTTTATCCTTAAACAGGATAACACCAAACTGGTTTAACGTGCTAAGCTGCTCATTGATTTTTTCAACTCCTTAACAGCCATCAACAGGTGAGTTCTGAGTCAGAAAACTGGAATAGTCATGGTCCAACTGATTAGGTATTACTGATCCGGGTGTGATTTGCTCGGGGGGGGGGGATGAGTGGGATTTCCCCCTTTCTGGTCTATATATCCCTGCCTTTGCAGAATTATTTTTATCCCCGCTGGGGGGGATAAAAGTGATCAATGCCATATTATCAACAGAAGTAATTTAAACTGAGTAAAGCGCTGTAATGTAAACCGATGAAAGCGATAAAATCCGAGCAGCAGTTGCTGGTTGTATTTAACAGCTACAGAGCTCCAGGACGGCGGGTACCAGCAGCAGTTGTTTAGCCGCCAATAGGTGACTGTGAGCCGGCTACAAGCACCACCAGATGACGGTCCTTTCATGCTGTGGTACTGGAGTTTAGCCAGAAAAAGTGAGCATCATGCTGCGATGACAGTTAAGTTGAGGCACCAAAACGACTAGTTAAGTTTAGGAAAAAGATGGTGGTTTGGATTAAAACACTCCAGAGGAATGAACAGGTATTTCCTGGGTGAAGGTATTTTGTTTTCACCGTGAAGTGAACTCCGCTCCCCAGCTTGAACACGCTGTGTTTTATGTTGACACCACGTTGATGTGCTATTTCATTCTGAGATTAGTTTCCATAGGATATTGAAGTTCATAAAGCAGTGTGTTGGCAGACCTGGCTGAGTGTCATCCATGGCATTGGAAGGACGATTCAATTCTTGCATGTTTTGTAGGATCCACCCTCCCCCCCCCCCCCTCCCCTCTCTGTTTCTTTTCATAAATCGCACCCTGTGGCCAATATATTATTGGCCGATACATGAGAAAAATATAATTACTGCTCTGCTAATAGAATTTCAGGCAACAATATCCTCTGATAATGCAGGGCCTTTGCTTGGGATGACAATTGAAACCCAGTTCTTAATGTTTTTTTGTTTTCTTTTCTTCTGTCAGCACTGACAGGCACTGAGAGTAGCAGATCGAATGACACCTCTCCAGTGCAGTTTATGATTGTCTTCCTTACAGACTCTCCTCTGTTCCCTGTATTTGCACAAAGGCGGGACTGAGTTTTCTATCATATAGGTATCTGCCACATAGATCGCCAAAGATCCTTCTTTAACAAAAGCTGACAATCAGCTGTCAATTAAGTAAACTCTCTCAATGTCTCAAACCATCAACAGCCGGATCATGGTTATGATTGTTGAAAGAAGAGTAAGGATTCCTGGAAAGCAAACACAGTACACTCCCAATACCACACAACAAGAAGCAGCAACAATAAGACTACTGTGTGTGTGTGTGTGTGTGTGTGTGTGTGTGTGTGTGTGTGTGTGTGTGTGTGTGTGCGTGTGCGTGTGCGTGTGTGTGTGTTTTAGATGGGTACATGTGCTGTGTGCAGTGGCTGTGCTGGAGGCTCGCTTTGTCAACATCACTGAAAGAAGTCCTGTGGATTTAAGTGGAATCCCTTTGCAAAGATTTAAACTGGTGAGTTCATATAACAGCCACGCACTGTTATGGATAAACTGCCGTTACATTCTCCATTATAAGCTGGTATATAAATAATGTGTGAGTCTCAAATAATAGCCAGCATGAACAAATAGAGGCTGAAAAATATGACTAAAATCACCGTCTCCTGTAGTTTACACTGTAAATTTAAGATAATGAACATTTCCATAACCCTAATTCCATGTGTACAACAAGTCGTGTACCTCTATCTAACAGAAATAAATAAATAAATAAAAATAAAATGAAAGGCCTACCAGGTGGTTAGCCTTCGGATCTTCATATGATTATACGCCTTGGGCGGCGCTAAGCGCCTGACTCAGTGACAGAGCCTCTGCAAAAATAGCCTCGGGAACACACTTTGTTCCTTTGTTGTTTTGGTGGAATGTGTAAGTTCAAAAGTTGTTTTAGTTGTGCAACAGAAAACTCAGATTGGACAGATAGTCTAGCTAGCTGTCTGGATTTACCCTGCAGAGATCTGAGGAGCAGTTAACCATAGTCCTCAGAAATCCACCGGAGTTTAGAACGCCAACACAAAGAAAGAGGAAAGTAACGGACATCTGGCCGAAAAATGAGGGACATCCAGCGGAATTTTTGGCGGCACCGGAGCAGTCCTGGAAATGAAACGTCGTCGACTATATTAACCAACAGAAGTCAACATTTGTCATTTTATCTGGCGAAAATGAGAAGCTGCTACCTGAATGTTTTGTACACATTTCCTAAAAGGAAATAGGAGAGATAAGAGATTCCTTAGCATCAGAGATAATCAGTCATCAGTATATTTCCAAATCAAACACAGATTTATCTATTTCTAAGACTTAGCAATCTATATCTTCACGCATATTGGAGCAAAACACTCCCGCTGTAGGCTGTTGTAAAGAAGAGCAGCACATGCTGAAGGGTGAGCATGCCTGGATATTGAGTTTTCATCAGAGCGGTCAGTATGACTCTGGTTATACTGACTTTATCTGGACAAAAGGGTAAACATTGTTGAGTAACAACAGTAATTTAAAAAAACAGGACCTTGGAGAAATCAGGAGGTATTCTTACTAAACTATAAAAGGATATACTTCTAAACCAAATAAAGGTTGCTTCTGTCTGCAGGCGAGGTAAATAATGGCCAGGGTATCTATGACCAAACTGTGGTAGCTCACAGAACTAAACTAAGCTAACAGGATGTGAAGCTATGAAGTGTGAAGGCTTCAGCTGCACTCCAACTAATCTGGTCCTCGTGTGTTAGCTTCCCCTTCATTTAGTCATTTCAAATCCACGGCAGTTTCCTGAGCTTTGGCTCCTGTGCTTTAATCTCCATCAGAAATGTTACTATTGTAAGAAGCGGATGAAGAAGGCGTCTGGCTGCTGCGTGCAGTGCTCTCATGGCCGCTGTCCCACTGCCTACCACCCCACCTGTGCCCAGGCTGCTGGAGTACTCATGCAGCCGGATCAGTGGCCCTTTGTGGTGCATGTTACCTGCTGTCGACACAAAGGCCCCACTCAGATTGAGGTAAGGAGCTTCTGAGGATCTGGTAACCTCTTCTTACTGTCACTAGAGATTCATTTTTTACACTTTTTGAAAGCATTGTCCAGTTCTGTTAGGCCCAGTTCAGACCAAAGATTGGCAATGCACCGGTCTGCAGCGTGCTGAAAGCTGCCAGTTTTACACCAATGCGGCTAGAGGAGGCAGTGTATAATCTCCATAGCAGCGGTTCTCTCTACTTCCGTTCTAACTTCCAACTCTACAAGCATTTTTGTGGCTGAATTTCTTTTGTAGCGTCTAAAAATACGATTGACAATAGTTATGGTAAAATAATTGCTACAGTTGCATTTCTAGTAGTGTTGAAACAGCGTTTTATTTCTCTGATTGACTACTTTGGTAAAAAACGTGCTCTGGTTAATTGCCATTTCTTTGAATCAATCGCAATCGTCTTGTTGCTAAGCCCCGGAACAAATGACGGTGCCTCTGCAAAATAGGAAGGAACTTGTTTTGGTGGAACATGTGTACGTTCAAAAGTTGTTTTAGTGGACAGATAGTCTAGCTAGCTGTCTGGATTTACCCTGCAGAGATCTGAGGAGCAGTTAACCATAGTCCTCAGAAATCCACCAGAGATTAGAATGCCGACACAAAGAAAGAGGAAGGTGAAAAGAGGGACATCTGGCGGAATTTCCGGCGGTACCTGAACAATCTGGTAAATGGAACGTCATCTATATAGACTACCTCCGTCCAAAACTGCCACTTTGACCAGTTTGCAACTGTTTGTAACTGACTTGACCAGCTGACTTAGCTACGAGCTAATTGGCTATTGAAACAGGTGATATCCCTTATTTTCTAAACCCAGCCACTGGCGACTTGACAAGCTAAATCCCGGGCGACACCATCAGCTGGCTTGAGTTAAGCTGAGACGGGCAACCAACTTTTCCGTGCAATGTTTTAAAACAGTTTTGTCTTGTCATGAATCTTTGTTCTGAACTAGGCTTTACATTAAAGTGTCCCAAATGTCAGGGACTACTGAAGCAGTGTCAACATTAGTAAGTCATAAAAATGTGATTTTCCGGAATCTCCTTTGACAGCGCAACAAAGCAGCCATGCAGGAGCTGACTGTGGGACAGAAGGTGATATGCAAGCACAAGAATGGCCGCTACTACCAGTGTGACGTGGTGCAGCTGTCTAAAGAGACATTTTATGAAGTCAACTTTGATGACGGTTCCTTCAGCGACAATCTCTTTCCCGAAGACATCGTGGTAGGTTCACTGGTTTATCTTTATCTTTTTTTTTTTTGTTGTTATGCCAAAAATAACGCCAATTATACATTGTTTCACCTATATTCATTCTGCAGCGACGCACTGCCGTGAACTGCAGCTAAGCATTCCCGTGAGTCCTTGAACGAGACAACTGTCTGTGGTTAGTTCACGTCTGTAACAGCAGGACAGTCTAGTGCTAATGTGTCAAACTCAAAGCCCGCAGGCTACCTCCGGCCCCTCGCAAATTTTGATCCGGCCCGCATCAATTTTGGCCCGCCTAGTTGTGCGCCAGATCAAAATGATGGGAAACTATTTTTCAAACTGTAATCACGCGACACTCGGAGCAGAATTTGGCAGATTTCCCGACTTTAACACAAAAAGGCAGAATTCCCACAAAGGCAGGTGTTCATATTCAGGCTGTGAAACCGGTTGCTGTGAGTCGGCTGTGTGGTAGCCTGCTTTTTAAAAATGTAATCATTGTTTTGATGGATTTTTCTAAACTCTATGATGGCAAAGGAACTTTTTTTTGTGTGACTTTTTTAACGTTTTATGTTGACCAAACTAAGTGAGAAGACTAAATGAGACATGCTATAACACAGTCAAAGATATTTTACTTTTTCTCTTAAATAAAAGCATGTCAATAAACTAAACATGTCTGGCCCTTGATGTGTTTCAGTGTGGCCTTTAGTAAAACTCAGTTTGACATCCCTGGTCTAGTGTGTTGTCTAAACTGCTAAAGTCAGAACAGGTAAAGAGAACGTTGTCAGTATCTGAGCCGGTTGAAAAACGAGCTCGGTAGTGGGCGGCATGCTAACTTGCTGACGGATTCTGTGTTGTTAGCTTTGCTAGAGCAGAGAATAATCTGTTAAACCAGATCGCTGAGGCTGTTTTGTTCATTTTAGTCTCCGTGAAGTTTGCTGGAAGTGATGTAATGTAGCGTTGTATATGGAGTGAGCACTGCACCGGACTGTAAGGAAATAACGGAAGTAACAGGTGAACCAGCTTTAAAGGGGAACTATTATATAGCATTTTCAGGTTCATACTTGCATTTTGTGTTTCTACCTGGAAATGTTTACATGCTTTAATGTTCAAAAAACACTTTATCCTTTGGCTGCTCCTGTGTTTACCCTCTGTCTGAGGCGCTCTGTAGGAGCGCCTGTCTCTTTAAACCCTCCTCTCTTTAAAAGTTCAGTCTTCTCTGATTGGCCAGCGTGTTTCCTGGAATCTCCGCTCCGCTTTTGTTTCACTAGTTGAACCTGGAGCTACTGCAATGGAGTATATAGCAGGACTTTGTTCCGTGAAAAATCACCAATAAAGGCTTCTAAACCAGCAGTAACCCTGAAATTGGGGAGAAATGACCAACATTGCAGCTACTTAATATGTAGCACTAGGCTAACTTTGGATTGTAATGGAACTACGCAGCACTTTCTACCATCAAAAAGATAAAGGCTTCTGAACCAAACACTACACAATTGGACATTGTAGCAGTAATGCGACCCGAGATTGGGGAGAATTTAACATTGGCAGCCCAGATGTCATCTTTTACTGCGGTTAGCATGTAGCTACTATAGTTAGCAGTAGACTACTAGAATATAGCAGCACTTTCTACACTAAAAAAATTGTTTCAAGAGTAATGTGACCCAGAATTGGGGAGAATTTAACAACACTTAATTTAACATGGGCAGCCCAGATGACATCTTTTACTGCCGTTAGCATGTAGCTACATGTGATAATGTACTGGATTGTTCAGAACAGTTGGAAATCTTAACATTTAAGCTCACACGGATTTACCTCAAATACGTTTACCTAAATATTTGAATATCTATTTGAACATAAAAATCTGACATAACATTGTAGATATGACAGAAAGGACGGAAAAGCATAATATGTCCACTTCAAAAGTATCCCCCAGGCTAAAGCAGTCAACATAGGGGGAAAATCTATGCCTGTGTTCAGTTTGCTCAGAGGTTTTTCGTGTGTGTTTTTATGTTTTAGAGCCGGGACTGTGCTCAGCTCGGACCCCCACCCCCGGGTGAAGTGGTTCAGGTGCGATGGACAGACGGCCTGGTGTACGGGGCCAAATTTGTGGCAGCGCATGCCATCCACATGTACCTGGTAAGATTTTCTTTTTGTTTGTTTTTTGTCACATGACAAAGTTTGACTTGCTGTAATTAATAGTGTTAATTTTGTCACCTATTTTTAATTTAGTCTTAGTTTTGTGCCAAATGTCCTTGTTAGTTTTAGTCATATTTAGTCATTTACATATCTTTTTTTTTGTTAGTCAAGTTTTAGTCGACTAAAAGTCTCGTCATTTTAGTCTAGTTTTAGTCAAAATAAAACTCAAGGTATCTTAGTCAAGTTTTAGTCAAAACATTTTTAGTCTTCTTTTAAATAACAAATTATTTCTGAGATTATTTCTGAAAACCATTTCAGTCAAATGGTTATAATGACACATTCAGATTTTTTGTCAATATTATTGTACGTAAAATGCGACTAAATATCGAGCCTCTTCCTTATTTCACCAGTAAATTCCTGTTAAACGACAAAAACAACCACTGGATGGGAAAAGGGTAATTTACAATAACTTTGAATGCAGCACGAGGCTGGCGAGGCGAGTTTCAAGTGAACGCAACATCTGTGTTGTTGCTACAGATTGTTGTACGCCCCGGTGTTGGAATCCTCTACAGTGAAATACAGACAAACTTTTATACCGTTTAGCTGTCAGCAGGGTAACGTTACCTGCTGCCAAGTGTAGTGTTTGCGGCGATGTTGTGGTTGCCTGTAACGTCCGTTTAGAAGCATCAGAGAGAAGTGCAGGCATTTAAGTCCGGTAGATAACGGTCGTTAAGGCACCTGTGCCGTATTAGCACCGGGTCTCAGTACCCAACGATTGTAGACGAAAATGAAGAGAGATTTTATCTCAGTTTTTATTTTATGCAAAACATTTTAGTTTCGTCTTTTTTGTCAGCAATAATGCATGTTAATTTAGTCTTAGTCTGCGTTTTTGGACATTGGTGCAGTCTCGTCATCGTCTTGTCTTAGTCATGGAAAAAAAGGTCGTTGACGAACATATTTAGTATCGTCTCGTCTGACGAACGAGACGAACACTAATTAATAGCACAATATGTTAACGATTTGAACCTAAATATTACAATTGCCAGCACCGAAAACGTGGTTTTAGCAAAAGGTCGGGGCAGGAAATATAAGATTTTTTTCCCTGCTTCTTTTGAACGTGGAATATGTTTTAATAATATATTGCATTATTTGTGTAAACTTTTGTGTGGAAGTGTACAGTGAAGTAATTGAAAAAAGTATGCATAAAAGAAGTGTCTATATTTAATTAATCACTTTCGGATATTAACAATTTATTTTTTTTAGAATATTTGGTTTTGGAACTGGCCATTCCCAAAATAATTCTTTCTGTTTATTGTAAGTAGATTTTAATATTAGATCTAGGGATGGGGCTGATCCGATCCAGTATCGTGATTCCTGCCAGTGCCGGCTGGTCTGCTGGTTGGCTGCAAACTGTGGAGTACATTTCCTGAACGGAGGCGCGGCTCAATGAGACACAGAGTTATGTGACACGCCCCCGCTCAGGAAGTCCATTCCGCAGTTTGCAGCCAGCTAGCAGGATAGTAGCATGAGCAGCATTGTGGCTAGCTCAATGCTATCCTGTGTGTCCGCTGTTTGGAAATACTTCACAGTGGAAACACCGCAGAGCAAGACAGCAACATGCAAAAACAAAACAGGACTTTCACAATCGTCTGTCCCGGGGTTGTTGCTGGCTTGTGGCGTTTCATTTCCCCGTTGTTGCGTCCACCAGAGACCGCGGATCGTCTCCCGTGTGAAAGTGAAAAAATGTGGATCGGTGCATCCCTAAATAAATGTAGCCTTTGACTCTGTAAACCACTACATATGGTGGCCTTGCAGTCTAAGCAGCCATTTATACAGTTTTAGGTTCCATTGATACAATCAAATTGTAAACAGGAATTCCAGTTTGAGTTCCATTGTCGGAAAGTCTAGCAGACGCCAAAACACTGCACAGCAATTTATAATATTACGAGGAAGGATGTTGCTGCTCTGGCAAGTTCAGAGAGCAGCAGTTTTTTTAACTTCCATTTAGACGAGCCCGAGGTAAACGTTAGAAATGCAGTGCTACAAAGTAATCCCCCTGGAAACAGCACTTATTTGACGTATTTGATTGGCCAAGTAGTGCTGTTGTTTGTTTGAACCTAAGGCATGTATATTACAATTAGGGCTGTGCAATTTTATTGAAATTGCTATATGGACTAGCACAATATTTGTTAAAGGCCAAATATGTGTCAAATCATTCTGAATTAAGTATTGAAAAAGGTCTATCTCTGTAGGGATCCTTTCCATAATGTTGTCAGACACTTAGATTAATTATCTGAGCATGTCAGCGGCAAAAACAACACTTTTAGTGGACGCTTACTGATGCTGAACATTTGTATAGCAGAGGTCTTCAATGTTTTTTAAGCCAAGGACCCCTTGACTGAAAGAGATGTGCGCGATCATGGAAGGCTTATGTCATGTGGACGCACCGACGGTGTTGTTGTCATTATTTAGAATTCCTCATGGGGGCGACAGAAACTACCCACTATAGCTTTAACAATAATTTGGAGGCCCACCTGCATTGACTCTGAGGACCTCTGAAGATCCTTTCCCTAAATACTGAAAATACCTTTTAAGTTTAAAGGTAACATGAATATATATATATATATTAAACATGTTGCTTTCCACTAAGTTATGTAACACTTCATTGTTACAAGTGAGAAAGATACAGCGTAACATGAGGAAAGGGGAGGAGAAAAAAAAGCAATTTCCCAGACTATACTCCTGTAGAGAGTACAGTGTCGGAACAGGAAACAAACCTCAGCAATAAGCACATAATCAGTAGACATAACAACACGACTCGACAACATGACTTGCAACAGGGGAGGGGAATGGGGGGTGGAGGTAAACCAGCACAGGCAAGCAGCCATCCGGTCCTGCAGCCGACAAATGGCGCTGGTCACAGACCCGCCTGTCAGACTGGGGGGGTAAAAAGCGGCGAAGGCGTGGGACGGGGAAGTTGGGGCCTGGAGAGAATCGCTTTGCCTGGCATCCCAATCATTGGTGCCTCAGTCCGCAGGATGTCATAGCGTTAACACAGCAGATTTCCATGGAGACAACCTTGAATAGGTCCCAAGCAGAGTCAACAATCAGCAGGTGTCTGAGGGAAGTTGAGGGAGGAACGCAAGAGCGTCTCTCTGCAATGCTCTTATGGGAGTTGTTGTTCCAGCAGCGGCCTTGGCCGAGGCCAGTGCTGGATAAGGGGGCCGAAAGTTGATAAGATTGGAGTTATTTTGTCTCGGCGCGAGTAGCTGCATTCCTTTACACAGCCACTCTGTTAGTCAATTCTGGTCAATCTTTCTTAGCAAAGCGGTGATCTATCCAAGATAATATCCAAATTGCAGTTCATCTCCATGTTGTTATCCATAATGCGGTTAATAGTCCCAGCTTCAAACGCTGACCGCTCTGCCCACCGCTTCAATCATTCCAGGCAGCTTTTGGGGCTTTGAACAGCTGTCATAGTCTTGTCAATTTGTCGATAAACCAGGCCAATGCCTAATCCGGTCAGCAAAGGGCCTGTTATCATGGTTCTGAATAGGTAGATATCCTCAACGTCCTCCACGGAAAGAGCCCCCAGACACACGACCCGCCACTTCTCCCACGCGTCCATCGTGTAGCCAGCAGCAACGTTCCGGCAGGGCAAGCAGGTTCCCCCGAACCCAAGCTTCTCGTCGAGAAGATGGTGTCAATTGCGTTGAGAGACCAGTTGATCAAATCCATGATTTTTGGGTTTGGAGAGCAGTGCTGAGAGAGTCTCTCAAAGAGTTAGACAAAGACTAGACGAGACAAGAGGAGCAAAGCAGGGGAGGTGTGGGAGTGGAGAGGGAGAGAAAATGCGACCGCCTTCGTTGAGAGCCAAAGTAAGTATCATAACCAGAAAGTATCATAAAATTACCATTTACTGCTTGCTTTACAAATAAATGCACTATTAAACAGTGGTATCCTTAATCCTTAACATATGAATAAACTTATGGGAGCAAAAACTGTCTGGTACATTGCATTATAGCAAAAGAGGAACTATGGGCAATTTGGGAATTCATACATGCGTGTTCAAAATGTCAGTGAACATGAACAACTCTCTCCAAAATCCAAAAACTAAAATTTGTGATGTCATCTGATATAATGTAATGTAATGTATAAGCTTTTCCAAAAACAATGAATTGAGAAAGATTTTAAAGATGACACTGAGAACAGCCAGGGGGATGTTGGGAGGTAACGGGGAGATTTTGTGTTTCAGAGTTGAAACGCTAACATAGAATAAACCTCTTTTCTTTTTTTTTTATTCTACAAAATTAGTTTCACATTTATTGTCTAAGAAGCAGCTTAGTAACCTGATGACATCATAGTTTGAGTCTTAAATCTCTGGTTTGTGGCTTTGCGAGAGAGTAGCTCTTACTCACAAATATCAGAGGTGAGAATAAAGACATTTGCACACCAAGGACGTTTTTTTCCATGTGATTATTTTGCATGTCAATATATTTTGTAGGGCTGCACAATTAATCACAATATTGTCGAATTGTATGAACTAGTGCAATATCCAAATCACTTTTTACATTCACAAGCCTCCCCTAAAACAGTTTGGAGCTTCTTAGGGAGGCCTGCCTCCCACTTTCAAAACCTCTGGTCTAACATATTGTATTGGAAGACAGCCTCCAACATTTTTAAAGTGGATTAACAGCCTTTTATGAAAGGCCTGTGAAATAACAGATCATTTCTCAAATAAGCATAATGTTGCAGTTGTCCATACTGTTTGTCAGTAGGCATGACTTTCATAAGAGGGGACACACTTTAAATGGGCAGCCGCACACAATTCAAGATTTCTTTATTGTTACAGTAAACATCTGACATTACAAGTAGGGCTCTGTTGTGTCTGTTGTGGCGTATCAACGCAGGGTTGAATTAAACTGTATGACAGTTGGAACTAGTGGAACAAGTTAGGTTAGGTGGTGTGCAAGTGCTGCACGATTCTTTTGTCAACTCATTTGTCAGACCAAAACATGATTATATAGTGATGAGCATATCACAGACTTGGACTAAAACAGACATCATGTACATCCAAGGCTTGCAGTTTAGGTTGACTCTTGTCTCTTATGCATTCCCGTAACTGAAGCTATGGCTTTGTTTCCACAAATATTTAGGTGAAAGAATGCTTATTTTTACAAAGACAGATCTGAATACAGCGTCTTTGTCCACATAGGCCCCAGTGGTGATTTGGTGCAGTACAGCTTTAGCTGGTTGTTTAAGCTTGTGTGCTGCCAAGTTGTTTTACTGTTTGTATTACCATAAATAATCTTACAAAATATTACAGTATTTTCTAATAGAATTACATTGATCCAACTATACTTGAGAACAATGCTTGTGGGTTTGTGCTGTGGAGTGGTTGAGGCCATGCAGTGAGGGTTCATGTCAGCCTCATTCAATGTATTAAACGGGTCAGACTGGTCCTACCTGTCTCAGTACCTCTGTTAACCCCTTTAGTAGACTTCCATTAAGAGATATTGGCCAGGATGATGTTTGACAGCGATTAAAACACTAACACAGTATGTATGAGACCACATTGAATAAGCTAAAATGGACCCCTATACATTATACCAATATTTACCCTCTGAAGAGTCTCTGATGCATATATTGGATAGTTAATTGTAAATACTGTCAAATGTTTTTACAAAGTAAACAAACAGTACATTAATGGGATAAGTCTGTAGATATATTGAATAGTTGCGTTTAATCACTAAAAAGTACTGTTTATATAAAGTAAAACTGTTATATTAATGGTTAAAGTATGTAGGTATATTAGATAGTTGCTTTTTTGTATAGTAGAAAACCAGTATTAAACAGGAATTTACTGTAAATAGACTAGATATTATAAAATAAATGCCTAAAGCTTTTAAGATACTATTAATGGGCTGTATAAGAGGGTCATTTGACATGATTTATGTGTGTTTTACATCCAGAAATCTGTACTTTGACAAATTATGTAATTTTAAGGTATTCTGCAATATTTGTCAGTGTTTGTACAGATTTATACATTTGTTTAACACTCTAAATATGTTTTTATGATTACAATTCTTTTTAATTTTACAATAGTTGGACTGTGAAAATACAGAAAATGTACAGTAAATATCTGTATTTTAAAAAGAAGTTCTTTGTAGAATAACGTAACGCACGGTAAGTGCTTGGCAACTTTTGCTGCCAGACTTTTTACCGTTTTTTCACGATTGTTTTTTAACGTTTCTTTACATTAATTTTAAGGTTTAACTGTAAAAAAACAGAAAGATGCCTCAATTTTACACTCAGTAAAATTATGGTTATTTTTTGTCTTTTTACATAGAATTCAATGTAATTTAACTTTCAAGCTCATTAAGCAATGGAATTATCCTGTTAAACAACTATATTTTCTCATTATATCAATTTACAGACTACAACCTTTATTTAATGTGTTTTTTTTTTTAAATAAAAGTATTTTTCCATATTTTTATGGCCACTTAATGTAGAAAAAACGGAAAAACCCGGACAATTTTACAGTAAATTCCAGTGAAATATATATATATATATTTTTTTTTACAGTGTATGGTCCAGCTATACTCTATTTGTATCCTGACTCTTTTGTTTGCTACATTTCTGGAATGTAGGTGGAGTTTGAGGATGGGTCGCAGCTAACAGCCAAGAGAGATGATGTCTACTCTCTGGATGAGGAACTCCCCAAGAGAGTCAAATCCAGACTGGTAAATGCAACCCAACCCACTCACTCACGCTTTAATCCACCGTATATGTTTGTCTAACCCTGTGTTCATTCAACAAAGACTGAGTTGGAACTAAAAATAGGAGTGGGCATCAAGAACTGGTTCCAACTTGGAATCATTTCAAAAATTCCAATTCCAATTGAATTGTTTTTCTATTGGAATTGTTTGGAAAAGTTTGCAAGAGTTGGGTTTTGAATGTGATCATCGGTTCCAAATTTAACATGTGCAAGTTTTGGTTTCCGAGGCACTAAAGTGTGGCTTTATTTTACGTTTAAAAAGCCAGGTAAAACTGTAAATCACCAATAAAACAAAATAAAATGTTCCTCTTATCTGTGAAATAAACATGGCTGCATCCGAAAGTCCACACTAACATGCTATTTAGGAACTAAAACAGTATGTGAGATTTTTTATTATGTCCGAAACGTCTGTATGAAACCAATACATGAATTGCATACTATTTCCAGTAAAATGTTACAGTATGCAATACTGGACACTACGCCGGCATAAATATCCCACAATGCAATGCGGTGGCAACAACAACGTTCATAACAGACAAACGGACAGAAACTAAGGAGCTCTGTAGCGTCAATAACGCTCTAATTTACATTTGTACATAATTAAACGACTGTTCTCTAGTTATTCACCTCTTTAAGTAATTTAAGCATTATCTGGCGATGCCGCTAGAGCGGAGGTCGGCAGGGGTTACCATGGTTACGCGTCTCCAACGGCAAGGAGGCTCTCAGGAAGTGACGTTGAAATTACAGCTTAGTGCTTCTGTCACTTACCCGATGTGAGTCGAGTGCAGATGTGAGTTGCGCATGCGTCACTTGGCGACAAGTAGCCTACAAGATGCTAACGAGAGACTTCTGTAATATCAATACAATAAAAATAGACCTACATAACGAAGTTTGTTCACTGCTGGCTACAAGTTAGCAATCAAACACGACAAAGGCTGTCACTTGAATGGCGTTTTGAGCTAACGTTAGCAATCAAACAATCATAGATAGCTAAAATGTTTTTGAAATGACTGCTGGCTATAAGTTAGCAATCAAACACAACAAAGGCTGTCACTTGAATGGCGTTTTGAGCTAATGTTAGCAATATGCCGTAAACCGTTTAAATTTGACCATGCGCAACTCACATCTGCACTCGACTCACATCGGGTAGTGACAGTGTCCGAAAAGATCCACACTACTGTTTATTTACACAAAAGTATGTTGAACGATAGTATACATATTGAGTGTGTAGTGCTGAGGATGAGATTTCGGATGCAACCTTGTTTTTGAATCAGGTTATCGTTTACAAATTTAACATGCATAAGTTTTGGTTTCCATAGCGACCACGATACTTCCAGGCGCTTGTTGCGTTGCAGCCATGGAGCACAGTAAGAGGCGCTCTTGTGGCTTTATTTTACGTTGAAAAAGGTAGGACTGGTTAAACTATAAATCACCAATGAAATAAAAATGTTCCTCTTATCTGTGAAATAAATGTGAGCCGTTTAACTCCGCCCCTCAGAGACCCGGAATTGCAAAAAAGAAGGATCCCAATTGGAATCAGAATTGTTTAAATCAAAACGATGCCCAACCCTACGTAACTAAAAATGAGTAAAGAAGCGATTGAAAAGCCGTGTCCGTGTTGTCATGCAGTCTGGTGTTTGTCTCTGCAGTCCAAAGCATCCGACATGAGATTCGACGGCATCTTTGAAGAGAAGGAGATCATCCAGGAGTCCAAGAGACAGAGAGTGATCAACTCGCGTTACAGAGGGGACTACATAGAGCCTGTGATTTACAGAGCCATCATGGAGTAACCCACCCACCCACCTACCCACACAGCACCAGCACTGACAGACTGACCCGTGCTCACTGTACCTTAACCTAGCAGCTAGCCGCTGACAGAGTGTAGCTCCGGACCACTTTCTTCTGGACTCGCTTTGGACTGTTCTCGATTTTATTTTATTTTTTTTTACTTCTCGTTCATTCGCCTTTGTTCATTCAATGACAGTTCTGTTTGCTTTTGTTTGACTGCAAAACAGGAAACAGCAGTATTTTTTTGTTTCCGTTTTTTCAGAGGACTCCACACAGCGCAGTAGGCTGACGCCCAGCCCTGGCAGGCCATAAAAGTAGGAAGTAAGACAGAAATGGCATTTGTACTAAAGTAGCATTTTTACAGTAAGGCACCTGCAAAAAAAGACAATGCTGGAGTTCAACTTTAATTACAGTAATGTTCAATATATTGCTCTTTACTAAACATTTGAATAAATATGCAACACAGGTGTTTAAGTTTCAAGGATAATATCAGCGTCATTTTATTTATTTCTTGCTGCCATAGTGGCTATGATTCGGAGCCCAACAGGTCTCAAAGGTAAAAGTTTAGATTGATTTTATTTCAAATTTGTAAAGTAAAAAATTGTGCCCTAAAATGGCTGAATAAATTATTTAAAATGAATAGCCTTGCCATTATTCGTTTAGTTCCAGTTTCTCCCACACTTCTTAATTTAATAACTAATTTGTGTGCCCGAGTTAATTTGAGGGTGTGATTTCCTAAAGTATATGCTGGAATTTCTCAAAATTGTTTCGGGCTGCAACTAACGATTATTTTTTATTAATTAATCTGCCACTTATTTTATTGTGTCTATCAGTTTCAGAACGGAGTGAAAAATGCTGAAATCCTGAGCTGAAATGATAAATATTCGTGTTTGTGCATTATTATTCAGTTTTTAATGCTGTTTGGAATAATATAAACAGAGAAAAGCAGCAAGCTTCACATTGCGAAACTGGAAGCAGTCCATATTTGGCATTTTTGCTCGAACATGGACTAAAATGATTCATGTTGACTAAAGATGTTACCGCTGATACCTGCCGGGCTCCATATTCTGAGGAGGCAGGGCTCGAGTTCTGCCATGCTAATTTCATTCAAACCAATTTTATTTAGAAATGTGCACCACGTGAACATAACATAACTTAAAATAATGAATTCTTTAAAACTAGATGTTGAAATAGGGCCGCTCTCAGAGACAGGGCCTGAATAAAGCAGGACCCTAACTCCAACCAACACAAGTCATAACTTCAAAATGAAAAAAGGTCCTGTATCCAACACAAAAGGCAGCGAATGTGTCAGGTAGCAGAGCTCGACGCTTGTCCCGTCAGTTAGCTTCATTGCGTAATACGTATTGGCTTTACGAGCCTCTCTTAAGTTTAAAGTCACACATCATTGAAACAAGTATTTATTTATTTTTTCGACCATGCACTTGCTGGGTCAAAACTGAACATGAACAATTTTTCTGACCACCAACACCAACGTATTACTAGTTTTACACCTATTTTTGGAATTCATGGTCAATAAACGTCATTTATAGGAAATTATACGTAATTCTTGAGTTAAAAAAGCATAAATAATGAATTAATTAGACTACTATTAAAGGAAGGATCATCACAGCAGGGTATATATCAAAGTTCAGTCAGGATACATTTTTTTTTTTAAATGCTAAAATAAATTATCAAACGCCCTAAAATTCACTGTAAGTACAGATCCGATCTTTTGTTGTACTTGCGAAGCGCGTTCTATGCAACCATCCGTGTTATTTTTGGGTAATTACAATTGGGTAGTTAAAAAGAAACCCATATTTCTGATACAGAAATTTAGAAAATGGGTCAAATTTGACCCTAAGACAACACAAGGGGTTAACATGAGTTGCAATAGCCACAGTTATGGTTAGACTCTTTACATGCGTTAATCGGAAAACAAATTTGCGCTGATATTATCCTTTTTAATTATAGGAATACTTCACCCCAAATGTTTTGTATCAGTTAGCCTACTACTTGCAATAGCCTGGAATGATGCACAGAATGTTTGTACTTGCGATACTTCATGAAAAAGTGCCAGGCCATTTTGCGAAACAATGGACTTACAGGTGGAATATTTTACTGAAACTACTGAAAGTGTACCCATACCAAATCAATACTTTTTTCAATACATGACTTTGAAAAAAAGTCAAAAGTTCTTAAATGTTGTCGAAACACAAACAGATGTGCAATATCTTTTTGCCTTGTTTTGGCTAAACATTTAATTGTTATCAGGAACTATCTGGTCAAAGAGTAAGTAAACAAGATCGCAAATCTGACGAGATATTCACTGACAGCTTTTTCAAATGGATATCAATATTCAAAAGTTTAAAAAGAAAAGTACGTAACAAACATTACCAGATTTTTTTTTAACAAACATCTGTGATGAAGATTGATGGAGCATGAATAATAAACTGATCTCAAAGGTCCTTCTTAAGCTATGTTCACACTTGCCGTCTTTTTTGAAGCTGCCACCGTCTGTTTTACATTATAATCCTGTGGAGTAAACAGGTTTTTAAACACCACCGCCAACTTCTTTTCTGCAACTCGGTACGTCTTTTTGAAGTTGAAAAAAACGCCCTACGTCAAGCGCTTTTTTGACAGCCGACCAATGACAAGCAGAGTAGCCAGACCCGTCGTTTCCATGACAGCAAGAAAAAATGGAGTCGGAGCACAGCGAGTTATGTGGTATGACCGGCCGCTAGCATCTCTCTCTCTCTCTCTCTCTCTCTCTCTCTCTCTCTCTCTCTCTCTTTTTCTCTCTCTCTCTTTTTCTCTCTCTCGCTCGCTCCACCACTTTGTTAGCACCGATCCACATAGCGCTCTAGGATACTGTAGCAATAGCTGTTGCTATAGCAACAAAAGACGCTCTCGGCTGCTTTTTTGAACCAAAACAAAAATTAGCCTCTAATTGTTTTCACTACAAAAGCACCCTAGTCAACTTTTTCTTGTCAAAAAAAGATGCCAAGTGGGAACACAGCCTAACTGGCTTTTCTCCTGGCTTTCAACTGCAGTTTGAAGCTCTAAGAAAAGCATGTAAGTGGCCTTTGAGTTGTCTGTTATACGTACATTTGTTGTTTAAATAAAAGTGCGACCAAGATATGTATTGAGCAGACATTACGTTTCAGTGTGAAAATAAATCAAGGTTTGAAATGCAGTTTTGGAGATAGTTTTGGACACATGAGGGGAATGCTGCAAACTTGGCGTGAGCAATTTAAACCTTTCTACTGAAAGGTTGTCTGATAGAATCTCGCTACAACTTTGCTCAGAAATTGCTCACACTTGCGAGAAGAAACCTTTGACCCCAGCATTCCAGACGACATGGTTGCAACAAACGCATACAAAACTAATAATATACGTATGAAGTATTTCTTTGCGCAATGCCATTTAATCCAATGATTATGCCTCCTCCTAAACTATAACTATGAACTGCATTCCTTTGTATGAGTTTAGTAAAACAGAATATAGCTTGTTGTTACCAGCCTATTTATAACGGTGCTTTGAGAAAGTAACCACTGCATTTGTAGACATGAGTCTGCAGTAATACTGCGGACAGTTGAGTTTCATGATGTATGTTCTATTTTTTCTACAGTATATAGATGCATTTTCAAGAAACCCATTCAGATTTTTATAGTCCCGCTTTGTCGACCCACTCTCCTACTGAAAGCTGTGCATTGCACTTTTATTTAAGTCCAGTTTTGCGAGGACATTTGAAAAGTCGTGTGCTGCCATTGCTGATTTGTTTGAAAAATCTGTTTTTAAAATGTTAATTGTACATTTATTAAAAAAGAAAAAAAAGAAATGTCTTACAGATTGTGCGCCCCTCCCTCTCGATCAAGCTCAAGCCTGTGAACTTGTTCTTGTTGTTGTGAGAGTGCAGACAGAGGAACGCTAGTTTTCTAGATTAGATTCAAAGGACCTGCTTTCATCAGTCCAGTGGAGAATACATTTATTTTATTCATAAAGTATCAACAGAGTTATACATGAGGAGGCGGGGGGGGGTCTTATCTATTTTATTGCGTTTTGTAAAACATGTTCTATGTGTATTTTCACAGAAACCTGTGAAGTGTAAATGGCATGTAGTCTATTTTAAGATGTTACCTGTTGCCCCAGGAGATGAGCTGTCTGTTCTCGTTGTATAACTGAACTTCCAGTTCATCATTCAATTTGTAAAAAAAAAACTCATTGGTTTGTTTCAGTAAAGAAATTTGCTTCAGCGCTATTTGTCTGTCATGTTATTTATATTTTTTTTTTTTCAAGATTCATTTTTGGGCACTTTAGACCGTTATTATATAGGACAGCTGAAGATATTGTAGTGTATTTCATCGCTACTTCTGATACCACAATATGAAACGGGAGAGAGAGAGGGAGAACGACATGCAGCACAGGGCCGCAGGTCAGACTCAAACTCACGGCCGCTGGGACAAGGACTGAGCCATTGCACAGCGGAGCTATCCAGGCTCTCCATTATTCATACTTCTTGATAAGATATCAAGAAGTTATCCTTACCCATAATTAAGAATTTAGATGCTGTAGTTAACTTACAAGCCTGATGCTGTACGTCACTAAGCAAAGCTAGCAATTAATAAATGCTCATGTGCTCTAATAAGCCATCAAGTGCAGTTATAAATGGTAACCCATCATCAAGTTTGGTACACGTTTGTAAATCCACTCATGTCAAAGGGTTTCTCACATCTATTCAGTAGGGATGAATAAAGAAGGCGAAGTCCGCAAAACAGCTTGACCCTTGTGTTGTCTTCCATTGGACCATGCACATGTCATCCTCCCGGGTCAGACCATGGTCAACCATGTCACATACAATATTCTGCAGAGCAATTTAAAAAAGCCCTTATATTTTTTGCCTTTTTTTACTGGCTGGTGTAAGATTAGAGTAAAAGTAGTCAATAATGCCACACATAATGCTAGGGGAATGCAGATATTTAAAATGTGATTTACAAATTATTATAATCCTATTTCTATTTTAAAACAATATCAATTCTTACTCCCTTTGTGGCTATTAATTAATGTCACTCAATTAAATACTGTATATAACCCTAAATAATTAATTTTAGCCTAATCTGACAAGCTACAGGCAAAAGCTAAAGTATTTCGTTCTTCTGGCTGTTATTATAGTTCTCCAGGGCTGGACTGGCCATCGGGCATACCGGGCATTTTCCCGGTGGGCCGACGCACTTTTGGGCCGAATCGCCGATATAATTTATAGGCCTTTGTTTTAATTTTTTTATATTTGTGGGCCGCGCCGGCCCATAGATAACTGACAGCGGCCCATTCGGTATGTGTACAAAAGTCCGTCTGTCAGGACTGATTGTGGCTGCATGCCGGGGGGTAACGAGGACACGCAGACACGCGCCTTACTGCGAGCGCGCGCACGCGCCACACGGAGAGAAAAGTGGGAGAAAGAGAAAAGAGACTGTGTGCGTCCAGAGGATAATCAGTTGAGCTCGCGTGTGTGCGTCCCATAGCTTACGTTGTCAGTTCATTGAGGCCTGTTGTTGTATTGGTCTGTAGTTCTTTTACATTGAAGTAAGTTAGCTGGTAATTTTGATGTTTGTGTTAATCACCTGTTAGCTACTTTGCACGTGGCTGTTGATTTATAATGCAGATTGTTGGAAGCTCTTGCTCACGTTTGTATTTAGCTACATTATTGTATTATTATTGTATTGTATTATGCTGCAGTAGTTACATTACATTGATATAGTGTAATTAATAGTGGGTTTTGTTGTTGTTTGCTAGCCTAGGCTATATGTATACTTCATATGCATTGTGTATGGTAGCCTTCACAATGTTATTTGTTTCTTTGCAGAACCACACACAAATACACAGCCATAGCAGAGCTACCCACGCCCATTTTGTACTGTTGCCTTATGTAATAAAGCGTCAAGAGCGATAATTGGTGTTTTAACTGACATCCCTGGGGCGAAGTTGGAAACCGGAATCAGCTCAACTACAGTCCTAAGCTAGACCTAACCCAATCAAATCCAGGAACACCCTGAGACAGGAGCTGTAAACGTTATAATATGCTGGAAGTTTAGCATCCACGTTAAAATGGACAAACGACCACGGAACCCCATACGCAAGCGATGTGTACAGAAATTACAGGAGAAAAAGATTAAGTATAGGCGAATGCCTCAAAATGTGCCAACATGTCTGACATGTTTGGGGCTGTAGTAGCTGCTTCAACATCAGCATTAGGCTACCTGAAGTAGAGGAAGGAGGAGAGGTGGCTGGCTATACAGAGAAGCAGAAACAACATCATGATGACAGGGAAGAGGCCGAGGAGGAGGAGAGCGACCATGACAGGGCCACGGGAGAGAGGGAGGAACCGCGCGCGCCTCACGTCATAATGACAACAAGCAGTTTGGCAGTAACATTAAAGTTAGTGGCTGTCAGGTAACCTAACTGTTTAAGGGTTGGCCTGTTGGGTAGCTGAAGTCTGTGATCTATACAACCTGTTCTACTAGGCTCATGTATACTATATATACAGCCTGTTCTACTAGGCTCATGTATACTATATATACAGCCTGTTCTACTAGGCTCATGTATACTATGTATACAGCCTGTTCTACTAGGCTCATGTATACTATGTACAGCCTGTTCTACTAGGCTCATGTATACTATGTATACAGCCTGTTCTACTAGGCTCATGTATACTATGTAACAGCCTGTTCTACTAGGCTCATGTATACTATGTATACAGCCTGTTCTACTAGGCTCATGTATACTATGTATACAGCCTGTTCTACTAGGCTCATGTATACTATGTAACAGCCTGTTCTACTAGGCTCATGTATACTATGTAACAGCCTGTTCTACTAGGCTCATGTATACTATGTATATAGCCTGTTCTACTAGGCTCATGTATACTATGTATACAGCCTGTTCTACTAGGCTCATGTATACTATGTGTACAGCTGTCTCTCTACATTGCCCAGAGATTTAAGCTAAATGAATTATACCTTAACTTAGCTGACATTTCTCTCTGTTTCTCACTCTTTTAAAGGTTACCTTGTTAGAGTAAATCTTTCTTGTTCATTGGTGTGGGCCAAGGCAACATTTTGATTGACTTTACTGACAATACACTTGTATACTTAAATGTTGTTAAATCATTTGAAATTATACTTTAAACTTTATCTTTGGCAATGACTTGCACTTGAGTATGGCCATTGTGTAGGCTTCCCTATGGCTTCCAGGTCGCCAATCAAAAGTGAGTGAGTACACTGCTTCTCTTTTTCAGGGCATGTACTACTCCCAGCTTTATTGTAGCTTTTGGGAAGGGTTATGGTTATGGTTATTGTAGTTAGCAGACACTTTTGTCCAAAGCGACAAAATATGAATCTTACAATAGTTAAAATTAACAGTAAACAGTTTTTAAAAGTTGCTAAGCCAATATTAAGCAAAATAGTAATAATAACAATAATGGCAATACAATATCAAATATCAATAATAATAATAAAAAATACCATAAATATACAAATTATAACTCTAAGAATGAATTAATTATTTAAGTGTAAGATCAACAGATAAGTCTTGAGACCTCTTAAAGGATCCAAAACCATCACATGAACGCAGAACACTATATAACTCATATCATAGAATGGACGCATATTTTAAGAGGACTGTCTGGAGGGAATGTCTCTGACCAATCACGGTGAGTGTGGGCCGCCTGGGCCAAAAATGCCCGGGCCGATTTTTTGTCCCAGTCCAGCCCTGTAGTTCTCGTACTTTTATTTTGACACGCTAATGTTACTTCCGGTCCAGCGCCGCATTGATATGAACATAGACAGTATATAAAATATGAACCACTTTCGATCTTCAACACATAAGCCCATACAAAACAAGAACGAGACTTGTGTTCCGTCGGATTTTCAGTGATTATGCACATTACAAAAAATGAGCCCGTATTCTCGCTGTTGGGTTGAAACGGAAACATGAAAAACAACAGTTGAAAAACGAGCAGTTTTCCAGTTACTTTTTCATTTGTATGGACATTGGAAAAACGGGAAAACGGAGCTCATATTTTCGTTTTTTTCGTTTTTGGTTTGAAACGAAATACCGACCCGTTTTTTCGTTTTTGGTTTAAAACAATAAACGGATTATACTTTAGTACCCTGACCCTTCCTCCCATCCCGTAATGCTGTGTGGACTAGCCAGACCTGCAAAACAAGTTGTACCCTGACCGTACACTGACCATGGAGAACAAGCTGATGCAAATATGGTGCAACGGCCCGTTGCACCATATTTGGTCTGAATGGAACCCATTAGGCTACCCATGAGCATTAATACATAGAGGCAGGAAGAATTGCTTTACCAGTACTGATTATTGAGTGTATTCAACCAGTATTATTATTGCAGAGATGGGGTTTGCAGTATCAAGATGCAGAAAAGAAAGAGGCGGGAGAAGATTGACACTTTTTTCAAGAGAAATCCTGTAAGTGAAGTTGAAAGCTGAACGTTGAAAAATGTTGACATTAAACAGCAGTAGCCTATTTCCATTAGATATTGTTTGCATTTATTTCATGATATTACTTTTCAATATTCACTGAGGTTTGCTAGTGCCATAGCTGTACCTGTTTGGCCCTATTCCTTTACCACTGCCCATTATTACCACTTAGGAGAGGAAGTTGCTGGAGGCATCAGTTTCAGAGAGAGCACAGGAAGGTTCACAGGTGAGCAATGAAATGAATGTTACAGTTTGTGAAAGAGGTCTATATTAGTATTCTGCTAAAATACAACACATTGCTTGTAAAAGAAATGAAATGAAATAATTTCTAACGTTCTTTTATTGAACAAATTGAACATTGACTTGAATATAAAGGCAGCACTAAAAAAGAATGACCATTACATTTAAATGTGCAGTTTTCTACTCATATTTTCTTTCACCTAAAACAAAAAGAAATCTGTTTTGTGTCTATAGCGATACGTCGCAGACTTTCGCGATGTGTATATTGCGGCGGTTGATATTGCGATGACAATAA
Organism: Gymnocephalus cernua; assembly: GCA_023631565.1. NCBI lineage: Eukaryota > Metazoa > Chordata > Actinopteri > Perciformes > Percidae > Gymnocephalus > Gymnocephalus cernua. The sequence goes on from CM042432.1 coordinate 9,162,029, forward strand.
AAAAAACGATATATTGTGCAGCCCTAGTTCCGAGTGTGTTTTTATACTTTTCTAGTATCACTCATTTAAATGGGAAACTTTTTATATCTTGTATGTTATACATTTTGTACCCCTCTGTCATTGTATCCATCGTTTTTATTGTTAATAAACAAATCACATCCATCCCCCTCACTTTTGAAAAGCTTGCTACGCCCCTGGCAACGGAAGCTCTCACCCTTTGCACCATATTTACCTTCATAGAAGTAGGCCTAACTCGTACAACCACAGTTTAAAATATCTGAACCATCACTTTTAAGTTGGTGGACCCACGGCCCTCTGATGATCATTACACTCAGTTCAACGTACAACATGTAACTTTCTGCCGCTAGGGGTCTCTCAACCAAAACAATGAATTGTAAACACGGACTTTTGATGACGTTTGTAAGTTGCGTGGAATTATGGGAGTTGTACTTTTTAATGTTAAACACCTTCGCCAATTAGAATGCATCTGTTCAGGTACAAGTTTACCCATTCAAATGTATTCACTTTACGTTTAGTAACGTTTATTCATGTCATTCTAATAACATAGCTGCATTTCCCCCAACATAATTATGTTTTTCTTGATTCGATCTATATTGGCTAGCTAGTGAGCCAGCAAGCTAACGTTAGCCAGCAGCTAAAACACAGTGACTATCACAATATATTTCACATGTCACTGTCATTTTTTGGATCCCGGGGTGGGACGGGGTTTGTTGTAACGCTAGCTAGCTACTCAAAGAGGCTGAGAGACAGGTGTGGGTGGGGATTGCCGATTTGCAGCCGATGTACAGCAGAACATCTCCAAGCTGCCCGAAACGATCTCCCCCTTCACTTTTCTTTAATCTTAACTATTCGTTTTGGTGCTTGTTGGGTTAATTTAGCTAACTGTAAAGATAGCTAAACGCGAAGGGGTGAGAAATTCGGCAGGGAGGAGATTTTCGGCACGAACACCGGTAGCTAGCGCTAACAGAGACGCAGCTAACACTAGCTATGGATGGCCGCTGTTGCGACTCAGATCTGGGTCTTGGTCTGATATGGTCCGTTTCCCAACGCTTCATTAAACTGCCGTTAGTGTCGTAAGCACCCGGCACCGGAGTTAAGTGCTGTATAGTACTTATACTGTATGGATTGCTGTAATGGTGGCTGTCTGTTGGCTGGCTGTGGGCTAACGGTAACTGGCTAACTACATGTCCGGCTGTGTTAGCTGTTATCTCAGGCAAAAAATACAATGTGTTATGAGAACTTTGTTCCAGTGTTATAACATTATCTGGGTCACATAACAGTGATATATAATTAAAAGATGTACCCTGGGATTCATTCAAAACTTTATTTGCTTAAAAATAAATACATCATAATTTTTTTTATTTGACTGAAAGAGATCGTTATATTGGTAATCAAGCAATTATTTCTGAGACAATTAATTGTACTGGAAAATTGGAAATTGTTACAGTTCTACCACTCTCTATTCAGCTGGCTTCTCCAGGCAGCTTTTTTCCTAGTTTTTTTTTTTATTGACAAAGTGCAGTATACAGAGAATCAGGTAAACAGTAATAGCCAGACATGGGGGACTCGAGTCACATGACTTGACTCGAGTTGGACTCGAGTCGCAAATTTAAGGACTTGAGACTTGCTTGATAAAACATTCAAACATTCAAAAGACTCGACTTTGACTTGATATTCATGACTTGAGACTTTACTTAGTCTTGAGTCAAATGACTTGAAATGACTTGACTTTATGTTTATATATTATATATATATATATATATATATATATATATATATATATATATATTTATAAAAGGTACAAAATTAGGAGATGAATTAGAACAATTCTGCTTTGAATTTGGCATACAGAATGATGAAATTAATTAGATACTCAAGAGCACCATTTCCTGAATTATCGTAGAAACAAAATTATATCTTTAAGGTTAAAGGTCTTCTCCAGGCAGCTGACGAGGTCCACCTGTATCCACTCACCTCACCTCCATACGCCTGGTCTCTCCCCACTACTCACTGCCTTTGTCCAGTTGACTTACCCGTGATTGTTTTGTTAATTTACTCAGCTCTACAAGTGTGCCACGCTGCATATCATATTCCTGATTTCCCAAGCCTATTCCACTCTGGCTCCGAGGACATCTCCAGCCAGCCAACTCCCTGCCACCTGTTGGGGTTCTCCTCCTCTGTGCCCCCCCTTTTGGGACAATGTGTCTGACTCTAAATAAAAGACCTATATATCCCGCACATTCGTTAAATTTACATTGATCCTAAGCAAGAGCCAAATAACACGATAAGATAACGTCAAATACATTCATTTAATCGGTCCAGTATCGGAGTTTCAATACACAGATCTGTGGGATCACAAAGCAGTCCACGTATCTAGACTGTCAGACCTCGTGAGCCCATATCTATCCTTCCCCTTATCTTTTATACTTTCTTTCTTCGGCCTCCTCTTCTTCTTCCGCACTGCTATCTTCACACAACACCCGCCAGGGTGGGGGCTACTGTATTATGTCTCATCCTCATTTGTTATTATTACTCAATGTACTTTGCTCAAAGCCACTGTGACCCTAACTATGTTATATTTACTGTTTAACCCTTGTGTTCTCCTCCCATCGACCATGCACTTGTTGTCCTTCTCGGGTCAAAATTGACCCGGTCTGTTTTGCCAGTTTATAAAGCATGAAGTATAAATTATTACCCAATTCTGTGTTACATCTTCTAAGCAACTTCTTTCCAACCTATTACTAGTTTTACACTTTTTTTTAAATATATGGTACAAAGAAACGCATTTATATAAAATATACCTAATTTCTGAGTTAAAAAAAAGCTGAAATTATGAATTATTTTGACTAACAGTTGAGATCAATGGGAACATATGTTGATGGGTTATCACAGACTGGTATAAGTAAAAGTTTAGTCAAGATACTGTTTTGAAACCATTTCAAGTTTTTTAATGGCAGCCAATAATCACGCTTGTTGTCCTCCCGGGTCAAAATTGACCCGGTCTGTTTTGGCTATTAATAAAGCATAAAGTATAAATTATCACCCAATTCTATTTTACACCTTCTCAACAACTTAATTCCAACTCATTACCACTAGTTTTACAGTTATTTTTGGAATTTATGGTGAATAAACTTAATTTACATGAAGCGATACCTAATTTTTGGGGTAAAATAAGCATAAATTATGAATTATTTTCATTATAGTTAAGATCAGATGAACCTATGTTTGTGGATAATCACTGACTGGTATATGTTAGTGATTAGTCAGGATATGGTTTTGAAACTATTTTATTATTTTCAATGGCAGCCAATAATCACACCTGGTGTGTTCCTGGGTAAAAATGGGCTTGTTCTGCTTTGCCTGTTTATAAAGCATAGACAATTATAATTAATCACTCAATTCTGTGTTACAACTTTTATTCAACTTCATTCCAATTCATCTCAACTAGTTTTACACTTATTCTTTTCTATTTATGGTCAACAGACCTCATTTACATGACATTATACCAACCTTCTGAGTAAAATGGGTTGAGATCATTATTTGTGTTTGGATTGATGGCTGGTATGTGACAATTATTATATTCCCAGGTTAAAATTAACTGGTGCAATTGTATTCACAAACAAAGGAGAGCTACCAAAATGGAAAAAAATAATTTACGGAAAATTGTCTCGTCTCCATTTAGGAAAAGACACATCAAAGGTGTTATAACAACAAGTTTACAAAGCTGTAGTTTGAAGTTGTGTCTGTATGTTTGTATTTGTGTGTGTGTGTGTGTGTGTGTGTGTGTGTGTGTGTGTGTGTGTGTGTGTGTGTGTGTGTGTGTGTGTGTGTGCGCGTGTGTTTGTGTGCGCATATGTGTGTGTGCGCGTGTGTGTACGTGCACGCACATGTGTGTGTCTGTGTACATTTTTGTCAGGACAGCTCAATAGTGTGATATATTGCAGGTCTCAGCTGTTTGTGTGTGTGTGTGTGTGTGTGTTTGTGTGTGTGTGTGTGTATGTGTGCAGGTATGCGTGTAGGCACACATGTGCGTGCGTGCATGTGCACGTCTGCATGTACATGTGTGTCCGTGTGTGTGCGTGTTCATCTGCTGAAAAGAACAGTAGTGTGATCCACTATGCAACTCGTGTGTGTGTGTGTGTGTGTGTGTGTGTGTGTGTGTGTGTGTGTGTGTGTGTGTGTGTGTGTGTGCGTGTGTGTGCGTGTGTGTGCGTGTGTGTTTGTATGTGTGTGCGTGTGCATTCATGTATGTGTGTGTGTGTTCATCTGCTGTTGAGCGCAAAAGTGCCCCATTGCACCACCGGGTCAAAATTGACCCGAGAAGACCACAAGTGCATTAAAATTAAATAAAACACCCAAAATTCAATGAAAGTACTGATCATTAATATTACTTGCGAAGAACATAATTGGGAACCACCCATGTTATTTTTGGTTAATTTGGTTGAAATATACACATATTTCTGATAAAGAAACTTTGAAAACGGGTCAAATTTGACCCGAATACGACACAAGGGTTAAGCTAAATCATCTGTGCGTCAGTTTCCTTTGTTTGGGGAACCACCGTCTCTGCAACTCTGTGAAATAAGCAACACACTTGGTCTCTTATGGAAACCTTTTACATTATTATTATATTTCTCTGCAAATAGTAAGAACATTATTCTATACACCCCTGCTCTTGCTTGAAGACGTTTTTGTTCGAATACATTTTTGTTCACTTATCTACCCGTTTCAGTTCTCTGCGTTGGGTCAACACGCCACTAGTTCGCAACAGAAAATGTTACTTAAGTAAAAGTCTAAGTATCATCAGGAAAATGTACTAAAAGTATAAAAGTAAAAGTACTCAATGCAGAAAAACCTTCACATTTTAGAAACTGGAAACAATCCAAACAGTTCTGTCAATCAACTAAGTGTTTAATGGTCTAATCATTTCAGCTGGACTTGTAGGCCGTTATATTGTTGGCTAATTTCATTTATAATAAAACATCAGATTTTATAAACTATGTTTTTTGTGCAAAAATCTCAATGTGTAAAGTAACTAGTAACTAAAGCTGTCAGATGAACGTAGTGGAGTAAAAAGTACAATATTACTCTCTGAAATGTAGTGGAGTAGAAGTAGAAAGTGGCATGAAAAGACAAGACTCAAGTAAAGTACAAGTACCTCAACATTTGTACTTAAGTACAGTGAGTAAATGTACTGTACATTCCACCACTGCACTGTGAAGCAAATCTCAGACTCAAACACATAAACATTAATTTGTCTGATTTCATCTCTTTTTATCAATATTTAATTCTTTAACTAGAAACACTATGATTTCTGTAATCAGCTTGACTGTCTTTACCTGAGTTTCAAAACATTCAACAGCATCGACTGTGGTAGAAATGTATCCAACACTTCAATAAACATGAAGAAATATGTGTATTGTAATGGTTTGGTATTTCAAGATAATTCTTCACACTGGGCTGCACTATATGAGGAAGCTCTAGGTGTCAGGTGGTTAAGATAAGATGAAGACCGCGATGATGTCCTGACTCCCATGGTAAACAGTCTAGACCAGGGGTCTTCAATGTTTTTTAGCCAAGGACCCCTCAACTGGAAGAGAGACAGAGCAGGGACCCCCTACTACATATATTGTATAACATGTTGCATATTAAACTGGGCCTACAATAACGTGTGGGGCGGCCTAAAGCCTTTATATACATACCTTTTTTTGCATAGAACACTAAGCTATTAAAATAGTTGTTGGAATGATTTTATAAATTAGGTTTTAATGTTAAACATACATGTACACATGTGGCACAGTGAATCCTTAGGAATTACTGTATCTGTGGATGGCCTACCTTACCCATAGGCTAGTTTGCTAATAATATGTTGGATTATTTCTTTTAGGACATTTCTAATTTTTGAAACAAACGTAACCATAATTTGGAGGCCCCCCTGCATTGACTCTGAGGACCCCCTAGGGGTCACGGACCCCCTGTTGAAGATCCCTGGTCTAGACCACATGTGTCAAACTCAAGACCCGCGGGCCAAATTCGGCCCCTCACAAATTTTGATCCGGCCCGTGTATCACCTAGTTGTGCTCCAAACCAAAAAGATGGGAAACTGTTAATTAAACTGTAATTACAGACACTCCAAGCCAACTTTGACACTGGAATTCCCCCAGAAGCAGATAGTTTGCATCAGGCTGTGAAACCGGTTGCTGTGAGTCAGCTGTGTTGTAGCCTGCTTTTAAAAATGTTATCTTTGTTTCGCTTGATTTGCTAAATGCTATGATGACTAAGGAAGTTACTTGCTGACTTTTTTAGGGTTTTATGTTGACCAAACTGTAAATGAGAAGACTTTATGAGACATGCAATTATACAGTCAAAAAATATTTTATCTTTTTCGTTAAAATGAAAGCATGTCAATACACTCTACATATGTCTGGCCCTTGATGTGATTCTTATTTTCCAGTGTGGCCCTTAGTGAAACTGAGTTTGGGGTGTCGCATTGTGTTGCCTCCTCCCTGGTGGCTGATTAGAGATGTCCTGTGTGACAGGGGGGGTTGCCTACACTCTGTTGGGCTGAGTGAATGTAATGTTAGGCCTACTTTAAGTTTTTGGTAGGCTATATGTGTGTACGAGCTGTACAAAGAAAACCATTTGTAGCCTATGTCGTTGTTTCTTTTTTGCGATTCAAAAATACTTCCTGCCTGTATTAGAAATTATTTGATTCTAGTCAAGGAGTATGAGTCATTAAAATAGATTTGTAAATGAAGTTTGGCGTGACGTTCTCTCCGTACAGAGTTGTACTTGGACCTATCGGGTTACACCTCCAGTGAGACTGGACGGAGGGGAGGGGCCACCGAGTCTGCTCCCTCAGTTAATCAATGCCCTTAGTTGGGTTGATATAATGCAGAGCTAGTTATGACTCTTGCAATGTTTTCACATAACGCTAATGTTGTCCAATGCATATCGGTAGCTTGGTGGCCAACGGAAGCACCGACGGATTTGAGGTCAACTTGAAAAATAATGGTAACGTTATCCATGGGGTAAGAGCTTGTGAATGGCTTGTTTGCTTGCTAGCGTTGTCAGCCAGCCATGCTTATTGGCTATTTGTTATTGCATTCTTCCATTTTTCCTGACATTCCTATTGTCATATTAATGTGGGGCCGCGCGTTTTGCATTCGCCACCACTAGCCAGCCTGTAACGTTAGCGGAGGCTATACGGCAGCTAACGTTAACGCTAATAGGCAGTCGTACTCTGGGGACAGCAGTCAACATAACGCTGCCACAACGCATGGACTTTTCTGGCAAAAAAACTAAAAGCTGCTGCTAGTTGCAATAACATCACCTTGTTTTTTCACTGTCACTCTAACGTTGCATTCACTGTTAATTGTTTTTTCAGTACACAGAGCCCGTCACATACAAGTACTCAATTTAAAGTTCAGTGTCAAAAATATTACCTGATTCCCACTCTCTCCACTTCTGCCCCCTTCGTTCTAACTTAAATTAACTTACTTTTTAACTTGTCTAACGAGACCTGGTCCTCAGTAGTGAAGGTTAGATGGCTGTGATTATAATAACAAAAGATCAGTTCCTATGGCCACTTGGCCCGCGTAAATGCAAATGGCAACCGGTTTTTGGGGAGAGTAGTTCTTTGAAAAACAAAACAAAAGACTATGGTTGTGGTGATTGTCCGAAAGCTACCAAACAAGGTCATCCACATTTTCAATACTTTTGGTCGAAAATAAAATATATGCAGATTAGGTGATTGGTTGTCATTAAACCATTTTTTTTCATGTTATAAAGTAGACATTTATATCTCTAGAAGTTTTCATGTTGAGCTTTCAATTGAATAACAGCAGACCTGAGTATATGCTTGGTAGGTCATGTTTATTACAGGAATCTTTAATGTTCCCTGTCATTTTCAGTTTCACCTCAAATATTACTTCCCTTTTCCCATTTGTTTGTCATCACATGACTGGAAAAAATAATGAAAATTACATAATAAGAAAGCCTATACGTCAGCAAACACGTAGTGCAAAGCCATGTGAAGGTGTGAAGATATTTGCTTTTTACACGTTTTATTTTAAAGCCACTGGTCAAGGGCTGAGGATGCTTTGCTCGTGTCATTATGCTACTGCAATTTGCTCAAAATTCTACCTCTACTTTAACTGACCTGCCTCAAAGTAGAGCAGCTCCACAGTTAAAGGACTATTCCAGTAGTTGTAAATGTTTTTGCTACAGTTTATCTGTCCACTTTACTTTTGGTAATGAATTTCCAAAGCATGCTATTGAGAATGAGGAGATGTCGTCACGCAACAACGCCCCGCCCCCTTTTGCCATTTTTGGGTGCTCATGTTCATTGTTTGCTGGGAGCAGATGAGGTTCTTCTGTTTTTCTATAGTCTAGATTCAAGATAATTAACTATTTTAGAATGTCTGGAACACACTGCTGTGTTAACTATCAGCACAAATATCTTCTGTAGATGACTTGTAGATGACCAAGTCTTGCACCCAGCCGCAGCAGAAAGTCTTGTAGCTTTCCAAGGATTTCATGCTTTTGAATTATCGCATAGTGTAATAACTGATGCCAAAAACCAAGTAATTAACAATCTCCACGTAGGTTAGAGCATGGATCGGGCCGAATTTTTCTGTCCGAACCCAGACACCGTTAAAATCTCATTTCTTTCTCATACTAATGACACATGTAGGCTACGTTTGTTTGTGTGGAAAGCCCGCTTTTATTAAACAACTGTAGGAAGGCATTCGGAAATGTCAGCACACACAAGGCAATACGCGCACCTAAATAAGCTGTTCAAATGTTCAACGTGTTAACAAGCTCACGTTAATAAGCTGTTCAAATGTTCAACGTGTTAACAACAAGCTCACATTAATAAGCTGTTCAAATATTCAACGTGTTAACAAGCTCACGTTAATAAGCTGTTCAAATGTTCAACGTGTTAACAACAAGCTCACGTTAATAAGCTGTTAAAATGTTGTTAACCTTTCCTGCTCGCTTCGTTTGTGGTAAAGGTGGTAAAGAGTCCAGTCTCTGTTCCGTTGTGCTGCCGGCAGCTCGTATGGGTCGACGTGGTTGATATCAGCCAGCTTCTCTAAATACCTCTGCTTGGTGCTGGTAGTAAGTTTCTCCCTGTAAGGTCCCTTTTCTTTTGCTGCCTTTTTCTCCATTTCCTCTTAATTTTCTTAAGATTAAACACCGTAATAATATTTTTTCAGGTCCGTCTCTGTGTCGCTCGCTCGTACAATGTTGCCCCTGGCAACCGATAGTGTAGGCACCCAAAAATGGCCGACGGGCTCAGACCCCTCCCAACCGTGACGTATGTCCTCATTCTCAATACCTATGTTTTACAACTTTGGATGTATTACTTGGATCATTACCTACAGTCTTGTGTGAAATCATCTAGGTTGGTAAAACGACTTCCCTAATTAGAAGTTACTGTAGCACTATTAAGGAATTAATTACATAACAACAAACACAAACTGCCACATTGCGTGCCAGGCTCGAACTAATCCATCCTTGAACAGAGGATCACAGAATACTTATGACTTAGGTTCCAGGTCAGGTTACTTAGACTTGGTTACTAGGAACCTGATTGGATCTGTGAAGATGGAGCATCCACCCCAACTCCCATTGTGGATCACCCCAAATAAAGTATCGTCCTATGGAAAACAGTCAAGGAATTTGATACTTCTGTTGACTGGTGGCATTCAGTGTCTCTGGGGGATGGTATTAAATTATGACAAGCTGTGTATGAGTAGAGGATTAACCCTTTTATCTCCTCTTCAAACAGGCACCAATAGGGGATGTGCCATGTTTGCTAGCCTGAGATGAGAATTAAACCCAGCCGCAACTTCCTGGTGGGCCTGTGCACCTTGCTGGCCCTGGGATGGCTCTACTACTGGTCATGGAGGATCAGCTCAGGAAACTGGGGCTACAATTCACGTGAGTCTTCCTCTAATAAGTTACATAGACGAAGTTTAAAACTATGGTAACTGGACCACAAGTGAGAGAACTTCTCTCTACTCAAGTCACGGAGTATATTTACATGCACACTAATATTCCACTATTACTCCGGATATGACAACATTATGAATTTCCAAATATAGCATTTTCCGATAAAGACGTGGGATATGCCAGTATTATTTGGGTTTTAGAGGCATTCTTTGGACATGTATAGAGCGCATTCAGAATATGCGTCTCAATCAGAGCTTTTTTACGGTCAGCTCTGTGCGTTTCTGTGGTTGGAGGTAAAGATGCATGCCCAAAAGAAAAGCCCACATTTCTGGTCAGTAGGAGAAACACAACTCCTTTTTAAATGTTATGAAAGACTTGGATATCAACAGGTTTTTGGATATGCACAAACATCGCAACGCCAACCTTTTCAAGAAGCTGGTTGAAGGAATGAAAGAGGGACGCTGTGTTCGGCAACAAGTCCACCAATGGTGGAAAACTTATACAGATACATACAAATCCTGTATACATGCAGCCGTGCGCGTCTGTGTGACCAACACAGACGCACAGTGAGCAAACAGAAAAAAAGAGCTTAAAACGGGAACCATTGTGTGTGTGTGTGTGTGTGTGTATACACACTATTTTTTTATGTGGGGAAGAATGGATAATAAATAATTTGCGGTTATTCAGACAAGGATTTATGTTTATATAAGTGTGTCTATTAGTATGAAGAAGAAAGAGATCCAGTTTGCTATGAGTTCTTAAGGAATTGTTAATTTAACGTTGGTTGAAGGGATGACAATTTTGTTCCTCTTTGGCACTTCTTACCAGATGGGGGAGCCAGTCCATTTACTTAGAGACAGGATGTTTCATTAGTGGTTTTTGCCTAGATTTTTCCTCCACACTGCCCCTTCACTGCTTTTAAAGAAGAAAAGCATTACATCCTTCACACTAAAATCCAGCAAGATTCAATTGCTGAACCTATATTTAGGTTATTTTTGGTTATTTTTTTGAATATATTTCTTTTCACTCTGTTAGCTGCAACTAATATTCTCTGACACACACTTGGCAAATTACGTTTTTTACCTCGGGCACATCAGCATTTGCTAGCAATTTGGGAGATGATTGGATGTTTGTACACTGCTTGTTAGAGATGAAGACTTTACTCAAAGTTCAGAAAAGGGTTGGTGGAGTTGAGCCTGGTGCTGAGCCTCTGCTACCTTTGTGTCCAGGCTTGATTAGAAAATTGTGTGTTATGCAGAGCCAAGCAAATGCTTGTTATTTAGCGAACTTAAGCCTTTCTGTAACTGTAACCTTTTGGCAGCCAGAAAAGAAAATGTGCCAGACAAATTCAGCCGTAGATGTATCTTTTCAAACCAGCCAGAGTTGTAAAATACTCTTATATTTTTGTGAACTACTGTGCAGTGTATTGGTTTTTTTTATATATATATATATATATATATATATATATATATATATATATATATATATATATATATATATATATATATATATATATATATATATAAAGGGTGCTCCGATCAGGATTTTTGGGACCGATCACCGATTGCTGGAAGACGTATCGGCCGATACCGATCACCGATCACTTTTATGAACTGAAAATTACGCCATTACATAACAGTCACACATGTTTAGAGAATGTATCAGTAACTGTTTGGCTTTCTGTCCTAGCTCAAAATCTAAAAAATGTCCTTTCAATCACTGCACATTTCTTCAGCTCACACACAGTCAGTCAGTCACACACACACACACACACACACACACACACATGGGGAAACAGCTGTTTGAGCGGCGCTGGAGCTGCTAGCTACACGACTCCGCTCTGCCTTAGCGTTAGCTAACTTTGAAAACTCCTCATACTTCTTTCAGTGACTAACCTTCAAATGTCTGATGAGGTTGGTGGTGTTGAAATGTCTTTGGAGCTTTCCGCCTCGTGGTATTTCCTCGGTACACACGTTGCTAATCGCTAGTGTATTGTCTTTTTATCCAGATAGCAATGAGTCGGCGGACCACCGGCGGTGCTCCAGAGGCAGTAGAAGCGTCAGAATGGTGTAATCACAAACACGTTTGCCGGAGCACCACCGGTGGCAGCCGCTTTTTAAAAGCGGTAGCCGTCCTCCTAGCGTCTTCGTTCCGCGGCCTGCCGCGGGCCAACTGCTGTTCTGCCGCCGTTCAGACACCTTGTAGAACTGCCAGACCGCTGAATGTAGGGAGGCCGCCATTTTGAAAATGTTCTCAGGAGTAGTGCGCTCTTAATACATCCGTGGTAGTGCGTCATCTGATCGGCCTATCTGATCGGCCTTTATGGAGACCACCGATCAAACTATTTAAAGCCATTATCGGCCGATACCGATCGGAGCACCCTTAATTTATTTATTTATTTATTTATTTATTTATTTATTTATTTATTTAACCAGGTTAATCTAATTGAGATATAAAATCTCTATTTCAAGATAGACCTGTGATAAGCCTTCAAATGGATGTACAACCCCAAATCAGATCAATTACGCATCACGAGTTTGCCCACCCAACACAACGTTTGTTCCTGGGGAGATGGAGTCGTGCGTCCCGCCTCCCGTGTGCCATGGATGTCTGAGCCTCAGTAACTACAGACTTACAGACACTTAACAAAAAGATCGCCACGGAAAAATGTAATATAGGCTATTACATTTTTCCATGCCGATCTTTTTGCTGCACAGTAAGTATACATTTCATCTATGGGAAATACAGAGGATGACTGAAAATATTTTCTAAGTGGATTTATCATTCATTTCCCATCCTCATGTTTAACAGAGGTTAAGTAGCCTGCAGATTAAACAGTTAATAGTGTGAAAGATGTGAAACATTAGCCATATAAATGATCAAACTTTTATGGAGTATCAGCGGATATAAATATGTTTTTTCATAGACAACGTCATAGACATATGCCAGTAAGTGAAGTGAAAACTTTATTTTGTAATGTTTGGTGATTTTCAGCACTTTTAACAATTCGCCACGTTACAGAGCCAGACAAGACTTTGCGGACAGCCCGCAAATTCTCACGACTGCTCAACAGTTTGCGTGACGGCCCGCACATTCTCACGTCAAGTTTTTTTTTTATACATCACAAAGTGTCCGTGACAACCAGCGTACGCAAGCTTTTCGTGCGTACGCAACGTTTATACATGAGGCCCTTGGTGTCTTCAGTCCCTAAACATCTTCTAAGTGTTGTGAAAAGGAATGGCAACATTACAAAGTGGTAAATGCTTTACTGTTCCAACTTTTTTTTAAATGTGTTGCAAGAACCAAAATAGGTATTTAGTTTTTTTTTGAAAAAAAAACAAACAATAAAAATCATGAGGAACACATTAAATTATGTGCTGTTGTATTGTCTGCAATGAAATACAAGTCAAAGTACATTTAGAAATCACTACTTTTTTTATTTGTGTTTTCCATACTGTCCCAACTTTTTCTGATTTGGGGTTGTAATTATGTTATGCACTGTTTGAAGGTGAAATAAGCAAATGTCTTCCTATCTTTCTTTGAGGAACATTGTTTTTAAACATTTCAATAATTTTCTCACATATTTGTTGGAAAAACTGGCGATCCTCGGCCCATCTTTGCTCCTAAAGGACTAGACCTTTCTTGGATGCTGCTTTTGTACCAAATCATAATTACATTCACCTGTTGACATCACCTGTTTCAAATCACATCATTATTTAACCAATTTACCTGATTACTAGCCCTTAATCGCTCCTGTCCCAACCTTTTTTGGAATGTGTTGCAGGTCTGAATGACAGGAAAGGATGTATATTTACAAATGAAATTAAGTTGACCTGACAAAACATGAAATATTTTGTGTTCACATTGTCTGCAATGAAATACAAGTCAAAGTACATTTAGAAATCACTACTTTCTTTTTTTATTTGTGTTTTTCATACTGTCCCAACTTTCTCTGATTTGGGGTTGTACACTCAAAACAGATTTTTCGGAATTGTATTTCATCGTCTCACCTTTTTACCAGAAGCAACATACCCACGTTCATATATATCGTTCTATAAAACAGACAGAGACAAAAACATATAAGTACGAAAACAATCACCTGGCCAAGTCAGCTGGCTGTTGTATTTACAATTTACACGTTTATGATTCATGACTTGTTGAGAGATGACAAAATGCCAAGTAATGTTATGTCAAGTATACAAAAATGCATAATCATATTGTTGACAAAAATGTGGCTTTCTTCTAGTGATGGCCAAATGAAGCTTCGTGAACCATTTCATTTATTTTGTGCCCAATAGATGGCACTCTTGGCTTAAAAAAGGCTCAAGGAATGGTGATTCAGTGTGCTTTCAACCCTTTGTTGAACAGAGAGCGTCATCTAGTGGGCTCAGAAAATTAAGAAAATGTAATGGTGTTATCAGGCCCCCTCGATAACACTGTTACACTGTTATTAGGCCCACTTTTCAAGTTTAACAAACTTGTCAACCTGTGTTGATATTGGACAATTCTGCAAAACCATAGATTATGTTCATGGCAATGTTCTTTAAAGTTTCAATCCAATTCCAAATTTGAAATTTTTGGATGGCAACTACAGCATGCTTAAGGCATGGTTGGGGTTAAGTTAGCATTCGGTCCAGACCCTCACACTCACATTTTATCTTTACATAAATGGCACTGCCTGCCTGCATTGGCACTGAACATTAACATGTAGAATCTTCTAATATGAACAGAATTACTTTTGCAGACTGGACTGAGTTAACAGACAGCCAGTACAGAAACCCATTAACTTCTTTGAAATTAAATTACTTCAATGTCATACAAATAACTATAATATAGTATGTCATTGTATTTACCTTATTTTTCTTTTTCTAGTGTATGACAATCAAGGGTTCCTTGTGAAGCTGGATGGTAGTCTGTGAGTATACATTTGACTATTTATACAAGTTTGCACCCCACTAACCTGTGGGGTGCATTGTTGGCTTGTTGTATCAATGGTTATTTACAGTATTTACTGTATACTATTATGTGATATTGAATCATTGCTTGACTTCCTTCCTCCATGTCTTCAGGCCATTGGAGCTGATGTACAAATACAGCAATCTCAGCAAGGGAGCCTGTAAACCTGGTTTTGCAGCTGCCAAGATGACAGCCATTTATCCAAAGTAAGAATACGTACATGCTACGAAAGTAAGCTTGTAGCATTTAAGACATCCATCATAATTGTTACATGCATTGTAGTTTGACCCTAGTGCAATCACTATTCCATCCCATACCTGTTTTATTATTAGTGCTTGGATTCTAGAGCATGATCACATTTCACATTTGGGAACTTATTTAGTTTTCACAAATGTCAATTTAAGACAAGATTACAAAATGAGACTGGGTTGGTGTTATTACTGTGCCACCATGGTTGCTTTTTTTCCAGAAAGTTCTAAGTGACATATGATTAAAATAATTCCACATTCCGAGTTTTATTTTGAGCTCTACAGGTCTATATGTGTCTGTTTTGCCTATTAATGCCATGGCTTTAGTGAGTTTAGTTTTAGCTTTAGTGATGGCCAGATGAACCTCAAGAAGCTTTGTGAACTGTTTCTTTCTTTCCTTTTAGCCCACTAGATGGCGCTCTTGGTTTACAGAAGAAGGCTCATGGAATGGTAAACAGTCCCTCCAGAAAAACGCGATTATGCGATCGCAGAATTCAATGCATAATCAGCCAATGTCCGCATATTCATGCGGGGGCCGCATTTTTTCAAATACGCCGCACTTTCGCCGCATAAATTGCCGATTTCCGCGCAAAATATGCGGGGCTTGCATGATTTCATAATCCCCGCATTTTCGTTGTAAAAAAGTCACATATATCTAGGGTTGTGTACCGAAACTCGGTGCCAAATGGCCCCCGGATCCGACGTAAACGGTAGTAACGAGACCGAATAAGAACGAAGATTTCGATGCCTTATTTCGGTGTCTGACTTTCCACTACACTGGACAGCAGGTAACGTTAGCCTACCGTTAGCTAGCAGCGTGATTAATCACGGTTAACATGCTGACAGGTGACGTTAAACAGTGTAAAGTGTGACTGTATATCAACAGTCTGCTCTGCAGCGCAGCAGCTGCTGATGTCAAGCACAGACGGTGCATTCACTGACACTGGTAATTGTTTGGTTTTGGTTGGTTATTGTAAAATACCCTTCTCCCATCTGGTTGCTGTTTTTGTCATCCAACAGCAATTTACTGGTGAAATAAGTTGTTTATTATAAGTTATAGTAATTACATTACTATTAAATCATTTAATTTTGACCATATGGCCTTAGTAATAAACAATGTGTTCTTAAATGTCACAGACTGTTGTTGAGTAGGCCTATCCTTCTTGTTTCTTCTTCTTTTTTTAAAACTTTCTTAAAGTATCAGTTCAGGCACCGTTTTAAAAGTACCGATTTAGCACCAGTATCAGAAAAAAACCCAAACAATACCCAACCCTACATATATCTCAGCAGAAAGTTGAAAAATGTTGCGTTTACTTCACACAAGAGCAGCCATTTTCCCCTGTTGCCATGGGAACGTTATGAAGTGACGTAATTTCACCTACTGAGAACACGGTGTTGGGGGAATCACTTTTTTTCTCTTTTTCATCAAACCGCAGTTTTTCCAAGTTCCCGCAAGTTCCCGCAATTTTTGCAAGTTCCCGCATTTTCATCGCATAAAATTGCATAAATATCCCGCATATTCCATCGCATTTTTTAAGAAAACGTGCCGCATAATCAAGGATTTTTGCCCGCAACAATCACGAAAAAACTCCGCGTTTTTCTGGAGGGACTGGGTAAATCAGTGTGCTTTCAGCCCTTTGTTGAACAGAGAGCGCCATCTAGTGGGTTCAGAGAATAGAGAATGGTTCATGAAGCTTCATGAGGCTCCATTTGGCCATCACTACAAATTACACACCATATTTTAAAGTAGTTCAGTAGGTAACTTTAATTTAAACAATAACTCCTATTTGCTGTCACGTTATCTTGATAGCACATTAGACAGATAATCTGTGAAAACCATGTTCCTCTGCACCCCCATGTTTCCACTGTGCCCGCAGATACAACCAATCAGAGCAGAGGATTCTCTAACGCAGTGTCAATCACTAGGCATTGCCGATCAAATATGAATTAAGATTATGTTACTGCATTGGCTAGTTCTCTCCTCAGATAGGTATATTTAGTTTACTGTTTGTCTGTAAAATAAGAGTTTGTGACCAAGTTGAGCCAAAACCAAGCACCGCCCACCGGCCGACTAGCCGGAGAAAAAATAAATGTCATCCGTAGTAACGTAACACGACTCCTATAAGCGAACATGAAATGTAAAATAAAACCGATAGATTACAAAAATTATGGACTGTAGGCAGCACTTTTTCATTAATCATCGCAGGTTATTTTAATGTATGATTTATATGAGAGTAAAAACTGACATTTATAAACACTAGCTTGTTTCAGGGGGGCAACAGAAAAGTAGAATATCTAAGGGAGTTTTATAATTAATGTATTACTCTTCCTCTTGTTTCTTTCTTTCTTTTTTTGGAATGATTACTGTTATAACTCTGTTTCACTGTTATATAGTCTCATATCTTTTATATAACCATCATAATAAATCTATAGTTGGCAGTTGCCCAATGGCAAAGTCCACTCACTGTGCTTGTGGTGCTCTGGGGACCTAATTCACCTACAGCATGGTTAAAAACTGGCCTAAATCATGTATTCTCAGTCAAACAGTCCTATTTCATACAAAGCTCTCTGAGCTCAGAGTGGTATGGTAGAGGACAGATCCTGTTTCTGCCTCTGCATTATTAAAGACTGAAGAAGTCCCCACACCGTGAAAGCCCCTGTGTTTTCAGCACTATGTAGAAAATGAGTCCGAAGATGCAGTTGTCTGAATGGGCCCATGTGTGGTGCAGAACTATTTTTGTCCTCTTGTGCTCTGCTGTTGTCCCAGTGCGTGAGAAAACCTCTGGCCGGTTCACTTACCCACTTACTCTGAGAGCAGAGTAGACACGCAACCCTCGAACCCACCAGGGCCTTGAGACAGCGGCGCTAATGAAGTGTGCTCACAGTCCAGATTGAGACATGTTAAAATAACATGAGAAGATGTTCCTCAGGAGAAAGGAGTGGTAAAATGCCCAGGGCATCTTTGACCCATTTATTCTGCTTTCTTTGCTCAGCTGGTTGGACTGCTGCAGCTAACAGCAGGTGGTGCAGGTGAGAAGCTCCAAGGCCTCATTCATACAGCCAGCCGCCAGACGGTCCGGCAAAAACGCAGGTCTTTCCATTCATTTTAAATGGGGGTAGTGCGCTTAGGCTGCGGCGGGGTTTGCCGCAGAGGGGACACGCAAACAAAAATGCAGCGGGCCTGTGGTGAAAAGTTGAGACTGACTCAACTTTTGGAGAAACGCAACCCCACGTCACGCTGCAGTGGCCAATCATGTAACCAGATATCAGACTTGTCAGTGTGTTTTGAGCTATGGTTTGAGGCGGTGTGAGAGTCCCGTACAGGAAACAGGAAACATCACTGCCTCTATCGCTGCCACGGGAAAGTTTTAAAACACCAAACACAAGCACTGAACTACCTGGGAGTTTGTGTAATAGCTGAATGTTTCCTGCAACAACAAAGCACTCGCTATGTCTCGCTTGTCTCTTTTTTCTCTCTCTCTCTCTCTCTCTCTCCTGTGAAACAAAGCTGCCTTCAAGTGCGGTTGGAAACGTCAAGCTCTATAAACGATCCGATGGAAAACAGTAATTGTAAAATATAAAGTCTACTTATGCTACGTTGGTGGGTTAAAGAACACAACACTGCCCCTGCCGCACAACCCTGCGTAAAATCACTGGATCGCTTTTTTTTGGGTCTGAATGCAACGTAACAGAGGTAGAGTCAGTCATAAATTCCTGCTGCTTTAAAAGAAATGCAGTATCTGTATATATTATTGTATTCTTATGCTGTATGTTCCACTTCCTTCCGTTTCTGGAGGACAGTAGAGGAGTAACAACGGGTAAGAAAGTATTTATCTAATCTGTTGTTGCTTCTGATCTTTGTGTCTATCGCAGTCAGAAAAGCAAGATGCATCATTAGTAGCTGATTTCTTAACTGTGTTGGAAGTGTTTTTCATGTTTCTTTCAATTATTTTGTAGACGTTCCAACATTGACTGATTAGCAGCTGTTTTGTGTTACTAAATCAGAGCTCATTTGCAAGTTCATTATGTGATACTACACATACGTAAAGGAAACAAGCTGCCAAAGCTGCACGGGTTGACTCGGTTAAAGAAACATTTTTCCTTCTCTTTCAGTTCTTCCACACAAAGGTTTTATGTACACGTTTCCTTTTTGTAGGCTTCATTTTTCAAAATTGGACACACATTATATTAGCATTTAAAGCCAAATGTATTTTTGGTGCAACTTTTCCAAGCAAAAACCGTTAACTGGTTTTGATAAAAAGTTTTTCAGATGTCTTTTCTGATTCATTGTTAAGTTTTTTTTTTTTTTTTATCCCAAAGGGAGGCTCTTTTATACATGTATAGTGTTTCAAAACATTGTGAATGTGTTTTTTTTCCTGTCAAAAACAACTTCAGCTGTTAACTTTTACAATCAGTGTACTGGTATAGCACTTACTTGGGCTACATCTACACTACTTTGTTTTGGTTTGAAAACGAATATATCTTTACCTACGTTTGAGCCTCGCGTCCACACTACTCCGGTGTTTCCGAGCCCCTAAAACAGAGATTTGGAAATACTGCTGCTCCCGTTTTGGTTTTGAAAACTGTGGGGTTGCTTTGTAACCTGGCTCGTTCCTTTTGGAAACGACAACACACGTCAGTCCGTCTTATCAGTTAGGTAGCTTACATACCTTTTCAGTAAAAGTTCCACCTCGCCCTCGGCCCAAACTAATAAATTCCTGCTCTTACTTTTCGCCGTTGTTGTTCAACATTCAAAGTATTTTTTATATTTTTAACGTATGCATCCATGATTCTCAAGCGCAGAGTAACGTCAGACAATCTGCTTCCTGTTTACGCCGGTACGTGCATGCCCAGTGTATGTGAATGGTCATGTGATATGCATTGTCAGACATGTTAATATGGACGAACATTAGTTCTGATGCTGGAGCTAAAACTCTTGTGTGGACGGACATCGTGTTTGTCTCAAAACGGCGCTTAAAAAGGAAAACATAGTAGTGTAGATGTAGCCTTAGTGGCCCTCCAGTATTCTAGGAAATTCAAATTAGCTTTCGTAATCCTTTGGTATAGTGTCCTCTCTATGAAAAATTGTTTGTATTTAGTTTTCATTTTCTCTTATTTGTTACTGACCATTGTCAGATTTTCACTTCTATACTTTACATCAGTTAGACTAAACTCTTTTGTCACATGGGATTTGGAAATCTGAGGACAATTAATGGCATTAATGTCTGTTTTGTAATCGTTCACCCTGGGGTCTTGGCACAATGCAAAAGACACATGTACATACATGTCCAGTTGTGCTATAAGAAGCTCAACTGTGAAGGCATTTGTTAAGGCCTAATCCACCAAAATGGAGACAGATGTGAAGATTAAATCGAGCATAACGGGTTTAATGCTGTGAAACAACAAACTAACAGAATACACTTAACTGTGTAATTTGTTTTACATGCAATGTTGAGCACATCATTATAAGTGAGCTATTGGTGGTAACCAGCCAGTTTGACTATGTTCATGTAGAGTAAATTATCATCTTATTTTATCCTATTATACTGTTTACATACCTCTTCACACCCTTATTATTACTGCTAGTGTATACATATGTATAAAAAGGATAATGGTTTAAGTGTAACCCTGTTGCAGATTACATCACGTTATTGAATACTTAACAGCTTTTCAGAACATACCCAAAAAATGTCTTTTGACTTAACGTAGAGCCAAGGACCACTGGAACCAACCATGGACGGAGCCAGACTTTAAAAACATTCGGGACTCAGCCCAGACCTTTTTTATACAGTCTCTGGCCCAGACCTGGGGCTGGATGGGATTTTTTTTCTCATTTACTGCAGCTATATGCACTCATTTTTATGACATTTGATAATAGAATGCCTTAAAATCTGTACATGATGTGAGAAAATCATGATAATTGTCACAACTTCACAGTGGCGGATCTAGAACATTTTACATGGGGTGGCAAAGGGGTAGCGAGAGATCTTGGCAGGATGGCAGGGGAACACGGTACATGGGAACCCCCATATGTTAAACACACTGCTATGCCCTACTGTGCCCCACAACACCCTGCTACGCCCTGAACTGCTACAACTACTAGTTCTAGTCATAGTTCCATTATCTTTATTGTTACTATAATTGCCACTGTTCATCATACCAACTGCTATAATTATTATGAATAATAATTCTTTATATCTGTCTGTATCCGTCTCTGTGTCCTAACCGGCAGCAGCAGATCACCGCCCACCAAGAGCTTGGGTCTGTCTGAGGATTCTGCCCAAAAGGAAGTTTTTCCTCGCCACTGTTGCATCAGATGCTTGCTCTTGGGGGAATTGTTGGGTCTTTGTAAATTATAGAGTGTGGTCTAGACCTACTCTATCTGCAAAGTGTCTTGAGAAGAGTGAACTCTTGTTACTACAAATAAATACTATAAATAAAATTGCATTTAGCTGAAATTGAATTAAATGGCTTGATCATATTTACTGATAGACAAATAGAACAGAACATAGAACATACTGTCTTATCAGTAATTATGATCAAACAAAAGGTCAAACAAATCATTTGATAATCTATGTACAGTATATATGTAAATCTTTACATATCTAACCCTATAACATACCGTATACAACAGAATAGAAATGGCCCAAAACTGAAAATATGCTACAGTACTACAATTTATATGGCCTGGTCTCTCCAATTTACTGCCTTCTCCTTCTTCATTTCCCTCCTTCTCTTCCGCCTGTGCACTACTCAGAATTTTCTTGGCTGACAATATCCCCACTTTTAGGCTTCAGCTAATATCTCCAGCTACTCTGGTTTGCAAACGTCAAGTTGTGAAAAACTCTGGTTATCCTTGTATTACATTACACTGTAGGGCCCTGTAGCTAATAAGTAGCCTAACAAACATACAATCAGAAGAGATGTATTACATGCACACAACAGTTATGTTTAGACTAGCCTTCTTAATCCCATTGTATTTGTTGTTTTCCCAGTTTGACAGTAAGGATGTCACCTGGTTTAATGTGTGCAGCCTTATTGCCGTGACATGTGAGAGGCAGTGGATGTTAGAGTAGCCTGCTCCTTAACTAATCACATACACATGATTGGTCTCTGCAGGGCTGTGAAGTGTGTTGTAACGCCACCGAAACGGCGACCCTCGGGGCAGCTCAGTCTCTCCAGTCTTTGCCGGGTTGCAGGGCCACCACACCACAGCAGACTCGCTGTGTGCGAGCCAGATTGTGCGATGCAAACGCCGCTCTACACATTTGATGCAGGGACGTAGCTAAGTATTTGAGGGGCAGGGGGCTAAGATTACATCTTCAATTATTACAACCCCAAATCAGAAAAAGTTGGGACAGTATGGAAAACACAAATAAAAAAAGAAAGTAGTGATTTCTAAATGTACTTTGACTTGTATTTCATTGCAGACAATACAACAGCACATAATTTAATGTGATTTTTTTATTGTTTTTGTTTTCAAATAAACTAAATTCCTATTTTGGTTCTTGCAACACATTTCAAAAGTTGGAACAGTAAAGCATTTACCACTTTGTAATATTGCCATTCCTTTTCACAACACTTAAAAGACGTTTAGGGACTGAAGATACCAAGTGTTTCAGGTGTAATTTTGTCCCATTCTTGCTGCAAACAAGTCTTAAGGTGGGCAACAGTACGGGGTCTTCGTTGTCGCATTTTGCGCTTCAAAATGCACCACACATTCTCTATTGGAGACAGGTCGGGACTGCAGGCAGGCCAGTCAAGTACCCATGTCCTCTTCCTCCGCAGCCAGGACTTTGTAATGTGTGCAGAATGTGGTTTTGTATTATCTTGTTGAAATATGCTGGATGATCCTTTTCTTCTTTGGTCCGGAGCACACGCCGTCCATTTCTCCCAAAAAATACCTGAAATATTGCTTCATCTGACCACAGTACACGTTTCCACTGTGTGATGGTCCATCCCAGATGCCTCCGAGCCCAGAGAAGTCGACGGCGCTTCTGGACAATGTTAACATAGGGCTTCCTTTTGGCACAGTACAGTTTTAACTGGCATTTGTGGCTGTAATTACGTATTGTGGTACTTGACAAAGGTTTGCCAAAGTAGTCCTGAGCCCATGTGGTGATATCGCTTATAGATGAATGATGATTCTTGATGCAGTGCCGCCTGAGGGATCGGAGATCACGGTTGTTCAGCTTAGGCTTGCGCTCTTGTCCTTTACGCACTGAAATTCCTCCTCATTCCTTGAATCTTTTAATTATGTTATGCACTGTTGAAGGTGAAATAAGCAAATGTCTTCCTATCTTTCTTTGAGGAACATTGTTTTTAAACATTTCAATAATTTTCTCAAAAGTCCAAAACAGGCAGAGAACTCAACAAAATCCAAAAGAGAATCAGGAATATGTGGAAACAGGCAAGACTAATGCTGCGTTCCAGACACAATTTTTAGCCTGTAAATTACGACTTCAAGCCACGACTCACGACTTGGTAGCGTTCCAGGGTTCAGGTTGGGCTACCTAACGTTAACGTTAGCTATTGGCTACGCTGACGTTGACGTTAGCTAGTGGCTGCGCTGACGTTAGCTAGCGGCTACCTAACGTTGACGTTAGCTAGGGCTAGCTGATACTAGCGATTTCTAGTCAGCGACATATATTGGGCTTTTTAATAAACATAACCTGTAGTAGTACACACTTGTGTGTGTATTGTTTTGATTACAATGTGCGGAATTACTTTACGTTGCATATTTATGTCTATTTATTTCTATTTCACCGGCGTCTGTACAGCATCAACAGGGGGTCGCCATTGTTGTTTATGTGTGTGTGACGTCAAAAACTGTAACTGGGAGTACAACGATCAGGTACGAGTTCACGAGTAGTAAGTTACGGGTTGGACTGGCGTTCCAGGGCACTTTCACGGGTAGAAGGTTGTGAAAACACGAGTTACGGGTTGCCTGGAACGCAGCATTACGCACACAAGGAGAGACATAGAGCTTGACAGCACAGAGACTATATACACAAGGTAATGAGGGTCATAACGAGGGACAGGTGGCATGAGGGCTGATGAACAGATGGAACACATCAAGGCAGCGTGGACAATCAAAAAACACAAGGCAGGAAGCAAAACAAGAAATGACACACTAGCTGTGTTTGAAACTGTTCGCTATCACGGAAATAGTGAACTATATAGTGTGTTCGCCATTTTGTAGTGGTGTTCAAATTCTCCGCAGATAATTTCATTCACTATATAATTCACTATAAAATACCCACAATGCACAGCTAATTTGTAGGGCTGTCCTCGACTAAAGAAATTCTTAGTCGACTAACACTTATATGATTTTGTCGACTAATCGATTAGTTGATTTAATCGACAGAGCTGTGCTCTTTGAGAGCTGGTTAAGACTAGAAAAGCACAATATAAATGTAGTTAATTAACCATCTGCAAAACTGAGTTTCTCCGAAATTAGTCCTGCAAAAGCACCACTTTAAATCTTGTGTTCACCAGAAATGTTCTCATAAGTTGCTTGGAAATGAGTATTTAAGCATGAATAAGCACAAATAATTACTTATCGACTGAAGAAATCTTAGTCGACTAAGACCAAAACGACCAATTAGTCGACTAATCAACTAAGAGGGGGCAGCCCTACTTATTTGAGTGTGCGTACAATGTACCCTACATTTTTCTCCCATGTACCACAATGCAACACGGCCATGTTTTCCCGAAGAAGAACCTGCAGAAACTGAAAAGAAAAAATTGAGCTGGCTTTCGTTTCTAAGCAGTGGAAATGTAACATGCAACATATATAATATACAACCTTTAGCTATTTATTCTCCTGAGTGCTCGGTTTGTTTCAGGGACGTATTAGAAATATTTTAGTTTGGGTTTATTTACATGATGCTGTCACACACGTAACCGGCGCATCTACTGACGCAACAATACTCTCAGTGAGTGTCCCAAATCTCATTTGGTTGTTCCCTATATAGTTCACTATTTAATAAACACTATATAGGGAATAGTGAGTGAATGAGGGAACGTTTTCGAACACAGCTAGTGGAAACAGAGAGACTACAAAATAAAACCGGAAACTAACAAAACCCAGGATCACAGGCTGACAAGAGTAGACACAAAATAGGTGTACAAGGAAAGACATGCAGGGCAGGGCTACAGAGACACATGAGGTACACACAAGCACAGAATAAGTCCAAAGGCCAGGCAGGACTGTGACAATAGTTGTCAAGGAAAATAATTATCCTTTAAAGCCTACATCCTATTTCTTATCCAATTTTTCTTCAGCTGTCTTCATCATATTGAAACCAGAACACACCTAATGTTGAGGATGACTCATTTTCACTTCTGCCACCTAAAAAGAGGCAAAACGTGTTGGACATTACTACTTTTAAGTTAGGCTACATAACGGGTAGGGTAGGAATTTGGCGTAAACAGCATTAGTAATCTTGAAACCTATTTTAGTTTTACTAGTAGAGTTCACAGAATTAATAGAGAGAGAGAGAGAGAGAGAGAGAGAGAGAGAGAGAGTCGGCTCAAAGGTCAGCTGATTAGTAACAAGATATTACAGTACAAAGTTTGAATAAAAATTGCAGTACAGTGAAGGATTGCTTTTTTTGTATGTTAAAAATTAATTTATGGCATTTTTTTATGTTGATAGCTGTATCAACCTCAAAAGCCCATTATCTGGCTATACTTTGTTGACCGGATCACAAAAGTCTTTTCCCAGGCTGTGTGCAAATCAGGGTTTGCAGCTTCTTCCACCAGCCCAACATCCATATGTGCAAATCTTTGTAGCGTTGATTCACCTAAGATTTAAAGTTCATCTATAAAGTGTGTTTGTTAAGGAGGGATAAGGGCTCCAGCAGAATCCTTGTTGCTGCTAAGATTCTTTATCCCTAATGACTAGTATTACCTGGGGACCTCTAGTAATTTGTAAGTTTCAGATGGAGGTCGTCTGTGATCTTAATCTCATGCGAATCTGCCATGTCTCTAATTTGTCAAGTAAAAATTCTACCGCAAATTACCTACCATATTTTACCAAACAAAGGTTGTGTGATAATACTAGTCTTGTGCAAATCAGCATCTTTGTGAGTCAGGGTTATATTGGCTGTGTTGGTAATTATAAATGAAAGTTTTGACAGAGCCATGACATCATATTTGGGGGGATAATTTCAGTAAAATGCAGACTTTGCTTATCCTCTGCAAATGCACCACTAGAGACACATACATGGGGTGGGGTCCATTTTAAATCATATGAGGTCCCCTCATACTAGTCCCGTGTGATTAGGGCTTTTGAGTCTTTTCTGCCACTACCATTACCCATCAACGTCAGTCTGACAATATCCCTTTACACAGCTCTGGGGCGAGAAGCTGAAGATACTAGCTGCTGTTGAGATATGCCCATGGATTGAGTGTTTTATTGTTGATTTTGTAAGGTGACCTTGAGTGTTTTGAAAGGCGCCTATAAATAAAATGCATTATTATTATTATTATTAGAAAAGGTTTTTGTTCTTATTCTTTTTTTGTTTTAAACAATATTACCTCTGTACATGGCTTAGCTATGTACAGCTATATGTTGCAGTACTGTCCGGCCACATCAGGGACATAACTTTTGTCACTGGTTCAATTCCCAGAGCACCAGGATGAATCTTGATAGGGAGGTGAATGGGCCAGGGGCGTAGCACAAAATTCTGGGCCCTGTAGGAAGGCATTCTCTATGGGCCCCTCCTTGCATCCACAGCTATTCATTCTAGCATCATTTTGGGCCCTCCTCACATGAGGGCCCTGGGTACTCAGTCCCCCTTTTTCCCCCAGTCCGATGCCCCTGGAATGGACCATGCTTGCCTGCTTCTCAGTTCCCACTTTTGAAATGCCCTTCTCACAGCCTCACTGTGTGAGATGTGCAGCTCTGTCCTCTCTCTCACACTTTTTTCTGAATTTGTTTAGGTGAAAGTGAAATCAGACGGTCTGTAGATTAGCTGGAAACACAATGCTTTAAATCCTCTTAAGAATTCTACCATTAATCAGTGCATCTATACACATCACTGCCATACGGGTCTTGGACAGATATTGCATTGACGAGTACCACTTCTTCATCCTTACTTGTTGTAACATGTTTTCTTTCATCAACAGATTCACCAAACTGGCGCCCATGTTCCTTGATCCAAATTACAAAAGATTCTCCAAGATTAATCGGTATTTGCCTCCGTTTGGTGTAAAATCGCAAGGTATGATTACACAATCTTGTCTTGTCAACCCAATGTAAGTTGCACTGCATTTCTTAGCAGTTAACACAACAAAATTTCCAACAACTAGTATATAAAATACCCTAGTACTGTAAAAGCTTCTGTCTGCTTCAAACAAGCTAGTTTCTACAACATGTTGTAAAACCATGTCTTAAGAAATGTTTTACCTGTTCTGAATGGCCACTTTTGAAGTCGGGGTGAAAAGCCTGCTGTCATAGAATCCCCCTGGCTGCATCCCAAAACCCTTCCTAGCCCTCTCCCAACAATTCTGTCTTTGTAGTCTTGACTCAATGAATCATACATATTGGGTTTAACAGAGCACCCATTGGAACTCTTCAAAGCATTCATATACACGACTCCCTCAAAGGAGTTAGTGGACTGTTAGTCTTCATTGATGACGTTTCATTTCTGGGATTGTTCAGGTGCAGCCTAGTCTGGCTATCACCAGACCAAGCTCAATCTTTTAAGATTGGCGTGATCTTTTAAGATTGCCGTGATCAACGGGCATAGTTCAAATTACTCTGTACACAATTGGATAGTCCTTCAACCAATCAGACCAAAGATCCGGGTAGCAACGACAGCAGCATCAACAGGTTGCTGCGCTTTGGTGGCCGGCTTGTTGAATGTAAACAAAAAGCTGCTTGGTCGCTTCTCTATCGTCATCGTGTTAAACCCGCCAATAGCGCGCCAGGTGGATAAGCCAGTTTGTGATTGGTTCCCGCAAATTTGTAACGGAAGCAGGAGAGATAAACGTACAGGTTTCCAGCCTGAGCTGCAGGGTGAAATCAAATCAATCACGTTCCACCAAAAGTTCCTTCCCGAGGCCATTTTACAGATGATTGTGATTGGTTTAAAAAAATGCCAATAAACCAGAGCACGTTTTTCTCCCATCCCGGAATGTTGTGTGGACTAGCCAGACCCTCCTCCGCAGTGCTGTCGAGGAAGGTCTGGCAATGCAAGACTAGTGGACTGTCTATGGGCTCTTACCTTGCTTTGCCACCCATCTTTAATGGTTTTATAACATTGTAACTTGAAAAAGTGTCAGCCGCTGGCTCCCAGCTCCGCCTCATTTATCACAGCTAGTCTAGTTGTGCTGGACATGAGGGCATCCTAGCTGGGTTGGAATGTGGAGGGAAAAATTATTATTTTACTTTCATCTTCATCTCACTTGTTTCTCTTTCTGCTTCTGTCTCTCTCTTATACCTGCAGAGAAGCTCATAGATATTCTTCTGGCAGCTACTCAGAGCTACGGCCTTGGGAAAGAACTGGACAGGTGAGCTAGTTGTCCTGTCATGCTCTGATCCACATAGTGCAGTCATCACAATATATAAAAGACAGAGACAAATTAAGAATAGACATTTCCAGTTTCTTTATATATAGTCCATCAATTAGTTGTCTGACTTTAAAGTCAGCAGAAATATTAGGTGTAGAAAACTTCAGTCATCATCCTTTAGGACAAGGTTTACAAGTTAATGGAAATACCAATGAATACAAAACATACAGCAATACAGACAGCTTTAATGTACTCTTTACAAAAACTATATTTCATCTGAACTCATCATTGGGTAAACATGTTGAATCTACATTTTTCAACACAAAATCACAAACATTGTACATACATCTCTTTTATCTCTATCTTTATGTTTATGGATAACCCAAACTAACTTCTAAGCCAACCATCAGTTAACCTTAACAAGTCCTTCCTCTTGCTAAAGTTGTAAAGTATTGTTCTCAAGAAATATCCCCCCCCCCCCTTTTTTTTTTTACAACAAATGTAATCCACTGTATTTCATATAAATGCCTTCAAATCTACTTCTTCATTTGACCCTCTTCGACTAAAAGTGCCTAATTTGGAAATCAAAAATGCCTCTCTTTTAAGGAGTAGCTTCTCCAGATCTGGGCGTTCGTGTCCATATATTCTCTGAACAAATTGACAAAGCCATGTGTTATAAATTCTAAACAGACTCTGTGCTTGAGTGGTAAATCTGTCTATATACCCAGAAACTCCAGCATTAATGACTGGTTTCCAGATCAGTTATTGAAGGAAAAAGTTGTTTGATTCCACCTTGTTTTTGTCTTTATATGGACAGACACAGTGTACTGACCCGGTTTCATCCGCCAGCCAAGACAATTAGGAATGTGTTTGTTTTTCCACCCAGAATTAAGCAGACTAAACACTGGACACGTACTGAGTCTACAATACCATTTTATAATCATAATATTAACCATAGTGTAACTGACATTGTGTTAACAGTCCCACTTCTGCTGTTAGTGCCTCAAGAGTAATTTACTTAAGTATAAATACTGAGTAAAGAAGCTAATCATAAAGTACTGTGGCATTAATAGTCCTCAGTTTCTTTTTTTTTTTTTTTTTTCTTTTTCTTCCAGATATTTTTATTAGTTTTTCCAGGACAAGCACAATATACATTGCAGCAGCACCCCATGGACTATGAGGCAGCAGTGCAGGAAATGTCCAGATAGACAAGCAAACCATTGCAGAACCTGTAATGAAACATACAGCAACCAGAACCAAAGGAATGTTTAAATTGCAGCGGGAAGACAGTCCTCAGTTTCTACATTAGAATCTGAGTGACTGCAATGAAGAATGAATATATAAATAAATATATAATAGGGCTGTCAATAGATTAAAATATGTAACCGTGATTAATCCCATAACTGTCCATAGTTAACTTGCGATTAATCGCACATTTTTTATCTGTTCTAAATGTACTTTAAAGGGGATATTTTTTTTGTTTTTAATGCTGTTATCAACATGGGAATGGACAAATATGCTTGCTTTAGGCAAATATTTATTATTATTATTGCAACAATCCAAAACTAAAAAGTCAGGGAAGCAAACATATTAGTTGTATCACACACCTGTTTTGAAGAAAAATACATTCTAGCAAACGTATGGGGTAAATGACTGGAGTAAAGTAGTACCACATAATAATGGTGCTTCGTTCTGTGTTACAGTATGAAATGTAAGAAATGCATCATCATAGGAAACGGAGGGATCCTCACCGACAAGTCTCTGGGAAAGAAGATTGATAAGTTTGATGTGGTGGTCAGGTATGTTGTGACAGAACTATTATACAGACAGGCATTACTTTAATGCCACTGCTTTTTTCTTAAATCAGGGGTCAAAGTATGGAAGACTAGATGGGTCATAATTATAATAATAAAAAAGACAATTCAATAGACAAATCAATTGGTAGACTAAAGCCCTATTCGCACGGGATTAGTATTACCCAGTGACCTCTGGTCATTTGTAATAATTACGTAGGTTGTCTGTGATCTTAATCCCATGCGAGTCGGCCATGTCTGCAATTTGTCATATTTTGCCAAACACCGAGGTCCTGTGATAATATTAGTAAGTAAGTAAGTAAATAAAATTTATTTATAAAGCGCTTTTCACAGATAAAATCACAAAGTGCTGTACAACAGAATAGGTAGAACAAACAGTATAAAATGCATATACATATATCAAAGGAAAGGGACGCTAGTGAGAACCCATCAACCAAAAGCTTTCCTAAATAAGCAAGTTTTCAGATCCTTTTTAAAAGAGACAACAGAGTCAGCCAGACGCACGGACAGGGGTAGGGTGTTCCACAGTCTGGGAGCAACAGACTGAAAAGACCGGTCCCCTCGGTTCTTATAACAAGTCTTAGGGACTGCAAGCAAATTTTGGTCAGAGGACCGAAGAGTCCGGCTAGGGAAATACGGCTTCAAAAGGTCTCGGATATACTGTTCGGCCTGACCGTTTAAGGCCCTGAAAGTCAGCACTAAAATCTTAAAGTTGATCCTGAATTTTACAGGGAGCCAATGGAGAGCTGACAAGACTGGAGTGATATGAGACCTTCGAGGGGCACCTGTTAAAAGTCTAGCAGCAGAATTTTGAACAATTTGCAGTTTGTTCAAAGCAGACATATTCAGACAGGTAAACACAGAGTTACAGTAGTCAAGCCTTGTTGATATGAAAGCGTGAATTATCATTTCCAGGTCATTCTTTGACAACAATTTGCGAATTTTAGAGATGTTCCTAAGATGATTTTGGACGAGCTGTTTTGAGTGTGTCTCCAAAGACATGGCCAGGTCAAACATAACCCCCAGGTTTCTGAGGCTGGGTTTGACAGAGGGGCCCAGGGAACCAAGGTGCTGTTTGATCAACGTGATCTTATGGTCTAGACTAGAGCAAAGATCAGCGTTTCAGTCTTGTTTGAATTTATCTGCAGATAGTTAGTGGCCAGCCAGTCTTTGATGGAGGACACACACTCTAGGAACAGAGACAAACGATGAAACTCAGCATCATTAAAGGAACAATACAACTGGACATCGTCGGCATAGAAATGATATGATACATCCTTGAAACAACCAATAATTTGACCAAGAGGCAAAATGTACAGTAAAAACAAAATAGGACCCAAAACTGACCCTTGTGCCACTCCGCAAGACAAATTTGTTCCATCAGACTGTACATTGTTTACAGCAACGTTAAAGGTTCTGTCATGTATATAGGACGAGACCCACTGAAGGACAGTTCCTGATAGTCCCATCTCATTATGAAGCCAATTGATCAGTATACTGTGATCCACAGTGTCAAAAGCAGAAGTCAAATCAAGTAGTACAAGTACAGTGTAGCGGCCAGAGTCTGCTGCCATCATCACATCACTAGAGACTTTGATAAGGGCTGTTTTCAGTGGAGTGTAGTCTGGAAACCAGACTGAAAAGTATCAAACAAGTCATGCTGCTCCATTAAGGAGGTCAGCTGGCATGCCACAACTTTTTCCAAAATTTTGGAGATAAATGGAAGTTTTGATATCGGCCTGTAGTTTTTAGGTTCTGAAGGGTGAAGATTGGGCTTTTTAAGGATCGGCATCGGCATTACCACAGCATGTTTGAAGTAGCTGGGAACTGTTAGTCCTGTGCAAATCAACATGTCTGTGATTTGGCGGGGTTGCATATAATTTTTTTCAAGGGTTTTGTTTCCTGTGCTCGTCTTTTCATCCTTCTCACGAAGACGGATATGGGATCGCAGGGGGTCTGCGGATGCCGCCTTTCATGACCAAAGTTGTCTGGACCACTGCCCGACCGGAGACTGCCCGAGCCAATATGTCCTGCCACTATCCTCGGGCCGGGCCCTTGATCAAGCATTTGTGTTTTTTTAATCATTACTTTATTAGCCTAATTGGGTGGGGAGAAAGCTATGCCTTTCTAGCTTCCCGTAGTTCTGGGTATATGTCCTGCACTGACTTGAGTGTGAGGTAAACTGTGCTAAATCGTGTCTCCCCCATCTGTAGCACTCTCTTCGATAATTGCGCAACCAGGCTACATTGTTTCAGATATCTCACGAGTCATTAGCAGCGATATGGTCTCTTCTTTATCCGGCGCGTTGTCGGCCAGTGCGTTGGCGTGCAGACCGTGCCGAAGGACAGTATTAATTAGCTGATCGAGACAAGAAAGTCTCCTATATGGTTCCAGGCTTTGATTATGTTGCTGCCTTGATCTGTTACCCACAGGTAAAAGGAATTGTAGTTGAGAACGTCAGTTATACCTAACGGCCCACTTATTAAAAAAATTTCGGGTTTAAATTGGGCTCAGGCTCATAATTACACTTAATGTGTCGGGCCTGGCTCAGACACAACGAGCACAGGCTTGATTATTTGGCCTACGTCCCCGACTCGATGCCCTCCCTGTGCCTTCGTCCGAGGGCTGATGCGGTGTGGGTGCCGCCGTGATGGGGATAGGGTAAGCCCTCTGGTAATCTCTGCCAGGCCTGGCCCAAAAAGATACACAACCCCGACCCAAGTGTGGTGCGGCAGCCTCGTCCTGGCCGTCCTCCGCAGCCGACCTCCGCGCACCTCCCGGTACCCAACTCTCATGGTACAGATAAGTCGGTAAATTCGAGTAAAAGCTGGCTTGGCTTATCCCGTGTGCGACACACCAAACTCAGATGTGGGGGGGGTCATTTTTAAATCACACGTAGTCCCCAGACCTTTTTTGCGTAAGCACCAATAGTCAACCCTACAATGTCATCGCATATCGATATTGAGGTATTTGGTCAAGTATATCGTGATAATCGATTATTTTCATATCGCCCAGCCCTAGGTCCAAGTATTGAGCCTGAACTTGTAGCTGGAGAGGTGTGGCTTTTGTATTTGGGGATTTAACCAATGCTATGATTTGTAAATTGCTGATTAAAATGAAAAATGTTTTGGACACGGCATTTTTATAAGTTGATTTTGCAGCTCTGTATTGCAGGTTGAATCAGGCCCCAGTGAAAGGCTTTGAGAAAGATGTCGGCTCCAAGACCACCATGAGGATCACCTATCCAGAGGGGGCCATCCAGAAGATGAGTGACTACGAGTCTGAGTCCCTGTTTGTCCTCTCAGCCTTTAAAGCTCTGGACTTCAGGTGGCTTTCATACATGGTTTTCAAAAAGAAACTGGTAAGGCAGCTGAAAACCTTATTTAGCCACTAGTGAATGCAGACATTGGGTGATTAGAGTGGACAGTGAAAATGTTTCCATCCACCTGTTTTCATGCACATTTCTGATTTGTACATTTAAAAACCTGAGTGGAACTACCAAGAATTCACAAATATCACAATTTTGAAAAAGTCAGAAACAGAAGGCTGATGGAAACTGATTCTAATCCACACTAGCAGCATGGCTCTATTGACCTCACCTCTTTGGTCCACACTTACATTTCTGAAAAACTATTGCATGGATTGGCATAGATTTGTGGAGTACTTTCCAATTGGCTAACACAGCTCCACGCTTCCCTCACTCACATTCCCTCATCATCTTAGCTCCTCCCAGCAGGTACGCAAGAAAGATATTGCAGATGGAGGAGATGTATTTACCATGAGTTGGAAAATTACTAGAGACCATCTTGCAATGGGATCACACCAGCCACGACACCAAATCGGGCCAAGGAGCATAAGGGGGAGCAGTGATGGTACTTAAAGTATTAAAAGTAAAATGCTGAAAAATCCTCCCATTTTAGATACTGGAAACAATCCAAACAGTTGTGTGTTTAATCATCTAATCATTTCAGCTGGACTTGTAGGCTGTTATATTGTTGGCTGGTTTCATTTATAATGATTGCTTCGGTGCTGAAGGAAATTCCGCCAGATGCATGTATTTTCCGTTTCCTTCCGTATTCTTTGTGTTGGAATTTTAAAATCGGTGGATTTCTGAGGACTATGGTTAACTGCTCCTCAGATCTCTGCAGGGTAAATCCAGACAGCTAGCTAGACTATATGTCCAATCTGAGTTTTCTGTTGCACAACTATTTTGCAGCGGCTCTGTGCGGAGTTTAGCACCGCCTATGGTGATTCTGATTGGTTTAAAGAAATGCCATTAAACCAGAGCACGTCTTCCTCCCATCCCTGAATGCAATGTGGAATAGCCAGACTCTCCTTCAGCTTGTTTAGAGGAGGGTCTGGCAAAGCGAGACTAAGTATCTAGTAACTAAAGTTGTCATATTAATGTAGTGGAGTAAAAAGTACAATATTTCTCTCTGAAATGTAACGGAGTAGAAGTAGAAAGTAGCATGAAAAGAAAACACACAAGTAAAGTACAAGTACCTCAACATTTGTACTTAATCTGTCCGTAGACAGACAGACAGAAATATAAACAGCTGGCAAAGTCCTCAAATCCTCCTTTTGTGGTAGTTTCTGCTACAGTAGGTGTCTTCGGGACTACATGTTGCCATGATCTCACACACACACACACACACACACACACACACACACACACACACACACACACACACACACACACACACACACACACACACTCACACACACACACACACACACACACACACACACACTCACTCACTCACTCACTCACTCACTCACACACACACACACACACACACACACACACACACACACACACACACACACACACACACTCACTCACTCACTCACTCACTCACTCACTCACTCACTCACTCACTCACTCACTCACTCACTCACTCACTCACTCACTCACTCACTCACTCACTCACTCACTCACTCTATCTATCTATCTATCTATCTATCTATCTATCTATCTATCTATCTATCTATCTATCTATCTATCTATCTATCTATCTATCTATCTATCTATCTATCTATCTATCTATCTATCTATCTATCTCTCTCTCTCTCTCTCTCTATCTATCTATCTATCTATCTATCTATCTATCTATCTCTCTCTCTCTCTCTCTCTCTCTCTCTCTCTCTCTCTCTCTCTCTCTCTCTCTCTCTCTCTCTCTCTCTCTCTCTCTCTCTCTCTCTCTCTCTCTCTCTCTCTCTCTCTCTGGCGGTCACTCAAAACGAGTATGACTGTCCTCTCTGTCGGGTTGTCTTATTTGTGGATCGTCAGGTGGCTGTAAAGGCCGATCCGTGATCCACAGATTCTGCTGCAATGTGGGCATTGGAAGGTTGAAGTGTGTGGTGGTGGAGCCTGTCTCTGTTTGTCCTTGCGGTGTTGCCGTTTTGCCTCTGCGGCGTACGGAGTACTATTTTGTGGTGTGCTGCACCTTCCTGCACAGCTTTTCTCCAGTAGTCCCTGTTCAACGCTAGATTCTCCCAGTCGCCGGACATGATGTCAAACTTTTTCAGGCTGTTCTTAATGTTTTCCTTAAAGCGTTTCTTTGGCCCACCAGGGACTCGCTGTCCTTCTTTTAGCTTGGAGTAGAGGATCTGCTTTGGGAGACGGTTGTTGGGCATGCGGATGACCGGATGACCATGTCCTGTCCATCGGAGTTGGTGCTGCATTATGATGGTAGTGATGCTGGGCATATTCATTTCCTCCAGAATGCTGGAGTTTGTACGTCTTGTACTGTCTTCCCAGTTGATCCTCAAGATATTTCTTTAGGCTCTTTGATGGAATAGTTCCAGGGCTGCTGTAGGTGGTCCAGGATTCTGCTCCATACAGCAGGGTTGGGAGAATCACAGCTCTGTAAACCAGGAGCTTGGTTTGAGCCCTCAGGTCAGCACGGTCAGACGTTCTCCAACGTCTCCCTTTCCTGTCATATGTGGTGCCTTTAGCAAAGGATTCGGCTACAGTTAGCTGTTTTTTAGCTAAGGTTTGTTGGTCACTGCGAGTTTTTTTTCGTCTCAGAGAGACTGGCTTTTTTCATATTCAGCTGGATGTCTCTGTTTGTGATGTTGCTTCCTTTGACTGCGATGGGCTTTAGGCAAATGTTGCAGCGCGGGGTTTGCTGCTCCACGTCTGTCGCAGCAAACCCATACCAGTTCCAAACAACAGATGATTTTATTCCTTTCTTGGGAACAAACTTCCCACTGTCACCGGTAGCCATGTTGTCACTTGCTGTTGCTGTTTCGTGTGTGCTATGACAGAGACAATTTAGAATATGATGGTGTTGTTGTCGCTAGCCATACTGCTATGAGAAACTAACGCTATGGAAGCTCCGGAGAGCCAAAAATGCACCATTACACAAAAACTCGATATACTTATTTTTTAAATCGCCCGCAACAAAAAATTCAAATTAACTAGAACTGCAAGCAGTTATGAACGGGGTCCAAGCCTCGTGCGCCGGTCCCCCCCGGCGCGGGTCGCCCCCGGCGACGCCGAGAGCCCGCGAAAACGGAGCCCGCGACAGGACAACCCAAAGCGCCGCTGCGGCGAGGCAAAAGTCGGGAAATTTGACCGAGTGCGAGCTCCAAAGTTCGTAGTGAAATGCAATTGCAAATTTCCTCTTCGTTGCGTAAAAGGCCCAAACGCTTCTACTTCGGTTGTAATGCCCCCTAAAGGGCGATCGTCGCCAAATCTGGTGAAGAGCTGCAGAGTGGCATGGCGAACAATAATCTCAAGTTTTGTGATGATAGCTTTCACTGCTGCAGAGACATATCCATTGCAAATTCCTCCCATTTAAATGCATTGACTCAAAAAGGCCTCTACGTTAATTATAGCGCCCCCTAACGGCCGATTTTCACCAAATTTGGTGGGAAGCTGCAGAGTGGCATGGCAAACAAAATACTTTCAGGGTTTGTGATGATAGCATTTAATGCTGCAGAGATATTTACATTGCAAAGTATTCCCATTCAAATGCATTGACGTATTTGCCGTAAAAGCCTCTACGTTAATTATAGCGCCCCCTAAGGGCCGATTTTGACCAAATATGGTATGGAGGCTCAGAATGGGATGTTGAAGAAGACTACCTGGTTTCTTTTTGATAACTATTAATTTGGGCGAGATATGCCAAAGTTCGTGTTTTGTGGCTAGCTACAACAAATTAGTTTAGTTGTAAAGTGCGAACGGTGTAATGTAGCGAAATTCCTTTGATAACTTTTGGTCAACTCCATACACAGATGGTATCTACCGAGTTTCGTGCACATCGGTCCCATGGCCTAGGACGAGTACGAAAACTTTGTTTTGCGCATTGTGTGATTTTACGAAATAACTTCTTCGTGGAAATGGGATTACCCTGTATAATCAGATTCATATGGATTCAAGGAACAAGGAGATCTAAGAACTTCTCATCTGCAATGCAGACTGTGGGAGTTATACGTAAAAACATATTTAAATGCATTGACTTATTTGCCAAAAGGTCTCTACGTTAATTATAGCGCCCCCTAACGGCCGATTTTCACCAAATTTGGTGGGAAGCTGCAGAGTGGCATGACGAACAAAATACTCCCAGGGTTTGTGATGATAGCATTTAATGCTGCAGAGATATTTACATTGCAAAGTATTCCCATTCAAATGCATTGACTTATTTGCCGAAAAAGCCTCTACGTTAATTATAGCGCCCCCTAACGGCCGATTCTGACCAAATTTGGTATGGAGGCTAGGGATGGGATGATGAAGAAGCCCACCAGGTTTCATTGTGATAACTATTAATTTGGCCGAGATATGCCAAAGTTCGTGTTTTGTGGCTAGCTACAACGAATTAGTTTAGTTGTAAATTGCGAACGGTGTAATGTAGCAAAATTCCTTTGATAACTTTTGGTCAGCTCCATACACAGATGGTATCTACCAAGTTTCGTGCACAGCGGGTGTATGGCCTAGGACGAGTACGAAAACATTTTTTTTCGCACTACACGATTTTGCGAAAAAACTTTTTAGTATAAATGGACCTGTCCTATATCGTCAGATTCAGGTCGATACAAGGAACAAGTCCATATATAAATATTCGGTCTGCAATGTAGCCTTTCGGAGTTATATGCAAAAACACGTTTTACGTCATTGTAGCGCCACCTAGTGGTCCAATAATGTAATATTTGGTATGTCAGGTCCATGAACCATTGCACATCGACACTGTAAATTTTAAGTTGCTCACTTTAGTGTAAGTGGTAGATCCAAACATGGGACCCATAGGCCACGCCCACTTTGACGAATCAGTACCCCACTGTAGGCCTGGCCTCAAGGGTGGGCCTAGATGGTATTCACCAAATTTTGTGAAAATCGGATGAGCCGTTCATGAGATATTAACTTTTGGTACTTTTGGCGCCCCCTATTGACCAAATTTTGTAAAATTAGTTTCTTACACTAAGAGGCTCATGTGAAACAAGAATCGAAAGATTTGTGATGATATCATTTATTTTGGCCGAGATATGGCAACGTTTGTGTCTTTATAGCTAGCTACACAAATTTGTTTGTGCGTAGTTTACGCAATTTTCATCTGAAAAAAGATCTTTTGATAACTTTTTGTCAGGTCGGTCTATAGATGCTTCTTACCAAGTTTTATGCAAATCGGTTGCACGGTCTCGGAGGAGTATAAAAAAGTAGGCTTACGATAAATCGCGATTTTTCACGGGAAAAAGTCGGGGCGGAAATGGGCGTGGCCTACATCTCGAGATTCAGCTGGATTCAGGGAACGCATGGATATGTGTTTTTTTAATGTGCGATGTACGGTTCGGGAGTTATAAGGCCAAACGCGTTTTTTCTGCTATAGCGCCACCTATTGGTGAAAGTGGCTGAATTTTTTCGTCCGAGGTCCCTGCAGGGTTTTGGACCAGACCTGCAAACGGCAACTTCCCACCACTTACGGTTTAGGCTGCAGTATCAGTTTTATCGGCGGGAGAAGAAGAACTAGAACTGCAAGCAGTTATGAACGGGGTCCAAGCCTCGTGCGCCGGTCCCTCCCGGCGCGAGCCGGCCCCGGCCACGCCGAGAGCCCGCGAAAACGGAGCCCGCGAAAGGAGAACCCGAAGCGCCGCCGCGGCGAGGCGAAAGTCGGGAAATTTGACCAAGCGCGAGCTCCAAAGTCCGTAGCGAAACGCAATCGTAAATTTCCTCTTCGTTGCGTAAAAGGCCCAAACGCTTCTACTTCGAT
Source organism: Gymnocephalus cernua (assembly GCA_023631565.1). Taxonomy (NCBI): domain Eukaryota; kingdom Metazoa; phylum Chordata; class Actinopteri; order Perciformes; family Percidae; genus Gymnocephalus; species Gymnocephalus cernua. The sequence goes on from CM042432.1 coordinate 9,201,758, forward strand.
TTTAGCGCCCCCTAAAGGGCGATCGTCGCCAAATCCGGTGGGGAGCCGCAGAGTGGCATGACGAACAATACTCTCAAGTTTCGTGATGATGGCATTTACTGCTGCATAGATATTTACATTGTAAATTACTCCCATTGACTCATTTGCCGAAAGGCATCTACGTTAATTGTAGGGCCCCCTAACGGCCGATTTTCACCAAATTTCGTGGGAAGCCGCAGAGTGGCATCCTGAACAAAATACACCCAGGGTTTGTGATGATAGCATTTAATGCTGCAGAGATATTTACATTGCAAATTATTCCCATTTAAATGCATTGACTTATTTACCGAAAGGCCTCTACGTTAATTATAGCGCCCCCTGACGGCCGATTTCGACCAAATTTAGTATCTAGGCTAGGAATGGCATGTCAAAGATCTCTACCAAGATTTGCTCTGATATCTAATAATTTGGCCGAGATAGGCCAACGTTCATGTTTTGTGGCTAGCTACGACAAATTTGTTTGCTTGTAAAGTGCGAACGGTGTAACGTAGCAAAATTCTTTTGATAACTTTTGGTCAACTCTATATAGAGAAGAAATCTACCAAGTTTTGTGCACATCGATAACACGGCCTAGGACGAGTACGTTAACATTTGTTTTTGCATTACGCGATTTTGCGAAAAAACGTTTTAGTATATATGAACCTGTCCTATATCTTTAGATTCACGTCCATACAAGAAACAAGTGGATCTATAAACATCCGGTCTTCGATATAGCCTTTCGGAGTTATAGGCAAAAACACGTTTAAATGCATTGACTTATTTACCAGAAGGTCTCTACGTTAATTACAGCGCCCCCTAACGGCCGATTTTCACCAAATTTGGTGGGAAGCCACAGAGTTGTATGCCGAACAAAATACTCCCAGGGTTTGTGATGATAGCATTTAATGCTACAGAGATATTTACAATGCAAATATTCCCATTCAAATGCATTGACTTATTTGCCGAAAAGCCTCTACGTCATTTATAGCGCCCCCCGACGGTCTATTTTCACCAAATTTGGTATGGGGATTAGGAATGGGATGTTGAAGAAGCCCACCAAGTTTCCTTCTGATAACTATTAATTTGGCCGAGATATGCCAATGTTCGTGTTTTGTGGCTAGCTACAACAAATTAGTTTGCTTGTAAAGTGCGAACGGTGTAATGTAGCAAAATTCCTTTGATAACTTTTTGTCAACTCCATATACCGATGGTATCTACCAAGTTTCGTGCACATCGGTTACGCGCCCTAGGACGAGTTTGAAAACATTTTTTTTCACATTGCGCGATTTTGCGAAAAAACGTTTTAGTCTAAATAGGCGGGGCCTCTATTTCCAGATTCGGATGGATTCAAGGAACACAAGGATGTAAGAATTTTTCATTTGTGAGGTAGACTGTGGGAGTTATCGGTGAAAACACATTTTACGTCATTATAGCGCCACCTAGTGGTCCATGTAAGTGATATTTGGTATGTAAGATCTGCAATACATTGTCCATCTACACTGTAAATTTTAAGTTATTCACATTAGGGCAAGTGATGAATCTAAACCTGGATTCCATAGGCCACGCCCACTTCGACGAATCAGTACCCCACTGTAGGCGTGGCCTCAGGAGTGGGTCTAGATAGCAAACTCCAAATTTCGTAAAAATCGGATGAGCCGTTCTTGAGATATAAACTTTTTGTATTTGTGGCGCCCCCTAATGGCCAAATTTTGTAAAATTGATTAGCGAGCCTTACAGGGTCATGTCAAACAAGAATCTAAAGATTCGCGATGATATCATTTATTTTGGTCGAGATATGGCAACGTGTGTGTCTTCGTAGCTAGCTATACAAATTTGTTTGAGCGTAATAAACACAATTTTAATCAGAAAAAAAATCTTTTGATAACTTTTTCTCAGGTCGGTCTAGAGATGCTACCTACCAAGTTTTATGCAAATCGGTTGTACGGTCTAGGAGGAGTATGAAAAAGTAGGTTTACCATAAATCGCGATTTTTCACGCAAAAAAGTCGGGGCGGAAATGGGCGTGGCCTACATCACGAGATTCAGCTGGATTCAGGGAACGCGTGGATGTGTGTATTTTTCATGTGCGATGTACGGTTTGGGAGTTATAAGGCCAAACGCGTATCTTCTGGTATAGCGCCACCTAGTGGCTGAATTTTTTTGTCCGAGGTCCCTGCAGGGTTCTGGACCAGACCTGAAAACGGCAACCTCCCACCATTTACGGTTTAGGCTGCAGTATCAGTTTTATCGGCGGAAGAATAATAAGAAACCTTACAATTCCAATAGGGTTCCACAGCCCTGCTGTGCGAACGGCGTAGCTTCGCTACCGCCGATTCTCGCAGCCTCGGGCTTGGACCCCTAATAATAAGAAACCTTACAATTCCAATAGGGTTCCACAGCCCTGCTGTGCGAACGGCGTAGCTTCGCTACCGCCGATTCTCGCAGCCTCGGGCTTGGACCCCTAATTAATTTAATCGATTTTTCGCCCAGGCCTAACACACACACACACACACACACCAGACATGGGGGACTCGAGTCACATGACTTGACTCGAGTTAGACTCGAGTCGCAAATTTTAGGACTTGAGACTTGCTTGATAAACATTCATAAAAGACTCGACTTGACTTTGACTTGATATTCATGACTTGAGACTTGACTTAGACTTGAGTCAAATGACTTGAAATGACTTGATTTTCTGTTTAATAAATATATATTTTTTCCCCTCTGATATTGAGGAGGAGTTAACGTTACGATTTTAGTGCTGTTGCATGCGCAGGAACCCGTTGATATGATGACGCGCCACACGGCGGCAGACCTGCAGTAAACGAGACTGGCTACGGCTGTTATTTAACGTCATGGATCCCTCTGCACCGAAAATAATAAAGTTTGGCTATAAGGATTACACATCTGACCAGGGCAAAGAAGAAACGGACGGCAGTTTACAAGGTCTGCAGTACAAAAAATTCCGATGTCAACCACCACCACGGCGAATTTCATCAGACACTTCAAATCGGGAGAGATTCAGGTTCCAGTCCCCATATTCAGCTGAACCACTATTTGGACAGAACTCCCTTCAGTTTTGGGCCATGAATAAGCACACCCTCCCCTCTTTGTACAAGGTGGCGGCAAGAACGAATACAACTAGGCACACTGTATACATACACACAACAAACTGCTCTCTCTCTCTCTCTCTCACACACACACATGCAGACACACACACACACTTGCGCAGATTAAGTATGTGAATAAAGCTAGGCACACATACACACACAACACACTGCACTCTCACACACACACACACACACACACACCACATGCACACATTCACTCACCAATATTAATAACTTTTCATTCACTCTCTCTCTCTCAAACATGCACACATTCACTCACAAATACACTGACAAATATTAACATATAGCCTACTATTCAATCTCTCCAAATTATGCAAAGGTGGTGGGATTCAGCTACTCTTAAAGAATATGTTTAGAAACCATTATACTTGAATTGTTTGAATGAATTTCATGATTTGATGTCATGTTTGAGGCATATTGAACAAATATGTATGTTGATTTTTTTTGTTGGCCTAATATCAGTTTTAGGCTGTGCTTTTTTAATCTTTATACATTTAAACTGTTCAGATATATGTGGCTTGGACGCAATGTCTTTTGAATATTGAGTAGGAAAAAATGCAAATAAAACTCCAGCAGTTATAACCACTGTCTTTAGCTTGTTTAAAAATGGAAACTTTTGTATGACTTGACTTGCTTGACCAAAGCTATGACTTGACTTGCTTGATTGTCACACAAAATGACTTAGACTTGCTTGAGACTTGAACGTTAAGACTTGAGACTTGCTTGTGACTTGCCCATGTGTGACTTACTCCCATCTCTGACCAGACATGGGGGACTCGAGTCACATGACTTGACTCGAGTTAGACTTGAGTCGCAAATTTTAGGACTTGAGACTTGCTTGATAAACATTCATAAAAGACTCGACTTGACTTTGACTTGACATTCATGACTTGAGACTTGACTTAGACTTGAGTCAAATGACTTGAAATGACTTGATTTTCTGTTTAATAAATATATATTTTCCCCCTCTGATATTGAGGAGGAGTTAACGTTACGATGTTAGTGCTGTTGCATGCGCGGGAGCCCGTTGTTATGGTGACGCGCCACACGGCGGCAGACCTGCAGTAAACGAGACTGGCTACGGCTGTTACTTAACGTCATGGATTCCTCTGCACCGAAAATAATAAAGTTTGGCTATAAGGATTACACATCTGACCAGGCAAAGAAGAAACGAACGGCAGTTTGCAAGGTCTGCTGTACAAAAAAATCCGACGTCAACCACCACCACGGCGAATTTCATCAGACACTTCAAATCGGGAGAGATTCAGGTTCCAGTCCCCATATTCAGCTGAACCACTATTTGGACGCTTGTGATGAACAGAACTCCCTTCAGTTTTGGGCCATGAATAAGCACACCCTCCCCTCTTTGTTCAAGGTGGCGGTAAGAGCGAATACAGCTAGGCACACTGTATACATACACACAACAAACTGCTCTCTCTGTCTCTCTCTCACACACACACACATGCAGACACACGCAGTAGTGCAGATGAAGTATGTGAATGAAGCTAGGCACACATACACACACACACACACACACACACACACACACACACACACACACACACACACACACACTGCACTCACACACACCACATGCACACATTCACTCACCAATATTAATAACTTTTCATTCACTCTCTCTCTCAAACACACATACATTCACTCACAAATACACTGACAAATATCAACATATAGCCTACTATTCAATCTCTCCAAATTATGCAAAGGTGGTGGGATTCAGCTACTCTTAAAGAATACGTTTTTTTCTTTAAGAGAAGGAAAGGTTAAAGGTGTTTCTGTCCCATAAAAGTGAGGCATGTTTGAAGAATATTATTTGACTTAGAAACCATTATACTTGAATTGTTTGAATGAATTTCATGATTTGATGTCATGTTTGAGGCATATTGATATTTTTGTTGGCCTAATATCAGTTTTAGGCTGTGCTTTTTTAAATCTTTATACATTTAAACTGTTCAGATATATGTGGCTTGGACGCAATGTCTTTTGAATATTGAGTAGGAAAAAATGCAAATAAAACTCCAGCAGTTATAACCACTGTCTTTAGCTTGTTTAAAAATGGAAACTTTTGTATGACTTGACTTGACTTGCTTGACCAAAGCTATGACTTGACTTGACTTGCTTGATTGTCACACAAAATGACTTGGACTTGCTTGAGACTTGAAGGTTAAGACTTGAGACTTGCTTGTGACTTGCCCATGTGTGACTTACTCCCATCTCTGTCTCTGACACACACACACACACACACACACACACACACACACACACACACACACACACACACACACACACACACACACACACACACACACACACACACACACACACACACACACACACACACACAGGTGAAAACCATACCAGAGTTGCTGTTGCAGCTGGTAAATATGCAAACACATGCTGTGTGGGTTTCATGTACATTTACATACCAATACACTGTGGCATGCAAAGGCCAGTGGCACTAGAAACCAGAGGAAACCACAACAGGGTGTAGTTCCTCATGGAAGTCTGTGACCTGGTTGAGCAGAGAAATTAAAATGCAGCCTGGGAAACCTTTGAGGACATAATCCAACTTAATATCATTGCAGATATGTCCCTACAGTTTTATTTATGTCAGCATAAACATGTTTTAAAAGATCTACATATCTATATACCTACACATTACAAAATAAACACAAACAAATAAAATATTGTCCTATACCGTAAAACCTTATTTTAAACACCTCCCCCTCTCTATGCAGCGTGCAGGAGGCAGGACATGATGCAAATTACACAGCTGGGTTCGTCATTTGGGCATAAACAACCAAGTCTCCTGCCCTTACTTGAAATTTGTCTGCCGATTTTGGCGTTGGGATTTACAGACAGAATTTCCTGCATCTAGTTGTCCCTGGGTAACTCTGTAGCCCATACACAGAAAGATGAGGCAGAGCAATGCAGATGTATGTGGAGGGGCCTGTCTTTGATCAGATTGAAGTTTCTCATTGCAGATACTGACTTTCAGATATCATGGATAAGTGCTGGGCAATATATATTGATATTATATCGCAGAGCTTACAGTACTCCGGCCTAGTAACAGATTTTCAACATATGACTATTTTAGAAAAAACAAAAATAAATAAATAAATACATTTAAAAGTCCACATGGGATTTGTTTTTGATGCACTGAGTTTAACCAATCATCGTAGTTCCACCTGCCAATGAAAAGAGTTCTAGCCAATCAGAGGCAAAGTAGGGCGGGTCTTTGCAGAGAACCGCTAGTGCGGTTTGGTATCCATGGTAACCCGGCAAAGCGGCAACAAAATTGAGGGAAAGTTTATCAAACCTGGGGGCTCTTTCACAAAAGTAGAATTTATAAATCCAGGATAACCGATAAAGCGAGACTTGACCTAGTCTAATCTGTGCAGCCCGGCTTGGTGCGTTTCACGACGGCCAAGCCAGGCTGAGGAGGAGCAACTAGGTCGAGCCGGGCTGAAATAATTCGGATAGATGCGCGTTCACGACTTTCCTTAACAGACCGCGAGGTCGATCACAGATTTATTGATGCTACAATGGAGAATATGATTTGTTCATACTTTATACAGAGTGAGCAGCAGCTTATTGTAGAAGTATGACAACGTGAAACATATTATTTGTAAAAAAGAAAAATAGCGACTGAATGCGTAAGCAGCCTAAATATATTCATTAACTGACCACTGCTCTGAACTGAAATGGTCATAATCATACCATTCATGGATTAGGCTACTAATAATTTACACAAATTAACTCTTTGTCTTAAAAGTAAGCAGAAGATAATGTTACTCAGGAAATTTACCATTAAGATCCATTTTCTGTAACGCTAGAATATGATGCGTAAATATCTCTTTCACTCTGTTTCTCCCTCACTCTCATGGGCTAAAATATAAAATTCATAAGTCATATTAACTTCCACTGCTTGCTTTTAATGCAAAGTGTACAACAGTTCGTTTTTGCAAATTAAAAGTAACTCATTGAATGGTTTCAGTTAAGAGCAGTAGTTCGTAAATGTATATTTTTAGACTATTATTCAGTCGGTCAGCTGTTATCGGACACGCTATTTTTTAGGTTTAATTTTTGATTTTTTATAGAGGCAGTTTCCTTCTTTACATATTATATGTTTTGCTCCCTCGTATATATGGAGATAGAAAAGAAAGACACTGAAGAAATTGGACTCTAAAATCTAGAAACTATAAAGATAATGAAGTGATTAAATATAATGCACACTGTAAACATGAAGGTAACAGAGTATATTCATCAGTTATTGCCCCCCAGCAAAATATGAGGTCAAAAACCATTGGGGTGTCCTCTCCCTGTTGTTACATTAATGTACAGTATCCTACACCACTAGACAGTTACTGGTCCAATGAACTAAGACTATAATTAAGGAGGATTGTACAGTTAGGACAGGTTTTTATAATTGTACAATTCTCCCAAATTATAGTCCCAGTTTACTGGACAACACAAATTGTGTGCTAAGAATGCCATTTTATTGAATCCTTTATTGTTAAAGAATACAACAAAATGAATCAACTAAAATAATTGAAGGTGCATTTGTGCACTATAGAAACACACATGTACATCACTTTATGTATTGCCCTTAGTATCTGACTTCATTTAAAACACATTTGGCAACTGTATCAGCCTTTTCTAATTATCTCAATAACTGCTGTAATATATTCATCAAACTTCTAACAACAATATAAACAGCAGTCTTCATACAGCAATATAACAGTAACAATGACTGTCACATGAATAATTATATAAAAAAAATAATGGTCACAACTTTAAATAATAACAGTACTTAAATGAACAGCAATATGCACCTGTTGTACTTTAATGCAGGCTGATAATAATAAGGTAAAACGCTTGATAAATCCTGGCTGTTAGCCTGGTCAGGAGCAGGCAAGCTGCACAGAATAAATCTCCATGGTAACTTAGGTGCCTCTGCTTTTGTGAAACCGAGTCAAGGCTAAATTGAGCCAGGATAACTGGGAAATCCCGGCTTAATCCCTTATCTTGATTTTGTGAAATAGCCCTCTGAAGAAGATTGGAGGTGAAGGAGTTAAAAACAAATGGCGCTGGGCATTGATAGAGGAAAGGGTGGAGATGGGAAGCCGTTCAGCACTCCACAAATTGAGGAGTGCGATTGAGATGTAGAGAGGGAGGGTTACCTATGTGTAACAAGTTCCCTCAGTTTAGGCCTTTAGTAGTTATTATAAGCCTGAACATCAACCCAGCATACCAAGGCTGCCTCCTCTGCTGTCACGTTGGCCTGTGTTGCTTCCAACAGCATCTAGGTGTGGGAACAGGCTTTATGGTCGTACATGCTCGATTGGGAATGTCACACATTCCTGCAGCCAGAGTCACAACATACCTCCTTTGTACTCCCTGTCCATTCCTCCCTGACAGTAAACAAATGGGGTCAAATGCGCAAAAACCTTTAAATAGATCCAAATATTAGGATAAAAGTAATGACTGATACTGTGATCAGCTGGTCATTTGTAGTGTTTAAGCTGACTGTATGCTCCATCCTGGTATCCTTTTCTGAGATAAAACACTACAAGCTCTATCAAAATAAAATCCACAGTGTCCACTCCATTTCTATCAATGAGGGCACAGTAAATATATCACTCTACGGATTAAAAGTACCAAACACTGCAGCCACCAAAATGACCAAGTGAATCGCCACCTCTCTAAAACTGTTTGAACAAAAACCTAACATTATAACCTTCATGAAGGGAAGATTTCTTGCTGGGCTGTTGTATTAGGTTGCATTAGTTTAGGCAAGCTGGACCTAAAAAAACTGGCAGCTGAGTGTAAATCCTTCTATCTTGGAATTCCAGAAAAAAAAGAGTATTGTACACATGCTCACCAGAAAATGTACAATTACTATAACCTGTAATAGGAGGTAGAGTCATGGGCCAGTGAAATGCAACATGTTTAGTATATGTAGGCATACATGTTAAAGATAATATGTCAATCAAGACACTATTTATAACCACTTGAAGGACACCTAACAGCAAGGCAGCTTGTTTTATCAGGTAGCTTTCTATATAGTGGGTTCAATATGTGGGGTTTCTCTGTTTTTCCTTAGGTTTACCAGCAAACACCTACACCTCCATTGCTTAATTTTGATTGATGTACCTTTTGTAGAAGTGGTGGCAATGGCAACAATGTTTTTTTTAGACTCTTAGTACTGAGAATCCCCTGATGTCTAGCGTGCATACCTATTCAACTGGCAGCCAGAGTGGGGAGTATGAGACTTCAGCTCTGATGCACATCAGAAAGCAGCTGTCATTCTACTGCAGCACAGAGAAGGAAGCCAGGGCTTCATGTGGCTATCACCAGGGTGGTCCTAGTCCTGGATCACATTTCACCTCCACTGACAGGTGGAAACACTGACTCTGCCACAGCTGTATTGCTACATCCCTGTCATTTGTTGTCAACAGGCCTATGTCTTGTCTGCAGTGGAAGTTACTTAAACACGTTTTTATTAGCTATTGCTGCCATCCAAGCCGGCTCTCAACATGCTCCATCACAATGTTAGCACTTTGACCTGAGGCGTGCTTTTACACTTCTCTTCTAGTCTATTTGTTATTTTACAAATGCATTTAAACATGCTTATAAAACCCACATACTTGAACTATTTTAATTGCAGAGCAACCAGAAAACAAAGAACATTGCTTTCTTTGCCATCTTTATGCACATGAATGAATTTAGACGTTTTAAGAGTTAGTTATTTGTGGTATCCTCTGCCATGTTTCCACAATCTGGATGAAATCAGAAAACGTGCATGAATGCATGATTTAAAGGGATAGTTTGCCCTTTTTAATCCAGCTCGGTGTCATCTTTGTGTGGACAGTGTGCTTAGAAGAGCAGTGTTTGGCTTCCCTTCGTGGCACTAGTCAATGGAGCTACCCAAGAGCAGCTGAGGTCTGCCAAGATTTGCCGGATGACGCAAAACTTGGTGGACCTCTGTTTCAATCATCCGCGGATCTCAGCAGACCGTGTACCACTGCCACAAAATATTTCTCTTTAAAGGAATATTTCACTGCTGGAAAGCTGAATATATCTTTAAATTGGGTCACTTATGTAGTAGAAATGTGAAAAAAAATTGAAATTAGTGCCTTCTATGCCGAGAAAAGCTAGAAAATGTGTTTTTGGCTTATATGGATGAAAGACACAAAATCCCAGAATGCACCTGCTTCGCTGCTTTATGAGTCCACTCCCAAGCCACGCCTACCACTTACAGACAGAGGCATTCAACTCAACTTAAGTGTGTTTTATTGTTATTTCAACCATATACACGAAACATTTCATCGTGACTCAAGTGGTGTTACACATTTATATAATATATAAAAACAACATTATATAAAAACGACATTCGAAACAGGCTACATTTAGTGCACACACACATACAGCGGCTCCGTAAAGTTCAGCTAATGCATACTAGCATTAGCGCTTGGTGGGCTGTAAACACCGAGTATAAACACAGCCGTGAATTAGCGTGGAATGTAGAATGGTCGGCATTTAACAGTCAAACTCGACAGGCAGTTAGCATTTAAATGGATACAAATCACCACATTTCTGCACCACTCCGTGTTAACACAGCCTACCTCCATGAGTCTTTTACCCGGTGACAGAGCATCTCTAGCTCGGAGGGCTAGCAGGTCTGGTAGCTGGACAGTCCGGTACACTGTTGTTCAGCCATGTTTCCACAAAAACACAGCAGTCTCTGAACTCGAGTTGGGAGTTTCATTGAAGTTGGATGTAGTCCAGTTTGTTGTCTAATGAGCAGACACTTGCAAGCAGGATCCGTAAAGTTCAGCTAACGCATACTAGCATTGGATGTAGTTTAACACAGCTCACCTACACGGGCCGGCGAGAGCAGCCTGGTAACTGGATAGTCCCGGTGCCGGTACACTGTTGTTCAGCCATGTTTCCACAAAAACAGCCGATGAGGATGTCCCCCAGCCGGCTACCGGCATCGAGCGACACCACTGGTCTCCGTGCAGGCGAAGCTCACGTAGTGTGCCGAGTATTCCGTCTGTAATAACGTTTCCTGCATATTCTCCGATCTGTACCAATGTATCCCGGTCGTCAAAAATTGTCATTTTATGTCATCGGAAGATTTTTTCCAGACCCCCAATGCAGAGATCTCTTGTCTCAGGGTGACATGAGGGAGGGAAGCACGGTCATTCAAAAATACTACCGGGTTTCTACTGATACAAAGGTTAATGCTAATTTGGTGAAGTATCCCTTTAATAGTAATAGTTAATAGTAATAGTTTTAGATGAATCCATAAGGGCCCCAATATGCTTTAAATTAATCGTAGCCCCCAACAGCATCTAAAAACCCTTTCATTTACACCTTCCTGACATTGGAATTGTGGGGCTGCATCAAACTTTTTTTTTTTACTTTCAGCACTGTGTGGATAGTCTTGTATTGCCAGACCTTCCTCCACAGCGCTTGGAGGAAGGCTAGTCCACACAGCATTCCAGGATGGGAGAAAAATGTGCTCTGGATTATTGGCATTTCTTTAAAGCAATCAGAATCGTCTTGGGCGGCGCTAAGCACCTTACACAATGACAGTGCCTCTGCAAAATAGCCTCAGGAAGGAACTTGTTTTGGTAGAACCTGTTTTGGGTGGTGACGGCGCAGTGGATATGACACATGCCTTTGGTGTGGGAGATCTGGGTTCAATTCCCACTGCGATACATCAACCAAAGTGTCCCTGAGCAAGACACTTAACCCATAGTTGCTCGAGAGGCCTGCAACCTCTGACATATATAGTCAACAAACACAAGTTGTTTTAGTCTAGTCTAGCTAGCTGTCTGGATTTACCCTGCAGAGATCTGAGGAGCAGTTAACCATAGTCCTCATAAATCCACCGGAGTTTAGAATGCCAACACAAAGAAAGAGGAAGGTAACAGACATCTGGCCGAAATGAGGGACATCCGGCAGAATTTCCGGCGGCACATGAACAATCTCGGAAGTTGAACATTCAGGACAGATGTATCACCTTTAGATGAGGTCAGGCAATTTGTCATACCAACTAGTTTGTTTTTCAAAATACTGATCTCTTAAAGTACCTCTCCTCTGTAATCTGCTGTGTAAAACCCAAGGACACTTAGAAGTGGTAAGTAGCATTGGTAGAATGTGTCTTTTTTGGCACTGTGTAAAGGCAGTACAGGTGTAACATTTGACCCATCCATTATGTTGAATAGACTTGTTGAATTTTCATTTACAACAACACTTCAGGCGGGAGATCAAGTTTCCTCCCCTAGAGCACAGGAGTGCAGACAACACACCAAATAATAGGCACACACACACGCTCACTAGTTATGAATGGGCAAGTGTTGGCTGGAGGGAAACTGATTGCACTCAGGAAATTGGCAAAGCACTTGACACTGAGAGCTGGCATTGTGCTTTAAGGACACAATAGCATCCATCTTGGCGAACTTGGTTCCTTGGGCAAGATATTTCCAAAAGGAAGCATCAACAAATAGATGTGAATTTATATTGGAAGAGAAGAACTCTATAAATCTTATCTCAAATCCCACACAGAATCTTAGTCTAAAACATGATTCTACAGCTATGCTAGCATTTATGTGAGACTGCACTTAGGCACAGAAGTGCTTTAAGCTAGACTAAATGCTTGCATGCTGATGTTTAGCAGGTAATATTTTACTGTAGTAGCTCAGTACATATGAACTTGTCTTGGCAGAACAACTAGTGTGGCTGTAGACACGTAATCTTGTTAATGACATATTCTAAGCGTCCCCATTGTAGGACTATAAATGAATAGAGTTGCATGCTATTTAGGGCTGCATGATATGAGGAAAATATGCAATATGTGATAATGTTGTTGTGATACATAGACAGATATTGAAGTATTCTCAGTTCTGCATTTCTTTGAGTATTCTGCTAAAATTAAACAAATCGCTTGTTGAATTTAAAACAAATGAAAGGAAATAATTTCCAACATTCCTTTATTGAACAAATTGAACATTGAATTAAATATAAAGGCACCACTAAATAGGAATGACTGTTACATTTTAAAGTGCCCTCTCCGGGAACCATCACCTTATCGTGGTGGAGAGGTTTGGGTGTCCCTATGAACCTGAGTGCTGTGTTGTCTGGAGCTTTGTGCTCCTGGTAGGGTCTCCCATGGCAAAGTGGTCTCAAGTGAGGGGCCAGACGAAGAATGGTTCAAAAAACCCTATGAAAAAATGAGGAAGGGATAGAGAGACCCTGCCCGGAGGAAGCCCGGGGCCCCCGTCTGGAGCCAGGCCCAGAGGGAGGGCTCGTCAGCGAGTGTCTGGTGGCCGGGTTTGCCACGGAGCCCGGCCGGGCACAGCCCGAAAAAGCTACGTGGCACCTATCTCTCCAGCCCATGGGCCCACCACCTGTTGGAGGAACCGCTGGGGTCGGGTGCGCTGCCACACGGGTGGCGGTGAAGGTCAGGGGCCTCGACAGACCAGACCCGGGCAGCAGAGGCTGGCTCTGGGGACGTGGAATGTCACCTCGCTGTGGGGGAAGGAGCCGGAACTTGTGCTTGAGGTGGAGCGCTACCAGTTGGATCTGGTGGGGCTTACCTCTACGCATAGTCTCGGTTCTGGAACCGTACTCCTGGAGAGGGGTTGGACTCTTTTATTCTCCGGAGTTGCCCAGGGTGTGAGGCGCCAGGCGGGTGTGGGGATACTCACAAGTCCCCGGCTGAGCGCCGCAACGTTGGAGTTTACCCCGGTGGACGAGAGGGTCGCCTCCCTACGCCTGCGGGTTGTTGGGGGTAAAACTCTCACTGTTGTTTGTGCATATGCACCAAACAAGAGTTCAGAGTATTCGGCCTTCTTGGAGACCTTGAATGGAGTCCTGTATGGGGCTCCGGAGGGGGACTCCATAGTTCTGCTGGGGGACTTCAACGCACATGTGGGCAATGACGGAGACACATGGAGAGGCGTGATTGGGAGGAACGGCCTCCCTGATCTAAACCAGAGTGGTTGTCTGTTATTGGACTTCTGTGCTAGTCATGGGTTGTCTATAACAAACACCATGTTCGAACATAGGGATGCTCAGAAGTGTACTTGGTACCAGAGCACCCTAGGCCGAAGGTCAATGATCGATTTTATAATCGTTTCATCTGATCTGAGGCCGTATGTTTTGGACACTCGGGTGAAGAGAGGGGCGGAGCTGTCAACTGATCACCATCTGGTGGTGAGTTGGGTCAGGGGGTGGGGGAAGACTCTGGACAGACCTGGTAAGCCCGGTAATGCGGATTCCGTCCTGGTCGTGGAACAACGGATCAGCTCTTTACTCTAGCAAGGATCCTGGAGGGAGCCTGGGAGTATGCCCATCCAGTCTACATGTGTTTTGTGGATCTGGAGAAGGCATATGACCGGGTCCCCCGGGAGACATTGTGGGAGGTGCTGCGGGAGTATGGGGTGAGGGGGTCCCTTCTCAGGGCCATCCAATCTCTGTATGACCAAAGAGAGAGCTGTGTCCGGGTTCTCGGCAGTAAGTCGGACACGTTCCAGGTGAGGGTTGGCCTCCGCCAGGGCTGCGCTTTATCACCAATCCTGTTCGTAGTATTTATGGACAGGATATCGAGGCGTAGTCGTGGTAGGGGGGGGTTGCAGTTCGGTGGGCTGGGGATCTGAGGCCATGATTCTCAGCAGGAAACCAATGGAGTGCCTTCTCCAGGTAGGGAATGAGTCCTTACCCCGAGTGAAGGAGTTTAAGTACCTTGGGGTCTTGTTCGCGAGTGAGGGGACAATGGAGCGGGAGATTGGTCGGAGAATTGGCGCAGCGGGGGCGGTATTACATTCAGTTTATCGCACCGTTGTGACGAAAAGAGAGCTGAGCCAGAAGGCAAAGCTCTCGATCTACCGGTCAGATTTCGTTCCTACCCTCACCTATGGTCATGAAGGCTGGGTCATGACCGAAAGAATGAGATCCAGGGTACAAGCGGCCGAAATGGGTTTCCTCAGGAGGGTGGCTGGCGTCTCCCTTAGAGATAGGGTGAGAAGCTCAGTCATCCGTGAGGAGCTCGGAGTAGAGTCGCTGCTCCTTCACGTCGAAAGGAGCCAGTTGAGGTGGTTCGGGCATCTGGTAAGGATGCCCCCTGGGCGCCTCCCTAGGGAGGTGTTCCAGGCACGTCCAGCTGGGAGGAGGCCTCGGGGAAGACCCAGGACTAGGTGGAGGGATTACATCTCCAACCTGGCCTGGGAACGCCTCGGGATCCCCCAGTCAGAGCTGGTTAATGTGGCTCGGGAAAGGGAAGTTTGGGGTCCCCTGCTGGAGCTGCTCCCCCCGCGACCCGACCACGGATAAGCGGACGACGATGGATGAATGGATGGATGGATTTTAAAGTGCAGTTTTCTACTGATTTTTTTCTTTCGACTAACACAAAAGATCTCTGAGCGTCTTTCGCGATATGTTGTAGCCTTTCGCAATGTTTTTATTGCGGAAGTTGATATCACGATGACGACAAAAAAATGATTGCAGCCCAAATACTACTGCAGCTTGATTTCGTGACATAGGCTAGATCAGGGGTCGGCAACCTTCCAATCCAATCCAATTTTTTTATTTAGCACATTTTTACAAACACAAGGTTTCCAAAGTGCTTCACCTTAGGCACGTGTGCCACCATGGGCACGCAGTACCTTAACCAATGGCATGCTGGCAATATGTGCAGGGGCGCCGTATAGGGGGGAAAAGTTAGGACAATTCCAAGGGCCCATGACTGACAGGGGCCCAAAAAAATAGGTTAAAACTACAACCCCAAATCAGAAAAATTGGGACAGTATGGAAAACACAAATAAAAAAAGAAAGTAGTGATTTCTAAATGTACTTTGACTTATATTTCATTGCAGACACTACAGCAGCACATAATTGAATGTGTTCCTCGTGATTTTTATTGTTTTTTATTAAAAAAAAAACCAAAATTCCTATTTTGGTTCTTGCAACACATTTCAAAAAAAGTTGGAACAGTAAAGCATTTACCACTTTGTAATGTTGCCATTCCTTTTCACAACACTTAAAAGACGTTTAGGGACTGAAGACACCAAGTGATGAAGTGTTTCAGGTGTAATTTTGTCCCATTCTTGCTCCATCAAGTCTTAAGGTGGGCAACAGTATGGGGTCTTCGTTGTCACATTTTGCGCTTCAAAATACACCACACATTCTCTATTGGAGACAGGTCAGGACTGCAGGCAGGCCAGTCAAGTACCCGTATCCTCTTCCTCCGCAGCCAGGACTTTGTAATGTGTGCAGAATGTGGTTTTGCATTATCTTGTTGAAATATGCATGGACGTCCCTGGAAAAGATGTCTTCTTGAAGGCAGCATATTGTGCTCCAAAATCTCTATGTACTTTTCAGCATTAATGGTGCCATCACAGAAGTGCAAGTTACCTTTGCCAAGGGCACTGACACAACCCCATACCATGACAGACCCTGGCTTTTGGACTTGTTGCTGGTAACAGTCTGGATGATCCTTTTCTTCTTTGGTCTGGAGCACACGGCGTCCATTTCTCCCAAAAAATACCTGAAATACTGATTCATCTGACCACAGTACACGTTTCCACTGTGTGATGGTCCATCCCAGATGCCTCCGATCCCAGAGAAGTCGACGGCGCTTCTGGACACTGTTAACATAGGGCTTCCTTTTGGCACAGTGCAGTTTTAACTGGCATTTGTTGCTGTAACTACGTATTGTGGTACTTGACAAAGGTTTGCCAAAGTAGTCCTGAGCCCATGTGGTGATATTGCTTATAGATGAATGACGATTCTTGATGCAGTGCCGCCTGAGGGATCGGAGATCACGGTTGTTCAGCTTAGGCTTGCGCCCTTGTCCTTTACGCACTGAAATTCCTCCTCATTCCTTGAATCTTTTAATTATGTTATGCACTATTGAAGGTGAAATAAGCAAATGTCTTCCTATCTTTCTTTGAGGAACATTGTTTCTAAACATTTCAATAATTTTCTCACGTATTTGTTGGCAAACTGGCGATCCTCGGCCCATCTTTGCTCCTGAAGGACTAGACCTTTCTTGGATGCAGCTTTTGTACCAAATCATAATTACAATCACCTGTTGACATCACCTGTTTCAAATCACATCATTATTTAACCAATTGACCTGATTACTAGCCCTTAACTGCTCTTGTCCCAACCTTTTTTGAATGTGTTGCAGGTCTGAATGACAGGAAAGGATGTATATTAAATTAAGTTGACCAGACAAAACATGAAATATTTTGTGTTCAAATTGTCTGCAATGAAATACAAGTCAAAGTACATTTAGAAATCACTACTTTCTTTTTTATTTGTGTTTTTCATTCTGTCCCAACTTTTTCTGATTTGGGGTTGTAATATAAAATTATTAAACCATCATCATTCAGTATATATATATATATATATATGTTTGAAATATAATAGTTAAATGAATGATCTCTTTGTTTTTACTTGTTTTTGGCAGTAAAAGTTAAATCTCCCCATTGACCAAAAAGTAAACATCCATATTGACCGACCACGCCCCTGTATCTGCATGAAATGGGCCTTGTCCCAATACTTGCGCCCTTGTGCCCCTCAATGCGCGTTCTCGCTAAGGGGTGCAAGACCGTGGGGTGTCCCGATCCTCTAATGGTGTCCTCCTCCTCAGGGGTCCTCATGAGCGCACTTAATGCACCCTTTTCGCAAGTCTGCATCAGACCTCACTTTGCTTTAGTGTATTACCCAGAATCCATGTAGTGTCGTGACGTTTCGAACAGCTAGCCAATGGGGGAGCAAAACGGTTGCTATGCTAGCATCGCTATGGAAAACTCAGAAGAAAAAGGAAGAATTATTCGGAGAATGAGCGTCTATTCACGGGGTACAGAAATGCCTCTAGCCAGGGATATGAGTAAGTTAACATGGCCATGAGCAGACAAGTTTGTTGCTCATCTAATGGATGAATGTGTGTGTCTTTCAGGGAAATTATTAACATTATGGGTCTAGAGGGGAAAGTGACCCAGCAGCAGTGTAAAAAAAAAAAAAGTGGGAAAACCTAAAGAAAAAGTACAAGGTAATTGGACTTTCACGTGTTTTGTAATACTTATATTAGTGGTAATATAAACCAATACAATATAGGATATAAACCCATGTATAATAAGAATATAAACCCATGTAAATAATGTTAATTTCCCCCTTCCAATTTACAACTGGGTCAGGGACAGATGCAGGAGAGGTCACTGCTGCATATACATGTTTGGATCCGGTGTAGAAGCCTTCTTCTCCTGCGGATCCTAATTCTTCTTGTAATAAACTGGTGGTGATGTTTGCTCTCCTGTAAACCGAAGTGACGTATATAGTCACGTTTGCAAAACTGTCCCAATTCTGCTCTTCAAAGCTTCGAGCCCTTGCACACTTACTCCCCTAAGCGCACTTCAACAAGTGTCCACTTCGAGGAAGACCTTAGGGCGTTTGTTTAGTTGCAGTCAGTCGATGATCCAGAACTACAGTGACCACAATGTTTCCAAGTAACGTTAAATCAAAATCTGGTTTTCAAAAAAGGAAAGAGAGAAAAGAGAAAAGAAAGACAAAGGAAAGGGTGTCAAACTGTAACCCAGTTTTTCACCAAGAAAGGTGGGTAGCCTGTAGTCTGTGAGTGGTATTAACCTGTTGGCTTCATGTCCATAGTGAAATAAGCTAGCTAGCTACAGACTAGTGTTAGCCTACATTTAATCACCATTTAATCAGTGCAGGGAAACGTTTAGCAAGATATTCATATTAAATCATTGTCCCTGGCCCTTTTAGCAGACTTAACAGATGAGTCAGCAGCACCCCAGTCTCCCCCTAACTGTGCCCCTCCCTGTCCCAGTGAAGGAGAGCAACATTGGGTTCAATGACATGCCAGTTAGCATCATTGCAGGGAGTCTCTAGGTCTCTTGCTCTTTTTACCATTACGAAAATGTAATATGTATTAATGACAGAAATTCAAACACATTACTAACAATTATTTTCTCACATAATGATAATTATGAGATAAAATAAAAAACAACAACCTGTACAATTGTCTGTACTGATGCTGATTTTGATGCGTTCATTTAGATTGAATTATGAAATGACATCTGTAGATACAGACTGTATTACTCCCATCATGAAGGGCAGTTAATAGATATTTATATATTTAAGTTTGTTAATTTTTCTTTTTTAAAATCTTTCATTAATAATTATAATAATTAATAATAATAATTTTGTTAAGAGAATTTTCCATTTTGTCAAATTTTACAATAAAAATAAATTGAGACACACACATTTTTTATGGTTGCTTTTAATCTTGCATCAAATAGTGAACTGCATACTAGACTTGCATGCATGTACAAATCACCAGCAGTAAATAATGTGCTAGTACTAGTATTGAACTACAAGAAGCAAGACAGTTGCAAGCCTTTAATTAGAGTTATGTAAAACTTTTGATGGGACAGTTAGGTCCTAGAGATGTGGTGACAACAGCTGCGCAGAGGGGGCCCAATTTGATTTTTTGTCATGGGGCCCAAAATTCCTGGCGGCGCCCCTGAATATGTGTGCAAGAGAGTTATTGAAGTGTTGAAATCATGGTTGAAATGCTGAAGCACTCATCCGCATGACAAATTACAACGGTCATAGTTGTGCAATCTGTTATTTACGGTAGTTTGATTGACTTGTATTCCCACCATAGACTTTATAAAAACTATACCCATCCGCATGCAGCAACGACCCACTCTACTCTGCCTCTGCTCTGATTGGCTAGTAGGCTACTAGTAACGCTGCTGGCGGAGGGCAGGCCCGCTAGCTAAGAAAGCTAAAGTTAATGTTCGGGAATTCCAGCCATCATGGACAGAAGAGTGAGGGTTTGTGTTTCAGAAGGACCGTGCTGTGTGCACTTTGTCTTGAAAATGTTGTTTGCCAAACATCGAGTGTTGAACGCCATTATGAGATCAAACATGAGAAAACTTTCAAGGATGCGGCAGACAAGGCTGAATCTATCAAACGTGCGAAGAAATCGTAAGAGCGCAGCAGACATGTGGTTTGAAAGAAGCCATGGTATTTAGTGTGTCGCACTTGATGAGAGTGTGGATGTAACATACCACGTTTGGCAGTCATGGTAAGATATGGTGATGTGACTGCAAGAGAGGAACTCTGTTGCTTAAAGCCAATGCCTGAAACAACAAAAGGTGAGGTCATAGCCAGAGTTTTTATGGAGCATTTTGAGGAGCGAGGGATTGACATTAGCAAGATTTTTCAGATGGTGCCCCCGCCATGGTCGGGAAACAGCGGGGAGCAGTCACATTAATCGAGGAACAAGTTGGTCACCCCGTCATGAAACTTCACTGCATAATACTGCAAAAACATCTTTGTGCAAAAATGTCAAATTCATTGCTGACAAGATTAATGATTTCAACTCAGATGTTTTCATAAGGATGGCAGCCTTGTATCATACTCCAGATATACAGTAATTACAATGTCCTGATTATGGGAAATAAATTTTATCAAATGTTGCTATGGAATAAAATTACAGATTCCCTGGATATAAAATGTTGGTGTGATGTCATAATTAAACTTAATGTTGACATGGCACACTTATAAACAAGACATTTTTAAAAGGGCACTTCATATCAAAAGGGTTGCTGACCCCTGGATGTACTAACGTTTGTTGGTGTAGAATTATCTGTATATAAGCATATTTACTGATCCTGTCATTAGGGACGTGAGAATCGCTTGTCATCTGATCCCATCGGGTGTGTGCAGATGGGTTTTCCACAGACTCGTGTCCTTCTAGTGCTGCCAGCAGAGCAGAGGTGTTGGGTTTCCCGCTGGGATAGAGGAGCAAAATGGTCTCAGTCAGACAGGATTACCACCTGATCCGTCAGTGAGGCGCTTACAGTCTAACAGGGTAACACCGCTATGCTAGAAAGCTAATAGCTCATATCAGTGCTGTTTGGTTTCTCCCCTACCCCTCACTCCAGCATACCTGAGCGAACTCAGAGGCAGGTATCCCAGTAACTGTTCATAAAGAGACATCAGGACTGCTGGGCAGACTGCTGGTAATTAGTGTAATGGCCCCAGGTATACTGATACAGGGGCTTCCTTCTCCGACTGGCTTTGTTTGCTCCGCTTGTTTTTCATCAGTGTTTTAATGGTGTTGACCCCCTCCCCCAGGCCCCAGCTCAGGCTATTGCTTTCACTGGGCTGCTTAAGAACCATCATATTTTCCACCCCTGTCCACTTTGCATGGTAATAAGAAATTGATAAATATTTACGGTGTGAATATTATTGGTAATTATTACGCAATAACACTTATGATGACTGCTATATCTTTCAGTTTTAGTTTAGTTTAGTTTTTTTTGTTTAATAATTAAGAATTGTGTATATTGTAACTGCCGTAAAAACAAATTATGACACAAACAAAGTTTAGTTGTGTTAAAATCATTTTAAAACTTTTATAAATGACATGAACTTCTGCAATACATTAGTTCCTCACCGGTAAATACTGGAAGAATTTTTGCAACCGTGATCGATAAATCGCTTGTTTTGGTGGAACGTGTATGTTCAAAAGTAGTTTTAGTCGTGCAACAGAAAACTCAGATTGGACAGATAGTCTAGCTAGCTGTCTGGATTTACCCTGCAGAGATCTGAGGAGCAGTTAACCATAGTCCTCAGAAATCCACCGGAGTTTAGACGCCACCACAAAGAGGAAGGTGACGGACATCCGCCGGAATTTCCCGCGGCACCTGAACAATCCCGGAAATGAAACGTCGTCAATGTAGACTATGCACCGTTTAATAATCGGGATAATGTGGAGCGAGCCGGTCATTATTGTGAATTAGAACCCTGACAGGGTAATGCAGGTCTTGAATCATAATCACTGAATCATCATCCCTTACATAACACTAAAAACATCTTGTCATGACAAATGTTTGACATTATAACCTGACAGTGATCTGTTTTTCTTTTTCTGGTGTGGCAGCAATGCGCTTCCGTGGAGGTTCACATTAACCACGCTGTTTCTCCCGCTCTTTGTCTCTCAGCGCAGCACTGAAGGGTTCTGGAAGTCGGTGGCCATGTACGTTCCAAGAGACCCCAGCAGCATGCGCATCCTGAACCCCTATTTTATCCAGGAGGCCTCCTTCAAGTTGATTGGTTTACCTTTCAACGGTGGACACATGGGCAGAGGGGTGAGATACCTGTTGTTTTTCCTAGCATCACTTTCTGTCCAGGTAGTAAAGCGTTAGGAACAGCGAGCTGTTTCACACACAGCGGTGAGTTAATGGTCAGGACTGCAGCTCTGGTAGCTAACTCCCCTGTCTGTCTGTTTGTATTATGAAGGGCTCTGTGAACACTCAGCAGATGCTGCTGGGAGCCGAGCACCTCCACAGAGCCTGAAAACAAAGTGTTACGATTAGGCTGTTAAAAATAGAACCATTCTTCAGATTTCACATCTGGAAGATATCCACACAATAACCATAAGGCTTGTCTCCTGTACACTCACATGTTCACTACTGTCACGGTATAACCACAACCCTGAGGAAACGTACTACTATCGGGCCTAATCTAGGGTTTACAGAGCTCGGTTTTGCTTGTGCATTTGAAAACTGCAGAAGCTAACGCTAGTCCGCCAGACTGAAGGTAAGAATTAGAGGCCTACCTTTGTTGTACCCGCGGCGCCGTTCTGCTCTTCGGACCAGCTCGGTCCTCGGTGCAGTGTCAGTCAGCCTCGACACTCTGTTGATAGTTCATTTGTAGACATTCAAGATGCGGACGCAACATTAAAACTTTAGCGCGTAACTTTTGTTTGTAAAAATGAGCGTCCGTTACATTCAAGCCGTTGCCAAATGAGTTGCGTGCGTGCGTGCGTGCGTGCGTGCGTGCGTGCGTGCGTGCGTGCGTCAATCTGCACCAGTCATCGCTTTGTAAGCTCTGTGACACAGGCAAGCCACGCCCACCCCAGCCTGGTGGCCATCCATCCATCGTCGTCCACTTATCCGTGGTCGGGTCGCAGGGGGAGCAGCTTCCCCGAGGTCTCCTCCCAGCTGGACGTGCCTGGAACACCTCCCTAGGGAGGCGCCCAGGGGGCCTGGTGGCCAATAGAAACCAATAGGTGGATTTTGCAGAGACACTACATACTGTTCATGATCTGGGATACTAGTCATGGCTTGGTTGTCTGTTTTTCAGAATATCCCGACCCTGGGGACGGTTGCCATAACGATGGCCCTTCATAACTGTGATGAAGTAGCTGTAGCTGGATTTGGTTACAATATGAACACCCCCGATGCCCCTTTGCACTACTATGAGACGATCAGGATGGTGGCCATCAAAGAGGTAACTAAAGACCTGATTTGATATAAAACTGTCATTGTTTTTTGGCTTAAGCCCACACACTGGCACCGTCATCCTCGCAGGTTTACATCGATCGGTGCATCATCACACCCACACACATTCACTCCATGGATTAGCACATTCAAGCTTGAGTATTTTAATCACGTCTGTAGCTCACCTGGTATGTGCTACAAGTGCCACCAGTGTGTTCCCCTCAAAGTCAGAGCCAAACAGCAGTTGGATCGTCGTAATCTTCCGTAACGTGGAGTTTTTTTTTTTTTTTTATTTAACCTTTATTTAACCAGGGAAAAAAATCACATTGAGATTAAAATCTCTTTTACAAGTGAGCCTTGGCCAAGAAGGCAGCACATAAAATACACTTCAACAGACAACAAATAACAGACAGAATAGGAATGGACAGCAATAAGAAATAAGAAATAAAAACAGAAAATCACATTTTAAAACAAGAGCAAACATGTTGGAATATTTGATGTAGGCAGGACTTGAATTCAGTATGTGAAATAAAAACCTGCAATTGTAGCTGATTTTGTAAATCATTCCAGGAAGTTGGAGCACTGTAACAAAAAGCAGTTTTAGTTTGTGGAACATCATAGTTCATGAGTGAAACGAATGAATATGTGAGCGGGGGATAGTTATGAGAGGGATTTAAATCAAATCCTTTCGATTTGATCGGATTGCTCAAGTGTGGTTTTGGGATTACAGAGATACAAAGCTGAAGAGGACTGTTAGCTTTCAACCACATCTCCCCCACCTGGGAGGACCTCAACTTCATTCTTTTGGAAATAGAACACACCCCTCTGACCCATGATATCGCTGTGCTAGCTGCTACGACCCACAAGCTCAGTCAGGAGTGGTTTTATATGATGGGCGGGGTTAGCGGCGCGGTCAGATACACAGGATAAGGATAATAGGAAATGTATTTTTTTATTTAACCGTCACTTAAATGTCAAACTGAATTAACCTTTATTGCTAAGAAATCAATATTTATCTCCTTGTTGTTTGTTCTGAAAACTCTGCAGTGATGGCACCCCTTACATTATGTTCTCTGAACAAATGATATATGCACACACAGTTTCTCTGTTTGCAAAGTGAGGATAATTCAATTATTAGTTTAACTTAAAGAAATTGGTGTGTCTGCTGAAACCTTGTAGCCATTTGACAGAAACCTTGATTGCCTTTTTCTTTTGCTAGATTTATGAGGCATTAATAGCCTAAATTTGTGAAGGACTGTCAGACTTCTAGGTTGATGATTCATCCCCTCCATCCACAGGTGTGTGACCCACTATTTCCTCCAGGTTTTTCTCCTAATGGACGGTACTCCCACACATTATTCACAACCCCCAAATTTGTTAGCATTCTGACCAACATGTCGACCACCATCCTATTTGTTAGTTTTCCAGGTTTACGCAACACTGGAACAGTTTACTGTGACCTTTCTCTCATTTAAAATGCCTCTCAGGAGGGATTTACCCAGCATGCTGCGTGGTGGCCTGGGATGTGTATGAAATCTCAAGTGTAGGAACGTTGCTGGGTACTGTTTTTTGAGTCACGGCGCACTACATACAGTGTTCACACTTCACAGTCTCCAGCCTGCTCATAAATCACTCTTAGCCCAGGTTACTGAGACAGACATGCAATCCCCTTCATCCTTTTTTCACAAGACTTGTGTTTCAGTTCAAAGAGGCACAGAGCTGCTTGGCCCCGACTCGTGGCATGTATAATTGAGACGGGAGAGAAATTAGCTAATTTTGCTAATTTCTACAGTCCTCCATTAGCCTACATTGACTATTTTTTTTATTTTTGTTTGGAGAGACCAACGCCATGATGTTTGCACAGCGTGACTTTGTTTTAATCTGAGATGTTCTAAATTACAAAGTACGAATTAGAAATTAATTATTTATTTTTTTATATTCAAATCAACATTAGAAATAGTGAGATTTTCAAATTGCAAGAGCCGCAATTTTAATTATAACTGATTGACATGTTGCCAAAGAAGACAACAATAGTTTTTTTTGGCTTTATTAGGTTAAAAAACACCACCAGAGTAATGTCTCGCTCTAAATGAAGTATCTAGATCACGTGTCAAACTCAAGGCCCGTGGGCCAAATCCGGCCACACGCAGATTTTGATCTGGCCCTCATAATAATTTTGGTTCACAATCAATTTTGGCCTACCTAGTTGGGTGACAAGTGACAACGCTTTTCCCAACGTTTTTGACAATTGTGTCCCTTTCTTTTGGCTTTTTTGTTGCTGTTTTTGCCATTTTTTTCATGGTTTTAGCGTTTAGCGAGGAATGTTTTTGCTGACATTTTTAGGGCTTTATGGGGACCAAACTCACTTAACCAAACGTTACTATGTGCACTTTGGCATCTCAGATTCATGTTGATACATTTTTGCACTCAGCAAAACTCTTGATATTGACCGTGATGTTATTTAGGGCTGAAACCATTACATGTATAATTATTTCATTATTTTCTCAATTGATGGATTAATCATTCACTCTCTAAAATGTCAGAAAATCTTACAAAAAAGGAAGGGATTGGACAGAGTCCGAGGTCACGTTCTCATTTGTCTGACCATCAGTCCAGAACCCAATGCCGTTCAATTTGACGTAAGTGAAGTTTAAAATGATATAAATGTTTACTGATGACTAAACCATTAATGACCCAGAGCCATGTGACTCACGACAGTGGCTGCTCGGAGACAAAATCATGTAGACAAACCAATAGAACATGTCAAATAGTCACCACACGTCAGTAAATGACTTTTCAATAAGATAATAAATAAATTAAAAACGTTAGCAAGGCTGAAATGCTGATCAAACTAGCATTAGCAAGCTTCTCCACTGGCTCTGATTAGCTTTTTACAGTACTGTATAAGTAATGTTAAGGTTACTGAAAAGTAGCCTACAGATGCCTTCGGCTGTCTCTGGCTGTCACAAGACCCTCACCTTGCATACGGAGATGTGATCACAACACGAGGAGAAAGGAGACTGTACGTGTTCTCTTACCGTATTAATACCGGGCGTATATCTAAAGGCCTGTGATCAGATGTCATCATCCAGATAACGTATCCAGATAGATCAAATGTTAATACCAGGTGGAGATGGGTTTTTTATGCCACGCTGACTCTCAAGAGACATTGGCTATGCAGTTTAAAAATCCTCTGGACCAAAGCGTTGGGCAGAAAAGATTAACCAACATCAACCATCCTAAGCCTTGCATCGTCCTGGGAAGAAATGCCGACAATACTCAGAAAAATGTATATCAATGCCCATGGTATTATGCCACCATTATTCCCTCGAAGCACAGGAAGACACAAGGGGCTTTCTGGCTACTGGTTTATTTGAAGCTTCTGTCCAAACCCACCGTGAAAACTAAACACAGTATAACAAGAAAACAAAGAGACCATATGAGCTTAATAGAAACATATCAATGACATGCACAGCATGTAGAATAACATTTACCAAAGTGAAATGCAGACAGACAGAACAATATACCTGATTGGCTGCATGCTAAACAAGGGAATAGTCTTCAGAGGTTTCCTTATAATCGCCGGCGGTGGAATGTTACTCCAGCACTGTACTTAAGTTCAAATGTTAAGGTACTTGTACTTTACTTGAGTCTTTTCATGCCACTTTCTACTTCTACTCCGTTACATTTTAGAGAGTAATATTGTACTTTTTACTCCACTACATTCATCTGACAGCTTTAGTTACTAGTTACTTTACACATTAAGATTCCTGCACATAAATCACATGTAGTTTATAAAATCTGATGTTTTATTATAAATTAAACTGGCCAACAATATAACGTCCTACAAGTCCAATGATTAGATCATTAAACTCACAACTGTTTGGATCCTTTACACTTTCTAAAATGGGAGGATTTTTCTTTACTTTTAATGCGTTAACCACATTTTCCTGATGATACTTACAGACTTTAACTTGAGTAGCATTTTCAGTGCAGGACTTTTACTTCTAATGGAGTATTTTTACAGTGTGGTATTAGTAGTTTTACTTGAGTAAAGGATCAGAATACTTCTTCCACTGCTGAAAATCACTAACATCAAATTAAAGTCTGCTATGATTGTAAAACCTTTCACTGGAGCATTAAATTGTCCGTGCTTGCTGCTAGCTTGCCATGTTGTGAGTCTCTCTCACGACGAGCCTTGAGCGGATACTTCAAAATAAAAGTACTTTGTCTTTTTGTAATTAATGAATTCCCATAAATACCAAATGCAAGAGGATTGCTGAGTTATAATCAATTCTCAACTATAACATTGGTTGTAGGGATAGACTGATTATTGGCCCTAGCCTGTTATCAGGCTGTTTTTAGACAGTTTGCAGATTATCTGTATGTGCGTTTTATTTGCCTGATAACTGATAAAGTTAATTAAATAAAAAGTGGTCTACTTTGGCTCAGCTACAGCTCTGTCAGTCTGACTTAATGTCCCACCCACAACACCATCTGACTCTCTGTTACTGGGGATTATGTTGAAAGTTTCTCATTTATTAAATAATTGCTTAAAGCATTTACACAAAGTTTTGCGTTGGAGTTTGTAACATTCCAAAATCTTAATTTTGACTTAAAGATTTTCATTTTCACTGAAAAATCGGTTATCGGTTGCATTAACTAGTAATAATCAGTATTGATATCGGCCTTGAATAAACAATATCGGTCAATCCCTAATTGGTTGTAAACAAATTGTACAAAATATATTATAATGTAATGGCCACAAATACAGCTACTAATATGCTTTGTTTGTTGAAAGTGAAAAACAAATGAATTAAATGTTGTAAAATCTGAAAGGTGAGAAATGTAGAACCCCAACTGTTGAGTGTACTGTGCTGTCTGCAGTAAATCTCTAGTGCCTCTTTCCCCTCTGCAGTCCTGGACTCACAACATATCGAAAGAGAAGGAGTTCCTGCAGAAACTGGTCAAGGCTGGAGTCATCCAGGACTGGACCAATGGCATCTGTGGTGCTGGATGCTGATGGTCTGCACTCAGGATGCAGCACTGCGTTCACCTTCCCCTGCTCCAGCAACTGAAGAGGGGGGCCGAGAGGCTGGGTGGGCCACGGTCCCAGCAGAGAGCAGCAGCGTTCACACACTGCTCTCGGTGCAGAGACACTGTGTGTATATCAGGCTTATTGATCGGAACACTCTGCTCGAGTGTCACATATCAAAGTTTTGCAAGCCTCTGTATTTAGCTTTTCCAGGTTGTGGGTTAGTGTATATTAACGTGGTTTAGTGCCCTGGTTCAGGGGTACGTCCGCAGCACATAGACCTGGCTGCCCTCCTACTATAACTGCTGCAGGCTGCGGAGAGGAGGAGATGATAAAGATGTTGGGTTTAAACATTGATCCTGTGCCAAGAATACCTCTACAAGTGTCCTTCTGCTCACACATCTGAATGTAATCTGCAATACACGTATAGTCTCTTATTTATATCTTCTAGTTTCTGTGGTAAACAGGGTGCACGTTACATTACACATGACTCAGCTGTCCTGGACCAGTCTCTGACATCTGTGGGAAAACCCATTCTGTTAGAGCGACATGGCAATCACCAGAGCTTTAGTTGAGTCGGTATAAAACTAGAATAAGTGCTGCCTCAGCATGGACATCACACTCAAAGGCAAAGTCCAGCGTACTGACCAGACCAGGGCTTCTAAAACATTTTACTCAAAAGTCAGTATCTGACTTTTTTTCTGTAAGGTCAGAGGTCCGCAACGAGTGACGATAACAAAAAACAAAGCAACATACATTCAAGTTGAGAACTTGCTGTGGCCTAGTCTGGCTATCACCAGACCAAGCTCAATCTTTTAAGATTGAGCTTGGTCTGGGGAGTCTGCTCTGTATTTTCTCTGCACAAGAGGCGTGACCAACGGGCATAGTTCACATGACTGTACACAATTGGATAGTCCTTCAACCAATCAGACCAACGATCCGGGTGACGTAGCAGCGACAGCGGCATCAACAGGTTGCTGCGCTTCGGTGGGGCTTGTTGAATGTAAACAAAAAGCTGCTTGGTCGCTTCTCTATTGTCATCGTGTTAAACCCTCCAGTAGCGCGCCAGGTGGATAAGCCAGTTTGTGATTGGTTCCCACAAATTTGTAACGGAAGCAGGAGAGATAAACGTACAGGTTTCCAGCCTGAGCTGCAGGGCGAAATCAAATCGGCAGCGGATCGGGCTGGGTTTACCCAGTGTAGCTGCGGCCACTTTGGGCTCGCCATTATATTGCAGCGAACGTTGTCTGCGTGGAGTTTTGAAAAGTGTAACCACGCTTTAATAGCCTGGGAAAACCCTGACGAACATCCGGCCTCTGCAAGTCAGTCTGGCCATTCAAGCCCATTTCCAATTTTTCCAAATCGAGGCACCAATCACAACCGTTGAGGCGGGCTTTACACTATGACGATAGCGCAGCGACGGCAAGCAGCTTTTTGTTTACATTCAACATGACGGCCACCGAAGCGCAGCAACCCGTTGATGCCGCTGTCGCTGCTACGTCACCCGGATCGTTGGTCTGATGGGTTTAAGGACTATCCAATTGCGCCCAGAGGCATTTGAGTGGCGTCTGTTGGTGACACTTTTGGAAATGGGCTGTGAATGAACCTTGCCCAGACCCACTCTCAGTTACAACTGAGAAGGGTCTGGTGTCATCCAGGCTAACAATTTGCCCCAATTCACTGTGACTTGAACAAGCTGTAGAGGCGACGTAGTCTCGCTCCATCTCCACTGCGTTTTCACTTCACATAGTGTTTCACACTATGATGGTACAACGTTGCAATTAGTCCATGGTGCGTACCGAACCATGCATGATGTATTCATAACACTAGGTTTGGGCTGGGTCCGAATTAGTCTATATAGACAACGCTTAATTTCCGGGATTGTTGGTCCTGACCTTGAGAGGCTCGTCAGCCGTTGGTGTCAGCCCACCCCATTCCACTCAAAGGAGAGCTTGTTTCAGAGGTTAATTTAGTAAGAATGTGGGGTAAATCACAACTGTTTATATCTTTCTGTCCGCCATACAAAAGGAATTACTTGCATGACTACGTGAATCAGTATGAATCATATTCCACGGCAGTCTATTAAACCACATCTGGGCACTGTCGTACACGGATGGCATTAGCTTGATTTGATTGTTGGCGATTCGACACAAGTCCGTGTTTTTGAGTTCTTTAGCACTGGCATAAAGTTCATATCCAGCTGTATAGTCCAATAAGCTGTATTATGACCACATTCTTCTTTTCAAGGTACAATTCAGATTTTAGAGGAAATCATTAGGATCTGTCACTGTAGTTATCATACCACAGTAAAGGGTAAACTGTCTAAAGTATTAAGAAGGAAATGTGTTCAGCAGATCTCTATGGTGAGTAAGAAAAATTATTATTTTTTGTTTATAAGAAAACTCCACAGGGCCACATGTAAACTGGCTAACCCGGATTAGTTAAATGACACTCAAAGAACAGGGTCCAGCTCTGAGTTTAAGAGCTGCCTAAAATGTATTTTGGCAGCACTGAATGATTGCTTATGCATTGATGTGAAATGATAGTGTGTAGGACAGGGTTATGATGCTGATGCTGGATGTAAAGACTAGAGATGTTCAGACACCGATACCAGTATCGGGAAAAGTCTCCAATACTGCCTAAAATGCTGGTATCAGTATCTGCAAGTACTGGAGTTTATACAGCGATCTGATACCACGTAATTTAGCCCTGAAGAAAATCTACTTTAAAGTAGTTTATGTTCTTTTTCCATTATGACTTGCTGTCATACTGGATAATACAAGAAAGTCCTACGGCGTTCATTGATTGTGTGTTTGTTCATGTTTCACAGAGTTTAACAACAATGATAGCAATCATATCACATCCATACAGGGATAGTAGTGTACAGCTGTTAAAACATGATAAAATATATGACACACTGGTATCAGATCGATACTCAGTATCTGCCGATACACAAGTTCAGGTATCGGAATCTGTATCAGGAAGTAAAAAAAAAAAAAATGGTATCGGACCATCTCTAGTAAAGACCCACCCATACCTTCTCTTAAGGTGATCTAAAAACTCACTCTGATTTTTTTTTTCTTTGCCCAGAATAACAGCAGAACACCAAAACGTTTCCCCCCACTCTCTTCACTCAGCCCTGCCAAGTGCTGCTATCTCAGGCTCTTTATTTACATCTGTGATAGTAGCACTGATTGTGACTGATGTCTAAGTCACAATCAGTGTTACTATCACAGACGTAAATAAAGCATTATGTATATATGTCACTTTATTCACTAAGGTGAACTCTATTGTGAAGTCTGTATGTGTTTGTGTTGCTTGATACACTGGCCTGCATAGTTTGTGGATGCTGGTCAGATGCTCAATCCAAAGTATTCCCATATTTATTGTAGGCTATGCACAAGAACGCATTATACAATAAAGATAAGGATGCTGTATATTAACGTCTGTTGTTTTTTTAACAAGTGGCATTGCAACATAAGAATTGTTTTTTTTGTCGTTTTAAAAGGAAAAAAACAAAGACATTTAAAAATCATATAAAATGTACTTTAAATTACGTTAATTGAAATATCAATTAATGTCATTATGGTACATGGGCCACACAGCCCAGCTCAAGTTGTTTTGTGATTTGAATTGTTGATGTGGCAAGGCCAGAGTCTTCCCTTGTTTTAAATACTTAATTTAAAATAGTACATTTAGACTTGAGTCTTATTTTGGCATTGTCCACCATTTCTGTCAGCAGTGAGATCAATGGTGTGCTCGCCGAAGTCCTGAAATAATTCAAAAGTGTGGAATTATACTTTTGTCTCAATCCTGAGCTTGAGATGAGAAAAATTTGAAAAAAAGAAATATATATATATATATATATATATATATATATATATATATATATGTGTGTTTGTATGTATGTGTGTATATATATATGTGTGTGTATGTGTATATATATATATATATATATGTGTGTGTGTGTGTGTGTGTGTGTGTGTGTATATATATATATGTGTATGTGTGTGTATATATATATGTATATGTGTATATATATGTGTGTATGTATATGTGTGTGTATATATATGTATATGTATGTATATATATATATGTGTAT
This sequence comes from Gymnocephalus cernua, assembly GCA_023631565.1. Lineage (NCBI taxonomy): Eukaryota > Metazoa > Chordata > Actinopteri > Perciformes > Percidae > Gymnocephalus > Gymnocephalus cernua. Next base: position 9,234,400 of record CM042432.1, read on the forward strand.
ATATGTATGTATGTGTGTGTATATATGTATGTATGTGTGTGTATATATATGTATGTGTGTATATATATGTATGTATGTGTGTATATATATGTATGTATATATATATATATATATATATATATATATATATGTGTGTGTGTGTGTGTGTGTGTGTGTGTGTGTGTGTGTGTGTGTGTATATCCAGGTGCTGTTTTATAAGCAGTAGTCCCATGTTTATGAGTGAATGGAGGTAAACACGAAAACTTCGGTGAGTCATTGTGTGCTGAGTCAAGCTGTTTACAAGTCATCTGTGTTACACGTTTAATGAACACTAAGTGAAGGCAAACAAGCTAAGTGAAACCACTTGCCGTCATATTAGTCTGTCTCATCCCAGAGCCCCCATTGGTTGTGATAGAGGAATATAGGCTACTGTAGAAGCCTCTTACATTTAATAATCTTAGTGATCACAGAAAATTCTGAAAAACAAAGAATTCAACAGTATTCAAAGAGTCCCCAAACATTTCTTGTAAAGACAGAATGCTCAACTCTTTCAATTAGATAATTAGTTTTTGTAGTTCTCACACAATCTGTAAATAAGGATTCACCTTGAAGTCAGTAATCCGCTATTTTACTTTAGACAAATTACTGTCTTGGAGGTACAAAATTCTCTAAATCTTATTGAGTAATAGTAAATCTATGGAATAGGATTAGGGCCACTTGTGAAAAAATGTCTTTGAGTTCTAACTTTAAAGTTTAAAGTGAGAATTCTGAGAATAAAGTCATAGGCTGCATCCGAAATTCCACGCACATGCTATTTAGTAGCTAAAACAGTATGTGAGATTTTTTATTATGTCCGATACCTTAGTATGAAATCAATAGTACATGAATTGCGTACTATTTCCAGTACAATATTTCTGTGTGGAATACTGGACACTACGCTGGCACAAATATCCCACAATGCAATGTGGTAGTAACGACAACGCAGAAATGCTGTCACCTTGTGGGATTTGCTGTCGCGCACTTCAGGGCCACCGTAATAAAAAAAAAAATAAAAAAATCTTATCAGCAATAATCAAAGGAATTTAAATATTTAAAACCATTATTTTTCATCATTATTATCTTCAATCACAGATATTTTTATTCAGCTGATAACATTGGGCTAATATTTCCCTACATACTCTATAGCTCATTCACATTATCAGTCTTTGTCTTTGTCCCACTCTAGCAGCATCGCCAGATAGCGCTGAAAGGTGAATAACTAGACCAACAGTCGTATAAATTGATTAGAAATGTAAATTAGAGCATTATTGACGTTACAGAGCTCCTTGGTTTCTGTCTGTTTGTCTGTTGACGATGACGATGCTGTTGTGTTGTAGCGAAATGTCTTGTAGCGAAATGCTGTCGCGTTGAAGCGAAATGCTGTCTTGTAGCGAAATGCTGTCGCGTTGTGGGATTCGCTGTTGCGTTGCTTTGATTAGAATTCATAAGGTCACAAAATTTCATCTACCAGTAAGAATGAGAAAGATGTCACTTGTGCTGCCCCAACAGGTGCAACAACGCTAACAGGAGACTCAGGAAGATGTCAATCAATCAGTCTAAACACACCCACACAGTCCTGGGAAGAGGTCCAGTCAGTCAGATTAACTGAATACACCTGTGTGGGTGTATAACACTAACATTGGATCAACGACAATTAATTTCCAGGATAATCGCCTCGAAAACATTCCTGTATGTTGCCACTGTCTAACTACTGTTTTTTTGTTAAAACAACAAACTTGAGCTAGCAAGCTACACGCTGAAAATGTCAAGTTTTGAAGAAAAAAGGGGGATGGTGCAACAAAGCAGGCCTGCTTGGTTCTTTCAGGAAATGATTGTAAAGATTTACAAAGAATATGTTTATGTCATTTCCTCTCTAACTGGGACGTTTTGGGACCGATTGATGGGATTGCTGTGGACGAAGTAGACACAGAGATACACTGGTAAGAGCTAATGAGGTTTAACCGTGTATCCAGCTAATTTAAATAGCTCACGTTACTGTATTTTGTGAACAGTTAACATTTAATATTGTATGTGGCGTAAATCAAACAGGTTTCTGCATTGCTGCTCTTTTGTGTGTGCTGCTGAACAGAGACGTCAAGTAAAGTTCAAGCTCAATTAGTGATGTCACTGATTGAGAAAGACAGCCCAGTGTTTCATCTGCGCTGCCCATTGGTGCTGCCTGAGCAAGCACAGCCCGCACAGTGGCTTGTTTGAATTTGGTTGACCAATCACAACAGAGTGGGCCAGCGGACCAATCAGAGCAGACTGGGCCAAGAGCTCAGACAGACACTGCATCTCATAGCCCTTAAATTGCTTCCTCGAGTCTCTCCCATGCCTCCTCGGTGAGACATACAGAGGGAGGGAGGCAAGTGGACGACTCGTGTTTTAGAGTGATGAGATGTCCTTTCCTCTGAAGCGTCACATGAATTCGTCAGTTGTTTGGGCGGAGTTAGCAACTCCTACAGGTGCACGGCTTCTGGGAAGGCTGCTCTCATGTTTCCTCGCCTATAGTTCCTCGATGATCCTTCACCGAGGAGGGAAAGAAACAACTTCCAGTTCAGCTGAGGATCGAGGATTGAGGAGTCGAGGAGCTATCAAATAAGGGCCATGAGCTCAGAGTGTTTCAGACAGAGGAGCTGCAGCAATGGGCAGTATGAGAAACATAATCTGTTTTCTGTGTTCTAAGAGACCCCAAGAGTACAAATATGATGCTGAAAAGGAGGATAATAGGGACTCTTTAATATTTTGACCCATGTGTTGGCTCTGCATATACAAACTATAAAGATGCATGACCTTAAACTAATTTTAAAATAAACTACAGTGATTTTCAGCTTAGAAGGTGCCTAATGGCAGAAAAATGTTAGCAGAGGAGGAACCTGGGTACTATGAGTAAGGAAGGTTCCTCTGCACATTGTTCATTATTTAAAAATTGGAGAAAAACTAACGTGTGAACCATCTGCAATTTTCCACCACCCTATATTTATTTTCATTGTATATGTTTTTCATGGTATTTTAGAACAACCCTTGTCACAGCCAGCATATTAACTTGATCCAACATGCAGCTTAAATGATTGAGCTGTTATTGCCACAGGCAACATGAGCCTCCGTACAGCAGCTCTGCAGTACTTCTCTGGCTGCAATGCTCCCAGGTTGGGACCCAATCTGGGAATCATTCATTGATGTTAATGAATGTACAACATACAGTGGCAGGGAGGAAACAGCATTATTTTGAAGCCTCAAGGTGTAGGGCTGCAACTAACGATTATTTTCATTGTCAATAATATTGTTAACATATAACAATATTGTTTTCTCTATTAATAGATTAGTTGTTTGGTTTATAAAATGGTGGATAAAATGTGGATCAGTGTTTCCCAACGCCTAAGATGACGTCCTCAAATGTCTTGTTTTGTCCTCAACTCAAAGGTATTCAGTTTACTGTCACAGAGCAGAGAAGAAAATAGAAAATATTAAAACTTTAGTGTGTAACTTTTTTTATAATGATGAACATCTGTTACTTTCAAGCCATTGCCAAATGAGTTGCTACAATGCTAATTAAGACTATCAGCTCCACACAACTCTCTCTGGATTTCTCAGTATGGCTATATTCAGAAGATTGCGTCGTCTGGTGACTTTACCGCGCAGAAACTCGAGTGAACGTAATGACCTCTTCTGAAGTTCTTCATCATGTTTTTTTTAATCCTCCGTGTCCTCCTTGGCTACTAGCAACTGTGTGAAGGAGGGGTGGTGGTGAAGCGTGATCACGGACGGCTTGTATCATGTGGACGCGGCAACAGTTTTGTTGTCATTACTTAGAAATCCTTATGGGGGCGACAGGAACTACGCACAATAGCTTTAACATTTAAGGAGCAGGAATCAGAGGACCAAACCGATCGATCAATTATCAAAATAGTTGGGGATTCATTTAAAGGTGCTCTAAGCGATGTCGAGCCTTTTTTAGGCTACCGAGGTCCGCACCTCAGTGTCCTCAATGGTAGATTTGCCACGTTTGCAGCTCTATGTATGAGTAAGGCTTAATCAGTGCAAATGTGGTTGTTCTCCCTGCCAGGCTTGAGTCATTCTGTGGTGGTGGTGTGCAAAGAATCTGTAAGGGACCTGGTTGGAAATGAAAAAGGGGTCAGGGTTCATTCTAGCCCTGGACCAGAGTCAAACTTGAGTGGGACTCGAGCACTTCTGGGACTGTTGAAATTTTTTTTCACCTTCCTCTTTCTTTGTGTTGGCCTTTTAAACTCCGGTGGATTTCTGAGGACTCTGGTTAACTGCTCCTCAGATCTCTGCAGGGTAAATCCAGACAGCTAGCTAGACTATCTGTCCAATCTGAGTTTTCTGTTGCACGACTAAAACAACTTTTGAATGTACACATGTTCCACCAAAACAAGTTCCTTCCCGAGGCTATTTTGCAGAGGCACCGTTGTTCCGCCCAAGACGATTGTGATTGGTTTAAAGAAATGCCAATAAACCAGAGCACGTTTTTCTCCCATCCCAGAATGTTGTGTGGACTAGCCGGACCTTCCTCCGCAGCGCTGTGGAGGAAGAAAGGGAAACGGGTGTTCGTGTCCCAGAAGTACTACTCAAAGGTGCTATAGGTAGGATTGTGAAGATCCAGGACTTAGACTATCTTTACACGTGGCCGGCTATTTTCATAAACGGACATTTCAACCTCTCCAGTTTCAAAAATAACATTGTGCAGTTTTCAGAAAAGTATTCGTTTACACGTACATATATGCACGTGTATATATGCCGTCAAGAGCATGCCAAACCTGTAGGTGGCAGCGTAACGAGAAGCTCAAGCCCACATTAGCCAATCAGAATCCCGAAAATAGCAACAGCAACAAATCACTTCCTCTTTCTTCACTTCCTCACTTCCTCAGATGCCGAAACCTCCATTTGTCTCAGTTTACATGCAGACGTGCAAACAAAGATTTCACAAATCTCCACTCTGGCCGGAGTTTTTAGAAAGTCACGTTTTCAGAGGCAAATTCTCCACAAGGGCACAAACGAAGGGAAAGATTTGAACATCAACAACTTCTCAGTCCCTCCCCCCCCCCTTTCTGCTAGAGGCCAAACGGTCTCCTAAACCCCTCCCCCCACAAGGTAAAATTAATGTGTGTGCATGAGCAGTGAATGGCACGCAGTTAGACACCCCCCCTGGCCCTGATTGGTGTAAATGAACAGGGAACGGTGGATTTTTGCAAATCACACTACAGGCTGGAGGTGGATTTTTTTTTTATTACCTGCTTTATGTAGTTCTACTGGAACATAGGGTCAGTTTCAGGAAATACGACAGAAAGTTAGTTTTATAAATCTTACCTACTGCATCTTTATGGGGGCTGGTGTTTTAATCCAAACCACAATCTTTTTTTCTAATCTTAACAAGTCATCGGCGCATGACGGTCACCTTTTGTTAAACCTAACTGAAATGACCATCACGTGGCGGTGCTCTGTACCCGGCTCACAGTAACCTTTTCTAGGCTAAATTTAACGATGAAGACTGCTAAACTTAACTGTCATTTGACTGGTCGTCACCTGACCGGCCTTCACTTGCCGTAATTTCATAGGATATCATACTAATTGTTGTGCATACCTTTTCATACGATATCATACAAACCCCTTCATGAGAATGCGTGGCTTTAATAATGCTGTCTCCAGGGGGCAGGCTGCTAAAGAGTTAACTTTTTACTGTTTTTTCCCTAGCTATGCTAAAAGAAAATGTGCAATGTAGCCAAAAAAATGTGACAACATACTAACAGTGTGTGTACTGTAGCTCTGCAGTGAATAGAAAACCGATTTAGAAAGTGTAAGATCACAAACAGCTTTGCTATGGACAGAAGGAGCAGGTGGCCACTATTAAAAGAGGGTCCTTGACCTGGACATGTTCTCAGGCTGTGTTGGGGAAGGGGGGGGGGGGGTCACTGGTGAGTACACACAAACAGAAGCTCCTCACTACTATGTAGGTGGCCTGGGTATGACAACATGGGAATGGTGGGGACAGCGTTCACATACCAGCCTCAGTGACCAGCCCGGCTCCAGTTACAGACAAAGTGTTCATCTCACTCACTGCCTTTTCATCTGTGGAACCGGACCCGGGCCAATTGTCCCAGAGCATCATTTTGTTTTAATTAATCCTGGAGCTGGAAGCAAGCTGAGCTCCGTTCTGCAGGAGAGTGTGGCTGTACAGGCTCAGGTTGAATTTTCCTTTATTCCCACTGACAGTGCATCTGCACTGGGTAAGGCCAGCACAATCCCCCATTGAAAACCTGAACTCCACAGCAGTACAGATGGAATCCATGCATCTGTCTTTACCTGTCACAAAAATCATCTCGGATATTTTTTTTTTTTCCTCATGTAGCCTAATGTCACACTGAGGTTAGTCTCTCTTTGCCAGACCTTCCTCCACAGCGCTGTGGAGGAGGGTCTGGCTAGTCCACACAGCATTCCGGGTTTGGAGAAAAACATGCTCTGGTTTATTGGCATTTCTCTAAACCAATCACAATCGTCATGGGCAACGTCACAGGCAACTTTTTTGGGTGGCCTCGGGAAGGATCTTGTTTTGGTGGAACGTGTATGTTCAAAGGTAGTTTTAGTAGTGCAACAGAAAACTCAGATTGGACAGATAGTCTAGCTAGCTGTCTGGATTTACCTGCAGAGATCTGAGGAGCAGTTAACCATAGTCCTCATAAACCCACCAGAGTTTAAAGGTATAATGGAGGATTTTCCAGAATTTTAGAAAAGAACCGCCCTCTCCACTTTTTGAAAAAATGCTCCCGAGAGGGAACGCCTATTAAACGCGTGCACGAGAGAGCATGCACAAGCCTAGTTCTCCTCGTGCACGCTCTGTTTACAAGTTGCTGTCGGCATGGCTCTACAAGCCACCGGTAAGTGGAAATCTATTTACGACAAGCATCTCTATAGCTAACTTTAGCATGCTACAGGCCAACAAATAAGCTATCGGCGAGAGCAGGGAGGCACTGGCAGCGGTCGGAGGCTTTTATATACTGTCTATGGTCGGACGCCGTTTAAATTTCCAACACAAAGAAAGCAGAAGGTGACGGCCATCCGGCCAAAAAGAGTGAAACGGAGCAATCCCGGAAGTGGAACTTCGGATATAGACTACACTGAAGTGAACAACAGAGGAACCCTTGCTACTAACAGGAATGTACAGTATCGTTGAGTAATATTGTAGTTTAGGTTAGTGGTGGTGCAGCAGTTACCACTGTCGCCTCGCTCAACATCCATTTCTGGGTTTGAAACATTGACTGTAAAAATAATGGACGAAGCCTCCGGGCCTGGGAAGTGAAGCCTGAAGTGCCTTAAACCTGCATTCTATCTCATTTCCAGTATACAGCAACTCCACTGGCTCCAAAAACAAGTCTGTTTTTGTAGCCCAGTGATGGCCGCTTGAACATTATTAAAAATGAACCGCAGCTGCATCAGGTCCAAACTAGTTTGTGCAGTTAAAAAGCAGGTTTGCTCAGAATCCAGCTCGGAATACTAATACAAGCAAGACTTGTAGAAAAAATTAAGAGAAAATGCATGTGGCCCAATGTGTTTTCGGTGAGAAACTCTCACCCTGGTCACAAACCTTTTGAATCCCTCCCCTCTGGCAGGAGGCTGTGGTCAATCTGGACTATAAAAACGCAATAATTGGCAATACTTTTTTGTGATTCTCTGCAAACACTCCACATCTGTAATGCTTGATGCATCATCCCAAAAGTGTTCATTGGAGCTGATAATCAGTGAGACTTTCTTAAACATACTTTCACCTGCTATTTTCCTCAAGCCATTACAATCTCAAGGGGGATTGTCTTGTTGAAAGTACCCATCATCCACCTGGGGGTCAGTTAATGCCACAAAATGGGGGGAAAACATCTGTCCTGGCATCAAAGCTGTTTAAATATTTTTTTTTAAATGTATTTTTTGGGGCATTTTAGGCTTTTATTTCCAAAGGACAGATGAAGACATCTGTGGAGAGAGAGGGGGAATGACATGCAGCAAAGGGGACGCAGGTCGGAGTCGAACGTGCAACCACTGCGTCGAGGAGTAAACCTCTATATTTGTGCGCTTGCTACCAACTGAGCTAAACCGGCCACGCTGTGCGGTAGTCATTTTGATAGGCTGTCTTATGATTTGATCCAATCCTTCAAAAAGCTCTTCTCTGCGTTCTTGGCAGCGACCCAAACTGGCTCTTAGCACCCAGGGTCCTGACTTTTTCGCCATGTGTTTCTGTCTATTCCTGGGTCTGAACTTACAGAAATAGCCTCTAGCACAGTATCTGTTTTCTACATCTCTATAACTTTGATAGACAAGTAACGCACCGAGCGAGATTAACTGATAAGTAACCATCTGCCTTGAGTTTCTCTCTCTTCTCTCTCTCTCACTCACACGCTCTCTCTCTCCCTCACTCACTCACTCACTCATACATGCAGTTTAGGTTTTTATGTGAAGGCAGGTGTTTTCTATATGTTCAAACTCCCAGTGCTAGTATAAATTACTTTATGAAGCACCACTGCCTCATTTTTAAAGAAACACTAACTTTTCATCAAAAACTGAAACATGTACTTAACATATCATAAAAGTAGTGAAGTAATTTCTTAAAAGTTGTGTGTGTGTGTGTGTGTGTGTGTGTGTGTGTGTGTGTGTGTGTGTGTGTGTGTGTGTGTGTGTGTGTGTGTGTGTGTGTGTGTGTGTGTGTGTGTGTGTGTGTGTGTACAAAAAAAGATCAGTGTTACTTCACCAATAGACCATACATTAAAATAGAAGTATTTTAAACTAAGTAAAGCGCTGTAACGTCAACAGTCTATAGTGCCATAGAACGATAAAATTCGAGCAGCAGTTGCTGGTTGTATTTAGCCACGACAGAGCTCCGGGACGCCGGCTAACAGCGGGCAGTTGTTTAGCCGCCACTAGGTGACTGTGAGCCGGGTACAGGCACTGCCAGATTTCAGGGGCCGTGGTAGTGGAGTTTAGCCAGAAAAAGTGAGCGTCATCCGGCGATGACAGTTAAGTTTAGGCACCAAAACGACTCGAAAAATCGAAAAAGATGGTGGTTTGGATTCAAAGACTCCCGAGAAACAAACAAGCGTTTCCTGGGTGAAGTATTTTGTTTTTGCTGAGAAGTAAACTCCGCTCTCCAGGTTGAAAGCGCTGTGTTTTATGTTAAAACCATGTTGTGCTATTTCACTTTGAGATTATTTCCATTGTGGCTTTTTTTTAATTTCCGAGTGGCTCTATATCCATGGTGGTATTGGAAGGGGGATTTAATTCTTGCACGTTTTGTTTTGTTGTGCTTGATCAAAAAACACCCCCCGCCACCTCTGCTTTTATCACAAATCGCACCCTGTGTGTCAACAGCTTGAGGAAACCCGACAGGCAGCTGAATCCATGCGAAGCGTGATACATGGAGCTAGAGAGTTTTATAGTGGACTGCTTGCAGTTCATCCATCACCAGACATCTTCTGATGAATAGCTTCTGTGTGATCATGCTACTTTAAACAGCGGCCAGCCATCATGATGCCGGCTAGTTAGTTTCACTTGAGTGAATTAACTAACTGTTTGAACAGACGTTGAAATGCTTTTCTTTCAATTCAGTTTGTGTAAAGGGTTGAAATTGATGCATTGATTATTTTTCATGCATGATTATCTCAGCGAAAGCCGGTACATGGCCAAGATAGGATTAGCATGATATCCTTGTGCTGTTATTACAAACAAAAACTAATCTGATCCAATTCAAACATTGTAATTACCACAGACATATATAATTACAGTGGAACCTTTAGGTTCAATTTAACAACACACACGGACATCTAGTATAATTATAGTGTAATAGTATAGTGTTATTGTATATTATATGTAGGCCTACAGTATATTATTGTATGCTCACATGTATGTACTGTTGAGACACATTTGTCCAAAATGATGCAAACTTAAACACAAAGATAAAATAACGGTGTCGTTTTACAAATTTATTTTTAATACATTTTGGCAGGAGAGATAAGTGAGGAGTCAGAAAACAGAGGAACAACAAAAAGAAGAGAACAACTCGATACACAGGAGCGTTTTCCGTCCTCATATCTAAATGTCGGTCACGGTTTTAAACGTAACTGTTGCGGTTTTAAACACGTAGCTAACGTTGTGAAACGCTAGTAGTTTGGTTATGTTCAGGCACAAAACTACTTAGCTAAGTTTAGAAAAAAGATTGTGATGTGGGTCAAAAGCAGATGTTACTTCCCTCCCTGTTACGCATGTGACGCTGAACGTCACGTTTACTTTTATTTTCAAACGGGTCTCGAACTTCGCTCTCCTGGGTGAAAGTCCTGTGTTTGTAACGGCCACTAGAGGGCGCCGTTACTATAAACGTAAATATAAGTCGTGATTGCTGCTTGAACAAAAGACCTATGGGAGCAATTTTCGGTGGAGGGCAGTCTTGCATTTGTTAAATCCTGTGTACTTCCCCAGGGTAGGATTTTCCGGTACACCGGCTACCAGCCGCAGTTTCTGGTTGGATTTAGCCGCTACAGAGCTCCAGGGCACCAGCTACTAGCGGCAGTTGCTGGTTGGAATTAGCAGCTACAGAGCTCCAGGGCGCCGGCTACTAGCAGCAGTTGTTTAGCCATCAATAGGTGACTGCGAGCCGCCTACAGGCACCACCAGATGGCGGTCCTTTCAGGGGCCGTGGTACTGGAGTTTAGCCAGAAAAAGTGAGCATCATGCGGCGAAAGTAGGCACTAAATACTCGTTAAGTTTAGGAAAAAGTCCCCAGGAACAAACGAACAGTGTTGGGAGTAACGGCGTTTAAGTATAACGGCATTACTAATGGCGTTATGTTTTCAGTAACGGAGTAATCTAATTAATTACTTTTCCCATCGTTGCAACGCTGTTATTGTTACTGAGAATGTAAAGTGGCGCGTTACTACAATTTGGTTGAATGAAGCGCGAGGTGTCAGGCTTTGGCTACACATCAGCTGCCTGGAGAGAGCAAGGGTGGGGGGGTGGGGATGATGACACCGTTGCAAATGCGATGATGATTGGCTGGGTGGGCGGATGCCTGCTCACGCTGTCTCACTGCACGCTCTGACTACCACTAAACGCAAGACAGCGACAGTGGCGACGAGCCAGGGAAATTCAAAGGTAGCATTCTCGAACTGGAAGTACCGGCACTACCTCTCGCTCATTGAAATTAAAGGCAAGAATGCTTATGTAACATGCACGCTATGCCCAGGAAAAAAGACTTTATCCACGTCTGCCTCAAGCAACTTGAATCTTATGAAGCACCTCACATCAACACATGCTAACACGACACTTGTTGCTGCTGCTAACCCAACCCCATAATAACCCCGAGCCCAAATGCAGCTAGCGTGAGCTCCAGTGAGGAGACGGAGCCACTCTGTTAAAACAAGCAACGCTCGATTTTTCGGGTCAGCAACAGGTGACCAAGGCCGAGCTTGGTTGAACATTGACATCAAACATTGATTGCAATTTTATTTCTATGCATATCATATGGCAGGCTGCAATCTATTGAGTTCAAATAAATACCAAATGTTCTAAAATACTGTATATAGTGTTTTTATTCTTTAGTTAAAGGTGTAGTGCTCGTCCCTAGGTTTTTGCTTTCTGCGGCCTCTAGCCCAACCGCCTTCTCCCCGCTCTCGGCTGGTGCTGGCTCTTGTGCCCCCGCCCTGACCTCGTCTCTCCCTCGACCTCTAGGCATCCCCCCCGTCCTGGATCTTGGTCGGGATGAACAAGGCACGGGCTCGTAGTCAATATCAGATCCCACAAGACTCTCTTCTTGAAAGCTCTAAACGCACCAGCAATAAAAAACAACAACAACTTAGATGCTAGACGATAGCTTGTTTGTTGGCCTGTAGCATGCTAAAGTTAGCTATAGAGATGCTTGTCGTAAATAGATTTTCACTTACCGGTGGCGAGTCTGACATGGAAAAAGTGCAAATCTTCTTTTGGAAACATATAAACAGAGCGTGCACGAGGAGAACTAGGCGTGTGCATGCTCTCTCGTGCACACGTTTAATAGGCGTTCCCTCTCGGGAGCAGGTAGAGTGTTGTGCATGTGCATTTTTTCAAAAAGTGGAGAGGGCGGTTCTTTTCTAAAATTCGGGAAAATCCTCCATTATACCTTTAATATAAACATCTTTGAAGTTAAAGATGTTATAGAACGTAATAGCGTTATAGAACATAAAAAATAACGTCAGTTACTTTGCTACGTAACTAATTACTTTTACAATGTGGTAACTGAGTTACTAACTCAATTACTTTTTGGGAGAAGTAATTTGCAACTGTAACTAATTTTTTAAAGTAAGATGACCAACACTGCAAACGAGCGTTTCCTGGGTGAAAGTATCTTGTTGTTGCAAGTGAACTCCGCTCTCCGGCTTGACAGCGCTGTGTTTTATGTTGACATCATGTTGTGCTATTTCATTTGAGATTATTTTCCATTGAATATTGAAGTTCATAAATAAGTGTTTTGGCATGGCTGGTCGAGTGGCTCTATATCCATGGTGGTATTGGAAGGGGGATTTAATTTTTGCATGTTTTGTTTTGTTGTGCATGATCAAAAAAACATCCATCTCTGCTTTCTTCACAAATCGCAGCCTGTACATCCCTGACCAGCAGGACGCTGTCAGGACCATTCGTGACCACCCAGGATAACAGTGACCCAATGTCACCCCCTACACTCTGGCTGGACCCCAGGGGGCTAATGGAATCAGTGACAAAAGGTTGGCTTGAACAAGGCGACATTAAGGTATCAGGTCCTTCAGAGCTATTGTGAGACTCAGTGATAGGAGGGGCAGCAGTGTGCTCTGCAGTGAGATCCTGGGAGGTAGAGCATGAGCAGTGGCGGGCCCTGACCTTAGGGTGTTTGCTGATTGCAGGGTAATGTTCAGCTTTTGGTGCACAAGCTGATGATCAGGGTTATCTTGTCTGGATGCTTCTGTCTGTGCCTGCCCTCTCTCCTACATCCGCTGCCAGTTGTAATTGGCCATGACTGAAGAAGCCTGTCATGTTTGGCAGTCGGCTTGCATCTCTCCGTCACTCATCCACTCTGCTCTTTAAAAACACAGGCATATATGTAAGGCAAGGCAAGGGGATTTTATTTATGTAGCACTATTCAGACATGAAGAAATTCAAAGTGCTTTACACAGGCGAAAAAAATACATTAAAAATAGAACATTAGAGGACATTAAGTTTACAAGTAAAAGACAAAAAATGCAAAAATAGTAATAATACCACCCTCGATCTACTAGTCAGTATTCTTTTCTACCCTCACCTATGGTCATGAAGGCTGCGTCATGACCGAAAGAACGAGATTGCGGGGTAAATGGGTTTCTCAGGAGGATGGCTGGCATCTCCCTTAGAGCCTTCCAGGCACGTCCAGCTGGAAGGAGGCCTCAGGGAAGACCCAGGAGTAGATGGAGGGATTAAATCTCCACCCTGGTCTGGGAACGCCTCGGAATCCCCCAGTCAGAGCTGGTTAATGTGTCTCGGGAAAGGGAAGTTCGGGGTCCCCTGCTGGAGCTGCTGCCCCCGTGACCCGACCCCGGATAAGTGGATAAAGATGGATGAATGGATGGATAACCATTTTAAAATGAAAGCCATGCTAAACAGCTGTTTTGAGCCCAGATTTAAAGGTCCTCGCATTGCCAGACCTTCCTCCGCAGAGCTGCGAAGGAAGGTCTGGCTAGTCCACACAGTACCAGTGATGGGAGGAAAACATGCTCTGGTTTATTGGCATTTCTTTAAACCAATCACAATCGGGACAGAGCAACAGCGCCTCTGCAAAATAGTCTCGGGAAGGAACTTGTTTTGGTGGAACATGTGTACGTTCAAAAGTTGGTTTAGTCGTGCAACAGACTTAGCGCCGCCCAAGAGGATTGTGATTGGTTTAAAGAAATGCCAATCAACCAGAGCATGTTTTTCTCCTATCTGGGAATGTCGTGTGGACTAGCCAGACCTTCCTCCGCAGCACACAGTCCTGGGAAGAGGTCAAACAGCCAGATAACTGAATACACCTGTGTCGGTGTTCAGAGTATTTGTTCCACAGGTGGGGAGCATAGAAACTAAAAGCCGCTTCACCTCTTACGGTTCTGACCATCAAATACAGCTCTGAGTAGAGCTGTATTTGATGGTTACAGTATATATTCAGGCCCACAACCATTTAGTGCGAGTAGTAGTATTTTAAAATATATCATCTGGCTGTGTGTTGCTTTTGGTTTTGAAGTTGCATGTAATTAGCAGCTCACAAGCCAAACTATATCAAATAACTCTGACTTTGATGGAAAGTCAGGTTACGCAGGTTTGTGCAACCTCTTCCGAGATCCCATTTCCTCCACATTATTCATCCTGCGCTAACACACTGTTTGTGCAGCTGATAGTCATACGCCTGGAAATACATCATACTGGCGGGGGCTAAACTGAGTTTAAATGAGTATTGAAATGAAAATTATTTCAGCCATCAATTCCTTTCTGAAGGGTTAACCCATCATTCTGCTTGCAAGGAAAAGTTAATTACATCCTTTGGGAAGTGCGGAGGAGAGGATTGATGATGGAGAGATTTATGGGGAAATAATCAGGTGCAGCCGGTCAGACTCGTATAGTAGGATGAGAAGCGGGGCCTGGCCGGGCAGCAGAGCTGAGTTGACTTATGGAAGCGGCACAGATGGAAGGTAGAATTCATCAAGAGTGGATTTAGGGGGGGATGTGTTGCTTGAAAGTAACCGTGTTCTCAAGAATGTAAAGCTGCCTGGGGCAATGTTTTAATGTAATTAACTGCTCATTGTGTCAGCTTGAATCACAGAGAACAGCCTATCCCCATTTGAGACGCTGTAAGCCCTCACCCACACTAAATCAAATCAGTGGATCAAAAACTCAATCTCAGCCAAGGTTATAACGGTTGTGAATTTTTTTAAATTAGTTTTTATTTTGTTTAGTTTTGAATTTCAAAGTTTTCAAAGTGTATTTGCTAGTTTTAGTTTCATTTTTAATTCTATCAGAAAGATTTAGTTTTTATATATTTAATTTTACAGTAGTTTTAGTTTGTTTATGTTAGGGCCTGTTATATCTCAGCAGTGCATTGCATATAGATAGATAGATAGATAGATAGATAGATAGATAGATAGATAGATAGATAGATAGATCATTATTGTCATTGTGCTCAGAGTACAATGAAAATCTGTTCACCAGCTCTTTCAGTAGTGTGCATAAAAAATGTAATGAATAGAACAAAGTTAAGTACTAAGTTGTCAGTGGGGGGCAGTGGCTACAGCTCTTGGAAAGTAGCCGATTTGCTTTGCATTTTCTTGCTCTCTATATATATATGTATTAAATGTATTAAATACTAAATGTGTGCTTGTTGTGTGTATATGAATGAATGAAAATGGATTTTATTGTAAACTGACAAAGTTTTATCATAAATTCAGTTACCTCTAGCATCTATTAGATACACGCAAATTGTGATTTAGAGCTGCAAAGTTGGAGTTCACTTTTTGGAGTAAAATCAAACATCATTTGAAGTGATACAGCAGCACCTCTATGTGACTACAGTGTGTTGCGAGTGTTGGAGGTGTGAGCAGGTGGCCGGTGTTTTTTTGGCTGGGCAGGATGGACTGTGTGTGGGTCGGGCAGGCTGAGAATGAGACTCCCTGCTGGGGGCCACGGCCTCTGCTAGTGCAGCTCAGACATGGTTTCTTGGAGAGCAGAGGTCGAGTAGAGACTCCAGCCTTGCACCCCGTGCCCCCCATCTAGCCCGCCCCTGACTGCCTCTGTCTGCCAAAGTTCAGTTTTCCAAAGTATACTACCGTGTTGAAGTGGAGGAATGTGTTCCTTCCAAGCAGAGGTGTCAAGTACAAATACTTTGTTACCTTACTTAAGTAGAAATTTTGGGTATCTATACTTTACTGGAGTAATTATTTTACATCAGACTTTTTAGTTCTACTCCTTACATTTTCACGCAATTATCTGTACTTTCTACTCCTTACATTTTAAAAATAGCGTTGTTACTCCTATTTCAGTTTGGCTTGTTTTCATTCCGGCTTGTCATCGTTCAAAAAAACACACACAAAAAAATAATAAAAACAATAAATCGTGCCATCCGGATAGAGTGAATTTGATTGTGGTTGGATGAGAAGTATAAACATATACCATTCCGACACCCTATTCGTTTGTACGCGATCCATCGCACCTGCATAACACAAATCACATCACACTCCAGCAAGGAAATAGCAGACGTATGTAGCCTAGTACGAAGATGTCCGTGGCAGCGACTCAAGAGAACTCAAGCGAAATGTCCCAACCAAGCACCAGCGAGGAGGATGGTAGCCAGGAAGACCAGCCAACCCTTCTGGCCGTACCTGGAAGAATTTTTCGAAATGGTTGGATGCAAAAACAACTCCTTTCGAATGCGCTGCAAGCTCTGTGCACCCAAGTACCACGAGCTGATTGTTTCCAAAACTCGCCGTCTAATTTGAAAAAGCATATTGATATTATTTTTTTCCCCAAACATTACTTTTACTTTTATACTTTAAGTAGTTTTGAAACCATTACTTTTACACTTTTACTTGAGTAAAAAAGTTGAGTTGATACTTCAACTTCTAAAGAAGTCTTTTTAAAACCTAGTATCTATACTTCTACTTGAGTATTGAATGTGAATACTTTTGACACCTCTGCTTCCAAGCAGTCATTGTTTTCCATTTATCTCAGTATGATATGACATTTAAGTTACAGAAACTGACTTGAATATCTGATTTATCAAAGTTATGTCTTATGGTTGAATGAATGGAAGCCAGTGGCTACAGTATCGCTATTGTATAAGAATGGTCAGCTAAAATTGTATGTAATTCACAATAAAAGTTATGGTCATTTAATGACCAAAACATCATATCAGTTGGATACAAAAAGCAGAAATGAAAATGGCGTTACACTTAATAATAACCATCACAAATAAATGGTAAATTGATAGGTAATTAAATTGAAGGTAATAGTTATTTTACTTGTTAACTAGTCTATATCGACAACGGTTCATTTCAATTCCCAAAATGAACCTAGGGGTTAATAACACATGTGTAACGAGTCGACCGTTCTCTGGGATCACAGTCATGACCAGTCGAACGACGAATGCCGTGCAACCATTAACCAGTAACATAGCTCAAATACGGCTTTCGTCGTTCGACTGGTCATGACTGTTTTCCCAAGATGGCGCCCGCCTGTATACGCGACCGGTACAGTCTTTATAATCTATCTTTTTAATAAACTGTCTGTACACTTACAAAGTTCTCAATGCTTTGGTTTACATGTAGGGACCCTCAGTATGCTACCGTGGAAGTGTGGTGCTATTCTGAGCCTTGTTAGTGGTATAAAATTGTGATTTCTTTTTACTTCTCTGCCCTGAAGACTAGCGTTATAAGCTAATCACCGGTTTGCGCTAGCTTGTTTCAAGCTAGAGACACATTTGATTAGCATGAAAACATATCCCAGAGAACGGTCGACTCGGTACACATATGTTATTAACCCCTAGGTTAACTTTGCGGCAGAATTGTCCTTTAAGGGATAGTTCCGTGCTGCCGAAAGTTCCGCCGGATGTCCCTCACTTTCCGCTTTCTTTGTGTTTACTTTAAACTGCGGTCGCATCAAGCAACATTAACCGGAACCTCTGAGCAACGTTACACGCTGAAAATGGCAAGTTTTAAGGAAAATTTGGATCGTGTAACAAGGCAGGCCTGCTTGGTTCTTTCGGGGAATGATTGTGAAGATTTACAAAGAAGATGTTTACAGCATTTCCTCTCTAACTGGGACGTTTTGGGACCGATTGGCGGGGATTTTCTATGGACAAAGTACACACGGAGATACACTGGTAAGAGCCAATGAGGTTTAACCATGTATCCAGCTAATTTAAATAGCTCATGTTACTGTATTGTGTGAACAGTTAACTTCATTTAATATTGCATGTGAAGTTCCTTCCCGGGACTATTTTACAGAGGCACTCGGTCCCGCACTTAGCCCCACCCAAGACCATTGTGATTGGTTTAAAGCAATGCCAATAAACCAGAGCACGTTTTTCTCCAATCCAGGAATGTTGTGTGGAAGGGCCAGACCTTCCTCCGCAGCGCTGTGGAGGAAGATCTGGCAATGCGAGACAAACAAACAATTACATGATAATTAATAATGTTGAACGTAGTACACAGTGACGTGTGAACAGAGATGAAATGGAGGGATAGATAACTTGTTGAAAAGACAGAGGATGGAGGTGACCCTGTTGCTCTGGATGGGTTTTGAAAGTACTACCATGGCGGAAGTTCAAAAGTTAAGAGGTCTCCAGCATGTTTTGGGTATGTTTTTTTTCTCCTTTGGTTCACAAGTTTTTACAGGTATCTTTGGCTTACTTGGCAGTCAGTGGCAGGTGGTGCTTCCTGTGGAGCAGACGCAGTTCACTGAGCAGGTTAGTCATGAATAAATGTGTGTAAATGAGAGGTGCGTTCCAGGTCACTCCTCAGTGCCCCTCTGAGCTGCTGTCTTCTGCCCCGCTGCCCCTGCCAGGCCTCCACCACCATCCCTTCACCCCCACCCATTAGACAGCCTTTCAAGCTAAGCGTAGACCCTGGTCGACGGAGGGTGGCGGGTTCAGGCTCCAACAGCGATCAACCAGCCGCCGCTGCCCATAGAAGGAGCCGCAGCCTTCGGAGGTTTCAATCTTGTGTTTTTGGCTGGGGGGTGGGAGGACTGGCGATGTTGTGTGGAGGAAAGGGAGGAGGGGTGCTCCTGACTGCAGAGCCACAATCAGGAAAGGGGTTTAAAAAGGCTGGAGTGAAGTTTTACTTGAGTCCCAGCCAATCTTGATAAGTCACAAAGGATTGAGAGTTGCACACCAGTGTTTGCTTGCGGGAAATGTGTTCCCTGAAACCTGTACGCTCTTTTACTGTGCTCTCTGTGTCAGAGATGGTTTATCATTTTAAAGAACATTGACTTCAGAGGTAAAGGTACTGAGGTCAGACATAATCTCACTCCTGTTTTTTGGAACCCCATTTTACTGGTAATGCAAAATGCATGACTGCTGCTCATCCATTCACGGAGCTGACTTGGTTTTAGGGTGCTAAATTGTTAAATGAACTCATGGTGTGAACTGAAAAAAACAATGGCAGAGAATGCCTATGTACAGGCTACAGAAGCATTTACCACTCAAGCTCTCTCTTTAAATTTCCCCACAAGGTGGCATTTTATAAACTGTTCTATTTACACTTTAAAGTTCCAGTGTGTAACATGTTTAGTTGTTCATTATCAAAATCTGTGTTGCCCGTTCACAAACGTATCCTTTTTCATGAATATTTACCACCACCATCAATTCCAAGTATTCCTTTTGGCTTGAAATTTCACATTTGCATTCGTATGAACTGGGGTAGATGCTCCATATTCATGCACCATCTTGAAATACGTTAGCCAGTAAGGGAGTTTTTGCTGTCACATGATAAACTCACAGGTGCTGCTAATGCTGCTAATGGGTATTGTCGCTTCCCGGCCCCGGCAAGTTTGAAGAAGGAAACATGCAGGACCACACGTATTAAAAATCCAAATTTCAGGAACAGGAGTCTTCTTCTTCACCCAGAAAAAGAAAAAGGATATTGAAAAGAGCAAGAGACCAGCTTTTTGAAGCGTGAAGGCTACCGTAGCTGTGATACGTATTTTGAACTGCAACGCTAGATGGGAGAAATTCCCACACATTGGACCTTTAACTAAGAAGGATATATATAGAATAGATAGAATAGAATATATATATAGAATATTTTCTGTTAGGCCTAGTATATTAAATTCTCTCATTCTCACTTCTGAAAATGTTGAACAAATGCCGAAAAAGCGACAAAAACGTCTTAAAGGGTGTCACAAATGCCAGAAAAAGTGGCAAACGTCGAAAAAAACAACACAGACGTTGGGAAGGCTTCAAATAGCTAGTTTGGAAAAAAAACGTCATTAAAAAAAATAAAATGTCGAAAAAATCTCCCAAAACCTTCATGGCCGACAAAAGTTCTCGGGGCACAAATTATGCAAATCGAAATGTGAAAACAAAAGTAGGCTAGGCCTACAACTGTGAATCACGTTCTACGGACAATTTCTGTTGAAATGTAGACTACACACAGACATTTCTCCTAAGCTAGAAACCCGTAAAAAGAACGCTCACGTTGCCCTATGCTATGCCCATTGATACAGTAGCCTACTATCATGCTGAGGTCTACAAATTGATGGGAGTGGCTATAATAAATTCATTCTTTTAATGTGTATCCTCACATGTCCCCTAGCTCCCTTCATCGCCGGGGAGTGCTTCCTATACTGTGAACTTGTGATACATATGTAGCCGGTGTTGAGTTGATTTTAATGCCACAGTAAGCGATCGTGTGATGGAGGAGGGAACATGACACCGCAGTCTTTAAACGCACACACATCTGCACATGAAGCTTCAGTCAGCCCACACCTGTCCTGCAGCAGGACGCACGGCACGGCACAGCACGGCACGCCACGACAGCCCTCCTCTGACAGTAGCCGGCTCAGTCCCCGCAGAAACAGCGCTGTCACTCTCTGACACGTCTCCAGCCATGGGGAGCACTGAGATCTGGACTGCGCCACGATGCCACAGGATTTAACTGAGGAAGCGACGCAGAGCTCCGCGGAAAATATCCAGGTGCGCGGGGATTATTAGAGCAGCAGAACGCCCGCAGCTTGCGTTTTACACTCACGTCCATGATCGGGAGGGCGAGCAAACTCCAAGGCAAAGGTAGGACTCTGCAAGCTATTGATGACAAAATGTGCTGTGAACAGTCAGAGAGAGCCCTGACCTGAGTTCAGTCTCAAAGTTTCTGAAGCCCACCAACCTCAATGCAAGACACGATCCTTTAAAAGGCAAATGTGTGATTTGTGACATTGGTCTATTTCAAATGAAATTGACTTGCCTTGAGAAGGTTTAACAGCTATGCCCAAATATATAGATATCTATATGACAATAATGGAGGAAATTGTAAATAAATGTCTATTTGTTTCAGCCTACATTCCACATGTCTTTTAGATATATTTACAGAGAATTCTCGCATTTGACAGGAGAATATTTAAATTAATATAATTCCAATATATATCACCAAACAAGATATAATTTAAAAAAATGTTTGTGTTATATATAGCAGACACATACAATGAATAGTGAGATATTGAGACATTTTGGTGTTGAGTTGCAGCTCCACAATTGATAACTGGGTTGTCTCCATCTCTGGGACATCCAGTAGCCTAACTGGTCTCTTCATTTACTACTTACTCATCAGTAATTGCTATAGATTTGAAAGTAAACATAGTGATGGACAGAGGGTTAATTAAAAAAATACTTTGTTAGTTTTATTTTGGAAGGGCATATTCTGTGGCATATATGGAAGTTAAAGTCTAGTTTCTATCTATGTACTAAATGTTTATGTACTATATGTTTATGAGACTTAATGGCTAAGGATAGTATCCCTACATACATGCAGCCTTATTGTTCTGGGGCAATACAACTGTACTCTTTATTTCGTAGATCAAAGTGAGTTAGTATGTTAAATTCTTTATCACAACAACTTGATTTTAATATATCACTATTAAAGTAAGTGTGGAAAGAGTTTATATTTTTTTGGAAAATTGCATAATAGGAGTCATAAGCACATCTCTTTGTTATTCTAACGTACCATACACTGAGGGAAACAATGTGCTTTGTTTACACTGTAATTTCTATAATGGCAGCTTTTGTCTGTTTCACATTACTTCCATTCTTCCACTTTGTAAGATAATATATATGACAACTCTGTCTCATGTTGAGAGAGCCGATTCTGAGGAGATGGAAGTGGAGAATGAGTTTGGGACAGCATTACATACAATGATTTGTTGGACTGAGTTCAGCTCAGCAGTGACTTGCTCCCCTGTCCAAGTGTCTATTTTAGGTACATCGCTGTAATGTGTTAAGGCAATATTTAACAGCTCTCTGTATTGTTTACAGAATCCAAATCTATTTGCCAAGAATATTATGCGTGGGAGGAATTCCACTTCAGATGCTTTCACTCAATAAGCTTTTATCTGGACAGGCTCACGTAGGTTACAAAAGGGACACGTAGACCGGCGTGACAGTGTTAGAAGTGCTAGATGTTGTATAATTTGACTTTAATATCAATTCATCATTCATCAAAGCTGTATTTATTGCTTTCTTCAAACATGTCCAACATTATTTCTAAAGACGATGTGTAATGTGAGATGGCTCGCAGGGAATAACTCGTCTCTTTTAGTTCATTGTTTGGGTTTTATAGACTAACTATGACATACATTTTCAGTCATTATCATTCAAGCTGCTGCAAATCCACGGTCTAACCCTGTCCCTGACCTTGTCAAGCACCATCAAGCATCACAGACTAGCTGGTGAACATAGAGTGAAATATTCCAAATTTTACTGTACAATTAATGCTTTCAGAAAACATTGCAATAAACAATATAATTGTACCCTGGAAACCCAGAGTTCTCGCGAGAACACAATTTGAATTTGCTCAGCGAGTTACTCTGGTATCGAGTAATGATGCTCATTACAGTTTTTCTCAGTCGCTTTGGTACATTTCTCGAATCATCCTCGAGATTTGCAAAACAGTAAGTGCATTTCTCGAAGCAATTCGTACAAATAGCAAAACACTATGGATTACCTGCAAAAGCCAGTGTCCTTAGTTCATCTCTCAAAAGTAAATATCTGTGTCAATGAACATGTCAGTGCCATCAGAATGACAAGTCCTTGTGTCATTGTGTACGGATAAGACAGTCAAATTGCTTAGTCATGTTGTCAATATAACAATGTACTCTGGAGGGATGTTGTGATGTAAACTATGGCTAAAGTTTTGATAACAATTATTGTAAATTGCAGGTTACACCTTAGTGTATGTGGGAGTTTGATTGCAAGAGACTGGACAATATTCACATTTACGCTTTTACTGTTTGTACTGTAGTTTGTTGACAGACCATGTCATTGCGATACAGAAATGAAAAGACAGCACTGCATAGCACAAAGAAAAAAAAACAAAAGTAGAAATGTGAACATAGGACAATCTCCTTAGGGAAAACTGTACATGCAGTGCTGTAGGAATTCCAGTGCAGTCTTCCTACACCTCCTGACGTTCCTGTCTGTTGGGCCACAAATTCTCATCCACATCACAACGAATATCTTCTAAGATAAAAAGTCTAATGGAAAAAACGTCTAATGGAAATGTTTAGAAATATGCTTCACATATTATGACAACTTGTTCAACCATTTTGCATGTAAAGACTTATGCTATGAACTAATGCCTAACTGTTGTGGGTAGTGAGACTATTCAACAGAGACCCATTATAATACATTTTGATCAATATGACATAAGCAAGTGATAATGTAGGAAACAGCAGAGAACTGTTCATAATCATTTGCATGGATGTACCAAAGCATTTGCAACTTGTTCAAAGAAATGAGAAACTGCTTTTTTGATGTGCACAAGTGACACAATGATGTGAAGATTGAACAGGTAGCTTTGAGAATTTTAGTTCTGATCTGAGAAATGTACCAAAGTGACTGAGAAAAATTGTAAAAGGCAGTATGTTATAGATAGATAGATAGATAGATAGATAGATAGATAGATAGATAGATAGATAGATATACATACATACATAGATAGATAGATAGATACATACATACATAGATAGATAGATAGATACATACATACATACATACATACATGCATGCATACATACATACATACATACATACATAGATAGATAGATAGATAGATAGATAGATAGATAGATAGATACATACATACATACATACATACATACATACATACATACATACATACATACATACATACATACATAGATAGATAGATAGATAGATAGATAGATAGATAGATAGATAGATAGATAGATAGATAGATAGATACTAAGGGTGCTCCGATTGATCGGCATTGGCCGATAATGGCTTTAAATAGTTTGATTGGTGCTCTCCATAAATGCCGATCAGATAGGCCGATCAGATGACACACTACCATGGATGTATTAAGAGCGCACTACATGGAGCTAAAATGGCGGCGTCCCTACATTCAGCGGTCTGGCAGTTCTACAAGGTGTCTGAACGGCGGCAGAACAGCAGTTGGCCCGCGGCCGGCCGCGGAACGAAGGCGGTAGGAAGACGACTACCGCTTTTAAAAAGCGGCTGCCACTAGTGGTGCTCCGGCAAACGTGTTTGTGATTACACCATTCTGACGCTTCTACTGCCTCTGGAGCACCGCCGGTGGTCCGCCGACTCATTGCTATCTGGGAAAAAGACAATACACTAGCGATTACCAACGTGTGTGCCGAGGAAATACCACGAGGCGGAAAGCTCCAAAGACATTTTAACACCACCAACCTCATCAGACATTTGAAGGTTAGTCACAGAAAGGAGGATGAGGAGTTTTCAAAGTTAGCTAACGCTAAGGCAGAGCGGAGTCCTGTAGCTAGCAGCTCCGGCGCCGCTTAAACAGCTGTCTCCCTGTGTGTATGTGTGTTGTGTGTGTGTGTGTGTGTTGTGTGTGTGTGTGAGCTGAAGAAATGTCTGCAGTGATTGAAAGGACATTTTTTAGATTTTGAGCTAGGACAGAAAGCCAAACAGTTACTGATACATTCTCTAAACATGTGTGACTGTTACGTAATGGCGTAATTTTCAGTTCATAAAAGTGATCGGTGATCAGTATCGGCCCCAAAAATCCTGATCGGAGCACCCTTAATAGATACATATAGATAGACAGATAGACAGATACATAGATACACATAGATACACATAGATACACATAGATAGATATATAGATAGACTTTTGATTCCACAATGGGAATTTTGTGTACAACAGCAGCAAAAAATCAGACATACAGAATGAACATGAAATATACATATATATATTAATGGTGTTGCGTTAACGCAAACCCATTTTAAAGGCGTAAAATTTTTATCGCGAGATTAACGTTCTTTCGGATCTAGCTAGACCGGAAACAAAACAGACATGCCCGGGCACGCCGCGGCCGCACACACTTGTTTGGGCTTGTGAGCCGCGTAGCTAGTAGGCTCGTGACGGCGATTAGCTTCGGAGCGAGTAGTGACTCTACAGTCAGTGAGAGAAACAAAGTGTCTCCCCTGTTCTTTCTGACCACGGTGGGAAACATGTAGCAGGGAAAGTTAACCATCTCCTTGATTTTACGTTGTTTATGGAGAAGGACAACCAGGAAATGAGTCGGGGGAAACCATAGTCACTATGACGACCAGCCACGCTCGCCTCAGGCATACTATCTGCAATGGAAAATGTTGTTTTCAATAAAAAAAAATTTGCACAAAGCAAGCTGATCCACTTTTCCATGTTGATAAGAGCATTGAATGAGAAAAAATAATGGGACAAAAAGAAATTTAGACATTTAGAATAGATAAAAATGTGCGATTAATTGCGATTAAATATTTTAATCGTTTGATATATATATATATATATATATATATATGATATATAGTTAGATTAATAAACAATATGTACAAGTGTAGAATAAAATGTACAACCCACATACATTGTATATTTAACAAAACAAAATATATATAATGTGAATGTTGTACTTACAATTGTCAGGTGGCCAGACAAAATAACTATTTCTATTCTCATGAACCTCCCACCTGTGCACAGTGCGCTCCGCTCATCACTGAAATACCACACAGACGGGCAAAGAGAATTTCAAGGTCAGGAAAATACCAAAGTGTTGGAGCGCTGCCACAATAATAGGGCCCATAGGTTGCTCTGCTAAACTGGCCAGCTGTTGGCTATAGTGAGCCACTGTTGTCAGGTTTACTGAACCAACGTGTCAAGCTACAACTCAAACTGATATGGAATGGTACCAGAAAATGAACAGCTTTTACTGGCATCAAACCATTGAGGCAGATTTGTAAGGGACTCCTGCTAGATTCATTTACAGTGCACTACCCAAGATATTCCTCGTTGTCAGTGTTTTGGTTCATTTTGTAAAAAGGGAAAAAAAAATAAGTTTAATGAAGTCTTTAAAAAAGAATGCAAAAAAACGTCAGAACTTAAAGCAGCTCTCCCCTCTCTGTTGCACAGGCAATGTATGCACAGAACAGCCAATAGCAACGCTCTCTCTCTCTGAAATGACCTGTGAAGTCTTCTGTGATGGCTACATTTTCTGAAGCCTAAAAAGAGAGCCAACCGGAAGTGCAGAAGTCTAGTTATTTTTAGACCAATTCAATTACAATATTAAGTTTGATTATTATGGAATGTTTGCCTAACAATGCCAAATATAAACTGCCTATACTACAGCTTTAAGTACAAAGGTAAAAATGAAACACCAAAGTGTGGTTTACAATTTGTACTACCTTGTCATTTGCAAGTGCCTTCATCATTTTCAAATGTTAATTAAAAAAAGGAAAGTAACCAGAAAAGGTTGCTGTTAGTCTAAAGCTAGTCTCGCTTTGCCAGACCTTCCTCCACAGCACTGTGGAGGAGGGTCTGGCTAGTCAACACAGCATTCCGGGATGGGAGAAAAACGTGCTCTGGATTATTGGCATTTCTTTAAACCAATTACAATCGTCAGCTAAGGAACCTGTTTTGGTGGAACTTGTGTAAGTTCAAAAGTTGTTTTAGTCGTGCAACAGAAAACTCAGATTGGACAGATAGTCTAGCTAGCTGTCTGGATTTACCCTGCAGAGATCTGAGGAGCAGTTAACCATAGTCCTCATAAATCCACCAGAGTTTAAAATTCCAACACAAAGAAAGAGGAAGGAAACGGACATCGGCGAAAAGACATGCATCCGGCGGAATTTCCTGCGGCACCGGAGCAATCCCGGAAGTGGAACGTCGAGAATATAGATATATATATATATATAGTCCAAAACAGGCAGAGCTAAAACGTGGCCAATGGGGAAATCACTTTCGAGATATAAGGCAGGAATCAGATCAAAAGGGTTTATGGAAAATGTGGTCTTACTTTGGAAAAACACCAACACTGACAGCCACTGCTGTAAGATGCTGCAGATCATCTGGACCATGGCATCCCCTGCTTTATCGTCTGTTTTAAAATAAATGGGACCATAATTTACAAAATGAACATCGTGCTGTATTAAAAAGACTTGAAATTAGCGATTGAGTCTATAAACTCATTATGAAAATGTTTACTGAGGTAATAAATCAAGTGAGAAGTAGGCTCATTTTCCCATAGACTTCTATAGAAACAGACTTTTTTTTGGAGCCAGTGAAGTCAGACCCTGAAGCTTTGTCCATTATTTTTACAGTCTATGCTATGAACCCATACTGAATAACAGGAATACAGGAAGATATTGCTATTGTGTTTGTGTGTGTGTTTTAATGTAGCTGTAGCAATAATAACTTATTTACTTCTTACCCCCTCTGTGGGGCAAATCTGGTGTTTCTACAACCCCCCTCACAGGGCAGTGATTGCATGGTGGCATTAGGAAGAGTTATGGGCTGCGAGCAGCTACTGGCAGGATAGCAGTGGCCTGCTTTATTGCAAAATGTGCTAATGATCAGCAAAGTTTGGCAGGCACAGAAACACTCCACCCATTACCACAGCAGCTTACGTTCATCAGACAGTGATCATTTATGCATCTGGCTGCTTTTAGAGAGAGACATAGAACAGCAGCCGCTAAAGTCACCAGTAGCAAAGGTGAGCATTTGGGAATTCTTTATTATTTAAAAGAATCTTAAAATAGTAGCAAGTTTTTTTTCTGGGAGAAGAAACATTCGTCCATTAGTCTTACTGGTTTAATGGTTTTATTGAGATGTGTTGTGGCTGGTTAGTTTTCTGATAGTTTTTTTTAGTGATCCACATTTGTTTTATGGATGGCTAGTTGTAGTTCTTCCTCATCTTGAACGTCTGTCTGAAGGTAAGCCAAAGATTGGGCTGCAGCCCCAAAGGACAGTACAAAATTTAAAATGCCCAAATGAAAATAATACAAATGAAAATAATACAAATAAAGTGACATACAATAGACATATGTATTTTGTTGTGTCATAAGTAAATGAAAAACATGTTAAAAGGACAATTATTTAGTGTTTTGTCAATAATACCTGAATTAATTGTTTTTCACTGTGACAGGAATTTTCCATGCCATATTAAAATCAAATCACAGCACAGACATGCCATTACTTAATACAAAGCGCTGTCATTAGTATTCATGAAGAGGTGCAAGGAGATAGAAATGTGTTGTCTATGCCCATATAAAAAACTATCACCTGTCCAATCAAAACGTGGGGTGCGAGTGGGACAGGCTCAGTGTTAGCTCAACCATGACAGAAACTGTCTTCATCAGCTGGTATCAGCGATGATAAGGTCTGTCCATAGTTCTGTCCCCCAAGCTGTGAGATAAACAGTATTTATGGCATTGACAATTGGGACAATTTGTAGTTGACTTGAAACCATGCCAGTATTACAGGGTCTCCCTTTCACTGGTCTATATCGATGACATTCCACTTCCGGGATTGTTCAGGTGCTGCCGGAAATTTCGCCTGAAACATCCCTCATTACGGCCCGATATCCGTCACCTTCCTCTTTCTTTGTGTTGGTGTTCTAAACTCCGGTGGATTTCTGAGGACTATGGTTAACTGCTCCTCAGATCTCTGCAGGGTAAATCCAGACAGCTAGCTAGACTATCTGTCCAATCTGAGTTTTAAATTAAGTTTTTCTAAAACAACCTTTGAACGTACACGTTCCACCAAAACAAATTCCTTCCCGAGACTATTTTGCAGAGGCACCGTGGCTCCGCGCGGAGTTTAGCACCACCCATGACGATTGTGATTGATTTAAAGAAATGCCAATAAACCAGAGCACGTTTTTCTCCCATCCCTGAATGCTGTGTGGACTAGCCAGACCTTCCTTTGTAGTGCTGTGGAGGAAGGTCTGGCAAAGCAAGACTAGCTTTAGACTAACAGCAACCTTTTCTGGTTACTTTCCTTTTTACAATTAACACTTGAAAATGATGAAGGCACTTGCAAATGACAATGTAGTACAAATTGTAAACCACATGTTGGTGTTTCATTTTTACCTTTGTACTTAAAGCTGTGGTATAGGCAGTTTATTTTTGGCATTGTTAGGCAAACATTCCATAATAATCTTACTGAATATTGTAATTTAATTGGTCTGAAAAATAACTAGACTTCAGCACCTCTGCTTGGCTCTCTTTTAAGGCTTCAGAAAATGTAGCTGTCTTGGAAGACTCCAATCACAGGTCATTTCAGAGAGAGAGAGCGTTGCTATTGGCTGTTCTGTGCATCCATTGCCTGTGCAACAGAGAGGGGGGAGCTGCTTTAAATTCTGATGTGTTTTTGCATTCTTCTTTTCAGGGTACCCGTGGGGTCTTAAAAGCATCGAAAAAGTCTTAATTTTGATCATCTCAAATTACGGCCTTAAAAGCCTTGAATTTGGTATACAAAGTCTTGGATTTCGTTTACAAAGGTCTTATATTTTTTGCCTTCCCTTTGGATTAAGTACATACCGTAACAAAATTAACTGTTACTAATGAAGGCTAATTAAAAACTGACCGGAGCCCATCGCTGGAAGCACTGGAGGACCGAGACACAAAGTAAAGATTATTTTTTTGGGGCTTTTCCCTTTATTGGACAGTGGATAGACATGAAAGGGGGAGAGAGATGGGGGATGACACGCAGCAAAGGGCAGCAGGTCTCAGCCAACATGGGGGGCGAACACTCTTACTGAGTGAGCTAGAGGCCACCCCAACCGAGACACAAAGTAAACGCCTCTCTGACCGGTACCGGAGGGTTAGCGGTTAAACTGAGCAGAGGATGTGCGGAATGTCTCGGTGTTGTCGGAGCCTGGCTGGCCGCTCGGCGCCTTCAGACAAAGCTCAAGCTAACAGACTAACGGCTTATTAGCTAGCCAAACACCGAGCGGTAACAACTGCAAACATTGGATCTGTGAGCACATTAATCTTGTCTTATTAATGTCTTATAACAAACAGAGCGAGCAGCCGCCGGACTCTAACATCTGTTGATCCGTGCAGGACATCACTGTGAGCGGACTGTTTAGAGACGATGTGACCGGCAGGTAACGTTAACGGTTATCTGCTACTGTAGCAGAGCAAAACGCTGAACTGAGCTGTGTGTTTTCGGTGTAAAACATTGCTGCAGGTTTTCATGCACGACTGTTGTTAGTGATTTACAGAGGACTTAAACTCATATCATGTATTGCAGTAAAAGTAGAAAAAAACTGTGTTGTAGAGTTACAAATTACTTGTCAGTTACAAGTCCTACATTTAACATCTCCCTTAAGTTAAAGTACAAAAGTATTATCAAAATATACTTAAGTTCCAAAAGTAAAAGTGCTCATTATGCAGTGTAATATATCTTATGTAATATATATTTTATTGGATTATATTATAATCTAATAAATTGTATTAAATATGACTGATAATTTAAATAAAATGTTTTATTTAATTCAAATAGCTTACTTATTTTCTAGGGTTGAAAAATGTATACAGATTTTACGGATTGGGTACGAAGTTGGCATTGAATTTAATTTGAAAAGGTATTAAAAAGGTCTTAAAAAGCCTTGAATTTAAGTTGGAGGATCCTGGGGGTACCCTGTCTTTTGCATTGTAGCCTACTGCAACTTTAAGATTCCATTAAACTTTTTTTTGTTTTGTTTTTTACAGAATGAAACTGACAACGAGGAATATCTTGGGTAGTGCACTGTAAATCCACCAAAACCAGTTCCTTCCCGAGGCTATTTTGCAGAGGCACCCAAGACGATTGTGATTGCTTTAAAGAATGCTGTGTGGATTAGCCAGACCCTCCTCCGCAGCACTGTGGAGGAAGGTCTGGATATGTGTGACCTCTGCATTGCCAGACCCTTTCTGTCCTGATGTTTTGGCTCCATACTAAAGCTCTGTCTCTTAGAGACCTATGGTGGCCCTGCCTTCACCTTTCCAGTCTCTGGAACTTCTTTGTGGTTCGGTTGTACTTGTGTCAGATCTTGAGTAGTCTAAAAGATTGTGATCATTCTCTGTACACAATAAATTGTTGCGTCATTGCAGGTAGGTAGACATCAACGTTTTATTTCACAACCCAGATGAACCTCAATGAATGAATATGCTGCAAGTAGGTGGAAAGAGCACGCACCTTCTTCTGTTTACTGCTGTTTCCCTGGCTGTAATATTTTATTTTTAATAATTCTGAATATTGTAAAGATTATACAAACCTGAAAAAAGAAAGGGATTTGGATATGAAGATTCATATCAAGAGCTTTACTGAGTCAAGTAAGCCCTGAACCAGAATAGGGGCTGTAATTTATCTGCACGCTAACATTCTGTTTCAGCCTGTTGGCGCTGCACTGTATCAGCTTGTGTGTACTATTTCAGCTGTAGTAGAATGTGAAAACAGGTTGTGATGTCTGTGGCTTTTTGTAAGTTGTCTTTTGCTAAATAATGTGGAAGGCTTAATATGGAAGCAAAGGATATTCTTGGAAATGTGGAGTTAGTGCACTTCTACAAACACAAGTTGTAGGAATGATGGCTAAAGGCATTTCTGTAAACAGAGCTAACATCTGCCAGACCGCCTGAGACACTGATGTCCTAATTAGCGTTCCTTCCTCCACAGAGCTGCCAAGCAAGGTCTGGCCATTCCGCACAGCATTCTGGTGTGGTAGAAAAACACGCTCTAGTTTTGGCATTTCTTTAAACCAATCACAATCGTCTTGGGCAGCGCTAAGCGCCAGACGGATCAACGGTGCCTCTGCAAAATAGCCTCTGGAAGGAACTTGTTTTGGTGGAACATGTGTACGTTCAAAGGTTGTTTTAGTCGTGCAACAGAAAACTCAGATTGGACAGATAGTCTAGCTAGCTGTCTGGATTTACCCTGCAAAGATCTGAGGAGCAGTTAACCATAGTCCTCAGAAATCCACCAGAGTTTAGAACGCCAACACAAAGAAAGAGGAAGGTGACGGACATCCGGCCGAAATGGCGGAATTTCCGGCGGCACCAGAGCAATCCCGGGAAATGAAACGTCGTTGATATAGACTATTTTTCCTGTAGCCTGGGTCAGACTTAAGCGTACAGTGTCAGAACAGTAAAGTACTAAACAATGGTAGATTCACATTCACAATTATCTAGTCTGTGTTAAAAAAACTAAATATTGTATTTTCAGAAAGGCTACCCTGACTTGGTAACTTTTGAATGGAGACTAAGAAAAAAGAACAAGCCCCTGCCACATGCCGAGTGGTGGAAGCAGTCTGCCGGGTGCTGAGCTCACAACAACACATCAACATCTGCTCAACAGCAGTCACGCTCACATGCTGGGAAATCCAAACAGCCCCACATCATTTATAAAAGCTCAATTTATATAAAAATGCCTCCTGGACATCTATCAAGAGGTTCAGACAGGGTATGCTGGCTCAACTGTCTCTGTGTAGACACATAAACATGGAGAGGATGCATTTTGTTCCAAAGCACGTGTGATTGGATGCCAGCGTTGATGACAGTGTTAGGGAAATTAAATTGACTTTGGAGGCTTTGTGGATCATAAGTAAACTTTGGCCATGATGGACTTTCTTACTTGCTGTAGCTCATATAATTAAATACTCCACTTATCTCTCTTTGTGGTATCACTGTGGGCTTGAAAGGTTGTTTTATCCTTCACACTTGAAATGTCTGTTACATTTGATTCCAAAGGTAAAAAGCTTTTACGGCAAACTATGTGAAGTGACATTTCCTCAGAAACTTTGCAAATCGTCCAATAATCCACTTATCTGCTGTGCATAAGCGACAAACTCTGAGTAGATATCTCAGTATGAACTAGGTGTACAAGTCATCCAACCACATATAAAAATGAATGGCAACACTCAAAGGCAGTGTTTAAAGTCTGCTGTCATAGCATCCAGTGGTGGAATGTAGCTAGTGACAGTTTCTACTTGTACTCCTCTACATTTCAGTGAGAAATGTTGTACTTTCACTCCTTACAGCGTAGTTTCTGCCCCTATGAGGAATTTTAAGTAATGACAACAAAACTGTCGGCGCCTCCACCTGATACAAGCCTTCCATGATCGCCAGTGTACAGTATACAGTGTGATATTAGTACTTTTACTTAAGTAAAGGATCTGAATATTTCTTCCACCACTGATAGCATCCTCTGACTACCTGATCTCTCTCCAACGACTCTGTGTCTTGGTAGTTTTTTTGGACAGCCTCTTCATATTCATGGTGTTACGACAGAAAATGTTCAGACCCTGACCTTTCACACGTCTTCAGAACTGACCAACAAAGTTACAAAATACAATCCACGCAATTCTGCTGCACAATCCAGATGCTGTTAAGGCTGGAACTGGATTTTCCAGGCTGCATGTAGGCAAACATACATGCGGTTCTTGTGTACTTGTATGGATTTTAAGTATTAAATTATTCATTTTTAACCGGACCTGCTCAGACAATCAGCTTGCTTGTTGCAGGTTTTACATACCGGTACTGTTAAGAATTAGGAGGTGTGTGTGTTGGCCCTCTGCACCCTACAGTTAGCCATAACACCCTTCTTTGAATAAACCCATGCACAGAACGTCCAGACAGAAAAGACTTTGATTTTCCCTCAGGGTGATGCTTTGGTTCCTGAAGAATGCAGGAAGAGGACTAGCATAGCCTCCCTCTGGTGACGTTGAATCAAACTTCAGCATTTTTGTCTGAATGCTTCACATTGTCTTTCTCACTGAGATGTATACAGTGGACATATTTGTGAGGCAGAAATGAAGTGTGTGTAATAGATCAGGTCTGGCTTGAATTCATTTGTTTATTACTCACAGACACTTAAAGTGTGTGTGTGTGTGTGTGTGTGTGAGTGTGTGTGTGTGTGTGTGTGTGTGTGTGTGTGTGAGTGTGTGTGTGCGCGCGCATGTGTGTGTGTGTGTGTGTGTGTGTGTGCGCGCATGTGTGTGTGTGTGTGTGTGTGTGGTTGCTGTCAGAGTGTTACCAAGCGATGTAATCATGTACAAACATTCCTGTGTGATGTCAGGATGGTTTAAGGTCTCTTATGACCTGGTTTGTAAAAGAGGAGCTTAATCCTATTACCGGCCCTGGTGGCAAACACCAGTGTGTTAGGATATGAATAAAGATTATGTATTTGGCAGCCGTGGAGACTTTCACAAACAGTCTGTTGGTAGGTTGGGATTGGCAGAAAATCAAAGGGCCAGACAGCTGCTGAAGTTTTGTTTTATCTCTGCTGTAAGAGGTAGCCTGGCTGTGTGGCGCAAGCAGTGTTTTTGTTGCCCTTCAGCAGTGTTTTCCTTGAGTTTTTGGAAGACTTAGGTGCACGTATTTGGGGGGGGGGGGGGCATCCTCAAGAAATTGTTGCGGTTTTCAATAAAAACATTCAGTCTCTCTTTGTGAGTTTTTGTGTCTCTTTGTAGTCGTGTTGTGTCTCTTTTGGGTAATTTTTCTTTTCTTTGGGGTTGTTTGGCGTCTCTTTGTAGTCGGTGTAGTCTCTTTTTCACATCATTTAGGACCATCATTATCACCATATCTGTGTCTAAAACATTGGGAAAGCTAGAGCAGATCATAAATAAATAACACTCAAAAAGCTTAAAGACAGAACTTGCTAAAGAAGTCCAACTACAATCATTTGATATGAGAAAAGTCTTTTAGTTACATTCATTCAGCTTAGGTTTAAGTATGTCCAGTTGTTCCTCGTCCCTGTTTGCTCAGCGCTGTTAAATTTTATGTAGCCTATGTGGCGCAGGACGTTTTGGTGCCATGTTTTTTTCTCCGACGCTCCATTGTACATCCAGCTCTCAATAACCCAAAAAATTCCCTTTGGTCCTACAGCCCACTAGTCCAACATCCACCAGTGATATTACGAATCCCACTATGGCAACGCCAAGACCCGCCCTTCAATAGCATTTATTGGCCAGGCGTCCATGCTTACACAAGGTAACGTAACCCCATTTGTACAGGTCCTATCCCCTGACCAATAGGCTATCCTAATCTTAAAGGAGAATTCCGGCCAATTGTTACGTTAATCTTGATCGCTATAAATATGCGTGTACTTTCAAATGAAAAAACCCCGACCTGAATCAGTGCAGGTAACACGGAGTAGCTGCAGCTACCTCCACTAGCTTCCACTCAGCTAAAACGGCAGTTGTCAGGGCAGATTTTAGAGTGCCTTTGTGCCTCTTAACAGACACAACATGCAATTAAAATGTCTGTGCAACATGAACAGGGCCCTTACGTGACAACAAGATGCGTTTTCAACTCAGACATTGTTTACATTCATCTACCATGTCTCGATGCTGCTGGTGGGTAGCCCTGTTAGCTGCTAACTGCCGTCCATGATGAGTGTGTTAAGCCAGACTTCTGTGTAAATCATCACGCAGCAGTTCCGTGTGTATTTGTAGCTCATCCATTTTGTGTGTGATTGATCTGGTGTTGGTGAGTAGGAGGCTTGGCATTGTCAATCTGTGTGGTAGTTCCCTTAGCCACGCTAGCAGGCCCGACCGGTGCAAATGCCTAACCCCAACCAATCGAGCTGCTTCGTAGGGTGGGTCTTGGCGTGGCCGTAGTGGGGGACGTCGGACTAGTGGGCTGTAGGACCAAAGGGAATTTTTCGGGTTATTGAGAGGTCAGAACAATGGAGCGTCAGAGAAATGGGCAGTCTTCGGAGGTTTGTGGAAGTTGTAAAAAACCATTGTGACTGGGTTTCATGCCAGACTTAAGAAAGTTAGTGCTTGAGTCCTGCAGACTTTCTTAATATAACTGGCGGATTGGAAAGCATTTCAAATGTTTGTGTGCTTCATATTGGTAGTTGTGGTCAGGACCATGGTTGGCTTTGGGCTCTGCCAATCTTGGCAAAGGAGAAAAACAAATGTCAAACTAAATTAATCCAACCATAGGCAATAATCAAAACTGGCCAATGCAACCCCAAAAAACCTATTGTAATTTAAAGTAAATGTAAAGATTAATCGCATTGTTATATGCAAAATCTAATAATGAATTAGAAAGTAGTGTATAGCGCAATTTTATTTTAAATGTTCTGCCATATGAACTAAAGTGCCATAACATTTGTTCTGCAAACACTTAACATCAGCATTTTGTTTATACAGTAGCAGTTAAATAAAATATTTAGTGTAAATCTCAACTTAAACAATGTAATCAAAGCAAATACAAAATGAAAGCTTATTGCCACTGCCAGGGCATTCATGTTATCATTAATAGGACTAGGGCTGCAACTAACGATTATTTCAATAATCGATTAATCTGTCGATTATTTTTTTTGATTAATCGATGAATCGGATAAAAAAAAAGCATTAATTTACATTAACTCAATACATACTAACATACATACTTGTTGTTTTAGTTGCTAGTTGTGTAAAGGTAAGTAGCCTAACCCAAAGAGCAGATACACACTCTCACTCACTCACTCATACACACACACACACACACACACACACACACACACACACACACACACACACACACACACACACACACACACACACATTCACTTGAAGCTTATTCATTCAATGATTACCATCATTGTAGTAAGTGCAAGTTAAGTTCATTTATACACCACATTGTGGTGTATAAATTAACTTAACTTGCACAGTTTAAGATGACCATGTGCTATAAAAGAACTTTAAAATGAAATTAAAAAGTACAACACACACAAATATATTTGTCAACAATAACTGATATGGGACAAAGCACAGAATATATACATGACAACAGATTGAAAAATGAATGGGCCAAAAAAGGCGAGTGAAAATGTCTCGCAACTATAGGCTACCACCCCTGCTTTACTACTGTTATTAACGAGCTAATGCTAACTTAGCTAGCTGGATAACAAGTAAACAGCAGCACCAGAAGAGCTACTGGAGGGACGTTACATTCACCAACGGAACAAAAGTAGGATTCTGTAGTGACTTTACCCTGCTGTTGAACTCCCTTCCTCCTCATCAAGGACTCCAACATGTTTACGGTACTGAATCATCATCGTGGTGCTCCCGTGCCATGCCATGACGCTTTTGCTTATCTTGCAATTAACATACTTTTTCGATTTATTTAGTGTGAAATGCTCCCACACCTTGGATCAGAGGCGGAGTGGCAATCGGGAGAGTCGGGACACTTTTTCCGGTGGGCCGGTAGTGTTTCGAGGCCGCAAGGGCCGGTCTGATAATAGTTACACATTGCAAGTTCTTAGCAACACCATCCGGAGGCCTGGTGTGCTGCGGCCGCGCCGGCCCGGCCGCTGCCCGGCCGCCATGAGTTCAGGACAACATTACGGGTCTCTACCTCCGCTCTGCTCTTTTTTTTTCTCTACCTCCGCTCTGGTCTGCTGCGCGCTCAACACATTTTTTTTATAACATCTCTGTGACTTATTGATTGGCGTAATAATCGCGTGACACAACGAATCAATGACAACAACAAACAAATTTTATCAAAATAAAACCTTGTGAGCAACATACTTTTACAATAATAAGAGAAATAATAAAAACTGCGTTAATGCGCGATAAAATAATTGTCGGCGTTAATTAATGCGTTAACGCGATAATAACCTTTAAATACAATTATGAACCTGAAAATGAGAATAATATGAACACTTTAAATAGATTACATAATACGCCTCACTACAGGAAATAAGTCAGTTGAAGCTACGCTTTTCTACCCCTTTCCCATCTGTGTCCTCAGTCGGGTCTGTTCTAAACTTTTAGTAGCTGGTGCAGGCTTGGCATTAGTGTGTCACTGCAGGCTATCATTTACACACACACACACACACACACACACACACACACACACACACAGAGTCAGTGTTATGTAATCTGATCCACATCTCCTGCTGTACCCTACTCTCCATCCATGTCTGCTTTTCGGACAGAAGCAATTTTTGGAAACATGAAGTTATAAAAATAGCGAGCATACCATAACAAACTTTACTGTCTTGTTTTGCTATGTTTACATCCTGGTAGACCTTTTGGTGATTTATGGACAACATCTTTGTGTCCACCAGGGATGTCTTTTATGAGAGCGTGTGAAGAGTCCACATAGAATTTTTTTTGGAAGTAATTGTATATACTACTATATATAATATTACATAATGTAATACAGATGTAAAACAATAAACAACTAATCCAGCCTTTGTGGTACGAAGATAATCTGATGTTGCTAAAGACCTTCAACTCAGGATGTTTTGCACACCTGCCTCCTCAGTTTGCTGACTCAAAGCTACATCTGCAGGGTAAATGAAGTAGTATAAATGGCATCAGTAACTTATGTAATTACCAATAACCAACCATTGAAAAGTAACAAAGATTTCTAATTCAGCAGGCCACTACATTTAATGCAATAGTGGATGTTCTCTTAATTTCTGTTTTAAAATCATTTAAAACAATCATGCAACTCTTTCCATATGTTTTTATTTCTATTCATAAAACAAATGCATATCCGGCCCTGCACACCCTGTTTAGTTAGCGATATGATGTGGTTTGTGTGGACGGTGATGATGGTGATGATGGTGATGATGATGATGATGATGATGATGATGTCTATGCTGCTGATATGGACAAGTTGTGTTATGATGGAAGAGATGTTGATCATGTATTCAACATGTCTGGTCACTTTGCACTTTATTGCTAGTATTTGTAGCTTTGTCCTCATTCTGCCGCTTCTTTTTAGATGCTATTGATGCTGTGCTTTGTACACTTGGAAATGTCAAAGTCGGTCACAAGTGACTATTGTTGATCTTCTAGCCCACTGGTACTTGGGTCCCTTTTGTTTTGTACCATTTGCCGTCCAGGGACAAAAGCAAGTTGAGAGTTGAAGTTACACAGCACTAACTTTCACTGTATCTTTGCTGGTTCCTGCTCCATATTCCTCCTGCTTGTCTTAACTATTCCCTATTAAACCCGCTTTGACCTAATGCACACATATTATTGCCCAACATGGCCGATGGTGCACCTGTCATGTCTCTGCTGCTGGGTCCTGGTCCTGCCTCATCAGTGCTCTCGCAGACAGTGGTATTAACCTTGGCCTTTCCACTACAGAAAAGGTTGGTTAATTTTGCGCATTTAACCGCATCTTGCTCTAATTACACTTCTTTTTAACCTCAACTTCTCAGCGCCAATTCTTTTTCATCTTCACCACCATTTTTTTTCGGTTTTCTGTTTTCTCTGTGATCATAACTTCAGGGAAGTAAGTTTCCCAGCCTAGGGTCAGGCAGAGCCAATGAGATCGAACAAAACACGAGGCAGTCCAAGTCAGGAGGGGTCCTTGGCCGCTCCCATTGACAGTATTGAATTTGCCCAGTCTGATGGCTGGGCCAGAGCTCTGTTTTGTTCTGTCTGCGGATATGAGCTTTAGGCCAGCCCATGTCAACGTTGAGGACCGTACTGTCACCTGTTATGATGGACCGGCCATTCGAGAAATCTTCTCTTCTTCTATTATCTATTATTTTTTTTCCTTTCAAGGATGATGTGTGCTTTGCTCATTTACAGTATATCAGACCTGTTCAATTCAATTCAATTCAATTCAATTTTATTTATAGTATCAAATCATAACAGGAGTTATCTCAAGACACTTTACAGATAGAGTAGGTCTAGACCACACTATAATTTACAAAAAACCCAACAAGTCCCCCCAAGAGCAAGCACTAGTGCAACAGTGGCAAGGAAAAACTCCCTTTTAGGAAGAAACCTCAGACAGACCCAGGCTCTTGGTAGGAGGTGTCTGCTGGCCGTTGGGGTGCATCACAGTATAGTAAATAAACAGTGTTTAGAAAAAGTGGGTGTAGTAGTGCAGGGAGCAGCACGGCATAGCAGGGTATTTCTCAGCAGAACCACGGCAACAGCTGGAACCAAGATTTTGGTGCCATCCTAATCCCAGGATTTCATCCTGGGTGAAAAAGAAACAGAAAGACTCCGGGGAGCAAGCTCCCAGAGCTAGGTTAGTAACAAGCATTTCTAGGACAGAGAAGCAGGTGGGCCGGGCTTGGCAGATACTACAACTCCTCACTCCCTAACCATAAGCTTTATCAAAGAGGAGAGTTTTAAGTTTACTCTTAAATGTGGTGAC
The DNA here is from genome assembly GCA_023631565.1 of Gymnocephalus cernua. Lineage (NCBI taxonomy): Eukaryota > Metazoa > Chordata > Actinopteri > Perciformes > Percidae > Gymnocephalus > Gymnocephalus cernua. The sequence goes on from CM042432.1 coordinate 9,274,547, forward strand.
AGTATCTGCCTCCCGGACCCAGACTGGGAGCTGGTTCCACAGGAGAGGAGCCTGATAGCTGAAGGTTCTGGCTCCCATTCTACTTTTAGAGACTCTAGGAACCACAAGTAACTCAGCATTCTGGGAGCGCAGTGCTCTAGTGGGACAGTAAGGTACTATGAGCTCTTTGAGATACGATGGTGCTTGACCATTTAGAGCTTTGTAGGTCAGGAGGAGGATTTTAAATTCAATCCTGGATTTTACAGGGAGCCAATGCAGAGAAGCTAAGACGGGAGTAATATGATCTCTTTTCTTAGTTCTTGTCAGTACACGAGCTGCAGCATTCTGGATCAGCTGGAGAGTCTTAAGTGACTTGTTTGAGCATCCTGATAGTAAGGAATTACAATAGTCCAGCCTGGAAGTAACGAAGGCATGGACTAGTTTTTCAGCATCATTCTGAGACAGGATGTTCCTTATTTTGGCAATGTTACGAAGATGAAAAAAGGCTGTTCTTGAGGTTTGTTTTAAGTGGGCATTAAAGGATATATCCTGGTCAAAAATAACTCCTAGATTTCTGACAGTAGTGCTGGAGGCCAGGGCAATACCATCCAAGGTAGCTATATCTTTGGATATTGAGGATCGGAGGTGTTTAGTACCCAGCACAATCACCTCAGTTTTGCTTGAGTTTAGCATCAGAAAGTTGTAGGTCATCCATGATTTTATATCTGTAATACATGCTTGAAGTTTAGCTAATTGACTGATTTCATCTGGTTTGATTGATAAGTATAATTGGGTGTCATCTGCATAACAGTGAAAGTTTATTGAGTGTTTCCTAATAATATTACCTAGAGGAAGCATATATAAGGAGAATAGAATTGGTCCAAGCACTGAGCCTTGTGGAACGCCATGGTTAACTTTAGCGTACTTGGAGGATTTGTCATTAACATTAACAAATTGAGATCGATCAGAGAAATAGGACTTAAACCAGCTCAGTGCGATTCCTGTAATACCAACTAAGTGTTCCAGTCTCTGTAACAGGATGGTATGGTCAATAGTGTCAAAGGCAGCACTAAGATCTAGTAAGACAAGTATGGAGACAAGTCCTTTGTCTGAAGCAATTAGAAGGTCGTTAGTAATTTTCACCAGTGCCGTCTCTGTGCTATGATGCTTTCTAAATCCTGACTGAAAGTCCTCAAATACACTATTGCTATGTAGGAAATCACATAACTGATTAGCAACTACCTTCTCAAGGATTTTGGAGAGGAAGGGAAGATTAGATATTGGTCTATAGTTAGCCAAGACCTCAGGATCGAGGGTGGGTTTTTTCAGAATAGGTTTAATCACAGCTACTTTAAATGACTGTGGTACATAACCTGTTAATAAGGACATATTAATCATATCTAATAATGAAATGTTAACCAGTGGTAGCGCTTCTTTAAGTAACCTCGTTGGGATGGGGTCTAAGAGACAGGTAGATGGCTTAGCTGAGGAGACTCTTAGCATTAATTGTTGAAGGTTTATAGGGTAAAAGCAGTCTAAGTATATGTCAGGTCTTGTTGTTCCTTCTAGCGGTCCTGCATTTGAAAGTGAACTGTTAGAAGTTGAGGGCAAGAGGTGATTAATTTTATCTCTAATTGTTATAATTTTATCATCAAAGAAGCTCATGAAGTCGTCACTACTCAGAGCTATAGGAATAGATGGCTCAGTAGAGCTGTGACTGTCTGTCAGCCTGGCTACAGTGCTGAAAAGAAACCTTGGGTTGTTCTTATTTTCTTCTATTATTGATGAGTAATAGTCTGATCTGGCATTTCTGAGGGCCTGTTCATTACTGTTAAGAGAAACATCTGATCAAGTGAATCATTTCCCAGTGGATCCTGTATTATGACCTTCAGATGGCCTCAGGCATAGGTCTATGCTCATTGCTCATACTTCTAGACCTCAGTTCTGTATTCGATACAGTCGACCACCATATTATGACTAAGAGATTACATGAATGGGTGGGCATATCAGGAGTGGCCCTAGACTGGTTTACATCCTAACTCTCAGATAGAAGTTTTGATGTCTCTATTGGGGATTCCCACTCTGCATCATCACCCCTGTCTTGTGATGTTCCACAGGGTTCAGTGTTGGACCCAATATTGTTTACTTTATACATGTTGCAGACAGCGCTATCCCTCTGATTAAGCAGAAAATTGGGCCTTTGTCATCTGCAGTCCGGCCTAGTCTAAGGAACCTTGAGGTGAAATTTGACAAATCCCTATGTTTTGAAACTCACATCAAATCATTGACCAAATCCTGTTTTTTCCACTTACGCAACATTAGCAAATTAAGGGCTGTGGTCTCTCAGTCAGAACTGGAGATGCTCATCCATGCCTTAATTTCCTCCCGTATTGACTATTGCAATTCACACTTCTCCTCACTCAACAAATCTGTCCTTCACTACTACTTACTAGATTAAACAGGTGCACCCATATCACCCCTCTACTCTGCTCCGTTCACTGGCTTCCTGTAACCTACGGGATCAAATTCAAAATTCTCACCATAACCTAGGCCCCTGCTTATCTTGCCAACATAATTCACCTACACACCCCCTCCCGGTCTCTCAGGTCTATCAACCAAAATCTGCTATGCACGCCACGCACTCGTCTGAAGAAATGTGGGGATGGAGCCTTTGCCGCTATGGTACCCAGACTCTGGAATGCTCTGCCAAATAGCATTAAGGTTGCTGAGAATGTGGACTGTTTTAAGGGACAAGTGAAGACTCACTTGTTCAGGCTAGCTTTTGGGTAACCTATGTTTTTTATTTATTGATAATTGTATATGTTGTATTTGTACTTTATTCTATTCTTGGACAATTTTTCTACTATGTTTTATCATATATGCTAGTGCTGTCAAACGATTAAAATATTTAATCGTGATTAACCGCATTAATGTCATAGTTAACTCACAATTAATCGCAATTAATCACACATTTTTATCTATTCTAAATGTCCCTTGATTTCTTTTTGTCCCATTATATTTTCTCATTTTAATGCTCTTATTAACATGGAAAAGTTGATCGACTTGCTTTGTGCAAATGTTTTTTTTAGGGCATATACGTAATGTTCAATTTCACACTAACATTCACACTTGGAGCTAATAATCTGTCACACAATGTAACACTGTTTACCTCGCAGATAGTACTGCCTCATGCCTGAGGCGAGCGTGGCTCGTCATAGCGACAATGGTTTCCCCCGACTATGGTTTCCCCTGACTCATTTCCTAGTTGTCCTTCTCCATAAACAACGTAAAATCAAGGAGAGGGTTAACTTTTCCTGCTCCAGGTTTCCCACCGTGGTCAAAAAGAACAGGGAAGACACTTTGTTTCTCTCACTATGACTCTAGAGTTGCTACTCGCTCTGAAGCTAATCGCCGTGACGAGCCTACAGTACTAACCAAACAAAACAACGGCCACGTCAAGACCCGCCCTTCAATCACTACTATTGGCCAGGCGTCCAAGGTAACGTAACCCCATTTGTTCAGGTCCTATCCCCTGACCAATCCCCTATCCTAACCTTAACCACTCAAGGTGAAATGCCTAACCCCAACCAATCGAGCTGCTTCGTAGGGCGGGACATGGCATGGGACTGTAACGATACACCAAACCCACGGTCCGGTTCGTATCACGATTTTTGACCCACAATTCGATACAAACCTTGATTTGTATGGGGGGGTGGGTTGGAGGAGATTTATACTCAGTAAACATAATACAACTTTTTTTCTGCCACATGGCATCGTTTTGTCATTGATTACATGGCACTTTGCAACACAGTAATACAACAGAGACCTTATTTATTGATATTGATTTATTTCAATATCGATTGATCCAACACCAAACATTCTTTTGTACCTTAAAATAATGTTTCCAAAATTGTTTGAGTGGTTTATCAACTCGTAACAGGGTGAACGGCACTTCTGCATTCTCTTTTTAGGGAGGGAGATCAACTACGGTCTGTTATACCACTACTGTATATTCAACTTTACTTACAATGTACTGATCAGTATGAAATGTATTTAAAAATTAAAAAACGTTACAACTTCATAAGGTATTGTATTCATAACCAGAGGTTTATGGGCTGATTATGCTGACTTTGGTCTGGACTTTGAGAAGCCCTGCCTTATGTCAAATGTAAGTCCTTTAATTGTGTGCAAGGTTGAAATTGCAGGTTAGTAAATGCTTTATTTTTTGGTTCATTTCCTGTATTTGGGTCGGATCTTGTTCTCACCTGAAGTGAACTGAACTCTAGTTCACTTGAAACCCTGAAATGGGACACTGGTTATGTTCACTTACTCTTTTGCCTTGTCAATAAGTGGAAAACATTTTTTGTAATTATTATCCTTTTTTTTATTTCTATTTTAAAACGTCAGTATGGTAGCCAAGCGTTTGCTCTATGAATGTAAAAGTCCTCATGTTGATGATCATGTTGATGGCAGCGTGGTATGGACGGGACATTGAGTGAGACAGAGTGGTGATATGCATACACTGTGGAGGGAATCATTTTATATTGGGGTGGTGGTAGCCTAGAGGTTAGGGACTGGGAGGTTGCCGATTCAATCACCAGACCAACGGCATCAAATCTGGGTGGGGAAAGTGAAAGAGCAGCGCTTGTCCCTCCCTCATTACCACCACTGAGGTGGCCTTTTACCCCAACCACTCCAGTGGAGCTGCTCAGTGGCCAGCAGATCAGACTGTAGTTGTACTGGGCAGCTTCCAGGTATGAATGCGTAACTGTGTGAATGTGACTTACCTAAATAAAGGTAAAATATACAACCCCAAATCAGAAAAAGTTGGGACAGTATGAAAAACACAAATAAAAAAAGAAAGTAGTGATTTCTGAATGTACTTTGACTTGTATTTCATTGCAGACAATGTGAACACAAAATATTTCATGTTTTGTCTGGTCAACTTAATTTAATTTGTAAATATACATCCTTTCCTGTCATTCAGACCTGCAACACATTCCAAAAAAGGTTGGGACATGAGCAATTTAGGGCTAGTAATCAGGTAAATTGGTTAAATAATGATGTGATTTGAAACAGGTGATGTCAACAGGTGATTGTAATTATGATTTGGTACAAAAGCAGCATCCAAGAAAGGTCTAGTCCTTTAGGAGCAAAGATGGGCCGAGGATCGCCAGTTTCACAATACGTGAGAAAATTATTGAAATGTTTAAAAACAATGTTCCTCAAAGAAAGATAGGAAGACATTTGTTTATTTCACCTTCAACAGTGCATAACATAATTAAAAGATTCAAGGAATGAGGAGGAATTTCAGTGCGTAAAGGACAAGGGCGCAAGCCTAAGCTGAACAACCGTGATCTCCGATCCCTCAGGCGGCACTGCATCAAGAATCGTCATTCATCTATAAGCAATATCACCACATGGGCTCAGGACTACTTTGGCAAACCTTTATCAAGTACCACAATACGTAGTTACATTCACAAATGCCAGTTAAAACTGTACTGTGCCAAAAGGAAGCCCTATGTCAACAGTGTCCAGAAGCGCCGTCGACTTCTCTGGGCTCGGAGGCATCTGGGATGGACCATCACACAGTGGAAACGTGCACTGTGGTCAGATGAATCAGTATTTCAGATATTTTTTGGGAGAAATGGACGCCGTGTGCTCCGGACCAAAGAAGAAAAGGATCATCCAGACTGTTTCAAGCAACAAGTCCAAAAGCCAGGGTCTGTCATGGTATGGGGTTGTGTCAGTGCCCTTGGCAAAGGTAACTTGCACTTCTGTGATGGCACCATTAATGCTGAAAAGTACATAGAGATTTTGGAGCACAATATCCTGCCTTCAAGAAGACATCTTTTCCAGGGACGTCCATGCATATTTCAACAAGATAATGTAAAACCACATTCTGCACACATTACAAAGTCCTGGCTGCGGAGGAAGAGGATACGGGTACTTGACTGGCCTGCCTGCAGTCCCGACCTGTCTCCAATAGAGAATGTGTGGTGCATTTTGAAGCGCAAAATGCGACAACGAAGACCCCGTACTGTTGCCCAATGTTCTTGAAATGTGTTGCAAGAACCAAAATAGGAATTTTGTTTTTTTGAAAAAAACAACAATACAAATCATGAGGAACACATTAAACTATGTGCTGTTGTATTGTCTGCAATGAAATACAAGTCAAAGTACATTTAGAAATCACTACTTTCTTTTTTTATTTGTGTTTTCCATACTGTCCCAACTTTTTCTGATTTGGGGTTGTATATCACAATATGTCACACTTGAACAGATTTTACAAGTAAAAAGAAACGGTAATTACCAGATAACAGAAACACTGCTATAAGGGTTTCTGGACAATATTTGTCATTGTTTGCCGTCAATTGATTTCCAATAATAAATATACAGACATTTACACAACGCAAGCATATTTGTCCACTCCCATGTTAATAAGAGTAATTCAGTACTTCACAAATATCCATTTAAAGGAGAACTCCGGCCAATTCTTATTTTAATCTTGCTAAATATAACTAGCGGAAGACCTGTCTATAGCAAGCTGCTGCAGCTAATGCCCACCGCTCCCACTTAGCTAAACGGCAGTTCAATTCAATTCAATTTTATTTATAGTATCAAATCATAACAGGAGTTACCACAAGTAACTCTGCATTCTGGGAGCGCAGTGCTCTAGTGGGACAGAAAGGTACTATGAGCTCTTCAAGATATGATGGTGCTTGACCATTTAGAGCTTTGTAGGTCAGAAGGAGGATTTTAAATTCAATCCTGAATTTTACAGGGAGCCAATGCAGAGAAGATACAAAGATGAAAATATGCTGTTCTTGAGGTTTGTTTTAAGTGGACATTGAAGAATATATCCTGATCAAAAATAACTCCTAGATTTCTGACAGTAGTGCTGGAGGCCAGAGCAATACCATCCAAGGTAGCTATATCTTTAGATAGTAAGTTTCGAAGTTGTTTAGATCCCAGCACAATCACCTCAGTTTTGCTTGAGTTTAGCATCAGAACATTGTGGGTCATCCATGATGAGGGGCATGGGGGCATAAATGAAATAGTGCCTTTGTGTATCTTAACAGACACAAAATCGCACACAAAATGGATATATATCATATATATCCATATATATGCTACAAATACACACGGGACTGGTGCATGATGATTATTACTGAAGCCTGACTGAACACTCTCTCGTCCCAGACGACAGCTAGCTAGCTAGCAGCTAACAGGGTAGGTGAATGTTGAAAATGCATCTTGGTGTCATGTAAGGGCCCTGTTCACGTTACACAGACATTTTAATTGCATTTTGTGTCTCTTAAGATACACAAAGGCACTATTTCATTTATGCCCCCTTAACTGCCGTTTAGCTAAGTGGGAGCGGTGGGCATTAGCTGCAGCAGCTCTGTCTATGTAGCTGCTATTGTGCTAATTGTTTTTGCTTTAGACAGGTCTCACATAGTTATATTTAGCAAGATTAACGTAAAAATTGGCCGGAGTTCTCCTTTAAGGTACATTTTGAATAGATAAAAATGTGTGATTAACTGGTGAATAATCTGGATTAATTATTAGTATTTTATTATAATTTATTATTAGTTTGTTATTCCACTGACAGACCTAGGATACATATAAATGAAATGCTGTGGAAGTGAAGTGTATCATCCTGTCTGAGTGCCCATGGCACTGTGGTAAACAAAGCATGAATCATAAGTGATCTCTTTTGATTTCTAAAGATTTAACAAAAGCTATTGTACCTTGGTATTGCAGTGAAGGGAGGAAACATTCTACATGGCATTTCAAAAGAACAGTTAATTAGACTGCTGAATGGAGAGTGCTTTTCTTGATTATTGTTATTATTGTTTTCCTTTTTTTTCAGATGGTAAAACGTGGTGGAGGCAAGAGGCGTCGACTCCCCAGCATCACCTGAAGAACTGGAAGGTGAGCATGTTCCCAGAAGTTCAGTCTGAGTCTCACAGCAAAGCAGTCTGTTGCTCTGTCAGCTGGTCCGAGATGCCCTGGTCAGTAAAAAGACTGATGCCAATACCAGTAAACACTATGGCACGTGTGTCAACCCCCCCCACAATATTGTATACGTCTCCTTTACAACACCACGGACAACGAGAGTAGAAGGCAGATACTAGCTTAATAAACACGTGATTATTCTGTAAAGTACTTGTAGAGACAATATAATCTGCGAGTCGGGCAGGCAACACGCTCCGCTTCTGAGATGCTTCCGGTGTGGTATGGCATGTGGCGGATAATCGGAGTAAGGAACTTTTTTTGAGACTTTTTTTAGGGCTTTATGTCGACCAAACTGTAAGTGAGAAGACTTTATAAGACACGCACAGTCAAAGATATTTTACTTTTTAGATTAAATAAAATCATGTCAATAAACTCTACATGTCTGGTCCTTGATGCAACTCTCATTTTCCAGTGTGGCCCTTAGTGAAGTTGAGTTTGACATCCATGCACTAGGGGTTTCAGTCGCTGTAAGACGATCCAACAAGTTTTTCATGTGTCTGCCCTTGTATGTTTTTAATTATATGTATTTTTACGTGGACAGCCTCTCCCCTGGGACAAATAAATCTTAAAGCTGTTCGCTTGAAGCATACTGAAGTTTTAATCCCTGTTCTCATGAATGAAAGACCTATCTACTGTAATGCATGACAATCAGAAAGAAAAGAAGGCCAGTAGGATTTGCTGGCAGACTCTCGGCATATATGTTTCACCATCAGCCAGTTTCCACTACATTGCCCATTTGATCTGGGCCTTAGTAACTTCCTGCTAGACACTTGCAGAGAAACTCATTTCATAAGTGATGTTAAAATATTAACCTTACCTGCACAATGGGAAGGTGTCACGTGTCAATTAAGTAATTAAAGAGGTACAGGTGTTAGCTGCAGGTATCCCACAAGGCCGTGGGGACAGGGCCTCTACAGGCTAATGGCCAGACACAGGGATCACAGACACCATTTCCATGTCAAAGAGCTGATGGAACAGGATGGATCAGCTTTCAGTTTCCACAATGTGTGTAACACTGTATATCACTCAATTAAATGCAAATACTAAAAATAAAGTCCTAGCTGCATGGTTCTAGGCAGTGGTGGAAGAAGTACTCAGATCTTTTACTTCAGTAAATGTACTAATACCACACTGTTAAAAATACTAAGCAAAAGTCCTGCATTTAAAATGTCACTTAAGTAGAAGTATGTAAGTATAATCAGGAAAAAGGACTTAAAGTATTAATAGTAAAAGTACTTGATGCAGAAAAACTCTCACATTTTAGAAACTGGAAACAAAAAAGGGTTATACGCGTCAAGTATTCGTTAAAGGCGTTAAAAAAGAGTTAAAAACAAATTCTGTGTTTAATAATCATTTCAGCTGGACTTGTTATATTGTTGGCTAGTTTCAAACACCAACATCGTATTTTATAAACTACATGTGATTTGTATGCAGAAATCTTAACATGTAAAGTAACTAGTAACTAAAGCTGTCAAATTTCTCTCTGAAATGTAGCGGATTAGAAGTAGAAAGTTAGTCTGGCTATCACCAGACCAAGCTCAATCTTTTAAGATTGAACATTAGTCTGGGGAGTCTGCTCTGTATTTTCTCTGCACAAGAGATCAACGGGCATAGTTCAAATGACTCTGTACGCAATTGGATAGTCCTTCAACCAATCAGACCAACGATCCGGGTGACGTAGCAGCGACAGCGGCATCAACGGGTTGCTGTGCTTCGGGGGCTGCCATGGTGAATGTAAACAAGCAGCTGCTTGGTCGATTCTCTATCGTCATCGTGTTAAACCCGCCAATAGCGCGGGTTTAACAGGCAGTATCGGAAAAGCCTCCGATACTGCCTAAAATGCTAGTATCGGTATCGGCAAGTACTGGAGTTTATGCATCGATCTGATATCATGTAATTTAGCCCTGAAGAAAATGTACTTTAATACGGAACCCCTAAGGGGACATGAGCAAAACAAAAATCTAAAGTTTAGTTTCATGTGCTCATGCAAAACTTTTGCGTGCGCACATGAACGTTTTGTGTGAGCACATGAAACTTTTTCGTGTGAGCATGCAAAATGTTTTGATGTATGATGTAGCCTGGGCCATACTGGAGACAGTGACGGCTAGAGAAATGACTACAGTACAGGAGTTAGTCGCGCTAGATATTTTAATATAGGTCTTCATTATAAGGACATTGCTGCTTTGCTTGCAAGTTGCCATTACATTGTTTCGATACGACATTTAAAACAGATTTTAAAGTTTTGTAATCTGTTTTGGCGCAAGGGATACAGCGATTTGGATCGGGCAATTACTTTCATTTATGAACAGTTACAAACATCTGGCCAACTCCACGGATATAGGTGGATGTACACAAAATGCAAGGAGAATGGATTAAACATAAGGAAAGAGGATGTTCTTTGCTGCAGTGCTGCTGACTGTGGCACTGGCACTGTTCATAACAACGTGAAATGGGTTTCAAAGCACGCGTTGTCGGCTCACATGAAAACAAATCCAAAGTTTAGTTTCATGTGCTCACATGAAACTTTCATGTGCGCGCATGAAAAGGTTTTGTGAAAGACTTTAACTTGTTACAGAGGATTTCTAGACTGTGGTAATTCTACCTTTTCTTCCACCACTGTTTTTTTTTTTTTTTTGCCAAAGGACAGCCAAAAGAGTTCAACAATGACAGCACACTTTTTGAACGGCTCTGGTTCCAGAAGTGATTGTGGTTGCAATCTCTCTTATGATGCTTTTATGATAAAGTGCAGAGAATCTTCCAGCTTCCCTTACCAACCCGCCAGCCGGTGGGCAAAGTAACTACTTATGTGTTCCTTGATATTATCAGGTGATGCTGTGGGTGGTGGCATCTTTGCTGACACTAGTGGAAGATGTGTTTTCTGAGGAGGACAGTAAAGAGGCTCAGTCAGACTTCCATCGTGTCTTCAGGCAGTCCTTGTCTCCTGCTGAGGATCTGACACAGGACAGCACGGTCCACGCACCCTGGCTTGAAGCCCTTGGCAAGTATTTCATTTTCTTATTTCATCAGCAATGTGTCAGCGTATCTGCAATCTATTTGATGTTGTTTTACTTTATTTTATGGTTAAACTTAATCTACTGTAATCCACCACAGTTCGATTCAATTTTATTAATAGTGTCAGGAGGATTTATTTCCAAGTAAGTAGCACTTACGAGGAATTTGCCTCGGTAGTTGGTGCAAACAGTAATATGAAACAAATAAACAATAAATACAGAAACAACACATGCATAACTATTTTAACATTAAGAAAAAATAAGCTATATGGATTAGTGAATGATTTGCAAATGTCAAGCAATGTGCAAAAGTTCAGGATATATAGAATGTAGAAGACAGGTGCAAAGGCCAGGATGTAGGATTGAGAGTCAATGTCAGTGGGGGTGCAGGGCCTTGTTGATGAGGCTGACAATGAATGTACATTTACAAATATGATGTTCCAAGGTGTTTTTATTTGCTTTTTAAACAGTGATTTTTGTGTTAATTTATAATGAGAATGTGACACAGATACAGTGCATGCAAAAGTGTTAACTACTACTGCCAAATCAGTAATTTCATTAGCCGATAATCTCTGAGCTAGCTACTGAACAACAACGTCAACTGACGTTTTATGACATCATTAACACTATGATGGAACTAAACCTGACACTTTATAAGTCACAGTGATAATGACCAATTTAACACAGTGTTCTAACATTCCGCAATTTTAGTTGCTTACGTCTCAATTTGGGTTCCCCCGCTCGCTCCAAAAAAGGAAAAAATCTACATGTATATCACTTTTAGCTTAGACCACAGCCTTACCTCCTAAAGAACTAATGAGCAACAACATTTTACGGACAACACAAATGAAATAAAACGAACTATTAGGCCTACTTGAATGACAAAACAAATTTGTTTGAATATTACGCTATATTTAATTTAAACTTTGTTACAAGTTACCATATTCAGTTTGCTAACCTTTTGCTTTCTTCCCAGCGTGTTCACGCAGCACACTTTCATGCTTTTGGGAGATGTGCCTTTTTAGATTCCAAAAGGAATCTTTACTTACTGAAACAATGTCTCCACATCCATTTTCTTGTACCACATTATCACTGTTAGTTAGTTTTTTAGTTAGTTTTTTAATAGTACACCTGCATGATTTCTCGTTTTCTTTTTTGAAGTACTTTTTGAACTCCATTATTGAGCCGAGTTTTGAATGAAAATATGTGAAATGAAAATAGTCTGTTGATAACAGTGCAAGACAGATGGATTCTGGGTCAGTTGACTGAGCATGCTTCAGACTCGTGGTGTGAGCGGAGCGAAATTGGAGCGACGCTCCGTCCTTTTAAAAATGCCGCTCTGCGCTCTGTCTCTGACCCGCTCACGCTCCCCGCTCGCTCCCGCTCCACTCCGCTCACATGCTCTGACCTGTAATTGTTTGTCCTCTGTCATTAACAGACAAGTTCACAAACTCTCACTTGAAGCACCGAAATTGATTATAAAAAGAAAAAATGTTTTAATATTATAATTTTTAGGGGGCTGAGATGCATCGCTCTATACACTTCTTTGCGTTTTGGGAAATTAGTGTTTGCCCCAGAGAGAGAAAACTGGCCTTCTGTTGCCTGTCTGGCGGCATATGTTTATATGACTCTAGGGGTGCCTGTTGCGGGAAATGTTCAAATCACAACCATTGAGTGAGACGTTGCTAAGATGTGAGCCTTGCCTATCACTGCTTCAAAATGTGATTATATGTATTTATTTATACTAGGGCTGTCAATCGATTAAAAAATGTAATCGAATTAATTACAGATTCTGTGATTAATTAATCTAAATTAATCTCATACATAATTTTTGCTGTGAAAGTATTTAAACATTAAAGTAAAAAAAAAAGTATTATTATTTTCACTGTTCAAATAATGTTCAAATAATGACCATATATATATATATATATATATATATATATATATATATATATATATATATATATATATATATCAAATATGACCTAATATGCTGAATAAATTCAAAAGGGTATTTTACAATAACTACGAATGCACCGCGAGGCTGTAGATTACCAGTTTGCACTATCTCCGTCTGTGTTTTTCCGACAAAGGCAGAAACACAGTCAAACTTTACACTGTTTAGCGTCAGCTGTCAGCATTTTAACCGTGTTTAATCCAGCTACTAGCTAGCGGAAGGCTAACGTTACCTGCTATTGAGTGTAGTGTTAACCATAGACAGTTAAAGAAACTAGCGTCACGTGCAGCAACAATGTTTCTGTTGCGCATTCTCTCGTCTTCCTCCTTCATTTTACAGTCAGAACGGCTCTGGGTGAAAGGTCAATATGAAATGGATTAATTTGCGTTAATTATTTTATGCACAATTTTTTCTCAGATTAATTAATCGAAATGAACGCGTTATTTTGACAGCCCTACTTTATACATATACATATACTACCGGTCAAAAGTTTGGGTTGTTTTTTTTATCAGGGCAGCAGTTGTCAGATTACATTATGTGCTTACATAATTGCAAAAGGGTTCTTGACTGTTGTAGAAAGAAGTGGCTGATCTTTAATGCAATATCTATATTGCCCATTATCAGCAACCATTCATCCAATGTTCCAAAGGCACATTCTGTTTACTAATCTGATATCATTTTAAAAGGCTAACTGAGAAAACATTGGAAAACCCTTTTGCAATTATGTAAGCACATAATGTAATCTGAAAACTGCTGCCCTGGTTAAAAAAAACAATGCAACTGATCTCAGCTGGTATTCTGTCTATAATGGAGTAGAATGGAAATGTCTAAGTGTCCCCAAACTGTTGACTGGTAGTGTATATACAGTATATATATATATATATATATATATATATATATATATATATATATATATGGGGGTTGGGGAGTTAGTGCGCGGAAGGGAGAGGGAGGTGACGGGATGAGGAGGAGGGAGGGGCGAGCTAGCCTCCGTTTTGTTTGAAAATACTTCGAACGTCAACAAAAAGTGACATCACCCAACATCGCTTAGAGCACCTTTAACGTGAATTCCTTTTTGACATAAACACATTCTGTGATTTGGGCCTCGGGCTGCTCCGTAGTTTGGGAAATCAGGAAGTGATACAGCAGTAATGTTGAGCATGGCTAGCAGAAACAAAGCTCCTTGAGCAGAAATGGATAAAGAAAAGGGTTTTTTGAATGGAAATTTGAGTTTCAAAGCCCTTCCAGATGGTTCGCTCCACCTGACTATATATTTGCATGTACTGTTCATGTGAACGGAGTTACCACCAGAGTACATCCAGTCTTAAATACCACTTGAGAAACAAAAACTTGAAAAATATCCCTTATAAAGTACATTTAGAACAGACAAAAAAATGTGTGATCTATTTGCGATTAATCGCAAGTTTACTATTGAAATCATACAATTAACTTTTTTAATCAATTGACAGCCCTAATATATATATATATATTAGGGCATATATATATACAGTATATGTATATACTGTATATACATATATAAATACTGTATGTGTAATTGTATGTATTTGTATATACAGTATATATGTTTATGTGTATATACTGTATATATTTAAATCTAAATATCTATCTAAATACACTATATAATGTGGTATTGATAAACCACCTCTTACAAAGAACAGTAAGACAAATGTAATATTATTTATTATGCTGGGAAACTATATGTCCAGACATTTTAAGACATGTCCAGTGGGAACACATAAACTATTGTCTTCTCCTTGTGCGTGGGGGCCGTGTTACATTGGCTGCCTGCAGGCATACACTGCTCGGCTTTTACAACCTTGGGAAGGGCTCTCTTCATTTCCATCCTTCATTGTAACATTTGTAATTTTTTTTTGTGCAGATAAGAGGCTGAAAACAAAGCTTCATAAATCTGAGATGGAGGCCATAAAATAGCAGCGTGTCACTCCTGGATGACTTATGTAGCCCCTGGAAATTTGCCTGGTAGTTTTCAACACTGCGTATGGCCTTGGTCAACTGAGCAAGGG
Organism: Gymnocephalus cernua; assembly: GCA_023631565.1. Taxonomy (NCBI): domain Eukaryota; kingdom Metazoa; phylum Chordata; class Actinopteri; order Perciformes; family Percidae; genus Gymnocephalus; species Gymnocephalus cernua. Next base: position 9,289,561 of record CM042432.1, read on the forward strand.
CCCCCGTGTACAATGGGCTAAAAATAATTAATCCAAGCTGCAGGTCTCTGTCATTCATCATAGTCCTGCTCTTCACAGCTAGCAGAGAAATAAGATGAATGAACCTGAATTTTTATTTTACCAGTCAGTTTGGTAAATAGCTAAACTAGAAATGTTTTATGATAAATAATACCGATCTAATAATGTGTATAGTAAATAAAAAAAACCTGAAATAAAAGTTTTAAAGTAAGCCAACCCCTGACACTCCAACTTTGACTGAATTGTAACTGGATACGATTTTATTTATATATTTTAAAAGATTCTTTTGGGCATATTAGGGCTTTAACTCATTAATAAGCTTATAGTAGATAGTAGTCTCCCATTGCCAGCTCTATCTCGACAGAGCTGTGGAGTAAGGTCTGGCTACACCACACATACATTCTCGGAGAGGAGGGAAAAAATGCTATGGGATGTTTGGATTTCTTTAAACCAATCCCAATCGTCTTGGGCGGCGCTAAGCTCCAGACGCAGTGACGGTGGCTCTGCAAAATAGTCTCGGGAAGAAACTTGTTTTTTCAGAACATTTGCACGCCACAAAAGAAAACGCCACATACAATATTAACTAAAAGTTAACTGTTCACACAATACAGTAACGTGAGCTATTTAAATTAGCTGGATACACGGTTAAACCTCATTAGCTCTTACCATTGTATCTCTGTGTCTACTTTGTCCACAGCAATCCCACCAATCACTCCCAAAACGTTCCAGTTAGAGAGGAAATGCCGTAAACATATTCTTTGTAAATCTTTAAAATCCTTCACCGAAAAAACCAAGCAGGCCTGCCTTGTTGCACGATTCAAAGTTTTCTTCAAAACTTATTTTCAGTGTGTAGCTTACTAGCTCGAAGGTGGTTGTTATTATTTCCCGATGAGAAGGGAGTTTGTCCTAACAAAATGTACTTCTGTTGATCCATACTAAAAAAGATAATAATACATTACCTGCCTAATAAATGGTTTGAATGGCAAAAGTAAGTACAAACTAGCAATGGAACATAATTAATAATAATGCCTACTATAAGTCTATATGTAGAAAAAGAAATCAAAAAAGAAAGTTCACCCCTGGATGAGACAGTCAAAGTATATTTGATATACTGTATATTTGCGTACAGTAAGATTTGTAAGTCATGTTGAAGAAATGTTTTTTACTGGAGTATCTGATGGTCCATGCCTTCTTCCCCAAGCCCATATGAACAAAAATATTAGAGGCACGCAAAAAAGGGCTACTGTAAAGTTGCAGCAGTTACTGCACGTCAATCACTCGTGATATTCTGTTTCCTTTTTGTGGTGCTGTCGGGCATACCTCAGTTGTGTTTCTCGTCCTACAGCTATGTTTATGAAAGTGATGGAAAACCTCAGACTGACAAGCATCACACTCTTGTGACTCATTCAAAACAAGAATAATGTTTAGTACAGTTAGACATGATTGCCTGAACATTGCCCAATTCAGTTGTAACATGGAATAGTTGTATAATTACATGAAATAATGCAAACCCATGTGGCATGTTTTAACATGGCTGAATTTTTGCCTGAGAAGTCCTCTGCTCTTCGCCTGGGGAATATTTCTATGCATTTTTCTGTTCTTTTTTTCTCCTTGTGATTACAAGTTTTCTTTTCGTAAACATGGAGGCATGAACTGACAAGCGCCCTTGCTTTTGTTAATCAGCATTCTACAGTGATAATAACCTTTCCCTAAGGACAATACTGCATGGAGGCATTTAGGGAAAGTCATGCCCAGTCCAGGAAGTGGAAATCAGTCAAACCCCTGCAGGCCTGCCCATCTGAGTGGGTACTGTGGAAGAAAAAGTTCTGCAGGGCCAATTCTGTGGCTGGTTCAGATTCATTTTATTCACTGCGCAGTGGAGACAGAAGCTCACAAGAAGCTTTAGGATTCTCCAGAATGAGTTTTCTGGTCAGGGTTTTATACAAAGTTACAGGACACAACAAAATAACAAAAGCTGAGAAGACATTCTTTTTGATAATCTAGCTACACGTTTTTCTTGCGGTAGCCTTTCTGCAATAAGCCGTGCTAAAAGTTACTATAATCCGTTCAAGGAGTTGATAAACAGACAGACAGTCTACTTCCACTTTATAAACAGCATTGCATCCCTGCTAGAGCGGTCAGCTAGGTTGAAGGCAGCAGGCTGTGAGGTCTAGGGGTGTGGCGATGACATCATTGATACGCACATATGCGGTTTCGCTGTACATACGAAGCCAAAAGTGAGCCGTTTTTTTTTTTTAATTCACCCTGGGACCCCAGGGGGCATCCTTACCAGATGTCCAAACCACCTCAACTGGCTCCTTTCGACGTGAAGGAGCAGCGGCTCTACTCCGAGCTCCTCACGGATGACTGAGCTTCTCACCCTATCTCTAAGGGAGATGCCAGCCACCCTCCTGAGGAAACCCATTTTGGCCGCTTGTACCCTGGATCTCGTTCTTTCAGTCATGACCCAACCTTCATGACCATAGGTGAGGGTAGGAACGAAAACTGACTGGTAGATCGAGAGCTTTGCCTTCTGGCTCAGCTCTCTTTTCGTCACAACGGTGCGATAAACTGAATGTAATACCGCCCCCGCTGCGCCGATTCTCTGACCAATCTCCCGCTCCATTGTCCCCTCACTCGCGAACAAGACCCCAAGGTACTTAAACTCCTTCACTTGGGGTAAGGACTCATTCCCTACCTGGAGAAGGCACTCCATCGGTTTCCTGCTGAGAACCATGGCCTCAGATTTAGAGGTGCTGATCCTCATCCCAGCCGCTTCACACTTGGCTGCAAACCGATCCAGTGAGTGCTGAAGGTCACAGGCCGATGATGCCATCAGGACCACATCATCTTCAAAGAGCAGCGATGAGATCCCCAGCCCACCGAACTGCAACCCCTCCCCACCATGACTACGCCTCGATATCCTGTCCATAAATACTACGAACGAACCACTCTGGTTTAGATCAGGGAGGCCGTTCCTCCCAATCACGCCTCTCCATGTGTCTCCATCATTGCCCACATGTGCGTTGAAGTCCCCCAGCAGAACTATGGAGTCCCCCTCCGGAGCCCCATACAGGACTCCATTCAAGGTCTCCAAGAAGGGCGAATACTCTGAACTCTTGTTTGGTGCATATGCACAAACAACAGTCAGAGTTTTCCCCCCAACAACCCGCAGGCGTAGGGAGGCGACCCTCTCGTCCACCGGGGTAAACTCCAACGTTGCGGCGCCGGGGACTTGTGAGTATCCCCACACCCGCCTGGCGCCTCACACCCTGGGCAAGAAGAAAAGAGTCCAACCCCTCTCCAGGAGTACAGTTCCAGAACCGAGACTGTGCGTAGAGGTAAGCCCCACCAGATCCAACTGGTAGCGCTCCACCTCATGCACAAGTTCCGGCTCCTTCCCCCACAGCAAGGTGACATTCCACGTCCCCAGAGCCAGCCTCTGCTGCCCGGGTCTGGTCCGTCAAGGCCCCTGACCTTCACCGGCACCCATGTGGCAGCGCACCCGACCCCAGCGGTCCCTCCCACAGGTGGTGGGCCCATGGGCCTCAATGGTACAAAAATAACTTCTGTAATAAAATAAAATAAAATCTGTTATAAATGGTAACAAAATAATAGCTCTCTTTTCAAATAAATAAATAATATGAAATAATGTTCTAAATATGACCTCTTCTGTGTCAGAAAATCCAGCTTCAAATAAATATCTCTTAATGCCTTTTCAATTTAATAAGATAAATAATAAAACAGTCTCACAAAGATACTAACTTAACAAACAAAAAGGATATATAGTACTATAATACTCTATAATACTTTTAATCTTTAGTTGTCTTCTTCATCCGGTTGTTCTTCTTCATCCTCCATGTCTGCCTATCCATATTTTGCTGTATGTGCCAGCTTTGCACACGGTGCACTCCGCCTCCCAATTGTCCCGACTGGGACGGTACGTGGGAAACTTTTTTTGCAGTTCAACTGTGAAGCTGCACTTACGCTTCGGCATTTTGTGTGCAATACAGACCAAAGTATGGTGGTGGACTGGTAGCTGGAGAGGTGCCAGTTCACCTCCTGGGCACTGCCAAGGTGCTTTTGAGCAAGGCACCAAACCCCCAACTGCTTGGGGCGCCTTTCCATGGGCAGCCCCCCCACTCTGACAGCTCTCCATTAGTGCATGTATAGGTACTGAGCATGTGTGTGTAATGTGTGTAAGAACAACAGAGTGAAAAACATTGTAATTTCCCCTTGCGGGATTAATAAAGTATAAATTATTATTATTATTAATATGTGTTGTTCAAAACTTTCTGCAGGTTCAAAACATACATATTCGGGGTGGGGGGGATTCCCTGGCCAGTTTTGCCAGGAGACCCTAACAAGTTTGTTGATCAGAGAAAATAATAGGTTATAAGTTAATCAGTGAACAAGAAAGAGGATATCATGATAAAATGAGACTAAAACTGTTAGGTTACAGTTACAGTACAGTTTTGTTTGAAATGTTCCTGGCAACCGAGAAAGCAACTCCAGCTCCTGTTGGAGTTCAGCCAGCAGCTCCACTTATTGGTAACAACCCCGCATAGTGACAGCACATTTTGAGAAGAATTTCACTCGCAGTTTCAACGCTCATGTCTGCTTTTAATTTAATCGCACATGCTCTCCTCTGCCAGCTCATAAAAGTCCATTCTAATCCAAAGCTTAAACTAAAATCTGAGAAGTCTTCAACCTTTAGTCTCCAAAGGCCAGAGCAGAAATCTGGGGCCGTATTCACAAAGTGAACTCCTCAATAGTGCTAAAGGTTCCTATCACTCACTCTGTCTGCAGTGATTGGTTGATGGGGGGGGCGGTCTGTGACAGCGAATGTGAAATACAGTATTCATCAACACATTGTGCACATTTCACAATGAAAAGGAACATTAGATTGGATTGAAAACTAAAAGTCAATTAAAATTAGATTCTAAATAAAATTAGATTAAATTTAACATTATATTAAATTCCAATGGAAATTGGGGGGGAGGGGGCTGGTTACTTTGTGGGTGAGGCGGGTTTCGTAAATGTAAATTAATTAAAAAAATTAATTAAATCACAAATTATGAATCAAATGAAAAGTTACATATTTCATTAAATCAATAAAACAAAAAACATTCAGCTTGAAACAAATGTGGATGTGAAGAGAGTATTTTTGGTTTGAGTGCATGTGTGGACGGAACGGTATTTATATTAGAACCAAGGAGGGAAAATACCTGTTTTCTAAAATACCCTTGAACATGAAGAGTCCTCTGGAACTCTAACTTTAACCAAATTAAAGCACTAAAATGCTTTGAGAATAACTCTTCCACCAAAAACGTAGGAGCCCCAGAGTTAAGCCTGAATTAGCCTCGCATTGCCAGATAAGATAAGGTCCGGCTAGTCCACACAGCATTCTGGGATGGGAGAATGGGAGCTCTGGTTTATTGGTATTTCTTTAAACCAATCACACGTCTTGGGGGGCGCTAAGCGTCGGACAGAGCCACGGTGCCGCTGCAAAATAGCCTCAGGAAGGAACTTGTTTTGGTGGAACGTGTATGTTCAAAAGTTGTTTTAGTCGTGCAACAGAAAACTCAGATTGGACAGATAGTCTAGCTAGCTGTCTGGATTTACCCTGCAGAGATCTGAGGAGCAGTTAACCATAGTCCTCATAAATCCGCAAGTTTAGAATGCAAACACAAAAAAAGCAGTAGGTGAGGGACATCCGGCAGAATTTCCGGCGGCTGGGGAGCAATCCCGGAAATGAATCTGCGACTGAATCAACTCTCATTTTTAGGAGTTTCATCTTACTTAGACAGTTAGAAACTACTTTTTTAATACAATCCATAATTCCAAAGGCTCCAGTCTCCTGGTTGTCGCTGACGTGCAGAAATAAAAACTACCTCCTCTTCGTCTCTCTCTGATCCAGCTTCTATCATGTAGTTGGACCAGCAGATTTTTTAGATGAGGGAGTACAGTTGACATGCCAAATATGTTTACATACACCAGGAATTTGTTGAGGCGAGGGGTCGAATCAGAGCTCTTTAACATATGGCTAAGTGAAGAAAAGTGATACAAGATGTCTTTGTAACCTTTTGATACCCTATGCTTGAGGGTTTCCATGAATACGTTATTATTATTACCGTGCAATAATAGGTTACTTTCAATTACAGCTGCATGTTACATAGTATTGTTCTACTTTCATTTAAGACTTAAAGGTCACATATTTTCAAAATTGAAATTTACTGGCTTTTATCATAACTTTTTCATAATGGTTGTCCTGATCTGTTTATCACATTGTTTTACCTTTTTTCGGAAAAGTTAAATTGTCTTTCTATGTTCTTATGATGGTGTTTTCTTTGTCTTTGTAACTCGATGGCTGCCCCTCAATGATGTCTCGAGTATAAATAAAGGTTGAATGAATGAATGAAAAAATGGGACATGAACATCCGGACTCCTGGGTGAAAGTCCTGTATTAGGCAACAACCTGCCTCCCTGAGGAAGATGGCGCTCTAATTGGCCTACTTCCTCACTTTACTTCCTGCTTAGCTCCCGTTATAATTACTACAGCCACTAGAGGGCGCTGCCACTATGAATATAGAGATGAGTCATAATTGCTGCTTAAACAAAGGACCTATGGGAGCGTTTTTTCTCAAAAACAGTCTCAAAAACTCGAAGTCATCAACAAATGTTGGAAAAACCAGGCTTTCTGCCTGCTCTCTCAAATCAAACTGCCTATCACGCCATCACTGCTAATAACCCATTGGTGTGCACTAAAGATTGATCCCTCACTGTTTAACAACCTGTTTCAAAAGGAATCAAGCATCACATTAATAAAGTCAAGTCAAGTCAACTTTTTTTATACAGCACATTTAAAACAACATAAGTTGACACAAAGTGCTTTACAACCAAGGCAGGTGGTTTGAAATCTGCCTCAATAGACAACATTGCATAGATAAAAAAGTACATAAAAAACAACAATACAAAATGTAATACAAAACAACGAAGACATCAAAGTCAAGTAGAGAAGAAGGAAATTATATAATTATATATATTATATATAGATTAAAAAGCAGAACAAGGTAATAAAAGATCATTTAAGCGGTAAAAAGCAGCTAAAAGCAAGTGAAAATAGGTGGGTCTTTAAATTAGATTATACATTTTCAATCATAGAACGTAATGATACTGCTTTTAGATTTACATGAAAACTTAATTTTGGGAACAAAAATCTGGTCACTGTCTGCCACAGTGTCTTTCTAACAACCACTACATTTTACCTTCCTTTTCTTTTGGGAACCAAATGACTGACTACCCAGGTGTCCTGTCTGTGTTTCCTTTTTTTCTCGTAGTAGAGTGGTCACTGATGCAGCAAGAGGACATCCAGCAGAGCAGATGGCGGCGCTCCCCTCGGGACCCAAACTCGCCCAGAACGTCCCGGAGGAACCGCAAGAAGACCAAGAGCAGCCGCGACTGCCACCTGGAGAGGAAGGAGATGCGGGTGCGGGACCTCGGTCTCGGCTACGACTCGGACGAAATAGTCCTCTTCAAGTACTGCGTTGGGACATGCCACAGCGCCCGGAAAAACTATGACCTGGCCCTCAAAGCTCTGATGGACAACGGGAGCATCTTGGACAAGAGGGTCAGCAGTCACCCCTGCTGTCGGCCTACCCGTTACGAGACCGTGTCCTTCATGGACACCCAGACTACCTGGCAGACCATAAGGTGGCTCTCTGCAGCCAACTGCAGCTGTGTGGGCTGACTGTAAAAAAAGAGTTTATCCGCATTACACAAACACAGAAAAGCTCTTGTGTGAAATAGCAGCATGCCGCGAGGCCTGGTCTCTATAGTGGGTGACTAAACCCCGGTTCATGTGGTGTGAGGCGTGGGCCGGGGATGGGATCCGCAGTGCGTTGGCCATGGCCTGCCCTACGCTGATAGCTCGGCTGTTGTTAATGGAGGTCAGATACCTTCGGATAGAACCATACGCCACCGGCAGGCTATCTGAATGTTTGCCACCAGCCTGGTGCAGTTGAAAGTTTGATTAAATGCCACCAGCAATAAGCAGGAAGGAGGAAACCTCATTCAGCCGGTTGAAGGCTTACGGCAGCCACGTTGGAGGTCTTCCAGTCTTTGGAAAAGAAACTCTGAGTAGTAGCTGATCACATTTCTAAGGCTACATTTAAATTACTACGTTTTGGTTTTTAAGCAGAGTTTGGAGCCAAAAGCGCTCTCCGTGCACAAACGTGTTTTTAGGTCCAGTAGAAGAACTAATCTTTCTTAAGACTAAAGCCCAGTTCAGACCAAAGATTCATGACGAGACAAGTTGAAACTTGCAACTACTTGCAACGCGTCGGTCTGCAGTGTTCTGAAACTTGCCAGTTCACACCAATGCCACGAGATGAGACGGTGTATCATCTACATAGCAACGACTATATAGTAGCTAAATATTTCATTTATATGAATAAATATGAATGTGGATAACGTTAGTGATAGTGAGGTGCTTGCTCCAGTTACATTTCTAGTGATGAATCGGCGAAAACACATTTTATTTCCCTGATTCACGGTTTTGTCCTAGGCGCTCCCTCTCTTCAGTCACTCTCTAGCTCGTACGTGCGTCACGGAGGCGCACGTTGAGCCTCCGTGAACAGTTTGTAACAGAAATAAAATGGATTATGGATCATTTTATTGTTTGGTCTGAAGTGGGCTCAACATGACCAAACCTCATATCTCATCAACATTCTGGTATACTGGGCATAAACAGGAGGCAGCATATATACTCCGCCCGTTGCTGGTAGTTTCCATGATAATGTTAGTAGCTTAGTCTCTGAGAATGAGACGTTGTAACCGATAAGACCCAATCAGGCAGAGAAATGTTAGCGTCAGTGTCTGTGTTGACAAAGGTCTCTGTTTGCGGCCGTTGAGACTGAAACACAACCCCGCAGATTCCAAACCAAAATGGGTCAGAAGTGTTTCCAAATGTCTCCGGTTTAGGAGCTAAGAAACGCCATAGCAGGGGGAATGAGAGGGGGGAAACATCGCAGAAGATATTCCTTTTTAAACCAAAACATAGCATTGTAAATGTAGCCTAAGCGTGCAATGGAATTCTGTATGGTAAATTGATAACTTCTGTGTTCTTTTTAACTGAAAGCTGTTGATTTCACCGTTAATCTGTTTTTTGTTAAGCAGAAAAATCACATGACCTTATTAGCTATCAAGCTAATACGATAGCTGGTCCTGAAATAGAAGCTAAAGGTAGAAGAGGCGGCATGCAGACATTTGTAGCTGAAACATACTCCAGCAGGTATGAAGGGTAACATTTTTTGTAATTTGTGTTCACAAATGATTATATTGTGGCAATTAATTAACTTTGGATTGGAAACATTATTATTGATTATCCTGCAAACTTTAAAGGATGTCAAAGATATCACAGCCTTAAACATAAAATCCAAACTCAAAATAAAAAAACCTGTCCAAATTAAAGCCCAGCAGCCCATTCAGGCTCTTCATGACCTTTATGGCAGCTTTTACTGTTCATTGGAGTGGACGTGGAGTGCTGAAACACAGTTTAACATATTAAATTCATTAATAAATAATTGATGAAACAAATTACTTTGTTATTATGAATTCAACTTCATTAATTCAAGGCAAGATTAATACTTTGTCCTCACAAATTTGAAAATATTACCCTTTATATATGCAGATATTGGCAAAACTAAATCCTTTTTTTATGACACAATGACAGCCCAAACTGAAATATAATAGCAACTTTTAATGGTTTCAGTTATATTGAATTTAATTAAATTGAATTCGTATTTAAAAAAAAATGGAAGTTGAAGTTTATGGTTTGAAATGTGAGTCATCGGCTCCAAAAGTCTGCACGTAAGCGTAGGACATTTTAATGTTGGCATTTCTTTTTGTTTGCCTGCCGACTACCAAGCGAGCTAACAAAGCCAAAAACTCAATAATTTGTTCACATCACAGTATTCACTGTATCTAAAACACAAGTTTATCTTAAAGGTGCCCTGCCACAAAAAAACGTTTTTACTTGTATTTTTTTAATATGTTAGGTCCATATGTGTTTGTGTTATGTTGTGAATCTAGCCACTGAAAAGAAATAAGCCGACATCATGTTGCCTGAGCTTATTACTATTCATCAGCTCGCCCAGTTGCGCTGAGTAAAGGATGCTGATAACCAGGCTCTCATTGGCTAGCGGTTAGCCAATCAGAGTCAAGCAGCTTAGTTTGTTGAATATTAATGAGAACTGGCAGAAATCGAGCGGAGTCTTCCTGCAGGCTTTCTATACCACACTAGAATGGCTTAAAACAAGGTAACCAAGGCATTTTTTCTACAAAAAATCCATGGTAGAACTTCAGACATTACCACAAAGTAATGAAATACGTGTGGCAGGGCACCTTTAACAGACTATTTGCTTTTAGTTTGAACATTACTGACTTATACATCCACACCAAAGCATCGTTGAAACTATCTCTTTATCTTCCATGGTTGTTTTATAGCCTGTAATACTTTTCCATTATTTTGCCAAAAGCCAGTTATCCAGTGAACCTCCATGATGGAACCAAATGTGATTTCTGGATATTTGTAAATCACCTGTAAAGCCTCTATTAAAATGAAGTCAAGGCAGCATGACATAGACAGCCTCAAATCAACCAAAGACTCTGTTAAACCAGTTTAAAGACCAAATACTATGATGTGAAGACATGCTAATAAGAACTCAGAAGTATATTGAAGTTTCTGTTTTGTTTTGTTTTGTTTTGTTAATATAATGGTCTTCATAAGACTAAAATTAGCCTTTCACCATGTGATACAACTACCTTTCCTTCCAGGGCAGCTCAAAAACACGATCTGGTCAAGGAAAACTCAGTATGAAAGCAACTGTAGTCAGTCTTCCAATGTCCTCAACAGTCTCTCTCTCACACACACACACACACACACACATTTTAAGTTTAGAAATACAAAAGTATTTAGCTTTGTTTATTTTAGTGGATGACATTCATAGCGCTTTGCAACCCGTTTTCACTCCCAACTCGTAAAATACTGATGCTTGGCCAGCATCTCTCAGCATCAGATACCGACGCAAAAGTCCCCCTCTAGCGTCTGTATGGAACGCACCAGGCAGAGCAGCAGCTCGACCGTGGCGCTGTAAGATGATGTAGTATTAAGAGAGACGGTAGAGAGTAGTATGAAAGACTGAAAATACGCTTAAGGAGGTTGTTTGCAGGGGTGGATGGGTCAAACAACACAGGACTTTTACCCAGGAGACCGGGCTTAATGTCCCGTTCTTGTCCTGCGTGTCACTGAAACGTACATTTTGTAACCCCACCCACCATCTTTTACTAAACCTAACTGCCCCGTTCTCGTGCGGCATGCCAGTTAAACATACGTCCCGACCCAGAGCGTCAAAAAGTGACACCAAAGGCACCTGACCAAGCATTGCTTTTTGATGCGATGGGAGTGAAAATGTGTTCAGCAAAGCAGATCAGATCCTAACACACTGTCCTCCAGCCAACCTATGCCAACCTATGTTAATTGTAAATGCCACCACACTAGCTCTGGAGTACCTGTTTATTCACAGCTTGTTTACATCTCTGTTAGGGCTGCTCGCTCTTAGTCGACTAATCTGTCGTTTTGGTCTTAGTGGACTAAGATTTCTTTAGTCGATTAGTCATTTTTTTTATCCCTTTTCATGCTGAATGGCTTATTTTTAAGAAACTTGCTTGAAACGGGCACATCTCTTTTAAACACAAGATTTAAAGTGCACAAATCTTTGTGGAGAAACTCAGTTTAACAGATCTGTCGATTAAATCAACTAATCCAGTAGTCGACAAAATCATATTGTGTTAAGTGTTAAGTGTTAGTCAACTAACAGTGCGATCTATTTGTACTTGGAGTTCGGATTTTCCGAGGTCAAAGTCGGAAGCACGCCCCCTGACCTTGGGTTTCTGAGCTTGGAACTCAGACAGCCTTGCAAAGTGCGTTCCATTTACATCGGAACTCGGAAGCCAAAGCTGGGAATGACGTCACACCCGAGTTGAATGCTTTCCATTTATAGGTTAGCCATTGTTAGCAATGCCAGTTTATAACAAGCGTAACAACATGTCCACAGATAGAATATGGACAGGACTGTGTGTACGACTGATTTAGTGAGACACACATAAGCTAGTGAAAGCTGTAGTAGCATACAGTTATTAGCACGTCTGTCATATTTGTGTCTCACTAAATGAGTTGTCACACAGTCCTGTCTAACTTCTATCTGTGGAGATGTTGTTATATTGTTTGTATGCACAAAATACAGCCTAATGCGTTGTAATCAACTGGTGTTGCTAACAATGGATAACCTGGCTAGAGCTACCCCACAGTGAAAAATCCAACTTGTAAATGGAACCCAGTCAACTCAGGGGTAGTTTATATCGACGACGTTCCACTTCTGGGATTGCTCCTGGGAATTCCACCGTATGTCCTTTTCGGCCGGATGTCCGTTACCTTCCTCTTTCGTTGTGTTGGCGTTCATATGGTTAACTGCTCCTCAGATCTCTGCAGGGTAAATCCACACAGCTAGCTAGACTATCTGTCCAATCTGAGTTTTCTGTTGCACAACTAAAACAACTTTTGAATGTACACATGTTCCACCAAAACATGTTCCTTCCTGAGGCTATTTTGCAGAGGCACAGTTACTCCGTCCGGCACTTAGCGCCACCCGTGATTGGTTTAAAGAAATGCCAATAAACCAGAGCATGTTTTTCTCCCATATCATAATGTTGTGTGGTCTAGTCAGACCTGCCACCGCAGCGCTGTGGAGGAAGGTCTGGTCTGTAAATTCTATACTGCTTTCAATTGAAATAAATAGCCTGATATACCAGTTATTGCTAGAAAGTGGATTCAGCTATACCCCAGATTACCTTAAATTACACCATATTTTAAAGTGCTCATATTATGCTTTTTGACTTTTTCCCTTTCCTTTATTGTGTTATATATTTTTTTTTTGTTGCACGTTATAGGTTTACAAAGTGATAAAGCCCAAAGTCCACCCCAAAGAGACTTACCATCTTCTAGAGAAAACACTGTTCACAAACTGCTCCAAACAGCTCTGTTGTAGTCCAGCCTTTACTTCAGACAAACGTGCGTCACTTAGTAACACGTGATAATGCTCGCCTAGCTGCTAGCATGGCACGTCCTCATACTCTGCAACTGACTAGCTAGCAATACTTACTGCACATGTACAACTCCAAACAAAGATGCTACAGAAGTGTGATGTCTCACTCTGTAGCTAAAATAGAAAGCTCAACACCCAGGGTGAAAAGAGGAGCTGCAGCAATGTGCAGTACAACACATATATGGTGTTTTCTGAAAATTAAACCACATAAATCTATTCTGGTACAACCTCTAAATACAATTATGAACCTGAAAATGAGCATAATACCACGGTATGACTAAGGTTAGGGAGAGATTATGAAAAATAAACTACACTTAAGGTGTGGTTAATGGTTAATACAAAACTGATAATGTAACAAATTGAATTTATTTTGAAATAGTAATTTTTTGCATATAACGTAATAACATTATATTTTTACTAGTGCTGTCAATCGATTGAAATATTTAATCACGAATAATCGCATAATTGTCCATAGTTTACTCGCGATTAATCGCAAATTAATCCCATTTGCATTTTTATTTGTTCTAAATGTACTTTAAAATGGATTTAATGGATTTTTTTCAGGTTCTAAATGCTCTTATCAACATGGGAGCAGACAAATTTGCTTTCTTTATGCAAATGTTTATTATTATTGCAACAAGTTCACATCGGCAGTGCATGCAAATAATCAAATAATCACTCCCAGCAAATAATAAGCCCTTCCAGATGGTTCTGGAAACTCAACTTTCCATTCAGAAGACCCTTTTCTTTATCCATTTCTGCTACTTTACTATTACTATTACTATTACTAGGAGCAGAACATTACTGCTGCATCACTTCCTGATTTCCCAAACTACGGAGCAGCCCAAATCACAGTACGTGCGTGCGTCAAAAGAATGTATGGGGTTAAAAATGATTTGCTTTAACTCGTTATTATTGTGTTAATTTAGACAGCCCGAGTTTTTACATTATTATTTCAGTACCATGTTCTGTAATTTAACAATGTAGAATACAGTAGTGTATATTGTAATAAGCCAAAATAAATGATTAAGTGTATTTTGAGTGCAAATACAGGACATGATCCCTCACTGGCTTCCCACCTACCAACAGTGTCAGTTGTGATGCTTAACCGTCTCTGCAGTGGGGGGCCACATGAAGGTTAAATAGTTGGAGGTGTACACACCTATGTTTTGCTGGTAGTGTCGGTCCTTGCTGTTGCACACAGTTAAAATCCAAAATGTATCAATGAACATATTACACTTATTTTGGCTTATTAGAATTTATGTTATTACATTTTTTACAAGCTTGCCACTGAAATGTAATTACAACCATAGAATACATTAACCTTTAACATTATATGCAGATTATACAATTTTTTTATTTCAGTATCTGCAATAATATTTAACAACAACAACAACAACAATAACAACAATAACAATAATAATAATAATAATAATAATAATAATAATAATAATAATAATAATAATAATAATAATAATAATAATAATAAACATTATTAACCAGTTTCAAGGCACTCTTCTTGTTTGGTACAAAACGTTGGCTCTTGATATAAATAGTGTGCTGCAGTTTTATAGATAGATGGGCCGGTTATACATACACATACATTAAAGTAATATTTGCAATGCTATGTATCACCTTTGCGTCACCTTGTTCCTCCCCTCTGTGCTGCATAGGTTTATGAGACTTTGAGAAATCTGAGTGGACCACATAAAAACTCAAAACGAAAAGCAGTTTCAGTTTCCAGTCCTTCCATATCTGACCAATAACAAAAGATGCAGACATTGAAAAAGTTTACAAGAAGCATCACATATATGGTAGAATATTGTCTTTTGTACATGCAAGACGGTATTCATACAAGCTTTTTGTGTTCAGCTGCATTTAAACTAGTCAAAAAGACATTTAAGTGAAGTGTTGGCCTTTTTTACTTTGTGTCTTGCTTTATATGTATCTCTGAAGAGTGTGTTTCCACTGATAACAATGGAATAACAAAGCACCTCCACATATTTGTATTACTACAATTGGTTCTGCCCTCACACTATTCAGCTCACTGAAATACTTTCAACTACTTTTTTGTTTGTTATTCAGGATCATCTGCAGAATGCTTACAGCCAAGCTTGCACGCAATCTCATATTTGCTTTTAACTACACCGACGTGTTTTTTTTATGACAGCAAATAGAAGTTGTACTGTTTAGAAGCAAAATGAAAACTGTCAAGAACAGTTTCAGACAACATTATTACAAACAAACATACATACATTCATATCTGAGTTTTACTTACAGAGTTTGGCTAATAACTACTCTACAAATTTAAACCAACTCTTTGTACACAAACACCATGACATTATATGTATTCAGCAAGATCCAATATATAATCAGTGTGGTCCATACGGCAACTTGAACCAGCGACCCTCCGGTTCCCAACCCCACTCCCAGTCCCTACAGACTGAACTACCCCTATTATTTATTCTCCTATGCAGGAATATATGTGTGGACTAGCCAGACCTTACTGCACAGCGCTTTGGAGGAAGGTCTGGCAATGCGAGACTAGTCTGCAGTCAGCTCTGCATGCCTTGGAGTTTGTGTTTCAACAGACAATGTGAAGTAATGTCCAAATAATTAAAAACATAAATCCTATTCTGTGTTCATATTGTGAACAGATCTGTCAACTGAAAGCCAGCAACGCTTTAATTATTTATTTATTGAATCATGTGTCTGTATTGATTGATATTCTGTTTTTCAATTAATTATGTAATAAACCAAGTTATGATGTTAATGTCTTGTAAATTGTAGAAAAATATAGTAGCATTTATATTTTAGGGAGAGTGGAAAACTATGTTAATATATCTCACATTAAAAATTCACTTCACGCCTGACGCACAAGGATTTTCAGCCTCATAAAAAACAATATTTGACTTAAATTTCTTCACTGTTGAGAGTAAACAGACTCCTCCCCTCCCTGGTCCATGATAGGCTACAGGCTACTATAGGGAAATAATAGTATAAAGAAAAAAACAGTCTGATGATGAAAGTGGTTGAATGCTTACTTTAATAATCAGACCTATGCCACAGATCCATTAACAGAAACAACAACTATGCTTGGTAGGGACATTACACAGGGGCGGGGCTAGAAGAGTGGCACAGGATGGCACTGCCCCCCCAGAAATATGATTGCCCCCACCAAAACAAGTGAAATTAATAATGAATGTGTTTTATTTAGCAGAATTACACTGTTTTGTTCCCTCCTATGCAATATTTCCTATATTTCTAAGATGACTTTCTATGCTGTATTCTGGTAAAATAATCCTGGAATCACCCCTGACATTACACCTGAGTTGAAGCTTTTATTTTCCCCGGTAAAACGGCAGTGATGTAGTATCAAAGCACTCCGATTAGCTACGGCGTCCAATCAGGAACTGATTTCTAGTAAAGGGATGTCTCTGTCCAATAAAAGTCTCTTGTGTCCTCGCTCAGGCTCCCTCTGGTCAGCCTCCTTGCTCTTGCAAAGAGAAATAAGGGAATTTAAATGTCCTTCCTGACGGACCAGATCCATTTCCGGGTAGAGCTGTGACAAATTCCACATTCTGCTGTACAAAGCATTGTCTCAGAAATAATTGCGATTGACAATATAATTGACTCCTTCAGTTAAATTTCAAATTATTTACAACCCCAAATCAGAAAAAGTTGGGACAGTATGAAAAACACAAATAAAAAAAGAAAGTAGTGATTTCTAAATGTACTTTGACTTGTATTTCATTGCAGACAATGTGAACACAAAATATGTCATGTTTTGTCTGGTCAACTTAATTTCATTTTTAAATATACATCCTTTCCTGTCATTCAGACCTGCAACACATTCCAAAAAAGGTTGGGACAGGACAATGCTTGAAGTGGGAAAAAAAAGGTGCCGGTACTCTCTTGCATTGGCAGATCATCATGACATTTGAGATTTCTATAGTGAAAAACAAAACTTGGAGATATTGCTGGTACAATAATTTATTGTCATTTATTAACAATATAAATGTATTGATTTATTTAAACAAGTTTACATAACTTTAGTGTCATGTTTTGACCTGTTTTCCTACGGCTGAAATTTCATGCAACGGCATACCCAAATTAAAAATGGTACAGCTCCCATATACTTTGACACTCCGGGATGTGCCTGATATCATTGGAAAGGAAACACTCTCAAGTTTTTGTTCCAAGTGTCAGGGTGATTCTAGGCCTCACTGACACAGAGCTACAGAGGCTAGAATAGAGTTTTTTTATTTCCGTCCAAGTCATACATCTGTAATATGATTAAAATACACTGCTGTGAACACATCTGAGAGGTAGCAGACAATCCAGGACATTAGCCACATGTGTCTGCTTAATACAGAAAAAATCCAGAAGCCAAAAGACTCAAAAATTGATTTTATATGGATTTTTTTTCTACAAAGATGGCTGTGCGCTTTTCTTGAAAGTTGCAAAGAAAAAAGCCCAAAAAGTGCAAAATTCAAAACTTCTCAAATACAAAAACACACCCACATCAATCACACACATACTGTAAATAACTATATACATAAATATATAGAAATAAGTAATTATAAATTGGTCAGGGAGGGCTTTGCATTGTAACAGTCACTGTCTGTGCTGAAACACAGAGCCAGCCATCACAGGGTTAAACTTTTCATGCTAAATCGCATATCTATGGACTCGTCTTCTTATTGGCTACAAGGCTAGGGGCGTTTCATAGCATGGAATTTTAACTGGCTGAAGCAAATGTCGATCAAGCCCCACGTGGGGAGTTTCACTTCACAGCCCTGATTCGGCGTTAAACCTATCAATCTCCGGCTCTGAGTGACGGATTGACTTATGAGAGGTCTCGTTTGATTCCTCAAGGCCCGTTCACATAGGACGCGGCATGCGCTGCGCTCGCCGCTAGGTTGTCCTATTCCCAAAATAACTTTTGTTGTGCTTGCCGCGGGGCTCAGCGGGCTCAGCGAAGAAGAGGCAGAGTTTCGAAATTTACGTCATACATGCGACAATATTTAAATTCACGTCACGTCTGCGTCCGTAGCCGCAGCAACAAGGGTGTGGGTGCACGAGACCCTCAGGTCCAGACAGCAGTTGGGGGAATTCCGGCTGGTGAAGGAGCTCCGCATTGTGACCGGTTCCAGGGCTACTTTTGGCTCAACAGGGAGCAATTTGACAGTCTGCTGACGAGAGTCGGTTCTACGATTTCCCGGATACAAACAACATTCCGATAGTCCAGTTCTACAATCTGTCTCTCCCTGACGTGTGGCTCCAGAAAAGACAGTATGGAAAAGTACTTCCAAGTACTTTGTTGGTCTGCCCCTGCACCACTTTTTTGTCTCTCTGTTGCCTCCTCTCCTTTATGTATCCGTCCCTTAGGTTCTTCCACCTTTTCTTACACTCCTCTAAATAGAAAAAAATAAATAAATGGCTTCTTTTAAAACAAACATGTTCACATAATGTATAGTAACTGATGTGTATGTGGGAGCATATCTGTAAATCATCATCATCCATTCATACTCTGGAAAACACTTTGTTTAATAGCCTACATATGTAGGCTAGTACAATTCTGTATCTCGTAAATCTCTGTACGACCTCGGACTTGTGTCGTACAGCTCTGGGAGATGCTGACGGCTAAAATCAACCTCTAGTCCATGTTCCGTTTGTGGATCCACGTGCATTCTGTGTTGTTTTTGGTTTTTGAAAGCATAGGGTGCTTGTGACTTATGTCACAGCGCACCGCGGCTGCTCTTGCGCTTGCCGCGGTCAAAGTTGAACCATGTTGAACTTTGACCACGGCACGCGCAAGAGCAGTCGCTGTGCGCTGTGACGTGCTTTCACGTGTCTGAAAAAAACTATAACAACATGTTTAACCTTGGCCGCGGCACGCGCAAGAACGGCAAGCCGCAAAATGCCGCTTGAGCTGCGCTTTGCTCAGCGCAGCGGCAGATCAGCTGTTGTGCGCGCAAGCCATACACAATAATGGGTTTCATAGCGCAGCGCTGCCTCTTGCGCGTCCTATGTGAACGGGCCTTCAGGCTTCAGAGAATAACATGAACGCGGTCATTGGACGTTAGACGACCGGAGGGAGGAGGGAGAGCCGCTGGAAGAGCGAAGCTGTTGAATCTCGCGTAGCTGTTTGTGTAACTCGGGGCTTGTAAACTTTAAGATTTTGAGGCGAATAACTCGTTTTGGATTAAACTGCTTAGATATTTCATTTCCTTGGACTCTTGTGGATTTATGAAAACAAAGTTTTTGGGATTATATCACCTCTGTGGATAAAGGGACACTCAAAAAGGTATGAATGCACACACACCAGCTGCGCAGTGTAATTCTGAATTAATTTATTTTCTTTAACTTTATAACAGTTTTATAACTTCTATAAATCACCTTATGCTTTGTGTGTGGGCTTAAATTAATCCTGAGAGGGTAAGCTTTCAAATGGTGTATCGCATGGCCGTATATTGTGAAGATTTAATGTGTAGAAGTTATAACAAAGTATATTCAGCGTCCAATTTGAGCGGAGGTGGGTCGTATACGGGACAGTGACAGCTGAGAGGTACATGGCACAGTGAATCCTTATTAACTATCTATGGATGGCCTAAGCGACTAATTTACATATAGGCTGGTATCAATATTGTGTATTGTTTCCACAAATAAGCTGATTTATATTTGCTAATATGTTGGAGTCATGTTAAGAAAAAAAAAATTCATTCATTCATCAAAACTATTCAACAATAATTTGGTGCTCAAACAGATGCAAAACAGTCACTCTCAGTGTGTGTGTGTGTGTGTGTCAGAGACAGGGGGAACAGCTTCAGTCCCCTCTCTGTCTGGGCCGCTAGTGTCCGGATGCTGCTATCATGTTTTGCAGCCCAGTTTGTTATCATTAAAAACGAGCCAGCTGTTCGTGGAGGAAAAATACATCATTTGGTCCTTTGACCAACAGTCAGGCCATCCGTGTGTTTCGTTACTCACGTTACTGTTGACGTCGGTGTAACGTTAAGGTTGGTAGCAGCAGATTCCTCATTAACGCCAGCTGTTCCGCTCACATCAACGTTAGCTTGAAGCTCATGAATCGTACTACTAGCTACCTCCAGATGTTTCTGGTTGGACTTGGACCTCTGTTGACGTGTCTGGCTCTGGCACACACGTTCTTTTAGTACCTTTCTGAAGACAGGCGGCTAACATAACGACTTACAAACTCGACACTTATTTTTAGTTTCTAGGTTTTTAGCAGTGAAACATCTGTTACGGTCAGGCTGACAGCTTTTTCAAACTAGCGTCCGTGGAGAAGCTAACTTCTGATAGGGTGGGCGGACTGCTTGCCTTTACGTGATTCGTCAAGATCTAAAATGTAAACACGTAGTGCCCTCTGGGTAGTGTAGTTTATGTAACGTTAGGGTCATCTCTCTGGCACTGACGCTTTCTCTGTCAGTGGTAGCGTACCGGCTGCATGCGAGAAGTAGCGGTACGCAAGAAAAAGTGCAGGTACGCTTAAGAGTAAAATGTAGAAGTGCCGGTACTGCGTACCGGTGCGTACCGGCCCACTTCGAGCACTGGGACAGGAACAATTTAGGGCTAGTAATCAGGTAAATTGGTTAAATAATGATGTGATTTGAAACAGGTGATGTCAACAGGTGATTGTAATTATGATTTGGTACAAAAGCAGCATCCAAGAAAGGTCTAGTCCTTTAGGAGCAAAGATGGGCCGAGGATCGCCAGTTTGCCAACAAGTACGTGAGAAAATTATTGAAATGTTTAAAAACAATGAAGACATTTGCTTATTTCACCTTCAACAGTGCATAACATAATCAAACGATTCAAGGAATGTGGAGGAATTTCAGGGCGCAAGCCTAAGCTGAACAACCGTGATCTCCGATCCCTCAGGCGGCACTGCATCAAGAATCGTCATTCATCTTTATCACCACATGGGCTCAGGACTACTTTGGCAAACCTTTGTCAAGTACCACAATACGTAGTTACAGCCACAAATGCCAGTTAAAACTGTACTGTGCCAAAAGGAAGCCCTATGTTAACAGTGTCCAGAAGCGCCGTCGACTTCTCTGGGCTCGGAGGCATCTGGGATGGACCATCACACAGTGGAAACATGTACTGTGGTCAGATGAATCAGTATTTCAGGTATTTTTTGGGAAAAATGGACGCTGTGTGCTCCGGACTAAAGAAGAAAAGGATCATCCAGACTGTTACCAGCAACAAGTCCAAAAGACAGGGTCTGTCATGGTATGGGGTTGTGTCAGTGCCCTTGGCAAAGGTAACTTGCACTTCTGTGATGGCACCATTAATGCTGAAAAGTACATAGAGATTTTGGAGTACAATATGCTGCCTTCAAGAAGACATCTTTTCCAGGGACATCCATGCATATTTCAACAAGATAATGCAAAACCACATTCTGCACACATTACAAAGTCCTGGCTGCGGAGGAAGAGGATACGGGTACTTAACTGGCCTGCCTGCAGTCCCGACCTGTCTCCAATAGAGAATGTGTGGCGCATTTTGAAGCGCAAAATGCGACAACGAAGACCCCGTACTGTTGCCCACCTTAAGACTTGTTTGCAGCAAGAATGGGACAAAATTACACCTGAAACACTTCATCACTTGGTGTCTTCAGTCCCTAAACATCTTTTAAGTGTTGTGAAAAGGAATGGCAACATTACAAAGTGGTAAATGCTTTACTGTTCCAACTTTTTTTGAAATGTGTTGCAAGAACCAAAATAGGAATTTTGTTTTTTTGAAACAAAAACAATAAAAATCATGAGGAACAAATTAAAGTATGTGCTGTTGTATTGTCTGCAATGAAATACAAGTCAGAGTATATTTAGAAATCACTACTTTCTTTTTTATTTGTGTTTTCCATACTGTCCCAACTTTTTCTGATTTGGGGTTACTTTTTCAAACAAATTCAAGTTTTGAATGAATTCTGGGATACATACCGCGGCCACACACGTGTTTGGGCTTGCGAGCCGCTTAGCTGGTAGCTAGTACTGTAGGCTCGTCATGGCGATTAGCTTCGGAGCGAGTAGCGACTCTAGAGTCATAGTGAGAGAAACAAAGTACCCCTGTTCTTTCTGACCACGGTGGGAAACCTGGAGCAGGGAAAGTTAACCCTCTCCTTGATTTTACGTTGTTTATGGAGAAGGACAACCAGGAAATGAGTCGGGGGGAAACCATAGTCGCTATGACGACCAGTCACGCTCGCCTCAGGCATACTATCTGCAATGGAAAATGGAGGTAACAGTGTTACATTGTGTGAAAGATTATTAGCTCCAAATGTGAATGTTAGTGTGAAATTGAACACTACGTATATGTCGATGTTGTTTTCAATAAAAAAACACATTTGCACAAAGCAAGCCGATCCACTTTTTCATGTTGATAAGAGCATTAAAATGAGAAAATATAATGGGACAAAAAGAAATCAAGAATAGTGCGAAATGTGTGATTAATTGTGATTAATGGTGAGTTAACTATGACATTAATGCGATTAATCGCGATTAAATATTTTAATCGTTTGACAGCACTAATAAAAATATATAGTATGACCACGTATATTATTACAATTTGGCATATCTATACACAATCAACAATTACCAGTCATACGCCATTGCGGTTAAACAAAAAAAACGCAACTACGTAAAAAACATCTGACAATTAGACAATTGTGTAACAATTGTTACAGGCCTATTTCCAGGTCAACCAAGGATGGAGGAGTGAAGAGACATGAAAATGAGCAAATGATGAGCACCCTATGTATAAATTAAATTGCAATCATCTGACAAAACATTGCACAAGCATATTTCTCAAAATGGTTGAGCGTCCCTGAGCTACCCAAAGAGAACGGTGATATACTGTACTGAAGAAGTCAAGTTGCTAGAGTAATAAAACCGTTTGTATTTCCTATGCTTTCAGCTTGTGTACATCTAGTAGCTGAATGTGGTACAATGCAGAATAGAACTAGCAACGTCATTTCTTTTTTTGTGATAATTTTTTTATTGATATACATAAATGATATAAGGTGAGATTACACATTTAATGATCGCTAATAAATTATGTTCACAAATGTACATGCAAGCAAATGTACATGCATTTCAAACTAGCGATCAAATACATTAGAAAACTACGGAAGAGGATTAGGGTGATGTAAAAAAATGTATTTGAGTTCTTAGTTAAAAGTCAGAATTTTGAGACAAAAATCAGAATTCTGACTTTAACTCTCTGAGAACGAAAGACGCACCAGTGCGTCCAAATGATGTTTGACAAAACTAGAGATATTCCATTACATTACATATCATTTAGCTGACGCTTTTATCCAAAGCGACTTCCATTTATTCCAAAATTACATTTCAGACATTTATTTACAATTTTAATCATATATAACCTAAGACTTTGGTAAACTCATTTCAAGCACCGAAACAGTTTCGTACAACACATCATAAGTTAAGGTTTAACAAGCTAGCTACATTTTGTGTAAGACAACTAGCTAATAATATACATAGCTAAATAGCTAATGTGTTTTTGGTTAGATTAAAACCTTTTGACTTCAACTATTATTTGTAGGTTACTGATCTTATTGTCAACAAAGACATATAAAATGCATGCCCTGGCAAAAGTAAGTTATATATTCAGCAAGGTCAAGCATAAGCTATTTTTTTACTAACCTAGATGTATTGTTGGAGTGTGTGGAATACATAAAGATATACAGTATTACATCCCCAAAACTAACACATAACATCACTGAATCAGATTTAATTTGGTTTCTCATAGTTCTACAAGTGTGGTCCATTGTTTGCAACCATGAGGAGGGCATCTCTGCTGAAATGTGTTGGTCTAGTTTATGAGTTTTCTGTAAGTATTAAGTATAAGTATTAACCATAATAATACATGTTTTTAAACTTGTTTTTAACTTTTTTGTATTTTGTTTTGCTACAGATATATCTTTCACCATTTATCTCTGTCCATCTCTCTCGGTGCTGTGGCTGGTTTTGTCTTTGTGTGTTTTCTGTGTTGCAGTGTATGAGCTGAGTTTCCTCATTGATGTCCAGTTTTGATCATCAGTGAGGGGAACGATCTTCATCTGCTTCCCAAGCAGCCATCCAGTCCACTTATTAGTATTTCAACATTTTTATGAAATAAATGTTAATGTTATTGAAAAATAATTCTTAAAAATGTTTTGAAACGTTGTATATATGAATAAAACATTTTTTATGAAGAACATTGTTTTGGATTGCAATTTGATTTGTAATGTCATTCTGAAGTATAATTCAATAACAATATGAGTAATATTTTAGATTATTATATAATTAAAATATATATTATCACAATTTGTAATAAAAGCAGTAATATATTACTGCTGCAGATATTACAGTACAATACAATTTCATGAAATACAGTAAAATAGACAAAATTAAAAATACAGTAAAATACTGTTTTATAATACTACAGTATTGTCCTTTATACTGTAAATTGCTTTACAGTACAATTACAGTAGTTTATTGTAAATCAAAATACAGCAAGCTACTGGCAACCGTGCTGAAACTAGAGGACAGTTTGGAACATGCACTATAGGGCAAAGTTATCATGCCTGTGTTTTTTCTGCATTGCAAAGGGCTTGGTTTATAATAAAAAATTATTCAAAAATAGATCAACAATTTTAAAAATGTTATTTTAAAAATGTGTGTGTAATATGTTTTTTGGCAGAATGTTGTCAGTAACAACATGTTTATGAAATAAATATTAATGTTATTGAAAAATATTTTTTTAAATGTTTTGAAAAGTTGCATTTATGAATAAAACATTTGTTATTAAGAACATTGTTTGGATTGCATTTTGATTTGTAATGTCATTCTGAAGTATAATTAAATAACAATATGAGTAATATTTTAGATTATTATATAATTCAAATATATATTATCACAATTCGTAATAAAAAGCAGTAATATTACTGCTGCAGATATTACAGTACAATACAATTTCATGAAATACAGTAAAAATAGACAAAATTAAAAATACAGTAAAATACTGTTTTGTAGTACTACAGTATTGTCCTATATACTGTAAGTTGTTTTACAGTAAAGTTACGGTAGTTTATTGTAAATCAAAATACAGCAACTTGCTGTCAACCGTGCTGCCTGTAAATTACTGTAAATACAAGGAAATCGTTTACAGTGTGTGGGCACAAAAGGGACCAGGTTGAAAGAAAACTGAAATTAAGTTTAAGTGAGCAAGGTTTCAAAAAAAGGTGTTCACCGACATGGAATGACTATAGCTGGGTCTGGATGAGTGTGAAAGAGATTAAACTGTGAGCCGGCCTTTCCTTGCTCCATGTACTGTAAGGGAACACTGCCAAGTGAGGAGTGACTGTGCCTGGCGCCCCTGCTATCAGAGGGTCAACTCTCTGCACCCACAGACTTCTCTCTGATTTTCTCCGTCTGCAGTGCACTTCTGAACCAGGGCCAGTACACTGCTCTTACACTGGGACTCTAACATGTACCGTATGTGCTGCCCCGTTGTAGAGTGAGCCTGTTGGGTCTTCATCACCCAACGATTGCAGCTGAAAACAGCCTGATATAAAAACTGTAAATAGTCTTCATAAACTGTATGTCATGGTACTGTATTATCTTGAATACATTCTGAATTTTTGACAATGCATTCTAAAATGCCTTCTGAATCCTATTTCTGTACATTATAAACAATAAAATATTCTAAAGTCTTTTGTCTGGTAAACTTCTCCTCAATAACACTCTTTCTACACATCTTACAACTGACTTAGATTTCTGCCTTTCTCCCCAGTAGGGCTGCAACTAACGGTTATTTTCATAGTTGATTATTTTGATTAATCAATAAAGTCTAAAATGTCAGAACATGGTGAAAAATGTGTTTCCCAAAGCCCTATGACGTCCCTAAATGTCTTGCTTATTTATTTCACCTTTATTTTTTACAGCAAGTCATTAAGTTCTTATTTACAATGGCAGTCTGACAAGCAACAGCTTATAGTCCACTACTCAAAGATATTCAGTTTACTGTCACAGAGGAGTGAAGAAACTAGAAAATAGTCACATTCACATTACTGAATCAGAGAATGTTTACTTTTTTCATAAAACAATTACTCAAACCGATTCATCATTATCAAAATAGTTGGCGATTAATTTAATAGTTGACAACTAATCGATTCATCTTTGCAGCTCTACTCCCCAGCTTGGTTCTTTGTAGGATTGTACAGATTGTGATGACTTTGTAAAAATATTTAAATTCACTGACAGTACTACAATGGTTTAGTTGGTATTAACAGGAACCAACGAATCAGCACATATGAAGGAGGACTATAATCTTATAATTATTATATGCTTGTGCAGAATAAAAACATTCAACCGGAAGGGGACCTGTGGAGTTTTCTTGTAAACATTCAGTGATGTCTACATTCAATGTTTCTCACCAAAACACATTAAACCTGGATGTAAAGAAGGGGAAGCTGCCACCTGTTGGTATAAAGTTTGTCACACAATAAACTATCCTGGACAAAAAAAACAAACTATTCTAATTCCATGTAATATAATATAATAATACTGTAGCCTACTATTCTACCTGGGCTTTGATTTGTGTGTTAGCATTGGGGGTAACTATGCTTTTTATATATATATATATATATATATATATATATATATATATATATATATATATATATATATATATGTGTGTGTGTGTGTGTGTGTGTGTAGTACAGTATTATGGTATAGAAAATAGGGCAGAAAGGATAAGTAGGAAAGGTCTTTGATTTGTGTGTTAGCATTGGGGGTAACTATGCTTTTATGTAGTACAGTATTATGGTATAGAAAATAGGGCAGAAAGGATAAGTAGGAAAAAGAATGGGACCTTATTCTGGGAACAACAGGAGATATGGGTACAGGACACACAGAAATTGGTTGTGGAATATAGTGAGTTTTTTAAGTTTGTTTGATTGTATTATTAATGCTAATATGATTATTACTTTATTTTCCTCATGAAGTAAAGTAATAATGCATTAAATACTCCTGTACAATAGGTGGCAGTATGCACCTTATAAGTAATGGTTGCAACCCGCCATAAGACTAAAAAGAAGCAAACGGCCGGTCTGTTTTACCTTTCAGGCTTGCCGTAGTGTTTTGCAACATTTAGCGCCAAGTTTAATACTAAGCATTGGTTAATAACCAAGCTAAACCAAGGGGAAACTGCAGTTTTATGTCAACTAATGCTTTCATAAATTGTCTATGGGACTAACACGTCCTTAGTTGACTATATTAACTCGCTTGCAATTCGTATCTGTAATGTCAGGGGCCTACAGTTAACGTTAGTGTTTTACGAAGGAAGACCAAAACAGGAGCACAGGCATGAGAGCGCCTTTACTGTGGAAATGAAACAGGCAGAGCCGCTAACGCTAACGTTAGCTTTTTCTGGGTAACTAGGGGGGAGTTAGCGTTTAATGCTAGCAACACGGGCAGCTGAGGAGTGTCAACATAACAGCCGAGGAAACAAGGAAAATGGTAAGCGAGCTTTTTGTTATTGTTATTTACCGTATTTCCTTTATGCTACAGACTGCATTCGGGTGTTGACAACCAACAGTGGTGGGATGTAACTAAGTACACATACTCAAGTAACGTTACTGTACTTGTACCGTTACTTTCCTTGAGTCTTTTCTTTTCATGTCACTTTCTACTTCTACTCCGATAACATTTTCAGAGGCAAATATTGTACTTTTTACTCCACTACATTAATCTGACAGCATTAGATAGTTGCTAGTTACTTTACAAATTAAGAGTACACACAGAAAAAACGTTTGTGTATAGAATACGATGTTTTAATATAAATTAAACTACCCAACAATATACAGGTCTACATGTCTAGCTAGAGCCTAGACCATTAAACATTTAGTTGATTGACAGAACTGTTTTGATCGTTTCCAGTTTCTTGAGGATACTTACATGCATTGTAGTAGAGTATTTTTACAGTGTGGTATTAATACTTTTACTTAAGTAAAGAATCTGAATACTTCCACCACTGACTACCAATTTGAACTAACATTATCTGTCTTAATGCTGACGCTCTTTTTATGAAATCATAATCCCAGAGAAGGAGCCTTGCTCCCAGTCAGGTTGCTAAACGGAAGCAAGGAGATTCCTGTGAAGATGATGACTGGACATGTAGAACTGTAAGTAAATGAACATGACTATCATACATTCAAAGCTTCATTCAAAGCTCTTACCTTCAGAGTTGACTGCAAAACAACCCTATTGTTGCGTCCTCTGTGTGGAGAGACCCACACGCCAAACCCTGTCAAACTGTCAAAACATTTGGCCGTTAGCTTTCTTGTTTATTGGCTTATGACCTTCCTTAACATGTCTTTCCACATCCTCTCAACTTAAAGTAACCACTCTTCGATACAGCATCATCTGAGTCAATTAGCAGTGTTTCTTTTTGGAAAGAGTAACTTTTAGAATTGAAAAGGGACAGTTCAAATCAAAAATAAATATGTTCCTCTTACCTGTTAGTTATCAGTTTAAACCAGGGGTCTTCAACTCTTCTTAGGCCAAGGACCCCTTTGCTGAAAGAGACCCCCTAATATTGCATGAAATGGAGTTGCATATTAAACTGGGCCTACAATAACGTGTAGGGCGGCCTACAGCCTTTATACCTTTTTGTGGTGCAAAAAGCTATTTAAATAATTATTGATATTCAAATATTTATACATGTTTTAATGTTAAACATACATGATGTAGCACAGCGCATCCTAACCCTACAGTCACATTAGCTACAAAAGAGAGCAACATGCACTCGCTTGTGGGTGCTCCTGGGCGTACCTAGCCTACTCCTGGTTGCTTGGCAACAGTAAACAGAAATTCTCTGGTGCTACATTCAAGCAGGACTTACAAGTCACTTCAGAGGTATTGTCAAGTCACAAGAACGATTTTTTGGGATTTAACAGTATTTATCATAAATGTTGTGTAAATTTAAAAACAAATCACAAATAGGCTGATTTATCTTTGCTTATAATATGTTGTATGTTGTATGTTGTTTATGTATATTCTCAGACATATTAACTTTTGAACTTTAAAAAAAAAAAAAATTATTAAACAATAACACCGGGGGGGCTGCAATAACTCTGAGGACCCCCTAAGGGTCCCAGATCCCCTGTGGAAGATCTCTGGTCTAGACAGTTTTGGTGTGAGTTGCCCAGTGTTGGAGATATCAGCCATAGAGATGTCTGCCTTCTCTCCAATATAATGGAACTAGATGGCACTCTGCTTTTGATGCTGCCATGGGGTGTATGTGCTACTCCATGAGTATCTTCATTCGGCACAGTGATACAGTTGGCAGGTGTAATTTGGTAGAAAGAAAATAGTTTCTACATATAACTGCTGAGTAACCAGGTCATGATTTCTAGAAAGAGACGTTGCTGTTGAGTTTAAAAAAAAAAAAATGTTGGCGCTTTGGGCACCACAAGCTGAGTGCCATCTAGTTACATTATATTGGAGAGAAAACATCTCTACGGCCAATATCTCTAATCTGGATTGATAAATAGCACTACAGGTAAAAATATGTATTTTTGGTTTTGGGGTGAACTGTCCCTTCAAGCACTTAATGATCTAATGTGTGGTGGTATGTGTCATTTGTGGATAAGCAAGTCATCAGCAGATAGATGTCACCCATGGCCTTTCCCCTGTCCAGTGCATAAGTACGGAAGCGGCTGTTGCTGTTCACAATAAAATGTCCAATTTTTATATTGCAATTGTGCAAAATTCCCAAACTGACATCCCTTAAGGAAACCTTTGCAACCCAAAGAATAGTACTAAATGTTTGTCTTCATTTCTTTGTATGTTTGTTTATGTATGTACCATTCACCAAGGCAACTTCCACATAAGTGTACCTTTTGTGGTAATAAAACCTTTTCTGATTCTAATATTAAGTGATAAGGGAAAACTGTACTATTTAGTGAGTGATAAACCAAAATTATTTAACTATAGTTGTCGGTGAGCATTTGTGCGGTTGGCATTGAAAAGAGTGTAATGCTTTTTTCACAGGAGAAAAGAAGAAAAGGTGACAAGGCGGTGCGAGAAAGCCATATTTCTCCCTTCAGAAAGCCTCTGACACAGCTGAACATCCGGCCTGCATGTATGGACGGTGACAAACATGTAAGAGTTGTTAAGTACTCCCAAATTCAATCTATGCATACGTTTTGTGTCTGAATACAGCAATGGTTGCAACTTGATGCCATGACAAGGCTCACTCGTTTAAAATCCTTTCTACAGGAGGCATTTATACGAAGCATCCTCTCCAAGCCATTCAAAATTCCTATTCAAAATTACACAGGTAACTGTATTCGTGTCACTTTGGTTTCTCTCTCATGTCTAGTACAATTGCTAAAGAATGACTTAAACTGCTCTCTTGAATGAATTACCCACAGGCGCACTGGGAATCAGGGCACTTGGTCTAAAGCGTGCAGGAGTAAGGAAAGCACTTCACGATCCCTTCGCAGAAGATGCTTTGGTTCTTTATGAGCCTCCAACTCTGAGCGCTCACGACCTGATCAAAGCTGACAAGTAGGTTCAAAACACATGGTACCCTTCCTCCATTAAATAACCTTTTACTTGATCTTCAGTAAAAAGGCTTATTTTTTGTAAAAGCTGCATTAGACACATGTGTATGTTAGACAGTGTTGTAGTCAAGACCACCTAAACTGAGACCAAGTCATCACCAGGACTAGAGTGTATCGAGACCGAGACAAGACCAAGACTTTGAGGGGTTGAGACCGAGTCAAGACCAAGACCAGACCAGTGCCAGACAGCCAGAGCTTCTCTTGTCTCCCGCATTCACTTTCTTGGAGTGCATGTTAAGTGGGCGGGGAGAAGGTGTTAACAGTAACACATTTTAAATATCAAATGAGTTACGTTATTGGTTGCATTTGAAGCAGGAAGTTTTACATCCAAACACAGTAATCAGACAATGCACAGGCAATTTAGTGATATCCCTGCAGTTGTGATCTTGAAATAAAATCCAGAGTTCTCTTTTTCTGAGACCGATAAGACCGAGTAAAAATGCAGTCGATTCCGAGACAAGACCTTTTTAAAAAAAAGACCGATCTCGAATACTACAACACTGATGTTAGGTGCGTCAAATAGGAGCAGGTGAATCATGGAAAACAGTATTTTCAAGTCCAGCCAGACACAGTTCAGAGCTCGCTTTCTGCAGATGAGGAGACAGTTTGTATTATGAGTCCTCACTTTCTGTGTGGAGATTAGGGCTGCACGATATGAGGAAAATATGCAATAACGTTGAATATCGCGGTAACGATATTACTTGGTATAAAAGATATTAAAGTGTACTGAGTTATTTCAGTATTCTGCTAAAATACAACAAATTGTCTGTTGAATTTAAAATAAATGAAATCATCTCCAACATTCTTGTGTTGAACAAATTTAATTGAATACATAATGCACCGGTAATAAAAGAATGGCACGTTAGAAAGGGCAGTTTTCTCGAGTGTCTTTCGCGATATGTCATAGCCTTTTGTGATGTTTTTATTGCGACAGTTGATATTGCAATTGCAAAACTGCAGTATTATTTGAGAAAGTTGTGTTAATGATTATTTAGTAAGTGCATTCCTTAAACCTTTAATTCTGCTTAGATACAGTATATTGACATAAACTTTGCCTTGTGCAGCTTTAAAGGAACATGCTGACTTATTGGGACTTCAGCTTATTCAGCGTATCCCCCAGAGTTAGATAAGTCCATACAGATCCTTCTCATCTCTGTGCGTGTTGTAACTCTGTCTGACGCACCCACCGCTAGCCTAACTTAGCACAGATCCTGGAGGTAACCGGCTCCAACTAGCCTACTGCTCCCAATAAGTGACTAAATAACACCAACATTTTCCTATTTACATGTTGTGATTTTGTATAGTCACAGCGTGTACAAATAACAAGGTCACATGAGACACAGCCATCTTCTAACCGTATACAAACTGGGAACTATATTCTCAGAAAAGCGCAGTACTGCTACTTCTGCTACTTGGGCGGAGTGATTAGCGCAACACCTGAACAGCACCGTTGTTACTCTCTGCTCCTCACCACAGGGCTTCTCAGGTGCTGCGAGCAAATCACTCCGCCCAAGTAGCAGAAGTAGCAGTGAGATGAGAAGGATATGTATGGACTTACCTAACTGAGTCCCAATAAGTTGGCGTGTTCCTTTAAGAAAACACTTCATAGCTTTTACTGACCGTTGATGGGAGTGATTGTAATAAAAATAAATGTGTGACTTCTTTTTCTTGTCCAGAGAAAAACTACCAGTCCATGTTGTTGTGGATCCAGTTTTAGGAAAAGTGCTCAGACCCCATCAGAGAGAGGTAAACCCAAGAACCTTTTTTCTATTAATAGTATCTCTATTTCTGTTGCATTTATCATAACAATACAGTTAAATAGTGAGATGTAGACTATTGTATTAATGAAGCAGCCTTACATTGTTTCTCATTAGAAACTTAAAAATAGATTGAGAAGTATACCTTGGAACCAGTAGATTGACAAAACAAACTTAAAGGGATACTTCACCGCTGGAAAGCTGAATATATCTTTAAATTGGGTCACTTATGTAGCAGAAATGTGAAAAAAAAAAATTTAATTGGTGCCTTCTAGGCCGAGAAAAGCCAGAAAATGTGTTTTTGGCTCATATGGATGAAAGACAACAAATCCCAGAATGCACTTTGCTTCGCTGCTTTGAGTCCACTCCCAAGCCACGCCTACCGCTTGACAGACAGACAGTGAGGCATTCGACTCAACTCAATGTGTTTTATTGTTATTTCAACCATATACACAAAACAACGTTTCATCGTGGCTCAAGTGGTGTTACACATTTAAAATATATAAAAACTACATTATATAATAACGACATACGAAACAGGCTACCTTTAGTGCACACACACATTATAGGCTCCGTAAAGTTCAGCTAAGCATACCAGCATTAGGCTTGGTGGGCTGTAAACACCGAGTATAAACACAGCCGTGAATTAGCGTGGAATGTCGAATGGTCGCCATGTAACAGTCACAAACTCCAGCGGTTAGCAGTTAGTTGGATACAAATCACCCCATTTCTGTACCAGTCTGTGTTAACACAGCCCACCTTCATACAGAGCATCTCTAGCTCGGATCGTCGGAGGGCTAGCAGTCCTGGTAGCTGGACAGTCCGGTTCACTGTTGTTCAGCCATGTTTCCACGAAAGCAAAAAACACAGTCTCTGAACTCGCGTTGGGAGCATCGTTGAAGTTGGATGTAGTCCAGTTTGTTGTTAAATGAACGGACACTTGCAAGCAGGATTGATGGGACAGGTGGCCGGCTAGCGTTAGCTTCCCACCTAGCCGACGTGGATGTCCCCTACCCGGCTCGGTCCATCGAGCGAGACCGCTGGTCTCCGTGGCAGGCTAAGCTCTCGTAGTGGGCCGATTATTCCGTCTGTAATAACGTTCCCTGCATATTCTCCGATCTGTACCGATGTATCCCGGTGGCACACGTGCGGTAGTTTGAATGCACATAATTGTTGTAAAAGTTTGCTGCTGAGAAGTTCTCTTAATACATCCATGAGAGAGAGCCCTGTTTAGCGAGGATTCAAGATGGCTGACATTTCGTTTTTTTCCGGCTGAGATTGGCTCGCTTCGGGTGATGGGCGGGTTTAAAACATGCGGAAGTAGGTCCTACTACTGGCTGTAGTCTTTTGCTCTGGCCAAAAAATCTTCCGATGACGCAAAAATCGTCATTTTACGCCATCGGAAGATTTTTTCCGGACCCCCCAATGCAGATATCTCCTGTCTCAGGGGGATATGAGGGAGGGACGCACGGTCATTCAGAAATACTACCGGGTTTCTACTGATACAAAGCTGAATGCTAAATCGGTGAAGTATCCCCTTAAGTAAAGGTCAGATTTTCATGAGCTTTTAATCACTTATCACATCTGTAAGATGTAGCTGGTATCTGGGGTGCGATTTGTGGAAAAAACATTTTTAACATGCACAACAAAACAAAATATGCAATAATGAAATCCCCCTTCCAATACCACCACGGATATAGAGCCACTCGGCAAGCCATGCCAACACACGGCTGGCCATTTTCGATATTAAATGGAAAATAATCTCAAAATGAAATAGCACAACGTGGTATCAACATAAAGCGCAGCCAGAGAGCTTTACTTTATAGGCCGGTTCAAACAAAATACTTTCACCCAGGAAACACTTGTTTGATGCTCAGGAGTGTTTTAACCACAATCGTTTTCCTAATCTTGACGAGTCGTTTTGGTGCCTAAACTTAACTGTCATCGCCGCATGACGCTCACTTTCTGGCGGCTAAACAACTGCCGCTGGTAGCCGGCGTCCTGGAGCTCTGTAGCTGCTAAATAGAACCAGCAACTGCTGCTTGGATTTTACCGTTCTATGGCACTATAGACTGTTCACGTTACAGCACTTTACTTAGTCTAAAATACTTATATTTTAGGGGGGGGGGAATACATTTTGTCCCCACCAGGGATACAAATAATTCAGCAGAGGCAGGGATATGTAGACCAGAAAGGGGGACATCCCATGCATCCTCCCCGGAAAATCGCACCCTGGAAATATCCAGAAAAGGCGAGTTAGGTGACCAGAAACTAGATTTGTTTTTTCTTTTTGATTAAAAATGGATGTCTTTAATTTCTTGAGGGGGTGAAGTTCCTGTGGGAGTGTGTGACGGGACGACGCATCCCCGGATCATATGGCTGCATCATGGCTGACGAGATGGGCCTGGGGAAGACTCTGCAGTGTATCGCCCTCATGTGGACCCTGCTACGCCAAAGCCCCGACGTTAAGCCAGAGATAGACAAGGTCATTGTGGTTTCACCTTCCAGTCTGGTTCGCAACTGGTACAACGAAGTAGGAAAGTGGCTGGGAGGACGCGTCTCCCCGCTGGCCATCGACGGAGGTTCAAAGGATGAGATTGATAGACAACTAGGTAGTTTACCTTTCCCCTCTATCTCATGAATATCCGCAGAAAAGTTCATGGAAATATGGTGACTTTTATTTCTTTTTTTAACAATGTGTTCATTGGTTTTCAGTTTGCAAATCGCATCAAATTATGCAGTGGATAACAATTAATATATAACACTGCAAACTGGAAATATTGTCATTTGATACCTTGTCATCAGAATCCAATATGACTTTATTGTCATTGTGGGCCCTATTTTAATGATCTAAGCGCACGGTGAGAAGAACCTGGCGCAGGTGCATTTAGGGTGTGTATGAATCCACTTTTGCTAGTTTAACGGTGGATAAAAGGGTCAGTGCGCCAGGTGCATGATTCAAAAGGGTTGGGCTTAGTGTCTTCATTAATTCATAGGTGTGTTTTGGGTGTAACATGCAATAAACCAATCAGAGTGTCATCTCCCATTCCCTTTAAAAGCCAGGCGCGTTTGTACTTAACGCATTGCTATTATGATGGTGGATTTACTGCTTAATATTTTTATTTTTAATCTTCTGCATGTTTGTGTGCTGCTGTGCGTCCCTGTTTGTGTGTACCAAGCATAGTGTGCGCACGCTGTGAAGGAACCTAGGCACATTTTACTAATGCGCTGTTAAAATAACAATGAAATGCTGCGCTATTGACTCAGGACCAGGTTTTTGTTGGTCAATGGCGCGATCCCTTTCCGCTGCTTCAAGATAGCAATACGCCAAGAATGCACCTGAACACACCTGTGTGTAAGACCAGCACACCCATGGGTGCACAGATGGGCACAAGTCCATTTGCTATTCAAACGATGTGGATTTCTGGGCAGGGAAATTGACAAAGGCATCGGACTTAAAATAGCAAATACACTTGCGTCGGGCTATGCGCTGCGCCGGGTGCAAGATAGGGCCATGTATGTAAAAACAATTATACGAAAAGTGCTACTCTATGGTGCAAACATAAAAACACACACACTGATGAGGAGTGCTACCAGTTGAATAGAATAGTCTTTACAGTATTGTCATTGTACATGACATGAAATTGAAAGCAGTCCTCTCGCAAAACATCAGTAAAAGTGCAAAGCAGGAAAATAAATATCTACATAAAATAGTCTCTAAAGTCACTATAAACATATATAAAGAGATTTATTTATAAGAGGTTATTTGTTTAAAAAGGAAAACTAACACACAAAACAGGCATACCACACAAACAAGGCATTCATTGCACGATTCATCCTTAAACTCAAAACTCAATTTGCATTAAGTTCAATTATGGCTCTTGGATAAAAACAGTTTGTTATAATATTGATGTTGTAATATTGTACAATGTCAGTTACATTTGGCCGGTTATCCACTAGAATTAGACTAATGTACAGCCCAACCTCAGATTGTGGCTAGAAAATGCAGGGTACTTGTTAGGGCTGCACGATATTTGGAAAATATGTGACTAAATATGTGACAAAATATGTGACAACAATATGTGAATAACGCAGTAACGTACCCAGTTCTGCATTTCTGCTGCTTTCAGTATTCTGTGACAGTATTTCATTATTCTGCAACAAAATACAACACATTCATTTGTTTTTAATTCAACAAAGGAAATAATTTCCAACATTCTTTTATTGAACAAATTAAACACATTAAATTGAATATAAAAGGCAGATACATCATAAAGTGCTATTTTCTACTGCTATTTTCTTTCAACTAATACAAAAAGTGTTTTGCGATATGTACAGTATATTGCGCCAGTTGATATTGCGATGACAATAAAAAAAAGATATATTGTGCAGCCCTAGTACTTGTACAATATCTGCTTTTAATAGTGTTGATTTGTTTTAAGTTGAACTTGTAAAATATTTCTTTATGAAAATATTGGGAGTTTTTTAGTAGTCTGCTTATTAAGTGGTTTGTTTTCTGTGATTTCTAGTGAACTTTATCTCTCAGTATGGTTTGAGAGTACCAACCCCAATCCTGATCATTTCTTATGAGACATTTCGACTGCATGCTGGGGTTCTGCACAAGGGCAAAGTCGGACTTGTCATCTGTGATGAGGTATTTCATCCCATCCATTATAATTCCGAGTTGTCAGTTGACACGATGATGTAACATTAGTTGTGTTTGCTGTAGGGTCATCGGCTGAAGAACTCCGACAACCAGACATACCAGGCCCTAAATGCCATGAGTGCCCAGAGGAGAGTGCTGATATCGGGCACTCCCATCCAGAACGACCTGCTGGAGTACTTCAGCTTGGTACACTTTGTTAATGCTGGGATCCTTGGTAAGTAGCTACACACACACACACACACACACACACACACACACACAACACACAACACACAACAAACACAAACACACACACACACAAAAGAGCTACACCAAAATGTGGGTTATTTCTGCTGTTTTTCAGCTGCACCTCCAGTCACCAGTCCATCAAGCTCCTAAAGTTTGCGGACGACACCACCCTTCTTTCTGATTTGTTCTAATCCCCTTTGTCTTTTCCGCCTCGACGGCAGGTACAGCCCAGGAGTTTAAAAAGCGATTTGAGCTGCCCAT
The DNA here is from genome assembly GCA_023631565.1 of Gymnocephalus cernua. NCBI lineage: Eukaryota > Metazoa > Chordata > Actinopteri > Perciformes > Percidae > Gymnocephalus > Gymnocephalus cernua. The sequence continues at coordinate 9,327,310 of CM042432.1, forward strand.
CCTCAAGGGTCGAGATGCAGATGCCAGTGATAAGGACAGACAGACGGGAGAGGAGAAACTCAAAGAGCTGATCACCATTGTCAACAGGTGAGCTCAAAGCACATATGTAGGGTGTTTCATCTTACTCAAATTTCTAAAAGAAAGGCATTCCTATTTGTGCTTTCTTTTTATGGCTTATATATTTTATTCTATTTCATATTATTTTAACACTTTATATACACCAAAAAAAGAGAAAAAAACAGCAAGGGCAATGAATACAAAGGACAGTTTATGCTTCTGTGTTAAATCGACGCCGTGGCTACGTACGCTGTAGTCTATATCCATGACCTTCCACTTCCGGGATTGCCCCGTTGCCGCCGGAAATTCCACCGTATGTCCTTTTCCGTTACATAACGCTTCCTTTGTGTTGGTGTTCTAAACTCTGGTGGATTTCTGAGGACTATGATTAACTGCTCCTCAGATCTCTGCAGGGTAAATCTAGACAGCTAGCTAGACTATCTGTCCAATCTGAGTTTTCTGTTGCACGACTAAAACAACGTTTGAACGTACACGTTCCACCAAAACAAGTTCCTTCCTGAGGCTATTTTCCAGTAGCATTTTCCTTACGGAGCGCTGTGGAGGAAGGTCTAGCAAAACGAGATAATGTACCGGCCGTAGCTTGCTAGCGTTGGATTTTGCCCGACTCATTTCCTGGTTCTTCTTTTCCATAAACAACATGAAATCAAGGAGAGCTTTGAATGCAGTGGAATTTTTATCAGCTTGATTTAAATGCTGCCAAAATTTAATTGACCTTTTTTTTGGATTTGAATGTTCAGAGGGACTGCATGCATTGTTTGGGGTCTTTGGGCGAACTTTTAGAATAATTTTACAGAATTCCAATTGTAATTTTTCAGTGGGGGTTTTATCCCAGTTTTTAAATTCTGGTTTTGAAATCGGGCCCCAGACTTTGCTTCCATAAAACATTATTGGTATTATCAGAAAATTGTAGATTTTTAGCCAAATGCTTGCAGGGGTATTTGTTTTTTCAAATTTGCATTTGATTGCATACAAAGCTCTCCGAGCTATATCATATATAAATAATTCATAAATGCCGAAAGTCATAACAAACTATTTTCGGCCGAGAATTTCTTACCTTGAGGGTTTCTTCCTTCCGCCTCATAACATAGAAGCGGACCAAGCGTCTCACCGAGTCAGCCCAGTGCGCACGTTATCTCAGTATGTTTTACGCACGGTAGACTTCAGACGGAACAGCTGTTTGTTCACTATATAACACTCACAAGGCTCTTTTGAAACAGCGGCTGTCTCACCGGCTGTGTGAGGTTATCACCCACGCTTTTAGCGTAAAGGGAGTGGCGTCGGGGCACACTCCACGAGAGTGTTATCAGCACCCACAGCCCTCCTCAGAGGTATGACAGTGGCTGGCATCTGTGCAACGGCGTTTTTTTTTATCTGCTCTCATTGCGTGATGTGTCTCCATGATTCACTCGGTCTTATCCGCACTTAATGTCTCCATACTCCTGCACCAGAGTGCCCGTGAGGAATGTGCTTTGCATTAATTAATGATGATTTTAATCTTAATTATGGAGCACCTTCAGAATCCATGCGGCAGGGCCTCACAATGTTAAGCAGGCCAGTCATGGAGATATCCTATCAGGTTTTTAAGCAAACAATATCATTTTGTTACATAAGACCTGGATGCCAATTGGTAAAAATCCTGTACAGTGTGAGAAGGAAGAGGAGCTAATCTATGCTATCTGCTTGTGGATTTTGGTGTCACAGGTGGCATTGACTACATCAGCTTCGCCCTTAACCCAATAGCAACAGCTCTTAGAGGGCGAAAGCCTATACGAAATAGAACGATAGTTACATATTGTTACTCCAGATTCTATGAGTATAGGTATAGCCCTCTACGATCCAGGCCACCTGCTTCGCTAACATTGGCTGAAGAAAAATGCTGATGTTGGGAGCAGATCTCTGGTCACAACCAGTGTTGGTCTAGCTGTAATATACAGTAACTGCGGAAGTAAGAGAGGCCCGTGCAGGGCACAAGGGCGTGAAAGAAATCTTCACGACTGCGCATACGTGAGGGATAAACCTTGCACGCTCTCTCACTTGCTCTACCACACACTCCTCACGCACACACACACACAGGGCCTGCTATTCTCTTAAAGCAGAGATCTTCAACAGGGGGTCCGGGACCCCTAGGGGGTCCTCAGAGTCACTCGAGGGGGGCCTCCAAATTATTGTCAATGTTTGAAAGTTTTTTTCAAAAAATTAAAATGTCTAAACATAATTCCCACATATTATTAGCAAATATAAATCTCCTCTGATAATAGGCTTACTGACCTATAGGTAGTCACTAAGATAGCCATACAGTTCATCCTAAAGATTCACTGTGCCAAAATATTTATTACAGTTTTTCTTGATTGTTTACACACATTTTCTGAAAGCATGCCTCATACTCTCAGAACTCTACACACAAATCAAAAAGCACACACACAATGGGCAAAACCCCTCAATTCCCCTGCAAAATGAAACTTTACATTCAAAACAATGTTATTTCTTCTCAAAATGGTATTTTGTTTTCAAATGACACACACAAACCGTCATATGAATAGACATTTATAAGAACCAGATGAACACTGATGTGCTCAATGTAAAACACGATGATGAATGGACAACACTTATTCTCCATTCATCATAATGACCTTTTTTTATTCCTTTTTTATTCAGTGTTACACTTACTACAGACAGTACATACATACATACATAATTGTGTTGTAAAATATTTGAGAATGTTATTATTATTATTAATATTATTATTACTATACTCAGAACACACAAATGCACAGTAACAAATATATTTTATTTTTCCCACAACAACTTCTGTTACCCCCTCTCATTCCCCCTGCTCTGGCGTTTCCCCCCTCTCATTCCCCCTGCTCTGGTGTTTCCCCCCTCTCATTCACCCTGCTCTGTACATCCCAACCAACACAAAGTTTCACATACAGTGGTCTACATACAAAACAACAGAACAATTTACTGTATACAGTTACAGTAAAAACATTTGCTGGATCCTCTGTTCTGTTTTGGTCTGGCAACAGCACCTCATCCACATCACAAGCAATGTTTCCCCTGGCCAAGCAGAAACAACACAGAAGAGCTCACCTGTTGCCCTTTTATGCTAAACCTCTGATTGCTAATTGTAAAACTGTGTGACAGGTGTTTGCCCATGTGATGAGTCAGTGTGCATACTTGAATGGCAGTGTGTTCCTTGTGAAAACAAGAGATTTTCTTCATGAAAATTGTGCCAAATGCAGAGAATTGTGTGTAGTGGTTTGAAAAGAGTGTGTTTTAAAACTGCAATTTGAGTGTAAAGCAGGAATTGTGCTTGTAGTTTAGCAGAATTGGTTCAGGGGGTTGGTGCATGAGTTACATGTTGTGGTCATTGTGTCTCAAGTACCAGTATTTGTGTGTAAACAATTGAGAAAAACTGTAAATCATGCCAACAATTAATATTTCAATAGCTTAGTATTCTATGCACTAAAAATGTATGTGTTAAGGCTTTAGGCCACCCTACACGTTATTGTAGCCACAGTTTAATATGCAACTTCATTTTATACAATATATGTATTAGGGGGTCCCTGCTCCGTCTCTGTCTCTCAGTTCAGGGGTCCCTGGCTCAAAAAAACGTTGAAGACCCCTGTCTTAAAGAGATCGATGCACACACCAACGCACAAGGATAAACTTCAGGCCACTTACATAGGCTACGGCGAAAGCTCTGCATGGAGCCTCCGCAGAACCATAAATCAGACTTAAGCCCACATAATTGCGTGACCGAGGCCACAGACATTAAGCAACATTGTCCCTAGGTACCATAAAGCAGAATAAACTGTATTACATAAGCAATGACATAATGAATAGTCCAAAACAAAACAATATAGAACACGAAGACCACACAGACTAAGAAATGCACACATGCTTGGGACTCGTACGTCAAATCTTTTCCCAATTTCAAATTATGTCCCCAAAAGGAAACCTTGTCAACATCTGTTTTTATCTAAAAAGATACATTTCTCTTTGTTCATCTCACTTCAATTGTATTGTCTATTGCTTTATTGCCAAGCAGACAAACTGACCAACACATATATAATAATAATAATAATAGATCTATAATTGGCGTCCATGTATCCATACAGTATTGCCACGGAAAATATTGCAATACTATGCTGTATCCATTTTTCCCCCCACCCCTAATGCACATAATATTTTTTCTATAGGTCAATGTTGTATAAATAACATTTGTTACACTATTACATAAAACATTTAAGAACAGAGGGAACAAAGATCATAAAAAACACTGCACACAATTGGAGTCATTTATTGAATGAAATAAAACCTACATTTTCCAAATAAATCTCACATTTTGTGTTTTGCATCATGTTTGACATGCTTGAACTTCAGACAACACTGGTTGTATTTTTAGGTTAAACAGCCCCCTGTAATACTGTCCATGTTCTGCATCAACAGGTGCCTGATACGGAGAACATCTGATATCTTGTCTAAGTACCTTCCTGTGAAAATTGAGCAGGTTGTGTGTTGCAGGTAAGTTGATCCATTTGGTTTCTGTTGAGAGAAGGTTGAGGAGGGATTGATGCAAAATAGATACTTTTTTAATCCCTTACTTCAAGTAGAAACATATTTTTCAACCCAGAAACCCTTTTGTTTCTTTACCAACTTAAGCCAAATTTCTCATTACATTATTATCATACATTAGTTTAATAACGCTGGCTGAAAGATGAATCGTTTTCAAATCAAAATCGAGATTTGAAAGAATGCGATTAGCTAATTTTGAATTTTGAATTGAATGTACAATATTTAGTTAGAATATTTGGTGTTAACATTTACCATTTTTTATTCCTCTTTATATTTACTGTTTTCTCATACGCTAAATGCTGGAATAATGTTACATATCACAGATTACTTACAGAAAGGTCCTATTTTCAGTGGATTTTTCATTTATTTTGTATAACGTTATTTAACATGATGGTAGAAGGTGCAACATGTAGATGCTGCTGTTGAACTGAGACATAGCAGACATTTCAGGTTACAGGAAAGTACTGATATTTTTTTGTGTTTTTTATTATTATAACTTTAGCTTTTGTGATAAAAGTTCTGTTTGCTTATTGAAAGAAAAACACGTATTGCTGGCAATTCATATCTATGTTCTGATCCTTGCATAAGAATATAGAGCAGTTTTTATAATATTATAATGCATATTATAATGCTCCATGACATGTTTTATCTGTTACACAGTTAATATTGAAAATTGTTATCGAATCGTAATCTGACTGAAAAATTAGATTTTTTTTCCCCCAAATCGTTCACAGACCCATCTCAGCCAGTTCTCAAAAAGTATTTAGCATCAAGATATACAACTCTACTTTCAATGTAACACTTTGTGATAGAATGTAAGCTTTTTTATATGATATTGAACAATTTCATTTGACTTAATGACTGTTTCCCTGTAGGCTGACTCCTCTGCAATCAGAGCTCTATAAGCTCTTCCTAAGGCAGGCAAAACCCATTGAGACATTACAAGAGGGCAAAATAAGTGTCTCCTCCCTGTCTTCCATCACATCACTTAAGAAACTGTGCAATCGTAAGTGCTTAAGCCAAATCTAACTCACTCTGTAAAATGTTGCATGTGTGAACATTATTGGGATCACACAGAAAGTTTTCTCACTTTTTGAAGCAGTTGCAAAGTTTACTCAACTACCAAATCGCCAAATGTAAAAGTAAAGACAGGGGAAACCAAGGCTGTGGATGTCTAACTATGCATGTCTTTTATGCATGTTCAATTCAATTTTATTTATAGTATCAAATCATAACAGGAGTTATCTCAGGACACTTTACAGATAGAGTAGGTCTAGACCACACTCTATAATTTACAAAAAACCCAACAAATCCCCCAAGAGCAAGCACTCAGTGCAACAGTGGCAAGGAAAAACTCCCTTTTAGGAAGAAACCTCGGACAGACCCAGGCTCTTGGTAGGTGGTGTCTGACGTGCCGTTGGGGTGCATCACAGTATAGATAATAAACAGTGGCTAGAAATAGTGGTTGTAGTAGCGCAGGGAGCAGCACGGCATAGCAGGGTATTTCAGCAGAACCACGGCAACAGCTGGAACCATGATTTTGGTGCCATCCTAATCCCGGGATTTCATCCTGGGTGAAAAAGAAACAGAAAGACTCCGGGGAGCAAGCTCCCAGAGCTAGGTTAGTAACAAGCATTTCTGGGACAGAGAAGCAGGTGGGCCGGGCTAGGCAGATGTTGGAATGTAACCAAGTACATTTACTCAAGTACTGTACTTAAGTCCAAATGTTGAGGTAGGAAATATTGTACTTTTCACTCCACACACTCCACACATTCATCTGACAGCTTTAGTTACTTGTTACCTTACACATTAGGTTTTTGAAAACAAACATGTAGTTTATAAAATCTGATGTTTTTTATAAATGAAACTACCAGCTGAAATGATTAAAACATTAAACACACAACTGTTTGGATCCTTTACAGTTTATAAAATGGGAGGATTTTTCTGTATTGAGTACTTTTACATTTTAAGTACATTTCCCTAATGATACTTACATACTTTTACTTAAGTAAAGGATCTGAATACTTCTTCCACCGCTGCTTTTATGGCATTAGCCATATAGTATTCATATGCTTATTTACAATCATCTGCTGCCTGGTAGAACTACTAACCACTGTTCTGTAGGGGTGTAACGATACATTGATCTGAATTGATATATTGATTCAATCCTAAACGATCCAATATTATCGATACAAAGTGAAAATATCCATACATATTGTCATCTTTAAGATGCTCCTTTATTTTGAAATTCCCAATTTATATTAGTTTTTTTTAATTAAAAGTAGGCTAGTTTGTTTTCAATTGAAATGTCTGGAAGAGCTCAATGAAATTGGCAAATCATATTTTGGTTGTTTCTTGTAAATGTATATAAATGTAATTGATTATGTCAAATCGGGTTATGTATCATGGGGTTGTTGCATCAATGTCCTAAGAATCAATATAATATTGTATCGTGATATAACTTATAATTTACATCACTAATGTTTTGTGTCCTAGACCCGGCGCTCATCTATGAGAAGTGTGTGGAGAGTGCGGAGGGCTTTGAGGGTGCGCTGGATCTGTTTCCACCTGGCTACTGCACTAAAGCTGTTGAGCCTCAGCTCTCTGGTAAGAAACATGTAACACAGCTCATCACACCTCGGATGTTGTTAAAGGGTAACTACCGTATTTTTCAACCTAGAACATATTTTACTATGTTGTTGTGTGTAAGTGACTGATGGGAACAACAATCTTTGAAATTGGTCCAGCATTAAGCGTTAACGCTGTAACCGGCAGCCACAGACCTGGCTGCAATGTAACCCTATGGGGCAAATGTGCATCGTCAATTCGGTCCACTAAAAGTGCCGTTGTTGTGGCTGACAGGCTCAGATTATTATTATTAGTAAGTGTCTGACAACATTATGGAAAGGATCCCTACAGAGCCTTTTTAAAAACAACCCTGAGGTCGCTAAAAAAAACCAATACTTTTAGCGTGTATAGAGCCAACATATTTTCACATGTAAATCGGTAATCTATGTGTTTATTTCAACCAAAACTAGAGTTGCGATGGTTGGAAAAGTGGAAAGATGACCCAAAACGGTTTTTCTGTCAGCTTTGAATGAAGTGTATTTTACGATACTAAAATTACTGTTTAATTACATGGAGTCTGGTGGGTTTAGCGAACGCAATTTCGCGGATGTTCTTATGTTTAAAAAAAGGATCTTACTCTTTAACAGAAAGGTCGACCTCCTTAGAAATCCTTTACATGATGTTATCAGACTCTTAGAATATTAATCTGTAACCTGACTCCGCTAGATGGATTGCTTCGCATTTGCTCAGCATATCCATCTGGGAACTTTCCGTTGGAGAACTTTTGGGAAGGGGCGAAAATACTGGTTAGCTGATTGGATAAACCATCTGTCTATCACCACCTATGTTGGTGATAGACGGGCCAAATCAACCAATCAGATCAACGAAGCGTATGAAGTACCAACAGAGCAACGACGAAAATACAACCACAAGCTAGACTACCCCTGCTGCTGCAGGCAAAGCATAGATCGTTAGCTCAGCAAGCAAGCAACATGTCGGTAAAGGATATTAACCGTTTGTGTAACGAGAATTTACGAATAAAAGGCACCATTTCAGGTTCCCGGTCCATATACCAAAAGAAGGATCCAAGAGAAAAAAGCATTAGCGAGCAGCTAACAGAATTAGGGCTACCGCTGTCTGAAAATGTGTCTAGATCAGGTCGGATTTGCTTCCGCTTGCTTAGCCTCGTGTGACCATCCTGATCTCGCGAGCTCTTCGTTGCGTCACACCTAAACCCGCCTCAAAACCAACGCTGATTGGTCGGTCGTTTGGCGAACGACTCCAAATTTTCTCTATCTCAAGATGCCAGACTGATCTGCGAGTGGAAAACTGGAGCTTGCGAGATCAGGATGGTCTCACGAGGCTCATTAATCTGAGCCTGTCAATGGCAAAACAAGCATTTCAGTGAATGTAAATACAAGCTGCACAATTGCCCTATTAACTTACACTGTAGCTTTTTTCTCTGTTGCTGACTGCAGCGATCTCTCTTAATACTGGACCATTTTCAAAGATTGTTGTTCCCATCAGTCACTTAGACACAAAAACACAGGAAAATAGGATCCAGGTTGAAAAAACGGTAGTTACCCTTTAAAGATATACAGCATGATGGCTCCTGCTGACTCACTTTATACAACAACGAAAGTTTGGATTGACTCTAAGAAGGGTAGAATAACTGGAAATGGCTTGGAAAACTGTTACTGCTTGTATGATCATCATTACATTCATTTTTGTGGAGGTTATTGTGTAGTCATTTGAGGTGACAACAACAAACAATTCACAACAATTTTTTAAAGGATGGTTCTATATTTGGGTGTGTTCTTGTCAGTCTTGTTTCCAGCAACAGCAGGCAGATGTTAACAGAGCAAAAGCTCTGACAAACCCACTGTACACTATCTGCCCAGCAACAAGCAGCTGTTAGGAGACTAGCTGGTTAACATACTGTACTGGAGCATTCAGCAGCTAAAGAGACAGATCATTTTCTCAGGAGCTAGTGGAGACCAAAAAAACGAGCTAAAGGGAGAGTGAATATTGTCAGGTGGATTGAAACACAACTCCAAATGAATGTTGCTATATGTTTGCTGGATGTGTAAATGGGACAACTTACTGTATTTGGTTGAAAGGAATAAGTGTTGTGAAATAATCTGTTACCATAGGTTTAATAATTTTGGTGCATCTCTCTAAAGTGAACTGAATAAAGCGCTCCATTTTTGTTTTAATTTATGGGTAAGAAATTATTTCCTTTGTTCCAGGGAAAATGCTGGTTCTTGACTACATTCTGGCAATGACAAGGACTACAACTAGTGACAAGGTGGTGCTTGTCTCCAACTACACTCAAACGCTGGACCTCTTTGAAAAGCTGTGCAGATCTAGAAGGTGCTTTTTGAAGGGAAAACGGCATTTAATTGTGTCTGTATCATATGATTTGTCAGTTAAAGTGAGCAACAACCCTCCTCTTGGTCTTTTACAGATACCTCTATGTTCGACTGGATGGCACAATGTCCATCAAGAAAAGGGCCAAGATTGTAGAGCGATTCAACAGTCCATCGGTGAGTGGGAAACTCTGTTTTAAACCACACTGTGAGCCAGTCAAGACCACCTAAACCGAGACCAGGTCAAGACCAAGACTTTGAAGGGGTTGAGACCGAGTCAAGACCAAGACCAGACCAGTGCCAGACAACCAGACCTGCTCCTGTCTCCCGCATTCACTTTCTTGGGAGTGTGTGTTAAGAGGGGGTTAACAGGAACACATTTCAAATTAGAAATGAGTTAAGTTATTGGTTGCATTTGAAGCAAGTTTTACATCCAAACACGGCATATGATGTTAACACATAACATTAGACAATGCAGAGGCAATTTTAGTGATATCCCTGCAGTTGTGGTCTTGACCAGTCTTGAAATAAAATCCAGAGTCCTCTTTATCTGAGACCAAGACCTTCTAAAGGTGGTCTTGAGACTGAACACTTGAACACTGGCGTGAGCTTTGAAAAGCAGTTGAACAACATCTGAATCCATCTGTGTTCTCAGAATCCAGAGTTCATCTTCATGCTGAGCAGCAAGGCTGGTGGATGCGGCCTGAATCTGATTGGTGCTAATCGCTTGGTGATGTTTGATCCGGACTGGAATCCAGCCAATGACGAGCAGGCGATGGCGCGGGTGTGGAGGGACGGCCAGAAGAAGACCTGCTACATCTACAGACTGCTCTCGGTCAGTTCAACACAACTCACAAGATGCAGACATAACACATCAAAAACACATCATCACTGCTTAAAGTGCCCATATTATGAAACCTTTTCTGGGATTTGGGGTGTTATTTTGTGTCTCTGGTGCTTCCACACGCATACAAACTTGGAAAAAAAAACATCATGAATGGAACCTGGGTCCCTGCAATCCGACATAGGTTATCATGTATCCCGGTCCAAAATTCCTGGATTATCACAGGACCATAGGACATGAAGTAGCTGGCCGTCCTCTGTCTTACATTTCCAACCATTTGGTGTGTCCTCTACTGATTTTTAATTATTCCGCAAAGTTCAGGACCTCGTAATAGATGTGTCAGCGCATCAGGGGGCTGTTAAAGGCTGTGTGTTTGGCATAGTTTCCATATTTGACGTGTGTGTTTGTGTGCTGACAGACGGGGACGATCGAGGAGAAGATCCTTCAGAGGCAGGCCCATAAGAAGGCCCTGAGCAGCTGCGTGGTGGACGAGGAGCAGGACGTGGAGCGCCACTTCTCTCTGGGTGAACTCCGAGAACTCTTCACTCTCAACGAGGAGACCACCAGCGACACACATGACAAGTAAAGAACAAATCACTCTCACAAGTTGTGCATGCTGCTCACTCTGCTGATTCTGCTGAGAATTGAATTGCCTCTATAAAGATGGTGATCAGTGAGTATGTTTACATGCACACTAATATTCCACTATTATTCGGAATATGACAATATTCCAAATTTGATACAGGTCAAGGTTTTTTTAAATCGTCATTGGCATATCAACTGGCGCAATAAATACATCGTGAAAGGCTGCGACATATTGCGAAAGACACTCAAGATTTTTTTGTGTTGAAAGAAAGTATCAGTAGAAATGTGCACTTTAAAATGTAACTGTCACTTTTTTAGTGGCGCCTTTTATATTCAATGTTCAATTTGTTTAATACAAGAATGTTGAATATGATTTCCTTTCATTTGTTGTATATTCAACAAGCAATTTGTTGTATTTAAAGGTCCAATATGTAATACTGACAGCTAGTGTTTAAAATAGTTACTGCAGTTCAAATTCAAAATACTGGAGAGAGTCGTCTCCCCCGCCCCTCCTCCCCAGTTGCCAGGCTGAGTCAGCGCAGCATCCACAACAATGTTTGTCTCACATAGCCAGACATACTTCACAGCACAGCGGAGTAGCTAACGTTAGATACTCGCTCTATTGACACATTCTATTGTCATAGAAGCCCGTGCTCACGCGGAGCTCTGTACCCAACTGACAGACGCACATTTTTGGCTTACAATTACAGTAGGAACCGCACAACCTTGCCTTTCTCACCACACGCCAGACAGACACATTTCCTTGGCTTAGAATTACGATAGGAACCGCTAAAAATAACACTACCTTGTCGTCCTTTTCCACCCGACTGAAATACACACTTTATTGTCTTAGAAGTACGGCAACAATCGCTAAACACACTGCAAACTAACGGTCTTCTCTTCTGGATCTACAGCCCCCCTCTTGGCTTAAAATAACTCACCTACGGCGGGCTACAGCGTTGTAAACAGCCGTGGCCAGCTATGGTCCTCCAGTAACATTAGCTAGATAGCAGAGTTAGCATGGTGGCGTTAGCCAGGACCAGTTACTGGCTGAGTCTCAATTGTTTTTGCAAGTAACCAACTCGTGTTTATGGCTATATAATTCAATGTGACTACACAAATGTTGAAATGACATAAAATGCTCGTCCCTAGTAGCTGTGATAAATTAGCCTGAAGCTAATGCTTACCCGTTCAGGAGGAAATTAGCCAACTCGGCATCCTTTTGGGCTGTAAGCTGTCTCCATCTTTCAAATACATCTCCAATATTAACCCGGGGTTTGTTACGTCTCTGGTCAAGCAACTGTTAGAAACATGCTGTTTTTTAGGTTGAGTAGAATCTATCTCCGTTGATCCCGTTCGTTCGTTTGCTGCTTTCATGGCTGTACTAACGTTACAGCTGTAGCATGCTGGGTTTACCTGTTTACAGGTATATCTGGCAACCCGGCCTGGCTGTCAAACTGGGCAGTTGATAACAACACACAGACCCAAACATAAACATAAATTCCGTCACGGATCGTAAATTTCAAAAAGAAAAAATACTGACTTTAGCATTGTTGTCAGAAAAGATAGTATTTCAGCCTAACATGTTTCCTTAATATCTGATGAGGCATTGGTGTTTTTAGATTTATTACAGTACATATATTACATATTGGACCTTTAAGCAGAACACTGAAAGCAGCAGAAATGCAGAACTGAGTACACTTTAATATCTGTTTATTTATCACAGGTAATATCGTTATCACGATATTCAACAACATTATCGCATTTTTTACAGATCATGTAAATGGCATGTTCCGTTTGGATATTCCGAAAAAAGGCTTCTTTCCGAATTTAGTATGTTCCGATTAAGTCACGTGGGATATGCCGGTATTATTCAGGATTTTAGAGGCAGTCTATGGACATGTATACAGCGCATTCAGAATATGCATCTCAAGCAGAGTTTTTCCCTCATTTTGTGACAGTTTACGGCTTATGGTCAGCTCTGTGCATTGATATGGTTGTTGTACATAAACCAACCAGCCAACTAGGGCTGGGCAATATATCAATATTATATTGATATCGATATATGAGGCTAAATATTTTTTTTTTGGGATATCGTAATATCCTGATTGTCTTTTCCTGGTTTTAAAGGCAGCATCACAGTAAAATGATGTCATTTTCTGAACTTACCAGACTGTTCTAGCTCTTCTATTATTTGCCTTTACCCACATAGTTATTATATCAACATAACTGATGATTATTTATCAAAAATCTTATTGTGTGCATATTTTGTGAAAGCATCAATTGCCAACCCTACAATATAGCCACAGTATCGATATCGAGGTATTTGGTAAAAACAATATCGGAATATTTGATTTTCTCCATATCGCCCAGCTCTACAGCCAACAGTTTGCAAGGCTGCGGTCAAAAGAAAAGGAGAAAAAAAACACCTAACGTTACTTTTAAACCTTATGAAAGACTTGGATATCAACAGGTTTTTGGATATGCACAAACATTGCAACGGCAACCTTTTTAAAAAGCTGGTTGAAGGACTGAAAGAGAGAGCTGTCCACCACCCCTGGAACACTTTGACAAATCCTATTTTGCACGGCTGCATGTAAACAGGAATATTAGAGGAATATTCACTTTCATTAGCCATGAAAACAGCTCAGTCGAAATATCGTCTTTTTCGGAATAAGGGCAAAACACGGAATATTATGTGCATGTAAAGGTAGTGGGATGGCTGGCAAAGATAAGAGAAAGGGTTGTTCTAAAGCAAATAAAATCAAAGCAACAGTCAAGAATAACATTCAAAATATAAACATATTTATGTGTGATCATAATAATGTGTGATCATAATGTATGTTAGTATTAACTTAGCTCTCTTCCTTCCTCTTGTGGCTTTGTTAGATTTCGCTGCCGCCGCTGTGTGAATGGCCGGGAGGTTCGGCCTCCTGCAGAGGACTCTGACTGTACCAGTGACCTTTCCCAGTGGAACCACTGCTTCGACAAGAAGGGCCTGAGAGACCAAGTGTTGAAAGCCTCCTGGGACGCTGCTGTCTCCTTCGTCTTCCACCAGCGCTCTCACGAGGATCAGAAGGGTGTCATATAGCAGGAGGAACTCAACAGACTTTCTATTACGCTACCACTTGTACTGTAAATCCTGATATTTATTTGTTATTCAGTTTTTTCTGTTGGATATTTTTGTATTAAAACCGAAAAAGTAAAGTAGAATGATTTGTCATCCATCATGAATGCAGTAACTTTTGCACATAAATAACTGGGGCAAAACGTGTTGACACTGGTAATGGATTTGCCAGACGAGTCGTCTTAATGTATACGTGGAACTGTGGTGCAGTTGCAAATGTGCCCAGCTCACTGTGTTGTGTTGGGGTAGAGGGAAGCTGTTGTCTGTGCTACAGTAAGAGCTCTAACTAACCTGTCTGTTATTTACAACTAATTGTAATTACAACTAACAACTAATTGTGTGTTGAGGGTTAGTTTCCTCAAAAAAGGCTTACAAAAGCACACCCATCTGGAAGATACATACTGGACAAAAGAACATGGAAAAGACAGACAAATAGAGTCCACACATTAGATACTGCTCCCATGAATACATTCATTTAATTACCAGCAAGTGACGTTTCGTTGAAGGGAGCATTATCTAGTGTTTAGGCTCCATTTTTCTGTCCTCAAGTTTCCCTACAGCCATCTGAAAGCAATGTGAAAAGTGCTATATAAATGCAGCTCCTTTTACCATCAGTCATCAGTGTCTGAATAAAAACTTTAAATGGGTTTTGTGTTTTATTGGCAGTAACATTCAACAAGGTCTAACAACTATATCCACTTTACGTTTCTGAATGGCCATGCTTGAAGTTGGGGCCATCCATCATAAAGACGCTGGTGCCAAGTTTGATGTTTGGATTAGAAATGCAAAAGATATCGTTACATATATACTATATATCGGTAAATGACGCACACATTGGCATTTGCCGCTCTAGCCGCTGGCCACTCACACTGCACACTGGACCAAAGACAGAGAGGGTCAAAGAAAGCAGCGGAGCTTTGGCAGCTAAAATGTGAAATACTTCAGACCCACAAAAATGTGCAAAGTAGCACTACTTTGGACTGTCTTTGACTTTGAATAAACAAACGACAATTCCCGAATTTAAGGACGTTTAAAAATCCCACACATGCAAAGCATAACCAGCTACAGACAAGTGGCAGACAGAGCATGATGCCACTTATAGGCCGGCTACCAGACACTGTTTTTGAGGTGGTATCCACACGGAAACGTATTTCAATGCAAACGCACATCTTTTGCATCGTTTGGGCCGACTGTCCACATGAATCCTGTAAACGCACTGCCCGTAAACGCACTTTTTTGAAACCTGGTCCCAGGGTGAATAAAAAAAAAAGCCGGCTCACGTTTGGCTTCATATGGACGGCGAAGCCGCATACGTGCGTATCGATGATGTCATCCCCACACACCTCGGTCTAACAGCTCCGCCTTCAACCCAGCTGACGGCGCTAGCAGGGACGCAACGCTGCTAGCTCGCTAATCTGTCTGCTTATCAACTCCTTGAACGGATTATAGTAACTTTTAGCACCGCTTATTGTAGAAAGGCTACCGCAAGAAAAACGTGTAGCTAGATTATCAAAAAGACATCGGATCATTGATGTTTGTGTGACTGCCGATGTTGATGTTAGCTAGCGTTAACGCTAGCTCTGCTAGCTGCAATCATGTCCGATAGAATGTAAACAAAGTTTACATTCTTTTTCTAGGTGGCCTCTATATAACGAGCAGTGGTGTAAGTTATTAAAGTCTAGTCCATGGATGTGTTAAGCTAAGAGAACTAGCTAACAGTCATGTTATGAACTTTTATATACTGTCTATGGTTATGAAAGGAAGTCACTGAAGGCTGCTCTTCTTCTTCGTTCCGTTCATTTCTGTAGCAATAACAGCGCCGCCTACAGGCCTGGCATATGAAGTACCGTGTTGAGTCATTTACAGATGGATTCATCTGGACGTGAATTTTCTTGAACCGAATCCAGGGAAGACGGATGCGTTTTCATCCTAACGTCTTCGTCTGGATGGGGCCTGAGTCACATTGTTGCAAATATCACATGATGATGCATAATTCCACAAAATGGTTTGTCTTCTGTATCATCAAGTTATAATACTAATAACATTACCATCTGCAAAATAACATCACGAATCAAATCCATACTTCAACGTCAAGCCTGTAAGCCTATATGGAAATTAACTACATAAAGCAGTTAATTTAAAAGAAAATCCAGCTTCTCTGGCACCACCTCCAGCCTGTAGTGCGATTTGCAAAAATCCACAGCTCCCTGTTCATTTACACCAATCAGGGCCAGGGGGTTGTCTAACTGCGTGTCAATCACTGCTCATGCACAAACAGACAGTGGCGAGGTCGGTGACTTGAGTCTGTTCGGTGTGTTCCGTGCCGTCGTCCGTCGGAGGGGCCGTCAGCCTTCATTTTGGCCGACCTGACTTGTTGGGTCGGAAGGCGGGCAGTCGAAGCTGCCATTATGCCCGGTTGAAAAATCCGGGAGCAGCCCGACCCACGTGACGCGTTCGTCCAATCAGCTGCAGGTTTTAATTTTTTGGGTGACAATACATATTAGCACCGCCTGCTCTTATGGAGACGTATTACGTCTCGCACACACGCAGAACGTACGCTCAAGTTTGCGTCGCGTCGGTGTTCCGAGGCACTTTTTGGACCTCGGGGAGCCGACTGATCAGTCTGACTGCCTTTTTTTGCCAACGGTCGGCCGTCAGGTTGGTGTGTCAGGGTCTCTAAAAAACGTCAAAAGGTGTGAACGTGCCCTTAGACTCCAGAATCACTTCATATTGTGTTAAGGTGAAAATGAAAGATCATCTTCAGTTCAATCAAAACAGGTAAATATGTGAAACATCTGCGGTCAGGTTTTCACGGTAGATGTGTTTTTATTGAACCCATTTAAAAAGACAAATGCACAGATAAGAAAACAAATTTATATTTTAAATGTGGCAGTGAAACCAGATCACCCGGAGTACACCAACACTATTTTTAAATTTTTTTTTTTTTAAAGATGATTTTTTTGGGGCTTTTCCCATGAAATAGGTCATGAAAGGGGGAGAGAGATGGGGGAAGACACGCAGCAAAGGGTAGCAGGTCAGATTCGAACCTGCGCCGTTGCAGGACTCAGCCAACATAGGGTGAACACTCTTACTGGGTGAGCTAGAGGCCGCCCCACTATTTTTAAATTTTAACCTGCAAGTTTTTGAAATGGGGCAGGTAACCGGATCACCCGGTTGTAGAGGGGTGGGTGGGGGGGTTGATGATGTTAATCCTCTCTCTTCTCCTTCTGCTCCTCTTCCGTTGCTCTCACCTCCTTTTCTTCTGTCTTTTTTAGGATCTTGATGTCGTTCTCCATTTGGCTCTCTTTGGTAATCCATTCCTTCTCCATCCTTCTGCTGTTCTTTTCGATCTCTTGGAGGCTGTGGTAATGTACCTGAAGATCAGAGTTTTGCACTTTTAGGAGCTTGATTTCATTCTTCTCTTTGTTAATCCACCACTTATCTATCCTTCTGCTCATCTTTTCAAACTCCTGGAGGCAGTGGTTTTGTACCTGAAGAGCAGAGATTTTCCCTTTTAAGAGCTTGATTTTGTTCTCCATTTGGCTCTCTTTGTTGTTCCACTCCATCTCTCTGCTCTCTCTTTCCAGCTCAAAGCTCTCCTCTTTTGCAGCGAGCTCACACGTCATATAGTCTTCCAGAGTGGTCTCCCTCTGGATGATCTGCCTTTCCTTCTCCATGAGCTTGGCTTCGCTCTCCAAATACTTTACTTCTAGAGTCGTCTTTTCCTCCGTCATTCTGTTGATCAGATCATCCTTTTCCTGGACGACATGACTCAACTTCCTATCATTGTCCTCTGCCAGAGTTTGGAGCTTTGCGTCCTTGTCCATCAAATTCTGGTTTGGTATGTTTGATAATATACCATTAATCTTCTTCTCCTGGGTCTCTCTGTTCCTCTCTTGCTCCTGTTTCAAGATCCCGACAACCCGGTTGAACTCACCACTCCAGTGAAGTTTGGCTGACAGGGAGATGTTCTTCTCTGCCTTCAAACTTCATTGTTCTCCTTCTCCTTGATTTTACTCTCCTTTTGGACATTTTTCCTTATGGTTCTCTCTGAACGTAGAGCCGTCAGGATTTTCCTTTTCTCTTCCTCCAGGCCAGCATTTTATA
Source organism: Gymnocephalus cernua (assembly GCA_023631565.1). Lineage (NCBI taxonomy): Eukaryota > Metazoa > Chordata > Actinopteri > Perciformes > Percidae > Gymnocephalus > Gymnocephalus cernua. Next base: position 9,345,566 of record CM042432.1, read on the forward strand.
AATCTATTTGTATGGTTATTAAGCAATATGAAACACAAAGTATATTCTAATAAAAATGTAAAGACAGTCACATTTTACATAGACATATATATGAACAGATATTTAAAACTGGGATCTGTGTGTGTATCTATGGTGATGACACACTGTGTGATGTTAGGCTGCATCACATGCAGGGACGGACTGGGACTAAAAAACGGCCCTGGACTTTGACTAGGCCCGGCCCAAAGCAATCGGCGCGCGGAAACTCGACAACAACAGCAATAACGCCTGCCGCCTGGCATGAGTGTCACAAGACTTTAATTGTGGCTCATGATACTATACCATCCAAATTATAGCAATAGCACAGGGGTCCGTTTCAGGTAGGAGGTTCAATAAACTCTGAGTCTAACCCTGATCTCTGAGTTGATTTACCCTGAGATGGGAAACTCTGAGTTTTCGGTTTCACAACAGCTGATTCGAGTTGGTTCAATCAACTTGGAGTAGGTTGACTCAGGGTTACGCGCTTGCACCAAAGACAGCATGAATGGAGCCATGATACTACAATTCACCATGGCAACAACCACAAACAAACGGGTCGGCGGAAATACTCATGCACACATGCGAGTTTGAACATGTATTTAGTTAAAAAAGCAACACAGCGGCTGCTGCAAGAGAGAGAGAATTTGCGTTGGAGAAAATTGCTGCTAAAGTAAATGCGTATATTCCAATATAATGTATATCATATTTAATCATAAGCTAATATTACTGAAAATCTATTTCATTTAGGTGCAATACTGCGGGCGAAAACGTCAGGCTCCTAATCCCATTCTGAGGCTGCAGCACCATCATTAACATAATTATAATTCAAAATCTTTCATTTCAAAGGGTTTACATCATTCACCTGCAATTAGGGCTGGGCGATATGGCTGAAAACTGTGTCACGATATAAGTGTTTCATATCAGTCGATATCGATAATTATTGATATTTTTTATGACCTATTTAAAATAAGGACCAGGAGAAAAAAATGTATTCAATTTAAACGTTTTTATTTTAAGCTTAACCTTCCTCCGATTATAATCCTCTCAGTTATAAAAGCAGAAATGTCAACACAACCATGGAAAACACTCAAATAATTCAAATGTAAACATAAGTCTAAAATCACAATGAACACTTCTGGTGAATGAAGTGTTTTAAAATATGTGCAGTGTTTTGTAAACATAGGAGAAATTGAAATAAAACTGAGGTAGACTTTACATCTGTAACATAAAAAACAAACCTGATACAGCACAGTAACAGTTATTATTTTTCTCCGTCTAACAGTCACGGTACAGCCTAAACCGTACATGGTGGGGGGGGGGTGCTCAGCGGAAGCATGTCTTTGCCTATATGATATGCCACTGCCTCCGTTATTTATTTGTACCGTTTAGCTTTTACAGTCATAAGGCACTGAGAGTACCTCTCCGTGGTGCTCTGCTGCTTGTGAGGGGTTCCAGCTGCAGATGTTGTTGGACGTTGCTGGCGAATACAGCTGTGCTCCAAAGGGTGAGCGCGGCTAAAGTGGTAAAACAGGTTTGCGGTGCGGACGGTGGTCTTGCATAATTTGCAGACGACATTGGTCTGACTACGGTCAGACTTATAAAATCCAAAAAACTGCCATATTGGCGAGCTGACGTTTCCCGTTTCATCAAGAACTTCCCGCTCGCTGCTTCACGCATTTTCCACTTATCACTCCATCATTTATATACTGTCTATGCTTATCACTCCACGCCGCTTCTGTTATTGAAGAATCCAACACGAGACAACGATATGGCGCAACCAAACACAATACTGTTACATGATTGGCTGTTAGCGTGTCACTCCCTACGTTGCTAGGCTACCAGAGAGTGAGTGCCTTTGTTCATGCAACCAAACTTGCTCTGAAACCTCTGGTTTCTTCCGACGAAGAAAAAAAAAAAAAAAAATTATTGAACTTTTATCGAGCGCATTTTTTATTGATATTGATTACATGTCTATCGCAATACATATCGTTATCGTTTTATCGCCCAGCCCTACCTGCAATACTGTGGAACTCCTTTTTAATGGCTCTGACTGGTCTGTGTCCAGGGAACACTACACATGTTTAAACTCTTTACTTTCACTGACCCACTGGAGTGGGTGTCTTTCTCTGCTCTTGGTCTAAGCTCAACTTGAATAAACAAATGATGGAATGGATTAAAAAAAACATAAAGATACATAGACAGCATGGAATAGATTGTGTAATATGCAATACAATCTATTATACAATCTATTCCATGCTGCCTTAAAATTAATTTATTACTTAATAATCTTAATTATTTTTGCAGTAATTAATCTTACTGCACAAATAATAACACATCTAAATGAAAATACACCATTACAAATGTAACTTCTGTATTCAAAATCTTCAAAGTTTTAAGCATTAACTGTAACGTTACCAACATTTTTAAAAGTAAAAGCACAACATATTTCTTAATATTAGCTACTGCATGTCGCATTTTACAGCTAAAATGTTGTTTAGCTGTTTTAACTACTGTAATCATCAAAAATGTAGCAACCTGAATATCACTTCCTAACATCATCCCTAGCAAGTAACTCTCTTTCTCCTCATGTTCCATACTTACTTGCCCTGTATCTGCCTGTGAGACCAGCTCATCTTTCTGTCCCTCATCATCACTGGTGGCATGTTGCTGCATAGCTGTCTGGCTCACTTCTTCACTGCTGGCTGTGCTGCTAAATATTTCAGTTAGTTTGCGACATTTAGCGGCTTCATTATCTAAATTCCGCATTTTTTTTTTCTCTCGCCTTCTCAGCCCCACCCTTTTCTTTCCGTTTTTTACCCGCGGCCGCGTTATGCATATTGTTTGTTTGTTTCTATGCTTCTATCTAACGTCTTTGCTGTTGGTTTCTTCCTCCTCTTCCACTTCTTCTTCTCCTTACTTGGCGGCCACGGCCAGTTGGCATCCAACTTAAAGGTGCATTGCTGCCACCTACAGTACTGGAGTGTGAAACAGATTAGTGGGGGGAAAAACAGGTGATGACTGCATGGGTGGCGGGTGGTGGGCCGGCCCGCCGGCCGTCCTGGAGTACCGGCCGTTCTGTGATTCTCCAGATCACACAGATGGCCAGTCCGCCCCTGATCACATGACTTCTCCAGACTGAAAAACGCCAAAATAGAAGTATATAGCCCAACATGGCATTTGATATGAAGTACACTTAGGGTCTTCTTAACAATGTAACAAATGAAATGTTATACTTTATCTATTACAATATTTTTAACAATGCATTTATTTTACAGTAAAGACTATACATAAAGTCCTACAGACCTTTTCGATTGATCTGGGGTAATGAGCTTGAGGTACTCATATACACCTATTGGCTGGCACATGGACTCTCTTATCGGGTGGTGGCCCGTGTCTTTAATGTGCCAAAGGCCACAGTTCACGACATCATCCACAGAGTGGCCCAGAACATATGGGACAATCTGAGGAGAGCAATCGACTTCCCTCAAACAGTGGATCTGCCTGCAGTGGGTCAGGTATTTGTCAACATTTCTGGAACCCCTGCACTCCACAATGTGGTTGAAGCAATCGATGGCAGCCACATACGTATAAAACCACCACACATGTTCAGAAACACTTTGATTTATTTATTTGACTATTGACTCTGATTTATTCAACTACTAAGTTATGGTTAGTCTCTGTGGTTGTTGTAACCACTACTTCAGTTAAATAATATGTGCTTAAGTAATAAGAAAAGAAGTGTTCTGTTGGCATGATTCTATTTGCTTTTATGAAAGACTCATGATACGCCTTCACACAAAATATGATTGAATTACTGTAATATAACACATTGAATAGATTGGGATGAGATGTGCAAAGAAGCGTGTGTGTTACAATGTGTTTACAGTTACTTTACTCACCAGCTTAGTCAGCTGCTTTACATCAGCCGCTTTACATCAGAGGCTTTTATATATATATATATATATATATATATATATATATATATATATATATATATATATATATATATATATATATATATATGAGAGAGTCCATTACAATAAGAACATGTTCTGCTATTCCAGACCACAAAATGTACTGCATTACATTCCATGAGGATTGGCGCAGGATCGACATCCACAGAACAGGATGCCACCAACACAGGGGGGTCGACACTGTACGTGTAAATGAACAGGAATGAATTACAAATGATTACAATACAGTAACAGTTACAAATATACATCACCAATACAATAATGAATGCATGACTCACTCCCAAAGTTGCTTTGCAGCATATTTGGATTTCAAAAACTGTGGTTCCTTTTCACACCTAAAGTGGATCAGCTCATACACATACATAGCTAACTAGCTAGTGGCTACACGTCTCCCCCGCCCCCCCCACCCACCCCAAAAAAATAAAATACATCGTGGCTAGAGTTGTCTCTCCCCCCCAGAACAAAGCACGTAGCAGCGTCACTGCTTCAAAGGAACAGTCACCTTTAGTTTTTAAACGGGTGTGTGGGACAACCAGTAATCCCTGGTTAGAAGATCTGAGGGACCTGTTTGTAGTGTACGAATGGAGCAGGTCCGAGATATACACAGGAGCCTGACCATGCAAAGCTTTATAAGTCAGAACCAGAACTTTAAATTTGATCCTGAAGTTGATCAGAAGCCAATGTAATGAGTATAAAATTGGAGTGATGTGCATCCTGCTAGACCTGGTCAGCAGCCTTGCAGCAGAGTTCTGGTAGTTGTAGACGGTCCTGGGACGATTTGCTGAGACAGGTGAAAATAGAGTTGCATTTTGATTCAAGTACATGTTATTATCAAATATTAAACCAAGATTTCTAAGTTTGGACTGAACAGCTGAGGACAAGGAGCCCAGCAGCTGACTAATCTTGGAAGCTATAGTGTCCGGAGCAACGATAAGGACTTCGGTCTAATTTTCATTGAGCTGTAGAAAGTTGTTTGCGAGCCAATCCTTGATTGAATTGAAACATTTAAGCAATTTCAACACTTTGTCAGTGTCTTCTGGCTCAAAAGAGACATACAGCTGGATGTCATCTGCATAGAAGTGATAACAAATATCTCAAAATTGGCTAATTATATGTCCCAGGGGGAGCATGTACAATGCAAATAAAAGTGGACCTAACACAGAACCCTGCGGCACCCCGCAGGAAAGGGCCGCAGTTTCTGAGGAATAGGGACCAAGAGACAGAAAAACGTATATCTGATAGATAGGAGGTGAACCAATCCAGGGTGCTTCCTGAGATACCAACCCAATGCTTAAGTCTTTCAAGCATGATGTTATGATCCACTGTATCGAAAGCGGCACTAAGATCCAGCAGCACCAAAACAGAGCATTGACCCTTGTCAGAGGACATTAATAAATCGTTGGACACTCTAAGCAGAGCAGTTTCAGTTGAGTGTTTCTGACGGAAACCAGATTGACATTTGTCTAAAATGTTGTGTGCATTCAGGACAGCAGTGAGCTGTTTAGCAACAACTTTTTCTAAAATTTTGGAGATAAAAGGCATTTTCAAAATGGGCCTATAATTTGCCAGAAGTGATGTATCCAGGTTGGTTTTCTTTAGTAGTGGCTGAACACTTGCATGTTTAAAATATGAAGGGACACAACCAGATTGCAGAGAGCTGTTGAGTTTAGCACCCAAGTACTCACAGACCCAAGAACATTTTTAATTAAGGAAGTTGGTATAATATCTACGGGGATCGAGGAAGATTTCATACTGGTAACCAGATCAGTGAGTTCTTGTAGCGAGATTGGAGCAAAATGGTTCATGATTGATGGCCGGATTGAGTGAGCCGAATATGGATTAGTTGAAGGGATAATGCCATTTCTGACATCACTGATTTTCTTTACAAAGAAATTGAGAAAGTCACTGCAGTCCTTATTTGAAAAAAAAATGGCACTTCAGGGGGAGCAGGATTGACAATATTGTTGATGGTTTCAAAAGGGACTTTATGGTTTTGTTTACTGGAAGAAATAAGGTTAGCAAAATAAGTTGTTCTTGCCTCTTTAACCATGTTGTTGTATTCAATTAATAGGTCCACTAAGCCATGGAGATGAGCAGGGACGGACTGGGACTAAAAAACGGCCCTGGACTTTGACTAGGCCCGGCCCAAAGCAATCGGCGCGCGGAAACTCGACAACAACAGCAATAACGCCTGCCGCCTGGCATGAGTGTCACAAGACTTTAATTGTGGCTCATGATACTATACCATCCAAATTATAGCAATAGCACAGGGGTCCGTTTCAGGTAGGAGGTTCAATAAACTCTGAGTCTAACCCTGATCTCTGAGTTGATTTACCCTGAGATGGGAAACTCTGAGTTTTCGGTTTCACAACAGCTGATTCGAGTTGGTTCAATCAACTTGGAGTAGGTTGACTCAGGGTTACGCGCTTGCACCAAAGACAGCATGAATGGAGCCATGATACTACAATTCACCATGGCAACAACCACAAACAAACGGGTCGGCGGAAATACTCATGCACACATGCGAGTTTGAACATGTATTTAGTTAAAAAAGCAACACAGCGGCTGCTGCAAGAGAGAGAGAATTTGCGTTGGAGAAAATTGCTGCTAAAGTAAATGCGTATATTCCAATATAATGTATATCATATTTAATCATAAGCTAATATTACTGAAAATCTATTTCATTTAGGTGCAATACTGCGGGCGAAAACGTCAGGCTCCTAATCCCATTCTGAGGCTGCAGCACCATCATTAACATAATTATAATTCAAAATCTTTCATTTCAAAGGGTTTACATCATTCACCTGCAATTAGGGCTGGGCGATATGGCTGAAAACTGTGTCACGATATAAGTGTTTCATATCAGTCGATATCGATAATTATTGATATTTTTTATGACCTATTTAAAATAAGGACCAGGAGAAAAAAATGTATTCAATTTAAACGTTTTTATTTTAAGCTTAACCTTCCTCCGATTATAATCCTCTCAGTTATAAAAGCAGAAATGTCAACACAACCATGGAAAACACTCAAATAATTCAAATGTAAACATAAGTCTAAAATCACAATGAACACTTCTGGTGAATGAAGTGTTTTAAAATATGTGCAGTGTTTTGTAAACATAGGAGAAATTGAAATAAAACTGAGGTAGACTTTACATCTGTAACATAAAAAACAAACCTGATACAGCACAGTAACAGTTATTATTTTTCTCCGTCTAACAGTCACGGTACAGCCTAAACCGTACATGGTGGGGGGGGGGTGCTCAGCGGAAGCATGTCTTTGCCTATATGATATGCCACTGCCTCCGTTATTTATTTGTACCGTTTAGCTTTTACAGTCATAAGGCACTGAGAGTACCTCTCCGTGGTGCTCTGCTGCTTGTGAGGGGTTCCAGCTGCAGATGTTGTTGGACGTTGCTGGCGAATACAGCTGTGCTCCAAAGGGTGAGCGCGGCTAAAGTGGTAAAACAGGTTTGCGGTGCGGACGGTGGTCTTGCATAATTTGCAGACGACATTGGTCTGACTACGGTCAGACTTATAAAATCCAAAAAACTGCCATATTGGCGAGCTGACGTTTCCCGTTTCATCAAGAACTTCCCGCTCGCTGCTTCACGCATTTTCCACTTATCACTCCATCATTTATATACTGTCTATGCTTATCACTCCACGCCGCTTCTGTTATTGAAGAATCCAACACGAGACAACGATATGGCGCAACCAAACACAATACTGTTACATGATTGGCTGTTAGCGTGTCACTCCCTACGTTGCTAGGCTACCAGAGAGTGAGTGCCTTTGTTCATGCAACCAAACTTGCTCTGAAACCTCTGGTTTCTTCCGACGAAGAAAAAAAAAAAAAAAAAAAATTATTGAACTTTTATCGAGCGCATTTTTTATTGATATTGATTACATGTCTATCGCAATACATATCGTTATCGTTTTATCGCCCAGCCCTACCTGCAATACTGTGGAACTCCTTTTTAATGGCTCTGACTGGTCTGTGTCCAGGGAACACTACACATGTTTAAACTCTTTACTTTCACTGACCCACTGGAGTGGGTGTCTTTCTCTGCTCTTGGTCTAAGCTCAACTTGAATAAACAAATGATGGAATGGATTAAAAAAAACATAAAGATACATAGACAGCATGGAATAGATTGTGTAATATGCAATACAATCTATTATACAATCTATTCCATGCTGCCTTAAAATTAATTTATTACTTAATAATCTTAATTATTTTTGCAGTAATTAATCTTACTGCACAAATAATAACACATCTAAATGAAAATACACCATTACAAATGTAACTTCTGTATTCAAAATCTTCAAAGTTTTAAGCATTAACTGTAACGTTACCAACATTTTTAAAAGTAAAAGCACAACATATTTCTTAATATTAGCTACTGCATGTCGCATTTTACAGCTAAAATGTTGTTTAGCTGTTTTAACTACTGTAATCATCAAAAATGTAGCAACCTGAATATCACTTCCTAACATCATCCCTAGCAAGTAACTCTCTTTCTCCTCATGTTCCATACTTACTTGCCCTGTATCTGCCTGTGAGACCAGCTCATCTTTCTGTCCCTCATCATCACTGGTGGCATGTTGCTGCATAGCTGTCTGGCTCACTTCTTCACTGCTGGCTGTGCTGCTAAATATTTCAGTTAGTTTGCGACATTTAGCGGCTTCATTATCTAAATTCCGCATTTTTTTTTTCTCTCGCCTTCTCAGCCCCACCCTTTTCTTTCCGTTTTTTACCCGCGGCCGCGTTATGCATATTGTTTGTTTGTTTCTATGCTTCTATCTAACGTCTTTGCTGTTGGTTTCTTCCTCCTCTTCCACTTCTTCTTCTCCTTACTTGGCGGCCACGGCCAGTTGGCATCCAACTTAAAGGTGCATTGCTGCCACCTACAGTACTGGAGTGTGAAACAGATTAGTGGGGGGAAAAACAGGTGATGACTGCATGGGTGGCGGGTGGTGGGCCGGCCCGCCGGCCGTCCTGGAGTACCGGCCGTTCTGTGATTCTCCAGATCACACAGATGGCCAGTCCGCCCCTGGAGATGAGTTGACGGGGGAAACACGTCGCATTTGACATGGAGCCACTTTATCCAACACTGATATGCAATTTTGAATGAATGGACCAGATCGTTAATATCAGCATGAGAGGACAGCACTGCGCTTTGGACAAAAGCTGCAGTAAACTTCTCAGCCGAGGAGTGATTTAACATGCGAGAACATCTTACATTTTTACTGGGCAATACATCTGGATTAAAAGACAAGTTGAACAAAACACAGTCATGGTCAGTAATATGCAGTTCCTCAGAGCAAACAGAGTCAATATTAAGACCAAGAGTAAAAACAAGGTCCAAAGTGTGACCCCCAATGTGTGTGGGACCAGAAACATGCTGGATACAATTAAAAGCCTCAGTGACATTAAGAAAAGCAGCAGCTAAAGTGCAAGACAATTAAGTCGTCAACATGAATATTAAAATCTCCAACCCTGTAGACAACATAATAATGGATGATAAAAAATCACTAAATTCAGACAAAAAAGAACTGTTACAACCAGGCGGTTGATACATTAAAATACAATAAAATGGATTAGAACTACCAACTTTGGTAACCTGCAGTTCAAATGAGGAAAAAACTCCAATGGGTAGCCTACTGTCCGACTTTGAAAGCAGCCTTTATACACCACCGCGAGCCCTCCACCACGGCCGAGGTCCTGGGAGTATCCATCCATCCATCGTCGTCCGCTTATCCGTGGTCGGGTCGCGGGGGGAGCAGCTCCAGAAGGGGACCCCAAACTTCCCTTTCCCGAGCCACATTAACCAGCTCTGACTGGGGGATCCCGAGGCGTTCCCAGGCCAGGTTGGAGATGTAATCCCTCCACCTAGTCCTGGGTCTTCCCCGAGGCCTCCTCCCAGCTGGACGTGCCTGGAACACCTCCCTAGGGAGGCGCCCAGGGGGCATCCTTACCAGATGCCCGAACCACCTCAACTGGCTCCTTTCGACGTGAAGGAGCAGCGGCTCTACTCCGAGCTCCTCACGGATGACTGAGCTTCTCACCCTATCTCTAAGGGAGACGCCAGCCACTCTCCTGAGGAAACCCATTTCGGCCGCTTGTACCCTGGATCTCGTTCTTTCGGTCATGACCCAACCTTCATGACCATAGGTGAGCAGGGCTGGACTGGGACAAAAAATCGTCCCGGGCATTTTTGGCCCAGGCGGCCCACACCCACCGTGATTGGTCAGAGACATTCCCTGCAGACAGTCCTCTTAAAATATGCGTCCATTCTATGATATGAGTTGCCTTGTGTTCTGCGTTCATGTGATGGTTTTGAAACTTCAAGAGGTCTCAAGACTTATCTGTTGATCTTACACATTCATCAGAGTTATGATTTGTATATTTATGGTATTTTTTATTATTATTATTGATATTTGATATTGTATTGCCATTATTGTTATTATTACTATTTTGCTTAATATTGGCTTAGCAACTTTTAAAAACAGTTTACTGTTAATTTTAACCATTGTAAGATTCATATTTTGTCGCTTTGGACAAAAGTGTCTGCTAACTACAATAACCATAACCATAACCCTTCCCAAAAGCTACAATAAAGCTGGGAGTAGTATATGCCCTGGAAAAGAGAAGCAGTGTACTCACTCACTTTTGACTGGCGACCTGGAGGCCATAGGGTAGCCTACACAATGTCCATACTCAAGTGCAAGTCATTGCCAAAGATAAAGTTTAAAGTATAATTTCAAATTATTTAACAACATTTAAGTATACAAGTGTATTGTCAGTAAAGTCAATCAAAATGTTGCCTTGGCCCACACCAATGAACAAGAAAGATTTACTCTAACAAGGTAACCTTTAAAAGAGTGAGAAACAGAGAGGAATGTCAGCTAACTTAAGGTATAATTCATTTAGCTTAAATCTCTGGGCAATGTAGAGAGACAGCTGTATACATAGTATACATGAGCCTAGTAGAACAGGCTGTATACATAGTATACATGAGCCTAGTAGAACAGGCTGTATACATAGTATACATGAGCCTAGTAGAACAGGCTGTATACATAGTATACATGAGCCTAGTAGAACAGGCTGTATACATAGTATACATGAGCCTAGTAGAACAGGCTGTATAGATCACAGACTTCAGCTACCCAACAGGCCAACCCTTAAACAGTTAGGTTACCTGACAGCCACTAACTTTAATGTTACTGCCAAACTGCTTGTTGTCATTATGACGTGAGACACATCTATCTATCTATCTATCTATCTATCTATCTATCTATCTATCTATCTATCTATCTATCTATCTATACTTTAAAATATGTTGAGGACATTCTATTGAAGTCCAATGTGACATTTCCTTTCAGTATATTTAACAAAAATGTTAATTTAAGAACGTAATCTTTAAGAATGTTATTAAAACATCCAAGCTCAATTATAGAGTAAAAGCTAATAACCTTTTGGGAACTGCCTTCTTTTTAGAGTTTGCCATGTTTTTATCTCCAAGTGAGTCACCTGATCAACTTTCCTCATTCCTCAGGTATTCCCTTGTCCATCATTTCTGCTATAACTATAAAAAGCCCACACATCCACCCCCCACATCTCTCCCTCTCTCTCTCTCTCTCTCACACACACACACACACACACACACACACACACACACAACCTGTTAATTCACGTACTTCATACCGTCGTCAACTAGGCCTACTCTCTCTTCCATCTGTTCCTCCCTCTCTCCCGTGGCCCTGTCATGGTCGCTCTCCTCCTCCTTGGCCTCTTCCCTGTCATCATGATGTTGTTTCTGCTTCTCTGTATAACCAGCCACCTCTCCTCCTTTCTCTACTTCAGGTAGCCTAATGCTGATGTTGAAGCAGCTACTACAGCCCCAAACATGTCAGACATGTTGGCACATTTTGAGGCATTCGCCTGTAGATACTTAATCTTTTTCTCCCGTAATTTATGTACACATTGCTTGCGTATGGGGTTCCGTGGTCGTTTGTCCATTTTAACGTGGATGCTAAACTTCCAGCATATTATAACGTTTACAGCTCGTGTCTCAGGGCCGGGAGTGGGGAAGGGTGTTCCTGGATTTGATTGGGTTAGGTCTAGCTTAGGACTGTAGTTGATCTGATTCCGTTTTCCAACTTCGCCCCAGTCAGTTAAAACACGGACGGAGACAATTATCGCTCTTGGCGCTTTATTACATAAGGCAACAGTCCAAAATGGGCGTGGGTAGCTCTGCTATGGCTGTGTATTTGTGTGTGGTTCTGCAAAGAAACAAATAACATTGTGAAGGCTACCATACACAATGCATATGAAGTATAGGCTACATATAGGCTAGCAAACAACAACAAACCCACTATTAATTACACTATATCAATGTAATGTAACTCCTGCAGCATAATACAATACAATAATAATACAATAATGTAGCTAAATACAAACGTGAGCAAGAGCTTCCAACAATCTGCATTATAAATCAACAGCCACGTGCAAAGTAGCTAACAGGTGATTAACACAAACATCGAAATTACCAGCTAACTTACTTAAATGTAAAAGAACTACAGACCAATACAACAGCAGGCCCAAATGAACTGAAAACGTAAGCTATGGGACTTACACTTCTCAAAGACAAACACACACGCGAGCTCAACTGATTATCCTCTGGACGCTCACAGTCTCTTTTCTCTTTCTCCCACTTTTCTCTCCGTGTGGCGCGTGCGCTCGCTCGCGGTAAGGCGCGTGTCCGCGCTACCCCCCCGCATGCAGCCACAATCAGTCCTGACAGACGGACTTTTGTACAATTACCGAATGGGCCGCTGTCAGTTATCTATGGGCCGGCGCGGCCCAAAAAAATAAAAAAATTAAAACAAAGGCCTATAAATTATATCGGCGATTCGGCCCAAAAGTGCGTCGGCCCACCGGGAAAATGCCCGGTATGCCCGATGGCCAGTCCAGCCCTGTAGGTGAGGGTAGGAACGAAAACTGACCGGTAGATCGAGAGCTTTGCCTTCCGGCTCAGCTCTCTTTTCGTCACAACGGTGCGATAAACTGAATGTAATACCGCCCACGCTGCGCCGATTCTCCGACCAATCTCCCGCTCCATTGTCCCCTCACTCGCGAACAAGACCCCAAGGTACTTAAACTCCTTCACTTGGGGTAAGGACTCATTCCCTACCTGGAGAAGGCACTCCTGGGAGTAGCCTATGATAAACAGTCAGGTGGACAAAGTTCAATGAGAGGGCCGTATTCCAAGTTTCTCTGCCAAGTCTCCGTCAGGAACAAGAAATCAAGGCACCAATTAATAAACAAATCATTCAGAATAAAAGATTTGTTTGTAATGGATCGAGCATTTATCAGCACCATCTTGAGAGGCGCGGACCCACGGTACAGCAGGGCATGACAGCAGGGGCCCGGGCCAGGTGTAAACAGTCATTCACGTGCGAGTTAACTCCGGAAGATGGCAGTAATGCAAGGATGCAAGCTTCCCAAAGAAGAGAAGAAGAACATGTATTTTTGTTTGTCAACCCATGGATGTAGTGCCAACCATAGACATATAACGTTATAACTTATCTAGCTACAGAGGTAGCTAGAACAACCGCTGGCTTTGCCTCACCCGAAGCGGCTGGAACCAGTGCTGTGTTCTGTCTGTTGGTTAACGTTAAGTTACTCTTAGCATCGATGTTAGTACATGATACACACATCAGTGCTAAACAATGCCCGACACACGCAATGCAAACCAAAGAACTCCAAAGGAGATATATCTAAAGGAGATATGTTTCCAAGCTGTCCGGGAACATTATGCTGCTCTGGGAATTGAGGCTGTTCTTGGTAAGTTACCTTACTAGCCTTGGAGAAGACGAGTAACGTTAGCTATTACAAAGAGAAGAGAGCGTTATGCTAACCCTAAATGTCATGGTAGAAGCTAGCATGTCATTAACGTTAACTAACGTTACATATCCTAAAAGTGTAGACGGACAGCTAACGTAACGTTACACATAACTTCATTCAATAACCTTGCAAGTTATGGCCATATTTTCCAGTGAATGTACTAAAATAGCACCCACAACACATTTCAAGAGGTAGCTAGCTAGCTAGCTAGCTATCCCCTGAAATCTAAAACAATTCAGAATCAGCTTTATTGGCCAAGTAACGTTATAGAGCTAACTTAGGCCAGGCGTTCCCAAACTTTTTATGTCAAGGACCCCTAAACTGACACAAATTAGACAACGGACCCCCATTTGATAAGACTTTGTCCCAGGTATTTTGCTTTTAGATGTTTTGTTGCATAAAGTGTATGAACCCCATGGCCAAGGTAGTCATATAGCTAGCTAGTCATCAATTGTGTTAACGTTACTCATGGATGGAATTATCATGAAAATAAAGTATTCCCTTTTTTGCCGGGATCCCCCTCAAGGAAACCATACAGTCTATAGGCTTGACACAGGCTTTACCTCACAGGTTTAGAATACAATAGAATACACTTTATTGTCCCTGGGGGAAATTGGTGTTGGACATAGTGCTGCAATCTGTTGCTTCACAACACAAACATGTAACAGAAAAAACATTCTAAAGTCGACATAGAATCAACGTAAGATAAACAAAGAATCTTAGGACATGAAGGAAGGACACATATGACTGTACAGACAATACAACATCTTAAAAATACTGTAATAAAGTGCAAAAAGTGCTAGTGTATTTATTGCATTTTGCTCTGTTGTGCTTAGATTTACTATTTGACTTCAGCAGCTTGATAGAGGTTGTGATAAACGATAAACGCTTTACCTGTGATGATGGTGATGATGATAAAGATGAAAGAAAGTCTGTGTCCACTGTTGGAATGTCCTAACATTAACCAATCTGTCTTAATGTAGATCTTCCAACGCCTCTCATTACGGATCTTCTTCCTCATCTGACTGTATGTCAGCTGGATGAGCTCCAGCCTGCCCTGAACCAGAGGGGTAAGAAGCCTACAATACTGCCGTAGTATTGATATCGAAGTATTTGGTCAGAAATATCGTGATATTTCATTTTCTCCATGTCGCCCAGACCTAGTCTAGACCACACTCTATAGTTTACAAAGACCCAACAACACTACATCTTTATAAATACTATTTAAGTAGTTGTACATTTTTATTTCCAACTTGTATATACATTTACATTAATTTACATTCTTTTATATTTTTTCAATATTCTTGTATTCTATCCTATTTATTATTTCTTGTATATTCTGTATGTGTGCTGTGTGTCTAATATTTAGCTGCTGTAGCACTGAAATTTCCCTCAGTACCTTTTTCCATTTGTCTTTTTCTTGTCTGCCTTGTCTCAGGGATATCAACTCACTCTGGGTGGATTGGAGTCCTACAGGATATGTGTGGACCTAACCATGTAGGTGCACTGTCTTCTTTAATAATCAACAATCTCATATAGTAACATCTAGAACCCATATGTAATATGTATGTATCCTGTATGTGTGTGTTACATTTCAGGTAATAGACTTCAACACAGAAGAAGCGGCCAAACACGAAGTCATGAGAATGCTTTTTACTCTCGTATTCTACGGCTTCACAAACCCCTTTGTCAAAAGAAACATCACAAATCTAAACACCCCATCCTTCCTGTGGGCTGCAGCTAAATGTATCAAACATTTTTTACTCACTACGCCAGTCGAAAGATTGACCGCTGAGCAGCGGCCACTTCTGGAGCTCTTGGAGAAGCGCATCGGAAGTGTTGGTGTATCGCAGTGCATTGATCTGTCAAAGAGGAGGACACAAACTGCGCTGTATGTCCTCCATCGCCTGCTAGACCACGGTGTGGCTACAAAACTTGTCGTACATGTGCAATGCCCCATCATGCTGTCCTGGATCCTACATGGCAGGGGATCTCAGTATGTAAACCCCGAGCTGAGGAACCTACTGCACAGCAAAAGGACAAGCTGCATTTCCCAAGCAGCTTCATTCAGCACAGACAGGGCCAGTTGCAGTTCAAGTCTTGAGGCTGGGGCTTCAGAAGATCTGGATGACCAACCCACTCCCTGCAAACGCTCCAGGTTGGATTATTACGAAGAATCCGGAGAAGCAAACTTTACTGTGGACCCGCAGGTTCTCTGTCAAAGCTTCACTCCGTGTGATAGGCGCTCAGCAGGGGCTTGTCCATGGGGACAGATTGAATGTCTGGAGATCAGGCAGTGTGGGTCCAACTCTCTCAGAGTGCTAAACTCTGCCCTGCCCACATTTTTTTGCCTTCGCTCTCTAACTCTTCACAGCATTGGTAAGTTTGCTAATTAATGTACCAGGAAGTTCAGGTGTGGGGCATTCAGGGGTCGTTATGGTTCACCATATATCATACTATGCACTGTACCTGTGCTTTCACGCTATTAGCAACATTGACAAATTAAAGTAACGTTCTCTAGCACTGGTGGCAGTTACATATTAAAGGTGCCCTGTGTGTATTAGAGATGTCACTATTCTCCAAATCCACGATTAGATTATATTTTCGATTTAGCAGCACTGGCTGCTCTGCCATTATTTGTACAGATCAACAGATCATTGGTTTTATTCCCTGACAAACATTTTCAAATTCTTCTTTCATAAGATAGGCTCAATGGTATCAATTGTAATATAACCGCCATTTTTTTTCTGAATGTACCACATTATGGTCATATGGTTCAAGTCTAAATCGCCTTATTTAAAATGTAATAACAGTCACTTATTTCACTAGTCAAACTGTTAAACACAAAAACAAAAAGAGCCACAAGATGGCAGAAGGGTACTTCACAACAATATCTTGAGTTTGCTGATCTGCAAAAAAGCCACCAGATCCTGGGAGAAAAAACATACTGCATACATATACTGCTTCCTGCAGACAATCTTTTTGGGCATTTTAGGCCTTTATTTTCATAGTACAGCTAAATACATGAAAGGGGAGAGAGAGGGGGAACAACATGCAGCAAAGGGCCGCAGGTCAGAGTCAAACCGCGGCCGCTGCGTTGAGGAGTAAACTTATATGGGCGTGCGCTCCACCAGTGAGCTACCCAGGCGCCCAGATTTGAAATCATAACACCCCGATGTATCATTGAGGTCTAACAAAGGTATTGAATATTTTATGTATTTTAAATCCAGCATTGTTTCCATCCATGTTTAGCTTGCAGTCTTGTAGCTTGTCTCTCTGCCTTTGTTGGTGCATTACTGCATTGCTTCCTCTAGTTGAATAGTGTGAAACCATTGGCAGCAATGTGCATGTGTCACCTGTGGCCATTTTGCACATATGTACATGAGGCAAACCCAAAAAACTGCTCCATAGCTGCTCAAGGTTGAAAACTCCACAGGGTTTTTGTTGATTTTCTTTGTGTATATTCAGCATTACTAACACTATATTGATCAATAGAAAATGAATGTAAAGGTAGTAAATGTCGCACTTAATAAGGTACAAGGTACGGGCCGGGTCTGGATTGACATGCCATTTGGTCCAGATGCGGACATTGGTCCAGACTTTGAGATGTCCTGCTGTAATGAATCCATTTAATCAGTTGACAAAACTGAAATAGAGGATCACCTTCAAAGAAAAGGTGTGGTGTGCACAGGGTTCAAAATTTACTTTTTCATCCACCAACCAAATGGCTGGTGAATGTTCAAATTTCACCAGTCACTCAAAAGATTATCATTGGGTTTATTTTTTTGCTGATGAGTGAAGAAAATCTACCAGCCACTTGCATGTTTTACCGGCATTTGGCTGGTATATGGTGCTAATTTTGCATCCTGGGTTGCACAAATGATTTGTTTTTGTGTTTGTTTGTGCAGCGACCTTCAGGGACTCGGATGTGTTGGGCCTGGCCAGAGCCCTGAAGCAGCTGTCGGAGAGTCCCCGCAGCTCTCTCACGGATCTGAGCATCAGCGTCCTGCCGTACACCCGGCTCATGGGGATCCTGCTGGACGCGAGCCCCAATGTGACGTCCCTGCACGTAGAGATCCAGACAGTGATGTGGGGGCCACGCTTCTTACCACATCATCCCAGGATGGCTGAGTTGGACGTGTCAGGTGCAGTGAAGCTTCTAACAAAGTTAGGTAACACTTAAAGTGAGCGGGATTGAGAGTGGGCATGGGTCAGTAACCGGTTTCAAGGTATACCAGGGTTTGAAAAAGTCACAGTTTCAAAAAAGTCACAGTTTCAAAACAGTCAGTTTCAAAAAAGTCATGGTTTCAAAACCACTAAACTTTTCCCTCATACCGTTCCTGCGGTAAGAGCTGTTTTTTTATGAGTCGTCAAGGACAGAAAGTGTGGTTTAGAAATCCCTCTCTCTGCCAGTGTGCATTGTGTTTGAAAATAAAATAAACTGTGTTCAATGGGGGAAAAAAAATACATTTCAAAATAATACATTTTAAAGCTGTATTTCCAATACTGTGAAATGGTGATATTTTTGTTGAAGTACCGTCAGAATCTTATACCGGCCTATGCCTATTGAGCGTGTATTCTACCTGTTGAAACACAGGATGAGTGTTGAACCTGTGTTATTAAGGGTTGTCCCGTGCTCAGCAACACATCCTCTAGTGGTTAGGGGGGGGTAACCTCAGTGTTACAGAATGGTTTCAACCAGTTAACTTCGTCTTCTCAGATTTCATTCGCAGTTTTAAAGGGGACTTGCTTTTTTAACAACCTATGAAAGAAATAAAGCTTTGAGTTGTAGTTGAACCACTTAACACTTCAGAATAGACAGGCAAGTTCCAGAGGCCAGTATATAGGTAATATATAAACATTTAGACTGCAACTGGTATTCTCATTATTGGTTAATCAGTGGATTATGTAATGGACAAGTCAGAAAATAGCATTTTTTGGCTTATTATTTTGTAGTACTTCTTATACAATTTTCCAAGATGGCATCTTCAAATGTTTTTGTGTTGTCCAGCCATCAGTCTAAAGAAGAAGATATTTGATTCACAATTATATTAATTATATAAAACTGAGAAAAGCAGCACTCTGAAGAAGCTAGAACCAGAGGATGTTTGGCATTTTTGCTTGAGAAATGACTTAAAGGGATAGTTTGGCTTTCTTTAAGTGGGGTTGTTAAGGTAGTTATGACGATAGTCGGTGTATTACCTACAGGGGATGACGATTAGCACGGCAACAGTTTGGAGAAGCAGACAGGAGTACTGACATGGAAATGGGAGCTGTTGTGGACAGGGTCAGCAGCAAAACATGTTTTAGCCAATTTACAACGCCCACCTAAAAAAAAAAAAATCCATTTCAGTTTAAGTGTACGCTATATTTAGAATATTTTCACTGCTTTACCTTGCCGTCAGACAGCCCTCTCCTCCAGTTTCCACAGAAGTTTCCCCTTCCTCTCTATCAGCTGTTCAGTCTCCCTCTGCAAAAGTTCTTCTTCTGTTTACTCCGGTTCATAAAGGTATCCTCTTGTCTCCACAGTAAACAACTTTTCCTCCCTGCTGTCATAATCACTCTTTTATTTTCTTGTATTTGTTGATTAAACCATTGAAAGTCTGACCCAAACATCTTATCTGTTGCGTAACAGAGTGGGCGGAACAGTTGCGCCTATACGTATGAATACGTTGAGAAAGTGTAGTGCCAAAGGAAAAGGCTGTCTGACGGCAAGGTAAAAATAAAGAGTTACACTTTACTTGAAGGTATCTACATAAGAGTGACATGACACTGTCGTGAACGTGTCATAAACATTATAAACAAGTCATAAATGTTTATGACATAACACTTCTTTTAGTAAGTGTCATTCGGTTTTTGTCATAAGTTATGGTTAGGGTTCATGTGTCATGACTGTGTCATGATACTCTTATGTAGATACCTTCAAGTAAAGTGTTACCAAATAAAGTGTGACACTTTCTTTAAGGTGACTAAAGTACGTTTTGCTGCTGACCCTGTCTACAGCAGCTTCCATGTCAGTACTCCTGTCTGCTTCTCCAAACTGCTAACTGTCCTCTACTGTAGCTAATACACTGACTATTGATAAGTACCTTATACAACACCACCTCATATAAGGCTGAACTATCCCTTTAAACAACACATAGATAATCAAAATTGATCAATGAGTCTTCTGTTGATCAACTAATTTATTATTTTTGGGGCATTTTTAGGCCTTTATTTTCGACAGGACAGCTTAGACTTGAAAGGGGAGAGAGAGGGGGAATGACAAGCATCAATGGGCCGCAGGTCGGAGTTGAACCTGCGGCCGCTGCGTCTAAGGACTAAGCCTAAGCCTTATATGGGCGCGCGCTCTACCAGGTGAGCTACCCAGGCGCCCGAGCAACTAATAGTTTAATTGATGAATTGTTTCTGCTTTAAATAACATTGTACTCACCAAGTTAATAGCTGAGATCTGGGAACATGGTGACATCATAAAAGCAGTCAGACAGTCAAGGTATAAAAAGGGCAGGCAAACTTATTTGGGAGAGAAAAACTAAGGCAAACACTGACATTTTATAAACATTTATCATAGATCACAGACAGAATAAGGCCCACGTTAGAAGAATGAGACCAGTAGGGCGTATATATAACGACGAGGCGAAAGCGTTCGTGGTATGGTTAACGTTAGACTTCCTCTGTGACAGGCAGGCCAGAGACCAGAGTTGTATTACATTTTTGGGTTGTATCCACATGGTTGAATGCACTTATTGTAAGTGGCTTTAAATGAAATGTAATCCTAAACTGTCTCTTTTAAAGAGTGTGTTCAAAAAGGATCAATACAGCAGAATGGTACTGAGTTCTAAATACTAATACTAAAGCAGTGTAGTGTTTAAAAAAATCAACCTACGGTGACTGTTTTCTTCCGCAGAGCTGCCCCTGGAGAAGCTGGCAGTCAAAGTAGCTGAGCTCCAAACAGATCTGCATTTCATCACATCAGTGCTGCGCCGCTCTCCACATCTCACCTCGCTTCACGTAGCTGGGATGAGATTACCAACTGGCTCCTCTCAAAGCCAACTCCTCACCGCTCTCTCAGGTAATGTTTCACCAGAGTTTATGTGTCCAGGCCTTCCTAAAGGTGTACACAAAGTGCCAGGGTATTGTGTTGTGAGATTAGGGATGTAACGGTATGAAAATTTAACCTCACAGTTATAGTGACCAACATTATCACGGTTTTCGGAATTTTTAAAAGTGTGTTCAATATGTTCAGAAAGCACTGATAGGCCTACACAAGCTGAAATAGTTTCAAAAAGTGTAACAGTGTTTATTATATTACAAAAATATAGGCAATAGGCTGATAAATGTCCTGAGCACTGTCATCTCCTCCTTCCGCCATGATTCCAACTTAAAGAAATGCACGTTGTAGGTCACGCCGTGTGCCTGCGCCGCAACTTCAGGAGACTCGGATGAAGCTGGGAAGGATTAAACACATGGTTTCCACACCGTGGTAATCCACCGTGATAATAATGATATTTTAAAGCTCCATTGTGTAATTTTTTGAGTTGATTCTTAGCAAAAAAAACCTTTGTTCTTTCACAAATATGTGCTCCTTCATTTGTAATTACTTCCACCAACTAATCTAAGTATTCTCCTAAGTGTAGAATCTGCCATTTAGAATAATTCAGAAAACATACGAGCGAGTCGCTCAAATGACGGCCGCCATGTTGCGCCTCCATCTTTAAAATACATTAGCCAAAGAGGGACATACCTTCGCCTTTTGCGTTTTTTCACTCAGTGGCACCGTGACGAATGCCAGGGAGGGGGAGAAGATTACTTGAGTAATCTGTAACGGAGTGGCCAAGGAAGTTAAAAATAGAATTAAAACGACCAGGCAAAGCAACAAGAAAAGCAAGTTAATATTGGTGTGGCTTTTCCTAGATGGAAAGAGCTCATAAGGAGCAAAGATTTTAAAAGGGACGCCGAAGTTGCCTGCTTTCTTCTCGACAGGTAATTCTGCCTATTTGTGTAAATTCAAAGTTTTATAGTTGCTTGGCTAACTATAGCATGGTTGTGTATAATGCTAGAACGACGTCTAGGATACTTTTCCTCATGTCAATGATGAAAAAGGATTGTCTACCTTTTAACATAATCGTAATCATATGTGTTGTGATTTCCCTGGCAGACAACTCGCGTCATGTGCAGTTGTAACACAGACTAGCTACTAGAACAGCTGTGTGTAAACGATGGAGACACTAAGAGATCATTTCAGTTTCATTGAAAGTAATATTCAGTTGGTTGTCATATACAATTTCACCGCTAGATGGGAGAAATTCTTACACAATGTAGCTTTAAATGAAAGCGGTAATTGTTATTGTCAACATTATTGGTTTAAGACTAGTCATCATTTGACATAAACACATCTACAATAAGCTAATATCTGCCTGTCCCACCCTAATATTGGCCTGGTCATTTTATCTGTCTTAACTGTAAAACAAATATAAGTTGCAGTGCTGTCAGTAATGACATATGGTCAACTTTTAGAGTCAAATCACTTCTTGAGGAGTCTCAACTTGGAGGACATGAAGCTGTCTGACTGTCTCCCTGAGATCCTGAACCTACTGAGAGACTGCAAGTTGGAAGGTAAGAAAAGGAGGGCAACTCATAACGGCAGGAGAGCCATCGATGCAAACACCTCTGCTAGTCTTTTCCTACATGTTCACTGGATCCCAACAGGTACATGACACATAAGAGCATCTACCGCCATCATTACAATCAACATCTACATTATCATCATTCAACAAACCGTTGACAAGGTCACTAATCAACAATGGCTTGAAGACTTTTAAGATCTTACTGCAATTCATCACATTATTTACACTAAGACCCTATGTTATTGTTCATTTTTTTTCAATTTTCAAAAGTTACTTAGAGGGGTGTTTTTTTTTTAATATACT
The DNA here is from genome assembly GCA_023631565.1 of Gymnocephalus cernua. NCBI lineage: Eukaryota > Metazoa > Chordata > Actinopteri > Perciformes > Percidae > Gymnocephalus > Gymnocephalus cernua. The sequence goes on from CM042432.1 coordinate 9,368,402, forward strand.
GTATAAGCCTTTTCTTGGCTTCTGACCTCCCTCCCCTGCACAATGTTTTACCTTTTATCAAGCCATATTGTTTTTTTAAAATGTGTGAAGAAACTAAACTAAATGTAAAGCATTCAGGCTAAAACACAAACCAGGGCTAAAAAGCACAAGTGTGTTCTAGGCCCACTGATTAAGGCTCCGTAGCCTTGAGTAAGGACATAGGGGACGTTACTGGGTATTTAATTTAAGACACACTTTCACTGGCAATCACATCATAGCCACGCCCTAAAACACCCCCTGCTTTATCGCCGATTTTAAAATCAACGAGACCATAATTAAAAAAATGAACATCATTCTGTGTTGCAGAAGACTTAAAACTAGCGATTGAGACCATAAACTCATTGTGAAAATGTTTACTGAGGTAATAAATCAAGTGAGAAGTGGGTCACTTTCTCATGGACTTCTACAGAAACCGACCTCCTTTTGCTACCGCACATGTCGCCCCCTGCTGGAATTCAGATAGAATGCAGGTTTAAGGCACTTTGCCGAACCGGATGCTAGTCTATGGGAAGGTCTGAAAGGGAATTCCTCATGTTCTTTGCTCTTTTCCTCTGTCTCTGTCTCTCAGAGCTGCGGTTTAATGACTGCCGCCTCCTGGAGAAGTGGAGCGACAAGGAGGCGAGTCTGCAGCAGCTGGTGGCTGCTCTGAAGACGGTGCCTTCCCTCCACACACTTGGCCTGGCTCAGAATCGGCTCGGTAAGCATATGAAAATATGGATTCATGCATGTTTAAACAGTCTAGTCTGGACAGGGATTAACAGGTTAGAAGAAACAGTCTCAGTTGCAATCCCTATTAACCGAAAGGTAACTTAAAACCTTTTTAGGCCTTTAAATAAACAACTTATTTATTTGTTTTCTTTATCTACTTATGGTCGATTTGTTCATTTATTTATATGTAGTTTGTTTTAGTCAGTTTTATAATTTATTTTATTAATTGTTTTTAATCTACTTATTTATGTATCTGTATTTTATGGATTGTTTTTAACAATCTACAGTTGATGCACTTATTCTATTGTATGAAGCAGCTACATTTATATGGATGAAAAGTGCTATATAAATGAAGTCTGATTGATTGTATCTATTCTACTGGTGTATCTCTAAATCAAGAAATGTTTCAACTGTGTTAAATAATGTGACTGTCTTTGTCTACAGCCAAGAACGTGTGTGTGCTGGCAGAGCTGTTCTCAGGATCCTCACCGAGCTCAGTGAAACGACTCGACATCAGGTGAGAGCTGTAGGCAGCAGCAGGAGGAAGTGTTGAAGCCTGAAGCCGCCTACACATGATCCGCAGTAAAATTGCTCTGCACTGGCTGTTCCATTGTTTTCCTACGGGGAGAGCAGTGCTCCAGTGGTAGAGCGGTTGCCTGCCAATCGGAAGGTTGGTGATTCGATCCCCAGCCCCGCAGTCCTTGGGCAAGTGTCCTTGAGCTGAACCCCGAGTTGCCAAGTGTAAAAGATAGTGAATGTTTATCTGATGAGCAGGTGGCACCTTGTACCATGTGTGTGAATGGTGAATGGTTCCTGTACTATGTAAAAGCACTTTGAGTAGTCGTTAAGTCGTTAAATACAGTCCATTTACATTTACTGCGCTGCGTTTAGCCCGTGTGCTCCGTGACGCGGATCATGTGTAGGCAGCTTGAGGCTTCATCACTTCTCTGGTGGTCGGATTTGAAGGAGTAGTTATTAGCTGATGCACCACTCGGTCATATTGTTTTTATTTTTTATTTTCAACATCACCAATTCCATTCCAATTCCAAGTTTTTTTTGGAAAGATTATTTTTGGGCATTTCCGCCTTTAAATATCAGGACAGCTTGATTATAAAAGGGAAGTGAGAGGGGGAAGACATGCAGGAAGTTGCAGCAGGTCAGACTCAAACCCTGGGCCTCTGTGTTGAGGAATAAACCTCTCTACATATGGGCATGCGCTCTACCAACTGAGCTCTACCAACTGAGCTCAACCAACTGAGCTCTACCAACTGAGCTCTACCAACTTGGGCGCACAAGTAATAAAGTTAAAATAAGAGACTAAATATGTTAGCATGTGTATATTGTATTAAAGTGCTCATATTATGCTCATCTTCAGGTTCATAATTGTATTTACAGGTTGAACCAGAATAGGTTTATGTGGTTTAATTTAAAAAAAAAATAAAAAAACATATTTTTGTTGAACTGCACATTGCTGCAGCTCCTCTTTTCACCCTGTGTGTTGAGCTCTCTGTTTTTAGCTACAGAGTGAGGCATCACACTTCTGTTCCATCTTTGTTGGGAGTCGCACATGTGCAGTACCTAGGTAAGGACTACTAGCCAGTCAGAAGCAGTGTATGAGGGTGTGCCACGCTAGCTAGGCTAGGTGTGTTACAAAGTGACGCACGTTTGTCACCGAAATAACTGCCAATTTCCACCGGTTGTCGAACGGCTGCGGAACGGCGGCGGAGTCAATCGGTTTCCATTAAAGTCAACGTGTGTATTTCCACTGACTGCAGAACGGCTGCGTCTCGACTCCGGCACAGCTGCGGCGGTCCGCAGCCCTCTGGAGTAGATACGCAGAGCTTCTATTTTTGCCGGACGCCGAAGAGCTCCGCAGCAATTCAGCAGATAGTGCGGGACAGGAAGTCGAGCACAGAAACAAAATAAAACATCCGGTTAATTTTTAAAATAAAATACACCGTGCTCACGGCGGATCATATTTCCCTTCACTACAACTTGAAAACACAGCACAGAGTTGTTTCCTGTTGTTGGTTTTGTGGTTCTATTCTACGTGAATTCGCGAGATCTCTTGGGTCCTCGTGACAACAGCTGTCAGTCATGGCTGCAGTCGTTCCGCAACAAATCTTTTTTTTTATTATTGGAGCCGTATTGGTGGACGGCAGAGCACGGAGACGACACGCAGCGGAGCCGTTCCGCAGTCGGTGAAAATCAGCAGTAAAGGCTGGACTACAATAGAGCAGATTGTGAGCAGTGTTTTCTGTTGGAGATGGTAAGTCTCTTTGGGGTGGACTTTGGGCTTTTCACTTTGTAAACATATCACATGCACAAAAAGATATATAATACAATAAAGGAAAGGGAAAAAGCCAAAAAGCATAATATGAGCACTTTAAGTTACAGAATGCCACACTCAGTGTACATTACATTTCCAATAATGAATGCATATTTTGCCCCATACTATATCATCCAACACTCATTGTAGATTTAGTTTAGTGAGTTTTTTTTGTGTATTGTTTTTGTTATTACATTATATCATAATTTCCATGTGCTGCCTTTTGTCCTGAACAGCTCCAACTTCATTCAGCCTGCTGAGCTGCTGGAGTTCGCGAAGAGATTGCGGACACATCCTCCGCCACACCGATTGACCCTTGACCTCAGGAAAAACCCAGGGGATCGGGACCCCGCCACATGGAGCACGGCACTGAAGAGGCTCCGTCCCTTCTGTGTTCTCCTGGTTGAAGGATGGAACTCCACCGACACAATGGCAGACCACATCAGCAATATGTGAACAAAGCTAGAGGAACAAGAGAGTGGCAACCACTCCCTGCTGGAGTGAAAAGTGGCTGTAAAGTTAGCACTTCATGTAAAGTTTGACAGAAGAGTGACTGCTGATTTATACCAGTTGTGTAACGTCTGCGGAACGGCTCCGCTGCGTGTTGTCTCCGTGCTCCGCCGTCCGTCAATACACATCAGGTCCGGATTTGTTGCAGAACGGCTGCGGCCATGACTGACAGCTGTAGTCACGAGGACCCACGAGATCTCGCGAATTCACGTAGAATAGAACCACCAAACCACCAACAGTTTGTTTCCATCCAGGGGAGTAAAGGGGAAACGACTCCGTGCTGTATTTTCAAGGTGTAGTGAAGAGAAATATGATCCGCCGTGAGCACGGTGTATTTTATTTTGAAAATTAACCGGATGTTTTATTTTGTTTCTGTGCTCCACTTTCTGTCCCGCACTATCTGCCGTGTGCTGAATTGCTGCGGAGCTCTCCGGCGTCCGGCAAAAATAGAAGCTCTGCGTATCTACTCCGGAGGGCTGCGGACCGCCGCAGCTGTGCCGGAGTCGGAATGCAGACGTTACGAAATACACACATTGACTTTAATGGAAACCGATTGACTCCACCGACGTTCCGGAGCCGTTATGCAGTCGGTATAAATTGGGGGTGACTGTGGTCATTTTGTGTTCGGTTCAGACAGTAGGAGTTCCAATGAAAGGTTTTTATTAAGTTTTGAGGCTTTTTTAAACTTCCCAAACCACACCTGCAGCATGAGTCACTTCTCCACTGTCCATTTCATGCACTATTGTTCTAAACATGTTTAAATACACAACTTCCATTCTGTCTAAATTGCGAACTAGAGTGCATACATAGTGTACTGAGCACTATGTCAGTGTACAAGAGGAGGATGAAGCCGTAGGATGGGTTCTTATTGACATTGACATTTTGTTCTTCTACCATAATTACAATTATTCTACCATAATTACAATTATGGTAGAACACTCCTTATGTTTGCTTTAATTAGTTGTGACACATTTCATTATTTCTATGAATGTTACATCTATTTAATGTAACATTTAATTAGTTCTCTTGTATCAGAGACTGGCACTGTTGGAAAATAAAGGAACGTCCCGTTAGTTTGACATTTGAATAATTTATTAAACCAACGTCCGTTACACTTCCAGAGTCTTCCCTTGGACAGAATGTGAGTGAGTGGACATTAAGATAACTGAAAAAAACCTGGAGGGCTGACGACGAGGTGAAGAGCAGTTTCACAGCAGCTTTCTCACACAGTCTCTTCAGTCATTTTCTTTACATTAGACGAACAGCATCGACACAGACTACCAAATCATCATTAGTAGGAACCAAGTAGAAAAAACAATCAGAAAAACAGATTAAAAGAGCGTAATCTTTTTCTTAGTGGATTTTTTTTAAAGCTAAATACTGTAACACTTATTTTCTGTAAATTCAGTTTGTTTTCCTTGTATGTTCTCATATTTTTTAGTAAATTCAAGTCGAAGAGAGTGAAGACCCTTACGTCTGCATGCTAATCTGTTGATTTGCTGGGTCTCATCTACAACCATCGCTTACATAAAACAAAGACACTCTCACAAACACACAGCACTTACACACTCATACACACCGCTGCAACCTTTCAGCTTGGCCAGGCTATCTCCAAGGCTTCTCATTCACTGTGATTTTACATGAAATCAAATTAAAACATTTGGCCATATTCATACCTCATAAAGAAATCAGTTGTCAAATGAGGGACAGGTTTGTTCTGAGGACTTTATTTTTCTTATATCTGTGACTAACTGAAACTTGTGCCCTTTATTTTCTCTAAGAAACAATTGGCTGTCAGAAAAGATGAGCTCACCTTAATGCCAAAATCAGATATTCTGATTATCATAATGCCAAAATATTTTCACATTTGTAACTGCCGTAGCAACCTACCATGTATGACAGATGGCACGTTCAATGTCTCAGTTAGAGGGTGAGAAACTAACTGGACCCAGGATTACTTACTAAGTAACTACTAGTGTAGTTAACAAAGTGTCTCTTGTTGGATAGTAAGATAGTCACTAATAAATCTAAGGGTCACCTGTGTGGTGTAAAATTAGGACCGTTTAAACCTGGCAACCCCACTATGAGGACAGGATGATGGCATGTTTTTTTTCTTACATTTAGCAGCTAGTTTGATTCTAAGAAAATGGTGTGTTGGGTGGTGAAAGTGGTCTCTCTTTGCACAGACTGTTTGCAGCATGGTTCAGCAATAGATGGCGATGCAGCTACTGTAGATTGATGGCTGACGTCTGCAACCCATAATCTGCCCAGACCTTAACAAAAGTCAAACTTTTCCTCGAGACAAATCACTTCTTTATGAAGTATGAATCAGGCGTACAGTTACAGATATCGGGGCTTAAAAACACTTTGTGGTCGGCATACTTGGGGGGGGATTATGGGTGGAAGTCCGCAGGCTGTTTGGAGATGGATTTAAATTGCCACTTTTAGACCTTTATCAAAGTGAGAGAAATGTACACTAACCAGACTTGGGGGGGGGGGGGGGGGGGGGGGGGGGAGGGGGGAAATGAAAGAATCCCCACCCTGTTACATCTATTTTCACAGCACTTTCCACTGTTACATGTGGTGCTTTTTCTTGTTTCTTTATATACTTACTTTTACAGAGTCTGTGACAGTGTCAATGTTCATGTTCTCTTTGTTGAGTGTGTACTGTAATGTTAGTGAGTGAACTGCAACACACACACGCACACACACACACACACACACACACACACACACACACACACACACACACACACACACACACACACACACACACACACACACACACACACACACACACACCTCTACATTACAATATCTTGAGAAGGCATTAAGGAAATCTCAAATAAATATAAATAAATTAAATCATATAAAAAGAATGGGTTAACATAGAAATTCTGTTAAATACAGCAAAAATCTCAAATGAATACAATAAACAACAGTACTTGCTTGTAGACAAAGACCATATGGATGCAAGAGACGGGTACGTTTCGTAAACAGTGTCAGACAGACAGGCAGGTAGACACGTTCACAAATCATTAGTGAGCAGAAAGGCCTGTTGGGGCTCAGTGGTGGTGGACTTGCTGTGTGGGGTTGGGGGGCCTGGAGGGTATTGTGGGAGAGCTGGCATCCCTCCCAGGAAGTGTGAGCACGCTGTGTTGTGTTTTAAACATTAATGATGGGGGGGGGGGGGGGGCTTTTATTGGCAGTGCTGCTATCATCCCTACTACTGTATATGCTGCTCATGGATATTCAGGATGCCTGTGGTCTAACGGACCAAATACTGTGGCAGAGTGGACACACGTCACCAGATTTCCTCAAGATTACCTAATGCTAAAGAAAGGGCTGGGCAATACATCTATACAAATCGAATAGCGATATGAGACAAGATAGTTTCTTAGATTTCTTCGTAATATGACACAAGTGTTGTCTTTTCCTGTATTTAAAGGCTGCATTACAGTAAAGTGATGTCATTTTCTGAATTTACCAGACTGTTCTAGCTGTTCTATTATTTGCCTTTATCCACATAGTCATTATATCCACATTGCTGATGATTATTTATCTAAAATCTCATTGTGTAAATATTTTGTCAAAGCACCAATAGTCAACCCTACAATATCGTTAGAGGTATTTGGTCAAAAATATGGCGATATTTGATTTTCACCGTATCGCCCAGCCCTCAGACTGTCGGTGAGATCAGTTTACAGGCAATCATCTGTCTGAGCCTGGCTGCTTTTCCTTTGTTGGCACACGCTCAGCCAGTAAGGAGAAACTAAAATGGCCTTCCATGTGTTAGGTGATTCGAACATGGACACCAAATACAATTGCACCATAGTTACTGTCTCCAGTGCTGCATGCTAGAACATAGCAATTACTATCCTTCAAAATATGTAACACTCAGTATACTGAAATAGCACCACTAACCATAGTGTATGTATGATGTGAGATTATAGAACTTTTGAAAAAGGAAATGACAAATTCTCCCTCTTACAAATGAAAAGTTGAACTCGTAAGCACGAAAAACAAAACACACACACACTGTCTGGTATGACCAGTAGCTTATGGTGGCTAATGTTGGCTAATATTACCAAATATAGTATCGGACATCATTGAGTCAGTTTGACGACTTCATGATTCTTCTCTTTTTCGTGTTGCTGTTACTCTGTTTCAGCATCCACCGTTACAACATAACTGCCACTTGTGGCCGGCCACAGTGCTTGGTGTTCAGCAAACGTTAGCTAGCATAGTCCCAATATGAAGAACAGGAAACCTCTTGTGAGTGTGATTTCACACACTGTCCCAACATTGTTGACCCCATCGCAAACCATGTAGTCACAGTTCCCTGTAGCAGTTTGTTAACAAGTAAGCCAGATAGAAATAAGCAGTGTATAGCTAGTTCATTTCTAATTAGCTGTATTAATAGTTTTGTGTTAATATTGGATGTTGTTTGGAGGAGCCAGCTTTGATGTTGCTTCTTAAGTTCTTTTTTGCCAGGGAGGTATTGGCTCAAAATAAGTAGGATACTTTTGTTCCCCACCTGGCTGCTCATGCTGTAGTTATGGCTGATATGATATATAAGACAGAGTTTGAGTGTGCCTGCTAACACTCAACAGAATAACTAAGATCACTAAGATTGCTGACCGTCAGTATGGTCTAGGCTGTAATTTCCACTGGGGACTGTATGTATATATATATATATACATACAGTAATATAATGGAGAATACTACATGCAGTGTTAGTAGTATGTAAATGTAGTATATAAAGGGTGTTGTATGCATACAACATTTACAGAACTATACAGGGCTCGCCCATGTCATACTTTTTAAGAGCTTTTTAATACTACATAGATTGCAATTTAATACCTGTATTACTGTAATACAAAGTATGATTGAAAACCAGTAGGGGCAATGTGGCTTAGAATTATTCATCATTATATTTTTGACACTTTTTCAAGAATATATAATAATATTTGTAGCTATACAGCTAGCTGTAGTGACAGTGTTTGTTACAGGAGTGATGGTGCTGACTGGGCAGCCTCCTGCAGCACAGTCAGCTGTCAAAACAACAACTTTTAGTCTACAGGTGTACAGTTGCAAAGAAACTCCCGCACACTGTCTAAGAAATGAAGAAAAACCGAATGACACTTAATGACAGAAGCGTTATGTCATAAACGTTCATGACTTGTTTCTAATGTTTATGACGCGTTCATGACAGTGTCATGTCACTCTTATGTAGATACCTTTAAGTAAAGTGTAACCCTTTTGTCTCACGTTGTAGATGTGCAGCTTACTTTTCTGTACTGAGTCTATAGGTATATAACTTCTTCCGCCTGCAAAACACTAAAGCTAATGTTACTGCCGACAGCAGGCAAGAAAAATGATTAGACTTTTATATTAGCATATAATAGACTTTGTTAATAAATGTAATACTTATTTGGACCTTTTAAGGTCTTTTGAGGGAAACTAAATCCAGTGCTTTTGAAGACTTGTTAAAACCTGCATCCCTGAATGAAATAACTTGCAGCCAATGGTCCTAACACACATAGTCACAAAGCAGGGTGAGGAGCAACCCACGTTGATACTAAAATGTGTTGCGTATGTTGTGTTCTCTCCATACTTAAAATGTCTAGAATGTACTAACAATATGAACACAATCTTTGCTAATATGTCTATAAACCCAACATGGTGGAAGTGTTATAGCCTTGAAGTCGAAAAACACAACTCGGGGTGATTTAGTGTCCACGTTCTCCTCACTTGATGGCGCCTTAGTGGCCAACAGAGCAACAGTATCACCTTATCACCTTCCTTTACCATAAACACGTGTTTATGGTCATGCTGGCAGGCAACATCTCACTAACGGAATTAAGTTATGTTGTGCCCCAATGGCTTTTGTCTCAGTGGTTTCTGTCCAGGGCTTTAAATTGACACCCGCCAGCCGGTGAAATGTGGCTTAAAATTAAGTTTTGCTGGTAACATTGTAAAGTTACTAGCCAACACCGCGTCTGTTTGATGTCAGTGTTGCCAGATTGGTCTGTTTTGTGTGTGTTTGGCTTGGAAACGTAATCTTTATCGCGCAGCACTGCTTGTTGTACTGATCTTACATTTGCCATGAACACCATGTTGTGACGTGTCGTAACGACCGCAGCGTGCGTGCTATATCGATATTACGAGCTACGCTGAAACGAAAAAGACAAAAGGAACGACGTCAAACAAACCAGAGGAGCCAAAATTAGTAACTTCAAAAAAACAACAAAAAAACCAGACAGACAGAAAAACAGAGGAGCCTCTGTGTTGAGTTCTCAGCTCCTACTAAGTTGTGGCAGTGTAAAACGTTGGACACAGCTTCGCCTTTACACCTGGTGTCTGAGGCAGACTGTGCATATAGCGGCATCAATCTGATATAATAAAGTACTGAGGGAATGGTGCAGTTAGGCTTTATATCTTGTGAAAATCTGGTGCTGAACCCTAGGAATCATTTGCTTAGCTAGTGTATGTGAGAGACTTTAACACCTGTGGCAGAACATGTGTGTGTAATGTATGTTTGAACGCATCATTCATCTAGGTGATCATTCTTGCTTTGCGTTGGATGGTATTGTACACTGCAGACGGTGGAATCGTGGGGCAAGACTTTTCAATGCAAGTGTGTGCATGTACTGATGTGTGTGTGTCAATTTGTATGTGACAGTGTATGTGTGTTTAAGCAGGGGGAAACAAAGAGATAAATCAGTTCATATTCAAACAAATAAGTTGAATTTGAACATGAACCCTTGAGAGGTCCTGAACTCTGAGTGTGCCAGTGACACTAACATGAACCCGATGAAATGATGAGATCCCTGCTAATTCCTTCATACTGTATGTGTATAACTGTATTAATGTATGTGAAGGCACACACAGTACTGTTAGCATATGAAAACACTGGAACTCCAATACATGTGTTTTTTTTCCTAGTGTAAATGTCAGTTAAAGGACTACATCTACAGAAATAGAAAAAAGCAGCTGGGTCAACTCAAATGTACAGTGGTCAAACTCGAAAACAAGGCAGTTTTGTTAGTTCCAGGAAAGTAAACATGTTGAAGAGGCGAGGTATTCACCCAGCGGCAACAATGTGTATGTATGATGGTCCTGTGCTGGGGGAGTGTGTGGGGCCCTGTCATGGAGGGGGTTGAAGGGAGTGTAGGGGGGTAAAGTATGGATGGCGTGTGCGTGTGTGTGTGTGTGTGTGTGTGAGAGAGAGAGAGTGTGAGAGTGTGTGATGGGGGGGCTATAGCATTCCATCCATGAAGCTGGTGTCCAGCCGCTGGATGAGCACCCGGATGAAGGACATCTCCTTGCGCGTGTTCTCAAAGATCACCCTGGGGTCGTCGGACTGGCAGCGCAGACAGTTGGGAGCCATGACCATGGCCAGGTTGTTCACGTCCATCTTGGTGATGGCCACATTGGCAGACTGGGCAAATACCTGAACACACACAACGTACAGTTAGGGCTGGGCGATATGGAGAAAAATCAAATATCACGATATTTTCAACCAACTACCTCAATGTCGATATTGCGGCGATATTGTAGGGTTGACAATTGGTGCTTTGACGAAAATATCTGCACAATGAGATTTTAGATAAATGATAATCAATAATGTGAATATAATGGCTAAGTCGGTAAAGGCAAATAATAGAACAGCTAGAACAGTCTGGTAAGTTCAGAAAAGACAAGACTTACGTCATATTACAGTATCCAAAATCTAAGACGATACCTAGTCTCATATCGTCATATTACAATATTGCGATATCCAAAACCAAGACATACTATGACTTTTTCAACATACTATACTATGACTTTTTCAACATACTATACTATGACTTTTTCAGCATACTATTCTATGACTTTTTTCGACATGCTATACTATGACTGTTTTGGGGGACTTCCTGCTCTTTCCTTTATCTTTCCATCTGTGTGCATTCATATCCCAGTAATGCATGTTACTAACTTAGCTCCGGGGAGCTTATTCCCCGGAGTCCTTATGTTTTCTCGCCTCGCAGTTTTTCTTAGATTGTGATGGCACCTAAATCATGGTTGCAGCTGCTGCCGTGGTCCTGCTCGACGCCCTGCTACTACTATTATATCTAGTCATAGTTCTTATTATCTTTATTGGTACTATAATTGCTACTGGTTATACCAACTGCTATAATTTTATGAATTATATTTCTCCATAGCTGTATATCTGTATCAGTGTCTCTGGGTCTGTCCGAGGTTTCTGCCTAAAGGAAGTTTTGCCACTGTCGCACCAAATGCTTGCTCGGGGGGTCTAGGGTGTAAATTCTTTGTACATACTATACTATGACTTTTTTTTAACATACTATACTATGACTTTTTTCATCATACTATACAATGATTTTTTTCGACATACTATATTATGACCTTTTCTTACTTTTTTCGACATACTACACTATGACTGTTTCTTGACATACTGTACTATGACTTTATTTGACTTTTATTTAATATGACTTTTTTCGACTTCTTTATGACTTTCTTTGAAATACCGGTACTATACTATGACTTTTTTTGACTTTTTTTTTAAACATACTATACGATGATTTATTTCATCATACTATACTATGACTTTTTTTCAACATAGTACACTATTACTTTTTAATGACTTTTTTTTTTTTACATACTACACTATGACTTTTTCGACATTTTAGAGTGACTTTTTTCTCTTTTTTCAACATACTATACAATTCCTCTTTATGACTGTTTGACATAATATATTATGACCTTTTCTTACTTTTTTCGACATACTACACTATGACTGTTTTTCGACATACTGTACTATGACTTTATTTGACTTTTTTAACATACTATGACTTCTTTTGACATACTATTCTATGACTTTGTTACTACTTTTTTTTGACATGCTATACTATGACTTTTCACTTTTTTTGACATACTACACTGACTTCTTTATGACTTATTTCATCATACTATACTATATATACTAGCACCGCTAGCTAGCTAGTAGTAGTAGCTAGCTAGTAGTCCTTACCTAGCTACTGCGCATGTGCGACTCCCAGCAAATATGGGATAGAAGTGCGATGCCTCACTCTGTAGCTAAAACAGAGAGCTCAACACACAGGGTGAAAAGAGGAGCTGCAGCAATGTGCAGTACAACAAAAATAGGTGTTTTTTTGAAAATGAAATCATCTAAACCTGTTCTGGTCCAACCTCAAAATACAATTATGAACCTGAAAATGAGCATAATATGTGCGCTTTAAACATAAGTCCAACATATTATTAGCAACTATAAATCAGCCTATTTGTGAAAAAACCCATTAACGATAGGGACGGTAGTCACTAAGGTAACCATCCACAGATACAGTTCATCCTAAGGATTCACTGGGCTTTCAATTCAATGTTTAACATTAAAAGATGATTTATAAAATCATGCCAACAATTAAAATGTAATAGCTTAGTATTCTATGCACTAAACAGGTATGTATAAAGGTGTTAGGCTGCCCACACGTTATTGTAGGCCCAGTTTAATATGCAGCTTAATTTTGTATGACTATAAAATATTTATACTGTATATTGAGCATTGATATGTAGTACAGGGTCCCTGATCCGTCTCTCTCAGTTAAGGGCTCCACGGCTTATAAAACACTGAAGACCCCTGTACTATACTATGACATTTTTTAACAGACTATACTATGACTTATTTATGACTTTTTTCGACATACTGTACTATACTAGGCCTTCTTTTTCCCGGTATGATTTATTTATGACTTTTTTCGACATGTTATTACTGTAGCTCAGGCAATATTCAAATGAAGAAAAATTCAACCACTTATTCTAATACTTTAAGCTATTTATTTTTTTACCATTAAGTAATATTTTAGCTACCTGTTTAACCCTTGTGCACTGTTCAAATTCACTACCCTTTCGTTATGTTCATGGCTGAAAACAGCCACTACTTTAAACTGCTGTAAAAATGTATCAGACAAATATTTTTTTCAATTTTTTTTTGCATACATCTATTAATCAACTTCAGTCCTGATCAAAACTACTATTTTTTTTAAAAGAAATCAGGATTTTAACTCTTTAATTGCCAAATTCATAAATGATGTCACAGATTTGGGGAAAAAAAAAACACAAAATTACTGATTTTCCATATAAAATGTGATTGTGGTCTGGATTTTTTTTTACCTTTTATCACAGTCTTGGACATGTCAAAGATGAGAAACAACATTGGTTTTGATGCATTGTTAGTTTTTGTGCAGGATCAGATTTTAACTTTTTCTCCCTAATTTACTGTTCGTGGCTGAAAACAGCCACTACTTTAAACTGCTGTAAAAATGTATCAGACAAATATTTTTTTCAATTTTTTTTTGCATAAATCTATTAATCAACCTCAGTCCTGATCAAAACTACAATTTTTTTTAAAAGAAATCAGGATTTTAACTCTTTAATTGCCAAATTCATAAATGATGTCACAGATTTCGGGAAAAAAAAAACACAAAATTACTGATTTTCCATATAAAATGTGATTGTGGTCTGGATTTTTTTTTTACCTTTTATCACAGTCTTGGACATGTCAAAAATTAGAAACAACATTGGTTTTGATGCATTGTTAGTTTTTGTGCAGGATCAGATTTTAACTTTTTCTCCCTAATTTACTGTTCGTGGCTGAAAACAGCCACTACTTTAAACTGCTGTAAAAATGTATCAGATAAATATTTCTTTCCATTTTTTTTGCATACATCTATTAATCAACCTCAGTCCTGATCAAAACTACTAAATTTTCTAAAAGAAATCTGGATTTTAACTCTTTAATTGCCAATTTCATAAATGATGTCACAGATTTGGGGAAAAAAACACACAAAATGACTTATTTTCCATATAAAATGTGATTGTGGTCTGGATTTTTTTTTACCTTTTATCACAGTCTTGGACATGTCAAAGATGAGAAACAACATTGGTTTTGATGCATTGTTAGTTTTTGTGCAGGATCAGATTTTAACTTTTTCTCCCTCATTTACTGTTCCTGGCTGTTTTTGCCCCATTGGCTTCCATTATAACCACATTTTTTGATTGCAAAGCCATGACACCATATAATCATGCATTTTTTATTGTTGGTGGTTTTCCCTGTTGGGAAGAGGTAAAATGTGTATTTTTTACTGTTGATAACCAGGTGGCACCATTAACCCTTTAGATAGGCCTATGCAAAAAAAAGCTTAGATTCTGGATTGTACATGGAGTTATATGGAGTATAATATCATATTAAAGTGTGTGTGAGTGTGTGTCTGTGTGTGTGAGAGAGAGAGTGAGAGTGTGGGAACTCACCTTGATGCGACCTGAGAAAATCAAAACATGCACCTCAGCTCTCAGTACTACATTGAGTAAAAAGTGTATTTATGCACCTGCTGCCTTTTGATGGTGAGAAATGCAGACTAAACAAAAACAAAGCAAGTGGATTCAAACACTTGCTTGCAAGCCTGCTGGTCATTTGATGGTGAAAAGAGCAGCAAGCAACATGAGAAAGGGCTTGACTCGAGTCGCAGTGAAGTTTTAGATGTGATTATGCAGCCCGATTCCCCCAGCGAGCTCTGGTTTATTTTTCCTGATCGTCCCGACCAAGGCTATTTTCTTCTGCAGAAGCTCCTGAGCAAGTGAGTAGTAGTAGTAGTAGTAGTAGTAGTAGTAGTAGTAGTAGGAGGAGGTAAAAAAGTTGTCACAGGTGACAGTGACGCCCTGGAGTCCTTCTGTCATCTCCTTGACAACACGCTTTGCCTGACCCACCTCTGCAGCATTACCTGTCTTACCCAGGTAAATGTCACACCTCCAGGATGTGCCACCATCAGCAGTCACCCAAATTTTTAGCCCGTATTTTGCTGGTTTTTTCAGCATGTATTGCCAAAAGCTGCATCTCCCTTTGAATGGCACAAGCTGCTCATCCACTGTGACATCTTTGCCAGGGTTGAATAGGAGGGGAAGGCGATGCGTCCACATTTCCCACAGGGATCTGATCCTCTCTACGTCGAGCTGGTCTCTGTAGCTTGTCATCAAAACGCAGAGCTCTGCTGATTTCATGGAATCTGGAGAGAGACATGGTGGCTCTAAAAATCGCACGACCACTGCGATCATCCCACAGGCAATGTGTGGACTCCCCTCTGGACCTGTAGACGCCGGCCAAAATCAGTAGCCCCATGTAGGCACAGAGATCTGTGGAGTCCATCCCGGTCCAGTTTCTCATTGTGCAGCGCCCATGGAGGTTGGTCATGCTGACAATGAGGTTGTCATGGAGATGACAGAAGGACTCCAGGGCGTCACTGTCACCTGTGACAACTTTTTTACCTCCTACTCACTTGCTCAGGAGCTTCTGCAGAAGAAAATAGCCTTGGTCGGGACGATCAGGAAAAATAAACCAGAGCTCGCTGGAGGAATCGGGCTGCATAATCACATCTAAAACTTCACTGCGACTCGAGTCAAGCCCTTTCTCATGTTGCTTGCTGCTCTTTTCACCATCAAATGATCAGCAGGCTTGCAAGCAAGTGTTTGAATCCACTTGCTTTGTTTTTGTTTAGTCTGCATTTCTCACCATCAAAAGGCAGCAGGTGCATAAATACACTTTTTACTCAATGTAGTACTGAGAGCTGAGGTGCATGTTTTGATTTTCTCAGGTCGCATCAAGGTAAGTTCCCACACTCTCACTCTCTCTCTCACACACACACAGACACACACTCACACACACTTTAATATGATATTATACTCCATATAACTCCATGTACAATCCAGAATCTAAGCTTTTTTTTTGCATAGGCCTATCTAAAGGGTTAATGGTGCCACCTGGTTATCAACAGTAAAAAATACACATTTTACCTCTTCCCAACAGGGAAAACCACCAACAATAAAAAATGCATGATTATATGGTGTCATGGCTTTGCAATCAAAAAATGTGGTTATAATGGAAGCCAATGGGGCAAAAACAGCCACAAACAGTAAATGAGGGAGAAAAAGTTAAAATCTGATCCTGCACAAAAACTAACAATGCATCAAAACCAATGTTGTTTCTCATCTTTGACATGTCCAAGACTGTGATAAAAGGTAAAAAAAAATCCAGACCACAATCACATTTTATATGGAAAATCAGTCATTTTGTGTGTTTTTTTCCCCAAATCTGTGACATCATTTATGAAATTGGCAATTAAAGAGTTAAAATCCAGATTTATTTTAGAAATTTTAGTAGTTTTGATCAGGACTGAGGTTGATTAATAGATGTATGCAAAAAAAATGGAAATACATATTTATCTGATACATTTTTACAGCAGTTTAAAGTAGTGGCTGTTTTCAGCCACGAACATAACGAAAGGGTAGTGAATTTGCCCACAGTGTACTGTTGGGTTTTGGAAAATTTTCAAAGCATTTTCCTAAAATATGTGTTAAAATAAGATTTGTCAGTGAAAATCATTCCATTTGCTGTAACACAGAAAAAGTTATGGCCAAATTTAGACTCAAAATTACCCCTTAGTGGCTGAAAACATCCCGAACAGTGCACAAGGGTTAAACTTCTGTGCTCGCTTGCTAACTAGTTTTCACACTCTTATATAACTGCAACATGTAGTGTTCAGGTGTTACAGCTGATTCAAATCATATTTTGACAAATTAGTTTATTACAAATTAGTTGAGCTACTCCACAATCTTTCCACGTACCCCCTGGCAACAGCAAAAGTACCCCCTGGAGTGCAGGTACCCCTGGTTGGGAATCACTGCTTCAAGGGAACATGCTTGCTAAGCCAGATGAGAAGTGATAAGCACGTCATCAGTTCAGGTTTCTTCAGTTCTGCTGGATGTTAGTTAGAAAATATCTTTCTGTTTTTGTAACTTATATGCCTTAAACTGTTTTAGTTAAACATATTAATGCATAGTGAGAGGTACGTGTGTGTGTGTGTGTGTGTGTGTGCATGTCTGTGTGCATGTGTGTGTGTGCGTGCATGTGTGTTACCTGTAGGAAGCGGATGAGGTAGCAGAGCACCAGTTTGTTGATGTGTGGCAGGCCTAGCACCACATTGACAGCTGCCTCTGGGTTGTCATAGTGATTGATGCACTCCTCATAAAACTCGTGAGGGATGAGAGGCTCCTCCAGCTCCCTGTACCAGAGCTTCAGCAGAGACGCTGGACACACACAGAGGCAGCATGACATGAGACCGCCATGAAAACTCTGTTTAAGAACTAAATGAAGTCATTGGAACATTTACTCTGCTACACTCATGTTACACTAACTGCATGTGCATCATCTTGCTGGGGCTAGGCCTGTAACAATTATTACATAATTGTCTAATTTTCAATTATTTTACATGACCGTGGTTTCTTTGTTTAACCGCAATTTATTGCCAACATTAGGGGTATGACTGTTGATGGTAGTTGATTTTGTTTAGATATGCTGAATTATAATAATTGTAATTATAGAAGTCATTATTGGTCGGACTGTTGAGCTAAAGCTATGCTAGCAGTAGCTGTCACTTGTTGCCATATTAACTCCAAACATCCTGGGCTGTAGCTGCCTCAAGCCAGAGAAATTGCGTTTGCCCGTGTTCCTGGCTCGAAATCTGCCTCACAAACGCTCTGATTAAATAACCATCACCAACCTTCACTTTTTTTATGATATAAAAGAGGGGTTGTTTACTTCATAGGCTGTGTACTATCTGGGTCACATAACAGGGATATATAACCAAAAGATGTATTCTGGAAACTTACAGCAAAATTTGAAATTGTTACAGCTCTGTTTGGGGCTACAGAGAGTTAGTGTGAGGACTCAGTGAGTGAATCTGCTCAAGTTATTCACCAACAACTTCCTGTACATGACAGCAGTGTGGAGGACCACCGCTGATTTCCAACAGTAGTGCGTGTGTGTGTGTGTGTGTGTGTGTGTGTGTGTGTGTGTGTGTGTGTGTGTACCTGGGATGTGCGGGTCCTCCAGTCCTGTGGGGATTTTCCATTGATCCACTTGCAGCTTGAGTGCATTGACTTCATCTATGTCCCCTGGCACCCTGGAGGTCAAAGGTCACAAGCTGGTTACACTTCAGCCATTCGTTTCTCCAGCCTCAGCCTCATCTTCTCTGTATGTGTTGTGACTATGTTACATTGCACAATCCATTCTATGAGAACTCTCTCTCATCGGTTTTTAATTGTAACACTGTTTTCCTCCCTCATGATGTATCTGTGTGTACTTGCCTTGAGACAATCCTTCTGCCCATCCTGACTCTCTTATCTTACTACATGTCAGCTAAATGAATGTAGCGATTGTTAGAAAATGTGTATGTCCTTGTGTGTCTCATTAAAGCTTCAGACATTTACATTTTTGAAAAATAACTTAACAATTAATCAATTAACAATAATTTGGTGGCCCCACTGCAGTAACTCTGAGGACCCCCTAAGGGTCCTCGAGCCCCTGATGAAGATCTCTGCAGTAGATGATGGGATTTGAACCACAAAATAATTGTGATCGGATTGTTTCACAACAGTTTGATTGTTGAACCTGCTAAAAGCCTGCTAACAACTGGTTCCAGTAAAGGAGAGAACTGGAGCCGAGTGGATTCTGTCACACAGGAAAGCACGTTCTTTTACATCTTCCCAATGGAGAACAAAGTGAATACGGAGTTCAGTTTGAGGTTTTCAAGAGCTGATATTCTTGGACTTAAGCTCCAGATATTGGGGCCAATATTTGTTATCTCTAAAGCAGCTTTAATTGCTTAGAGATAATGAATAATAAAATTTGCCATATAAACCTTAAAGATAGGGGGTCTTAAAGCCCCAGTGTGTAACGTTTGTAGTTGTTCATTATCAAAATCTGTATTGCCCTTCACAAACTTGTCCTTTTTTATGAATATTCACCACCACCATCAATTCTAAGTATTCCTATTGGCTTGAAATTTTACATTTGCGCTTACATGAACTGGGGAAGACGCTCCATAGTCATGCGCCATCTTGAAATACGTTAGCCGATAAGGCAGAGATCTTCAACAGGGGGTCCGGGACCCCTAGGGGGTCCTCAGAGTTACTGCAGTGGGGCCACCAAATAATTGTTAATTGATTAATTATTAAGTTCTTTTTCAAAAATGTAAATGTCTTAACATGAATCCAATATATTATTAGCAAATATTACTTACTTACTGACCTATAGGTCAGGTAGTCACTTACCACAGATACAGTTCATACTAAGGATTCATTGTGCCACATGTATGTTTAACATGAAAACATGATTTATAAAATCATGCCAACAATTGTTATTTTAATAGCTTAGTATTCTGTGCACTAAAAAGGTATGTATATAGGCTTTAGGCCGCCATACACATTATTGTAGACCCAGTTTATACACACACACACACACATACATATATATATATATATATATATATATATATATATATATATATATATATATATATATATATATATATATATATATATATATATACACACACACACACACACACACATATATATATATATATACACACACACACACACACACACATATGTATGTGTGTGTGTGTGTGTGTGTGTGTGTGTTGTAGAAGGTCCCTGATCCATCTCTCTCAATTAAAGGGTCCTTGGCTTAAAATACGTTGAAGACCAATGCGATAAGGGACATACAGGCTATACTGCTCCGCCTTTCGCATTTTCAATTCACAGCTGCTGCTAATGGGTATCGTCGCTTCCCAGCCCCGGCAGAGAACCACATGTATTCAAAATCCAAATTTCAGGAACAGGAGTCTTCTTCTTCGCCCAGAGTAAGAAAACGGATATTGAAAAGAGCAAGAGACTGGCGTCATCAGAACTCTCTAACTCTCTAACATACACTCCAACAAGACGGCCTTTTGTACACTTTCGCTTTTTGAAGCGTGATGGCTACCGTAGCTGCAATACATACTTTCAACTGCGTGGCGAGAGATAGTTGATTGCGATATATGATCTCAACGCTAGATGGGAGTAATTCTTACACACTGGGGCTTTAAAGAGACAGGCGCTAAAATTGAGCATTTCAGACGGAGGGTGAATACAGGTATATTCAGACAGTATGAGAAAAAATAATGTTTTTTGAACATTAAAGGGTAATTTCAGTTTTTTTTTAACCTGGACTCTGTTTTCCCATGGATTGGTGCCTATGTGACTAAATAACATTACTTTCCCACTGTGAACACTTGACATCTGATTTCCAATAAAAGCCCTGCGTTGTGTTCATACTCGGCAGCCCTCTCTGTTCTGCTCCATTCAAAGTCCCTTCTGCTCCCTTCTCCACTCACTCACCTGAAGATGCCTTCTGTCTGGTCTCCATTGAGACCCAGAACCTCTTCAGAGAGGCGGGTCTGCACCCAGGGCAGCTGGTTGTCTGGATACCGCTCCTTCTGGAGCGCCATCACCTCGTCCAGGGAGGAGCCAAACATGGAGGGACTGAAGATGGCATTCCTGGCGTGCTTAATCTCCTCTAGACAAGGCTTCTGTACACCCTGAAGAGAGAGAAACACACACGCACATGCACACGCACACGCACACAGGAGTTAATGTTAATACAGCAGGGCAGATGAAGGACAGCTCGGGTTTAACTTGCAAGATGTGGGTCAGAAAGCAGTGGGAGGAGACAGACAGTTCAGATATCAGTGAGAAAAACATTGGTCGAGCCACAGGACACACAGCTCATTAATGTGCTGTGAGAGGTTAGCAGGTTAACACCAGTCAAACACTGCAGAGTCCTAAACGTGACAAATCATCTTTGTCAGTGACCTGCTGAGATTCTGCCGCTACATGCTACACAGGCTCTGAGCCAAGCTGCTACCTGCCAACACACACACACACACACACACACACACACACACACACACACACACACACACACACACACACACACACACACACACACACACGTGACATGTCCACCAAAACCATGGGTATTAATGTGCTGCTATAACAACCTCCACTGCTTCTGGTTTCAGGCTTTCCATCAGATTTTGGAAGCAGACTGCCGGGATTTGCTCCCATTCAGCCACATTACTATAACAGTAACTATACTGTGATGCACCCCAACGGCACGTCAGACACCACCTACCAAGAGCCTGGGTCTGTCCGAGGTTTCTTCCTAAAAGGGAGTTTTTCCTTGCCACTGTTGCACTAGTGCTTGCTCTTGGGGGATTTGTTGGTTTTTTTGTAAATTATAGAGTGTGGTCTAGACCTACTCTATCTGTAAAGTGTCTTGAGATAACTCCTGTTATGATTTGATACTATAAATAAAATTGAATTGAATTGAATTACAAGAGCATTAGTACAGTCCACTGATGTTGGGTGATACGACATGTTGTAGACCATGAAACACAGTACTTTAAGTTTAAGAGAGAACAGAAACAAGATTTGTGTTGTGGTTCTGAACCATGAACACACACACACTGTAGTTTATTTTGACTCAGTCCCACATACACTGTTCTGCTGCCACAAATACTCACTAGAGCACCAAATGTGGATAAATCCACTGCTGAAAATAGCAAAAACAGTCCCCAACAAAAACACTATTTCCTTCTGTTTTAGTAATGTTTGATAAAAACTAGAGTGACCAACTGTTTAAGGAAATTACTGAGCCTTTTTTAAAATTAAACTATGTACTTGTGAGCTGCTTTAAGAGATTTCTGTCTTCAGTTGGAGCCACAGGCAGGAAAGAAGTCAGAACGTAGATGGACTAACACATTGTTGGCTTTTCTCTTTTCATGAGAGTTATTAACAATAAGAATAACATCAGCTTTATACTTCAAGGAAAATGAGTTTTGTCGTATACACACACACACAAAATACACATACTGTACACTCACATGTGACATGTCTACCAAAACCATAGGAATCAATGTGCTGCTATAACAAACAGCACTCCTGGTTTCAGGCTTTCCATCAGATTTTGGAAGCAGGCTGCAGGGATTTGCTCCCATTCAGCCACATTACAAGAGCATTAGTAAAGTCCACTGGTGATGGGTGATACAACTACAGTGACCAACTGTTTAAGGAAATTACTGAGCTTTTAACAAAATGAAACTATATATTTGTGAGATATTTTGAAGATTTATGTGTTCAGTAGGAACCAGTGGGCATAAGCCACAGACAGGTTAGAGAAGTCAGAAAGTAGACTAACACAAGGTTGGCTTTGCTCTTTGCATGAGATTAATGGTCAATAATAACATATAGAATAACCTCAGCTTTGTACTCTAAGGAAAATAGGTTTTGTCGCTTGACCGCGGCAGAAACAACAACATGAAGACAGACAACACACTGCTTACCTTCTTGGCACCAGTCAGAGCAGCTTTTGTCAGTTTCCTGTAGCAGTATTTCGCATAGCTGCTAATGGCCACTCCTGAGAAAACAGAGAAAATGGGACATATTTACAACCTTTAGAAGATTTCCAATTTTGTCATTTTTGCACACTGGTTCAACAGCAACCATTTCATTCAGTTCAGGAAGTTGGAATTTGTTAATAAGCACTGGGTCAAAGGTGAAGCAGCTGAGGAGTGGAGTCCATGACCCAGGGTTGCTTTCCTTCATAAACCAGATTACAACCTTCATGAAACAACGTAGGAATTGTTAGAAAGACAAGCCCAGGAGCTTCTCTTTGGCTGCTGTGGCCGTTTATTCACACCAAACATCAACACCCAACAGCTGTTCATCATACCATTTTAACCCTCAAGCTGTGTTGCCATGGTTACTAAACATCCTCTTAAAGAGACAGAGCACAAGGCCATTATTACCCCACTAGTCCTATACCCCCACTATTAGTGTTGAACACACACTATAACAGGTTTTAGTGAATAATTGTCCTTAAAGGACAATTCCGGTGCAAAATGAACCTAGGGGTTAATAACATATGTCGACCGTTCTCTGGGACATGTTTTCATGCTAATTGAATGCGTCTCTAGCTTGCTAGCGCAAACCGGTGATTAGCTTCTAACGCTAGTCTTCGAGGCAGAGGGTAAATTGCTATTTCTATACCACTAACAAGGCTCAAAATAGCACCACACTTCAACTGTAGCATAATGAGGGTCCTTACATGTAAACTGAAGCAGCGTGCTCCCTGTGTCATCTTAGCATGCGGCTTGGCTGATCTAGGGAGCATCATCAGAACAGAGCCTTCATAGCCAAGTATAACTGTATTTCCATTTGTTGCAATAAATGGTTAAATCTATGACAAGTGTTCCTGACTCAATATGCAGTTTGTTTTAGTGAGTTTTATAATTTATTTTATTGTTTTTATGCCACTTATTTATGTGTTCTGTATTTAATGGATTGTTTTTTAACCATTTAGTCTACCATGTACTTATTAGCCACTCCTAGAGCTTTAATTTATAAGATTTATATATTTAAGTATCTTTTGGTTTTAAGTGCAATGCCTCTGGTATTTCCTCACTTCTGATGGCGTTTCCTTAGTTCGGTTCCCGTTTTTAAGTCATTCATTTTTGTCGATTTAGGGGTGGGCGGGTGAATGGGGCTGGGGGGGGGGGGGGGGGGTATATTGTGTAATGTGTGTGTGTGTGTGAGTGTGGGGTGGGGGGGGGGTATTGTATGAAGCACTTTGTGCTACATTTACATATATGAAAAGTGCTATATAAATAAAGTCTGATTGATTGATTGACCACTTAATCCAGGTTTATTTAACGTTCAGCCAAGCAGTCTTGTTGGGTTCAGATTCATGAGTGCTTATGTATAATAATGTGAATTTAAGGTATCAAACATCATGTACTGTTTATGTCTATGTGGCCTAAAGACCAGTATTAGTGAAGGGTGACAGCTGGTGGTTGAAATTAGATGTGTGTAAGAGAGAGCCGTCCCTAAATATCCTCAGGTTGACCTCTGACCTCGACAAGACGCTTAGAGAGAGAGAGCTGAGAAAAGACGCCACCATGGCGGAATAAACAGCATTCTTCATAGCCATGTTAGGTTAGGTTATTTAAAATATGTACAGGGTTTCCCCCAGAAAAGTTGTGTAGCCCGGTGTATCCCCAAGTATCTTCTCCCGAGGCGGGCCCGGCTGGGGCCGGTGACAGACTGATGGCAGCATTAATGTAGAGCCCAATAGTTTCTCTGCTAACAGAATCATCGAAGTAATCGTGAAATTTACAATTTATAAAAGCTATAAAACAGATTCCATAGTGCCCTACATTAGGTCAGTGCTAAAATGAATGAAGTTGAGACGTTTGTACATTAAAGAAAAATTCCAAGTGGCTTAGGCCTGGTGGGGGGCAACTTAGCACTTATTGCACCAGGCTTGCAATACACTGGGGGAAACCCTGATAACCAGAATCCTGTGCGTAAGGGAAAATATGACAGATATATAGAGCAGGATTTTGCCATGTGGTTTGAGCTGTCATGTGCATTGTATCTCCCGGTATACAGTTAGTATACTGATTACACTGTACTTAATGGAAGATCTGGAGTCGTCTCTCACTATCACTACTACCCTATTTATTTCAAGTCTCATACTCAGTTAGGTTATGGGTTACAGAATATAACTCAGTGTGTTTTAGATTACATTCTTAAAAGCAGGCTACCACACAGCCGACTGATTTCTGAGTCTCTAAGTCAGCAAATCTGCCAAAATTCTGCTTTGAGTCTCGCATAATTGCAGTTTTTTGCAAATTTCTTGTCTTTTTGGTTTGGCAGGCCAAATGTTATTATGAACCTAAAATTGTGAGGGTCTGGATTTGACCCGCGGGCCTTGAGTTTGAGATGTTTGTTGTATGTTAGCTTGTTAGCTGCCTTTTGCACATTAGACAGTGTTTGGTTTACGAATTAGTGACGCACCTAATCAAGCTGCACGTGATACGTTTAAAGCTCAGATTTCAGGAAAGTGCAAAGGAATATGAAAACACCTCTCTAGTGACAAACTTTGCACAGCTACAAGTCAGTAGAGTCAACGTTAGACATTTTAAAGGACACAAACAAAAGAAGAACACATTTTTGAGTGGACGGGATCTAACAGTTTTATCAAACTTGCATTTAGCTATTTTACTCTCATTGTGTCAATACTTACAATAACATATTTCTGATCAAATATAAAAGTTTTTATTTACATTACTTTTTTTTAAATGATATTTACCTTTCCCCTCCAACATTTTTGTCTCCATTCTGCATGATTCAGCTCTCAATTTAGTGTCAGCGGTGGAAGAAGTACTCAGATCCTTTACTAATACCACACTGTAAAACTACTCTGCATTGTCCTGCATTGAAAATGTTAGTATCATCAGGAAAATGTACTTTAAAGTATTAAAAGTAAAAGTACTTATGGTAATGCAGAAAAATCTTCCCATTTTAGAAAGTGTAAAGGATCCAAACAGTTGTGAGTTTAATGGTCTAATCATTTCAGCTGGACTTGTAGGCCATTATATTGTTGGCTAGTTTCATTTATAATAAAACATTAGATTTTATAAATCACATGTGTTTTGTAATGTAACTAGTAACTAAAGCTGCATCAAAAGAAAAGATTTTGTACTTAAGTACAGTACTTGAGTAAATGTACTTGGTTACATTTCACCACTGGGCAGTGTTCATTGTTTCCTGTGGCTAAACCTCACAATAACTCCTGAGTTCATTTAAGTTTATAACTTTCATTTTGTATATATAACACAGGAAGCGAGCACTGAAAAACTAAGTGGACTGCTCAGCTCTCTCACTATCCATCAAAGACAAGCTAAAAAGCATTAGTCCTACACTGCGCCACCAGGGGAGAGGCTGCCAGTAATCGGTTATTCATTCTGTTCACCTGTAGGGGGAAGCAGAGCACCAGTACAGAAACACTAGCAGTTTTTTACAACTGCAACTTACACACAAAATCTTTACATGCCACACGATCCTCTCACCCAAAGAGCAAAACTACACACCAAATCTCCAAAACCATAAGCTATTTCACTTTTTTTCAAAACACTACACACAATCAACAAGTGACTTGCTTTCCTTTTCCCAAACACAACCAATCACAACACAACACTTAAGACCCTTAGATTTAGAACAACAGTCAATGCAGTGTTTAAGGATATATGAGGCAATATATGAGGCATTTAGCATTTTGAGTGTGCAATTTTGGAAATTGTGTGTATAGTTTTGAATAAACTAGACATAGTTCTGAAAACGTGTAAGCAGTTGTAGAATGTAAATGCACTGTGAAGTACTTCATTTATGGTAAGACTGCCAATGCTGATGCCTCTCAATGCATCTCCTGCTCATGGACAATAGTTGTGGGATGGCATTTTGTAACTCACAGAGCTGCCTGCAGCCAGTGATATTATACATGGGCTTTGGGTTTGCAGGTAATTGATTTTCTGTTAAAAATAAGGGTAGTAAATGGTCTGAAGATATTTGTTGGATTGAATATCTGTATCAGTTTCCCTCTTAACTGATATTTCAACCTGGAGTTCCCCAAAGACCATCCTCAGTGCTGGTCCGATCAATATCCCCCCATTTTAAAAACCTCTAGCATTCATTCCCCCTCTTAACATCTTCAAAATGCAGAATCTGTGCAATTGTATTGATGAGCTTGTGGGATAAGCGGTATTTAGCTGTTACCATGAAAATTTATTTTTTGTCGAAATAGCCACAAAATCTGCACTGAAATCGTGGCTCATTGTTGTGGTCAAACCGCAACATTTGTCATATAAGCGTGACTTCATTCAGGAAGACTTCTATGCTTTTTTCATTCTCCTCCTCTCTCTCTTTCACAACCTAATCAGCTGACTCTGGGTGTTCACGTTTTCAGTTAAACCAACCAGACTTCGCCATGATTTCCAAGAAGCAAATCACATTGCATCCATATTTGAAATCAGGGGCACGTTCAATCTCAAAACAGTGTGCACTGTTTTGCTACGGTTTCCCTGTTGAAAGACATGTTTCCTCGGAACGGTGTAAAACGGTTACGGTTATTTTCTCTCGTTTGGTTGGTGTGTCTCTGGTTTATTGGCTGTGTCACAGGTGATACCCAATCAGCAGAGACGTGTCTGTAAACTCGTGGTAATAAAAAGGCAAAAACAGGGTGTTCAACGCACCCCCGTTTCAGTTTTTTTAAACGCGTTGCCACGTTTTGTCGGAGCTGAACATGGCCCTGTTCTCCTCTCCGCTGCTTGTCATTTCAGAAAAATCTATGCGACCCTCCACTCCATTCACCTCCAGTTCTCATCATTTCCCAGCACCCAGGGTTCCTCCATCAGAAGCCCCGCTCCACATAAACATCCATCCAGATCTTCTGGCTTTCCTTCACCACCACCAGTGTCTAGACTCCCTCGGGGGGGGGGGGGGGGGGGGGGGGGGGGGGGGGCATGGCCTTTCTGCCCCTTATAAATTTAACATAGCGATGGAGTCCAATAGCCAAAGACTAACACATTGCAACCTTTTGCGCATCAGAAAAAACAGAAAAGCCTCTTATTTGTCACATACAACTGACAGTACAATGAATATTGAAATGCAATCTCTGCATTTAACCCATCCTAAGAATAAGGAGCAGTGGACACATACACATACGGCAACCGGGGAGTTCAGTTCAACTTGGGTTTTCAGTGTTTTGCTCTAGGACACTTTGACATGTGGCAGGAGGAGGCCGTGATCAAACCGTCAATGTTGCGTTTGAGGGCCGACCTGCTCTAAAGGGTTTCCCCAGTGTATTGTAAGCCTGCTGGTCCACCTAAGTTGCCCCCCCACCAGGCCTAATTATTTTTTAATATATTTTTAAGATGTTTTTTAGTTACAGTGGGGCAACTTGGTTGGAAACTTAGACATAGTCATATTTCCAAATCTCCAGTTAGCTTTTAGGACTGACTTAATGCAGATCCCTATGGAATCTGTCTTATAGCTTTTATAAATTCTCAATTTCGCGATT
Source organism: Gymnocephalus cernua (assembly GCA_023631565.1). NCBI lineage: Eukaryota > Metazoa > Chordata > Actinopteri > Perciformes > Percidae > Gymnocephalus > Gymnocephalus cernua. Next base: position 9,396,865 of record CM042432.1, read on the forward strand.
CCGTCCATGATTCTGTTATCACAGAAGCTATTGGGCTCTACATCAGCTCCCATCAGTCTGTGACTGGCCCCAGACGGGCCCTCATCGAAAAAGACACGTCACCATGCCATCATGTTAAATAAAGTTATTTTCAAACTTAATGAAGTCTCTCCTGATTGTAATGTCAATTATTCAGAAAATCGCCCTGTCACCCTCTCTCTTCCCCTTTCCTGACATTCTCCAGCTGCTCCATCATAAAGGCAAAAAAAGCCCTAAAAAAATAATACTACTAATTATAATAATAATAATACCACTCATTGCTTTCCGTGACATTGTTTTCCTGCGGTGGAGACAACTCGGAGGAAGTGGCGCACCGCTCAAAGTTGCTGCTGAGGGCCTCACTCAAAGTTCAAACTGTTTCAACTTTGACCTCGTTGCCACTGACCTTTTAAACAACTTAAACCATTAGCAATGACGTACAGCATAGCTGCGCTGCGCTTTGTCTCCGTGCTCTGTTCCCTACCTCGTGGTTTTACCCTTTTATCATGTGTAGAAGGCTTAACTCTTAATCCAACATGGTAGAAAAGTCCTTCAAGTGCTCAGAAATGTGAATATCTATGATTCAACGACCGCCGAGCAAACTCCATTTGACGATAAAGATCACATATTATGATTAAAAGCTCCAGAGCAGCTACTAGACAGTCCTTGAGTTGAGACTGTTGTCTTAAAGGACAAAAGGTCTCGAACATCCCTAGCATCTCTTGGAGGCTGCACTGTTTATTGCACCCCACAACACAAACGTCTTAGCAGGAGCTGGGCTGTTGTTCCACAGCCCCAAAGTGGTCCAAAAAATCCGTTACTGCCATAGACAGTAAAAGAAAAATGGACCAAGTGACGCCGTTGTTTTTGACGGAGACCAGTGAAGTCTATTAGAAGCACTTTTCCGGTGATGGTTGAGCGTTACTGCGCAGCTGCAAACTGAGCTTGCTGACGTATATGTGACGTGAGCAACGTGTCTAAATGTTGTAAGTCTTCTGGTAGCTGGGCCAAGAGAAATCTCAATCATTCCCAATCTTGCAGAGACGGAGAGCGTAGGTATATGTTAGGAGATAACATAGGCACAGGCTAATTATTGCTGACTAAAATGCTAGTTAACATTAGTAATTAAACTTAACACTCAGATTCCTGAAGGATGTTTGACAACCTCTGGTCCGTCTGATTTTATTTTCTAAAAAAGCTTGTAAAACATCAACCCTGTTGTCCACAGTCAATCTATGGACATCATTCTTTTCAGGAAAAACTGGGCTATTAGAATATGTGTTCTTAAAGATAAATAAAACGGAAACAGGAATCTCACAGATATGTATTGATATGACACACAGATCAATAAAACCTAAGCCAATCTCCTGTCTAAATCACTTCTCATATGTATTAGGAGTCAAACTGTGAAGAAATTAACATTATAACTTATACAGTTGACAAAATATCTAATTTTTTTCAAAAAAAGTCCAGACGCTTTTGCCCTCATGACATGCACTTATGCCAATAATCAAAATAATAATGTCATATTTATTTATATAACACTCACAGTTCTGCTACATATATATATTTGGAGTCACCCAGTGAAAAAATAAACATAATTAACATTATAAGACATATAAACGACAAGCTATTTACATTTCTCCATAAAAGGCCCAAATGTATCAAATAAATCAAAACAGTGAGGCTCCCTTCTATGTAGAACGGGTTACAAAGTGAATTGACGATCTTTGTAGTCAAAGAACACCTTTTGTTCACTTGGTTGCATCGTTGCTGGCTTGTAGTGAGCCATCATTCCCTATCCCTATCATAGAAGATCTCTGCTCTCGAAAGACCGGTTTCCATTGGTTTGCAGACAATAAAGCCCCAATGCATTCTGGGAAACCGGACCACGGAAGCAAACGCCGATCGGTGCAGATGAACGGCCGAAAAATCATAAATTATGGACATAAAGTTTATCGATCTTGGATGTAAGAGTTTGGATTTATTGCTCAACCACCCCGAAAAAAGGCACAAGTTCCAGGCTGGATACAAAACCTCCCGTGAAGGCTAGAAGGTCAGCAAAGAGACGCTCGTTAGCGTTAGCTTGTTAGCTTGTAACTGCAAAAAAAGGTAAGACGATCGATCTTATGGTTATTAAATGATTAAAATATGATTAAAAGGTGCCGTTGCGTAGTCGTCCACGACGCCTTAGGTATCTGAGGTAACAGCTAATGTAAGTCCAAACTTCCTGCAAGCTTCTCCTGTACTGTACGGTAATTCCTCTACGATGCGACAGTAGGTTGCGTGGTTATGATACAATCGTTAGCCTATTTTTATAAGAACGTCTGCTACGGAGCCATAATGTGAGGTACAAGGTAATGGAGCCTTTTATACATTGTTGTGTTTCTTTAGAAATAAACAATGGACAAATAAAGTCTTTAAACGCTTCAGATGTGAAGTTATTAGCTGTCAAAGTGACGCCAAAATGAATGGCAGTCAATGGAATGCTAATGGCGAGGGGGGGGGGGTTGTTGATTGTTTGGGTAGCATAAAATGGCGCCATAGCAGCTTCGCTCTGTGAAGGCAGGCTTACCCCCTTGGTTATTGCAGGTTTAAATATTGGAAAAAGTCAACACTGAGTTGAAGTACCTGACAGGATATGTTTATTAAATAAAAAATATAATACATAACATAATATTACAATAATATTTAACCAAAACCACCATTATTTCCTAACCTCAACCACACGAGACATGAGATGCAACTGGTGTCGCAGTCCTGCGCTTTGTACGCTAACCATATATCTGCATTTCTGTGCGGTATAATCTTGCAGCATTTTTTTTTAATAAGTTTCTGTGAGACAATATCATGGACCATATTGCTGGTCAAGGGGGAGAGCCATCCTCTGGAGACCATGAATATCAAAAATAAAGTTCATAGCAATCTGGGTTAGTAGTAGGGATGCTAATTTAGAGGGTTTTTCTGACTGATATTCTTTAAAAGGAGAATTCCGGTGGATTTCAACATGTAGCTCTGTTGTTTGTAAATTTGGAGTGCTGCCCTGTTTAAGCCTGTTGGGTGCTAACTCTAGCAGGGGGATGTTTTCATTTTTTTTGCTACTGACAGCACTCCAAATTTACAAACAACAGAGCTACGTGTTGAAATCCACCGGAATTCTCCTTTAAGTACATTTTCCTGATGACACTTAATAATGAATACTTTTACTAAGTAACATTGTCAATGCAGGACTGTTACTACAGGATTTTTACAGTGTGGTTTCAGTACTTTTGTGAGGTGTGGGGGGGGGGGGAGTCGATACAACATAGTATTGCGATATTTGATATGATGCACGATATTTGATATGAACAAACACAGAAATATATCTTTTTAGATAAAACACATGTTGACAAAGTTTCCTTTTGGGGACATCATTTGAAATTGGGAAAAATTTTAAGTTGGAAAAAAGGTAATAAATTGCATATATTGCAGAATATTGCAATATGTTTCAAATCGTTATAACATCGTATCGTGGTATAAGTATCGTGATAGTATCGTATCGTGGGGCCTCTGGTGATTCCCACCCCTACTGAGTGTGTGTTGCTCCCTCACCCTTGGTGTCGTTGAGAGGGTCCATGTGTCGGCAGATGTAGCCCTCCAGGTAGGTGTGGAAACGGGGTGTGGGGGGGAAGAAGGCCAGACAGATGGCCATCAGCTCCCAGCCTCGCTCCAGGCTGTCGTAGCGGAAGTTCTCCGTGGTTTGGCGACACAACTGGATGTAGAGCTCGTCGCGCAGACCCTGGTTACTCCACCCACGCACCACCACCTGACGGAGACAGGCAGAGAGGTCTTCTGCTCATGACTGTCTCTTTATTAGAGATGTTCCGATATTGATACCAGTATCGGAAAAGCCTCCAATACTGCCTAAAATGCTGGTATCGGTATCGGAAAGTACTGGAGTTTATGCAATGAACATGCCACCGCGGCGTGACATGGGGTTGCGTTTCTCCAAAAGTTGAGCCGGTCTCAACTTTTCGCTACAGGCCCGCTGCAGTTTTTTTAATTTCCCCCCTGTGGCAACCCCCCGCTGCAGCCTAAACGCACTACCCCCATTCAAAAGCAATGAAAAGACCCGTGTTTTTGCCAGACCGTCAGACGGCCGACGCAGGCTTCCTCTGTTGCAGGGGGCAATTTAAGCGACATGAGATGCAACCTATCAAGGATCACAGGATGTCTATCAACATTCATGACGTGGCATTGGCCACTTATGGATACTTGTGAGTGTGGTGGGAAGAATAGTAATAATAAAAATAATAATTTATACTTTATTAATCCCACAAGGGAAATTACAATGTTTTCACTCTGTTGTTAGAATACACATTACACACAGGCCTGAATTACACACACATGCTCAGTACCTCTACATGCACTAATGGAGAGATGTCAGAGTGAGGGGGCTGCAGCTGTCGATAGACAGGCGCCCTGAGCAGTTGGGGGTTCAGTGCCTTGCTCAAGAAGCCCAGGAGGTGAACTGGCACCTCTCCAGCTACCAGTCCACCACCATACTTTGGTCTGTACGGGGACTTGAACCGCGACCCTCCGGTTCCCAACCCAACTCTGTGCACATTTTCAACTTGATTGGGATTTATAAAAGGTTTAGCAAGCTTGCATGAGTGCAGTTTTCTAAATCTTTTATTTTGCCGATCCAACACACAGTTTTATTAACGAGGCTTCCCTTCAAAGTCACACTGTGACCAAGGATACAGCTTGTGAAGCCTCCTGCACACGTCAGGCGTACTGCTGAGAGGAGAGTTGAGTGATCCTGGTTCAGTTTGTCATCTGCAGACAATGAACTCATATGGTTATTTCCTAATGAAGGTGTTGCTAACATCTAGGCGTGGCCGTGGAGTTCTAATGTAACTCTGACTGAAAGTTTAGTGTCAGGTTCAGACTAAGGACATCATAGAAAATGATGAAAATGAAAAACATTTTCCACGAACTCGGTCTTGGACAATTTAGAAATCTGGTTTAAACCTGCAAATGTCTACTAGTAATTGCTTTACACAATTGTACTTTCTTTTGCATCCTTATTATCCTAATTTATTTAACAAATCATTTTTCCAATTGAGAAAGTTTTATTGTCTCTCTGTATCTCTTATGATGGTGTTTTCTTTGTTGTTCTGTGTTTGTCTTCTGTAAATGAGGGTCGCCGCTCAATGATCTCTCGAGTATAAATAAACTAGAGATGGAAAAGCCTCAAATGCCTAAAATGCTGATATCGGTATCAGTAAGTACTGGAGTTTATGCAGCGATCTGATACCACGTAATTTAGCTCTGAAGAAAATCTACTTTAAAGTAGTTTATTTATGTTCTTTTTCCGTACCGACCGACTTTCGAACTGGATAATAAAATAAAGTTCTACGGCATTCATTTGTGTCATTTGTGTGTTTGTTCATGTTTCACAAAATGTTTAACCCAAGCCAGGCCGTACATTGAAGATAGCAATCATATCACATCCATAAAGGGATAACAGTATACAGCTGTTAAAACATGATCAAATATATAATACACTGGTATCAGATCTGTACTCGGTATCAGCCGATATGGAAGTTCAGTTATCAGAATTGCTATCGAGAAGCATAAAATGGTATCGTACCATCTCTAAGATAAAGTTTGAATGAAAAGTGAAAACCACTACAGAGGGACATCAAGGTGAGAAATGAAGGAGTGAGAGTTAGAATAATGGCTTCTGTGCGTGGATAAATGAGTGTTTAGACTAGAGATGGTCCGATACCATTTTTTGCTTCTCGATAGCGATTCCGATACCTGAACTTGCGTATTGGCCAAGTACTGATCTGATGCCAGTGTGTCATATATTTTATTATGTTTTAACAGCTGTACACTACCATCCCTGTATGGATGTGATATGATTTATATCTTTGTTGTACGGTCAGGCTCAGGTTAAACTTTTTGTGAAAACAAAACAAACACAAACAATGAACGCAATAGAACGTTCCTTTATTATCCAGTCTGACAGTCATTCATAACGGAAAAAGAACATAAATTAAGTACTTTAAAGTAGATTGTCTTTGGGGCTAAATGAAATGGTATCGGATCGGTGCATTAACTCCAGTACTTACTGGACTACTTACTCCGATACCGATGCAAGCATTTAAGGCAGTATCGGAGGCTTTTCTATCGGAACATCTCTAATTTAGACCCTGAGCCAGGGCAGAGGATTGGTTCAGGATGTGCACAGACCTCCAGAGCAACAGCGAGGGAGTCTGCCTTGGAGCGACGGTCTCCCATGAAGGTCTGAATGAGCTTAAAGATGTCCACTGCTTCCCTCTTCACGGTGCGGTCCGAGGTCACAATCATGGGCTTCTTGATGGGCTCACTGCTCCAGGCCAGCATGTTGGCAATGGACACCTTTCTTCTAAACAGACCCTGAGATAAAAACCAGAAAGGGATGGAGGGAAAACAAAAAGCCAGGGTTAGGCTAATAAATGAGAAAATCCTTTCAGTCCCTGGACAACGAGGGTTACAACACTTCAAATCTAAAGTCTGGCAAAGGGAAATCAGACTACAGCGTGCATCGCTCAAAAGCAAACACTCTGCCTCCCTCGAGCAGAAACAATGTTAGGCAAAAGCCTTGCCTAGATTAGTCCCTATTTACACTTAGTGGCTCTTGGGCAGATTTGACAGACAGATTGAAATCCATCTTGAATAATTGATTGAGTCTAGCCACCTGACGTAGGTAATTTTTTTAAGACAAAAATAAAAAATTCTTTGATTCCAGCTTGTTAAATGTGAATACTTTCTAGTTTCTTCTCTCCTCTGTGACAGTGAACTGAATATCTTTGAGTTGTGGACAAAACAAGACATTTGAGGACGTCATCTTGGGCATTTGGGAAACACTGATCCACATCACATTCACCATTTTATAGACCAAACAACTAATCGATTAATCGAGAAAATAATCAACAGATTAATTGACTATGAAAATTATCGTACCTACTGTGTTTGCATTGGGGGGGGGGGGGGGGGGACCGCCGCAGGTCAGATTTAAACACTGGGCATCTGCGTTGAGAAATAAACCTATACATCTGGGCGTGCGCTATACCAGCTGAGGTTTCAATACAAATCTCAATCAAAAGATCAGATCATGTATTTTGACAAAAAAATATAAAACAAGATCCAAATGACTGTTTCTGAAGCTTTCAACCAGATCCCTTGGCCAGAAACAAGATGGACCTTGTATTGAGAGGTTTTTAACAAACTCAGGTCAAGATTGAGCCTTCTTGCTCAACTCATGTATTATTTCTTTCTAAACCTGATTAGAGATCAGCCGATTACTGAAACAATATGTTATGCAGGAGGTTTCCACTTACAGTGTAACCCAGTGAGAAATCAACAGTAACATTTGAATCTGACACAGGGTTTATCAGATTAACATAGTATGGGACAAATAAGCTGAAATGACATGCCATGTTAACTGCAGTACACTTACACATGAGGATAAACTATTTCAAGATATTCCACAACATTTTGGAGACAATTGTATAGAAAGTTAAGACAGAAATACCAACAAAAGCCCACCAAAGTCAGATACACACAGTAACCATGTAACCAAGTACAAATACTTTGTTACTGTACTTAAGTCGTACGAATTTTTACGTATCTGTACTTTACTTCCTTATTTATATTTCTGAAAACTTTGACTTTTACTCCACTACATGTATTTCCCCTAAGCATCTTAGTTATTCGTTCCATTCCAAGAAATGTTTTCAAATGTTAGAGTGTACAAAAATTCTGTTTTTCTCTTTATTGATGTCCAACCCTCCTGTTGTCCTCGGGTCAAATAAAACCCATTTTGAAAAGGTTTCTATATCAGAAATTTGGGTTTCTTTCAACCAAATTGTCAAAAGAAATAATGTGGATGGTTCCATACAACGTGCTTCACAAGTAAAACAAATGTTCAGTTCACTACTTTCATTGAATTTGGGTGTTTTATTCAATTTTATAGCATTTGAAGAAAATCATTGATAAAAGAACGTTGAAAAAAGTGACAAATGTCGGAAAGGAAAACAAAAACATCAAAAACGCAGAAAAAAAAAATCGACAAAGAACTTCTGAAAAAGCTTAAAAAATGTCAGAAAAGGCTTCCAAAACGTGGTAAAAAAAAGTGACAAAAATGTCGACAAAAGTGTCTTACGGTTTTAATTTTTAATTTTGACCCAGAAAAACAAAAAGTTGCATTGTCGACGGGAAGACAATGCAAGAAGGTTAAGAAGGTGTGTTAACCCTGATTATTACATTTCACTATAAGGAAGCCACAATAAAGCTCATAATCTATTCTAAAAGATGACTTTAACTTCAACCAAAGTCATTTTCTGGAAAGATACTTGTACTTTTGCTTTCAAGTACTTTATACAAGACTGGATACACACGTCCTCTTGAGTACCTGTGTGTGTTTGTTGAAGTGCTTGGACGCCCAGTTCTCGATGTCGGTCTCTGAGGAGGGTTTTCTCAGGGTGAATTCTGGGAAAATGCCACAGCTGGCGCTTGGCATCATATTCCTGGCATTTCGGCTGGCCTCAAACTGGGCACAGGCTCCGAGGTCCTCCGACTGGTAGGTGAAGCAACAGAGGAAAGAGCAGGGAAGACAGAGAGGGAGAGAGGAAACAGAACATAGCATTCATCTCTGTGGTGCTGCTGCAGAACATTTAGAGAAGCTTGAGAGGTAAAGGTTTCTCTCGGGTAGGGGAGGGGACTGGGATTAATACTGACGTGTTAATACGTCAATATGCGCAGGGTTATTCCAGTGCAACAAAGAGTCCATTTATGTATCAGTGTCTTGATTGAAATAATCTAAAGTAACAGATGTGAATCAAAACAAAAACAAAATGATGCAAAAAAAGTTATTCAAAGACGGCTATGAACATCACGGCTACAAGGGCCTTTTATGGTGTCCTCCTGCTTGCAGAGGCTGCAGGGTAGACACTGTATGGAACGAAGTAAACATGAAGGAAGTGATATGTTTGTATTTATGCCAACCTGTTGAACCGGCATTTGCCATTATGACACCGTCTTGCAAAATTAAAAAGTAGCTGACATTACCAAAAAAATTGCTTCTATGTAGTACTTCTACATTTGTGTGGGGGCTAGCTTCAGTGTAGTGAAGCTTCATTTTACAGTATGTAGAATAACTGGTAGTTTAGCTCACTAAACTTTCCAAGTAGCAGCCTACTGGTAACAAGACGAGGCAATGTGTAAACACTGCAGGTAAAAAGTCATGGCTTAGTGGTGCATTAGCGCCACCATGTGGACTGGAGCCGCTACACTCTCATTATGGGCTCACTCATCAGTCTCACTCAAGAGCGGCTGTGCGACACCTAGTGGTAAAATTTGTAATACCGGTCTGGTGCGTCAAATTGGTTTGAAAATATTCACACCAGCCAAAGCCTAATTATGCATCATGTAGTGCAGACTGTAGGGAGGCCTCTGATTGGCCCCACCATTTCCTGAGTGTGTTAACACCTGGACCTCAGCAAGATGGCCACATGGTCGCTCTTCCCGAGCGTGGGTAGGGATTCTGCTCTGTAGCTGTTTTTGAGGTGTTTGGTGTTTTAAGCCCCCAACCTCGCCTTCCAGGCAGCGCTGCCTGAAAGGCACAATGATTAGGCAATGGTTAGGGTTAGGTGCCTTGAGCCAACAGTCGCAGCGCTGCCTTGAAGTTGACGTTGGGGGGCTTAAAACACCATTGAACAGTTTTTGAATGGCGTATAGCAGGGATCCAGAGTGTTTATTCCCTTGTGGCACAGTCAATATCATGGAAATCAGGCATAACCTTCTTAAGGTTAGCCTGATCGACTTCGCCTGCAACAATGAGCGCAGCGTCACTATTACTGAACTGTGAGCAGTTCAGGTCTTTGCAAAGATCCAATAAGGTGGCCTGTCTGCTCGCCTGTGGTGGGATGTAGACCGCTGTGATAATGGCCGATGTAATGTGTTAAGCTAGTCTAACCACGTCCTGACTGATGGATTGATATCAATCTGAAGATTTCACTCTCAAAAAGAAAGTGAATATGCTTATTTACAATTAAATTAAAATGTTTAACACATAGAATGCTGCTCTCTTTATATTCTTGTGCTGCATTCACTTTTAGTCCGATGTCCTTGAGATTTATGTAGAATAAAGGTTAATTCACGTTTCCCCACCACAACCTTGCTTGCCCTATTTGTGGCTGCAAATTTACATGACAACTATTCTGGTATACTCAGTCCTTCTCCTTTGCTGAATAAAACGCTTGTCTGTCTGTTCTATCCCTTTCATCCTTCATTCTCTCTCTCTCCTCTTCTTCATCCACTTTGTCCACTGCTCTTCTTTCTCTCCTTTCAAAGGTGGATTCTGTTCAGCAGATTCATCTCTTCATGCTCTCAGCTTTAAACTGAAGCGTTGCATTGCTGAATTTAAAAAGAAAGAGAAAGTGCGAGAGAAAATGGTGGGAGTAGACAGACACAGAGAGGAGCAACAGCCTATTTTCCTCTTGGCTAAGTGCCTCCAAACCCCCCGATGTCCTCGGGGCCTCTGAGGACTCAGATAAAGACAATGTCATACCAACCAGTGCTTATGTGTTCATTTCATGTCTGTCACTTTACATCACACTTAAACAACTCACACATCTATCTGTTTCTATAGACATACAGGTTGGTTGTGTTTTAGGTGGACACGCAGTTCTCTCAGACTGGAACAGATCATCAGATTTAGGCCTTGATTAGACAGAGCACCTTTCAGTAGCCTGGGGCAACTTTTTGTAATTGTTTTCAATGAGAGTGAAGCGTTTTTTTTTGGACATTTTAGGCCTTTATTTGTATAGGACAGCTGATGACATGAAGGGGGAGAGAGTGTGAAATGAAATGTGGCAGTCGAACCCACTGCGTACACCTCTATATATGGGCACGCTCTACCAGGTGAGCTACCCAGGCGCACAGCGCCTCGCGTTTTTGGGGAAGTTTTTTCAACTGGAGGTGGAAAAGCGCCCAATGTCATTTAGCTTCAGAGCAAAATAACGATTCGGCTGAGGACGGGGGATTATTCTGTGGTTGCCTAGCAGAATAACAAAAAGACATAAAAGGCTTTGCTCTGTCTGATCGGGGTGCCTTCAGCAAAAGGCAGAACGGTGCGTCTGATACTTTGCAACCTGCAAACAAGCTCTGTCCGATCAGTACTATGACAATTTAACATGACTGCATCTTCAGAGTCAAGCCCCGCAACTCATATATTCACATATTCCAGTGTTCCTTTGGTGAGCTACCCAGAGCATCATCCCATTCCCATGTTCCCTGCTTGAATTGTAATATAAATAGGTGCCAGTACAATAAACCAGCAGCATTACATTACAGCATTTGGGGGCACAGCTGCAGCATTTGCTGCTTCACATTAAAAGCTTGCTACCTTCAAACCAGCGGGAGGCTTTTATTGTGAAATACAATATATTTGTATATTGTATAGAAAGTTAGCGGAAACTTGTTCAATAAAACTGGAACTATTCTTGACTAAAAGCTGGTCAACACAAACCGACAGTTGACAAAACAATCTCACCTTAAGGTCCATTTAGTAGCTGTTCTGGAGCTTTTTATCATACTGTATCACATGGCCCAGTTGCCATGGGAATGTACAATGTAGAATTTGTCACTGAGCACTTAAAATCTGAGCATAAACATTCCAATGACAACTGGGCCATTCCATTTGCTGATGAGGCTCATGTGATATAAAAGGAATGTGAGGCATTTCCAGTACTGGATGTATTATGTCATGATGTGTGTACAATGTCTGGGAATGTTCTACATAAAAGAACTACATTCTCCAGAGAAAAAAGCAGCTTTTGATAATCAAGGATTTCTTTCTTCAATGGTGTGAGCTGGACGATGGTATGTCATAATAACACAGCTAAAGCAGGTGCAAGAACCACATTTGCACATCCTTTGTTTTACAATTCTAGGTGTGTGTGTGTTTATATATAATATGTATGTGTGTGTGTGTGTGTGTGTGTGTGTGTGTGTGTGTGTGTGTGTGTGTGTGTTTTCCCTGAGCACGGTGCTACTGTTGGTGTAGTGATAGTGTCTCACTAGACCAGGCAGCAGTGTGACTGTTACATAAGCCGATCTAAGGCTCAGCAGCATTACATGAAACATCAATGACTTTCCATCAGGACATTACCAGACCTGACTGGCCGTTCACTGATGCTGTCTGTGTGTGTGTGTGTGTGTGTGTGTGTGTGTGTGTGTGTGTGTGTGTGTGTGTGTGTGTGTGTGTGTGTGTGTGCATGTGCTGTTAGTTCCAGGTAAGGCTTCAGCTCTATGGCCATCTAGTTGATGAACTAATCTTATTTATAGTTCAAATATTATTGTAACCACAATAGTTCTGCACCTGGCTCCATACATGTTGTCAAATAACATCGTAGTTTTTTAGAATTTACATCTGCTCCATAGTATGTTAATCAATACACTGCATCATTCGACTTTTAACATACTGCATCTTCTTTTAATTGTATTGTATGAATTGTAGTCAGCAACTAAGTAGCCAGAGAGCTGAAATCACTTCAAATTAAACTGATGGGTATCCATATCCTAAAAAGATAACTCTGGTTCATCAAAACTTGGGTCTTATTTTGGTAGTTCTGTCCATCATTTCTATCTGTTATAAAAACATCGTACTCATCTCATACTCAAGTAATTGCTGAGTTCTGGGAACTTGGTGACATCACAAAGTCAGGGGAAGAAACACAACCACTCAGACAGGCCGTAAACTGAAACATTGACCTAACTATGAAAATAAGACCCAAGTTGTAATAAACTGGAATTATCCTGTACTCCTAGATGTGGACAGAGATTCCCAGCATGCAGCAGTACCTGTGAGGGGTGGAGGTAAGGCTCAGGGGAGGCCAGGCTGGTTTGGACAGAGAGGCTTTTCTCCAGCAGGGCCTGGGGGAAGCCTAGACGATCGAAGGTGCTGCGTTTCCAGTGGTGGCCGTCACTCTGCGCCAACGCCTCATCCTCACTGAACGCCCTCACCACCGGTCCCGGTAACGGCAGAGGCAGTGCCCCGTCACTCTCGTAGCCGTCTTTGGAGCCGCCGCCCTGGGCCGTCCCCCCACCCTGCCCCGAGTCCCAACTGCTCCTCTGTTTCATCACCTGCTGGGCCTCCCACGCCAGCCTGGCCTGGGCCAGCATTGCCTCCGACGCCGTGCCTGCAAGCTCCCCCTCTGGCCCCACGCAGCGCGCCAGCTCCTGGGGGAGGGACGGCTTGCGGCTCTTACGTTTGCGGTTACCCCCGGGAGAGAAAGCCCCAGGGCCGCCTGTAGAGGAAGAGGAGAGGGAGTGGGTCTGACTGGACGTCCAGGATATGGAGTCCTCATAAAGCAACCTCTGGCCTCCCTCTCCGCCCTCCCCACTGTAGTCCAGCAGTAGGCGGGGATCCCTGATCAGAGACTGGCTGTGCTGCAGAGTATAGGACCCCCCGTATGAGCCACCATAGCCCCCTGTAGTGCCGTAACGCAGCAGGCGGTCGGCGGTCTTGAAGCGAGGGCTGGAAGACGACTGCTCCACGTACACCAGCTGCTTGACGTACTCCTTCCCCACAGGACTGTACTCCAGACTCTGGGTCTTTTCTGGACACTTCTGCCTGGTTAAAACCAGCTGGCCGTAGGGCGACTGGCCCTGCTTGGGGGAGTGATAGAGGGGGGCCGAGGACTTGCGAGCAGGTGACTTGCCAGTGCCGTAGAAGGAGGAGTCAGAGAGGTGCATGTCAGTGGGAGGCTCCTCATAAATGGGAGGCGGCTGGTACTCCGAGGGTGGCTCTTCATACAGCGGGGGTTCATAGGCGTAGCGGGGCGAGGGAGGCTGGGAATCGGCCGAGGAACGGCGGTGTGTGCCGGTGCCGCCCAGCTCAGCCCGCTTCAGGAAGGGGGACTGACGGCGGTCAGCGTAGAGAACGGGGGAGCCGTCAGGTTCTGGAGGCGCGTTACCTCCAGATGAACGGCGGGTTCGTGAGGTGGTGCCCCCTCCAGGAGGACCAGGGGTGGGGGGGTCACAGGGGGAATAACCATTTCCCTGGTGGGCCAGGAAGCTGGGCTCTCTGTCTGTCACCTTGATTAGCATTCGCTCCTTCGTACCAGTGTTCCACCTGAAGGGAGAAGTCCTGAGAGCAGAAGAGAGGAGAGGACAGAAGATTTAATGAAGGGTCAGGGGGGAGACTGAGTAAGAGCTGTCACACTCACACTACAGGGCCTTGTAGTAGAGATTCGTCCTGTTCGCTTCAAAATTACAGTCGCTGGTGTAATGAATCAGATTCTTTAATACTTGCGGCACAGGAGAAGACCTGAAGTGTTCTCTCTCTTGTCCCTTCAGAGTAGCTGTTCTTATATACAGTATATTTAAGTCACCAAAAGGACCACAGTTGATGTGTCCTTTTGACAGGAGATTGATTGAGTCATGCATTTTACAACATATATTTCCTGAGTCATGTTAATGTACTTCACAATACCCGTTGATGTAGAGCTGGGTGATATGGAGAAAATATATTAAATATCACAATATTTTTTACTAAATAATTCAACGTTGATATTGCGGCGATATTGTAGGGTTGACTATTGGTGCTTTCACAAAATATTATCAAAATAAGAGTTTTGATAAATAATCACCAATAATGTGGATACAATGACAAAGTGGGAAAAGGCAAATAATAAAACAGCTAGAACAGTCTGGTAAGTTCAGAAAATGACATCACTTTACTTTAAAACCAGGAAAAGACAACACTTATGTCATATCACGATAGTACGATATCCAAAATTTAAGACGATATCTAGCCTCATACAGTATGTCAGTGTCGATATAATATCAATATATTGCCCACCCATACTTTGATGTGTAGTTACTGGCCCCATAGTGTTACCCCTAACCATTTGTCAGGAAAACATGATCCTTTGAGAATTTTGTCTCGCAGTTGACTACATATCTTAGACTTCATCAAGCTTAAAGCGTAACTCTTGCCAAAATGCAACCTAGGGTCTTTTTGTGAATGTACCCGAGTCAAACTTTCGTTCAAAAGCATATTTAGGACGGAAGCGCCACTTTTAAAATTTGCCATATTCTCGTTTTTCGGTCAAATGGCCTTTTGAATGGGAGAGCTAGGGGCACTTTTATGCTAGCCTCAAAATAGCTATTTTTAAACACTAAGAAGGCTCGACACAACGTGAGACTTTGCTCAAAGTATCTCCAGGGGCTCTACACCTTAACTACACCGTTGCACAAGGGATATACTCCATCTTTTGCTACTTGTTTTGATATTGACTCGTTTTGACTGCCGAGATGGCAGCGACCGGAAACAACAAGAGCTACGGTGAGTTGTTCAAAACCTTTCTTTTTAGTAAACTCTGTGTCCACAAACAATGTTCTCAATGCTTGCGTTAATGTGTAGAGCCCCTGGTGATACTTCAAGAAAAGATTCATGTTGTGTCGAGCCTTCTTAGTGTTTAAAAATATCTATTTTGAGGCTAGCATAAAATTGCCCCTAGCTCTCCCATTCAAAAGGCCATTTGACCAAAAAAATGAGAATACGGTAAATCTTAAAAATGGCGCTTCCGTCCTAAATATGCTTTTAAATGAAAGTTTGACTCGCGTACATTCACAAAAAGACCCTAGGTTGCATTTTGGCGAGAGTTACGCTTTAATGCATGAAATAATCTTAAATCTGCAACAACGCATGTATCATTCCTATTTTGCACCCGACGCACAGCCGACTTTTCTCTCCACAGACGCACGTCAGTAAATTAGGGAATGAACTTGTGCTCCCGGGGGCGGTTCAGCGACAAGAACAGGCATGTTCAAAATACTGCTACTGGTCTATAAATCACTACATGGTTTAGGGCCAAAATACCTTTCAGATCTTCTGGTAAACTACGAACCACAGAGACCTCTTAGATCATCAGATATGGGTCTGCTTGCCATCCCCAGGCTCAGAACAAAAAAGGGGGAAGCGGCTTTCAGTTTCCATGCTCCATACATCTGGAACAAACTGCCAATAAGCTGTAGGTCAGCTCCTAGCCTTGATATTTTCAAATCAAGGCTAAAAACCTTTCTTTTTGATACTGCCTTTTATTAACTTCTGGTTTTAACCTGCCTTAAACTAATTGATATTAAAGATTTATTAGTTCATACTTTTATTCCTGTATTAAATGCTTTTAATTGGTTTTTAATTTGTAGTAACTCAACTGTTTTCTACTGTAATATGTGAAGCACTTTGAATTGCATTGCTGCTGAAAAAGTGCTATACAAATAAAATTGCCTTGCCTTGCCTTGCCATGTTCCGGCGCAAACGTTCCCTGGTGCTATTTTGCGGTTTCAGAAAACAATTCCACCACAGACCAGGAAAAACCTAGTCTAAAGTCAGTGGCACTAGTCTGAAGTCAGTGGCGCGTTATTCAGATGCTATTTTAGGGGCGCATGCTTGGCCATAATGTAGCGTGTACACAACGCGCACTTTGCTTCTCTCATCTACACGGATACAGCAGTTCCCATTTTTGTAAACAATACATAATTACAAGGAAAAATATTAGTGAAAATGCGCTTCAGGTGTTTGGATAGGTCAGGAGGCTCTTTACAGTACAGTCCTCAAAAAGTCGCAGTATTCTTTGTGGCTTGTTGTGTTTTACACATTTCTATGAATCACAGATGTGTTGATGACATAAATGAGGAAATATTAGAGGACTTAAGGAGACGTGATGTTGAACTACGGCGGGATTGGACACTTGAGGGTCCGGGAGTGGCAATGTGCGATGTGCTCTTGGTGGAGCGGGTGGACTGAGATGGAGTGGGGGGGAGGAGGAAGGGGCACAACAGGAGCAGGTGGTGCGTTTGGAGGCCCACGCTCCATGGCTGCAGCAATCCTCTCCAGACTTGAGAGATGCGCCCGAGAGGCCGCAGCAACATCGCCACCCGGTCAAGACGGGCATTTATACTTTGCCGCATCCCGGACAGCTCCTGCTCTAGTCCTGACGAGAACGTCTTCTCGGCTGTGAACCCGAGCGCCAGGCAAATCCGCTGTCATAATAGCAATCCGCCATGGAACAAGCGCGCCTGCTCTTAAAAGGAAATGTGAGATGACGCTCTGATTGGTTTAATGCACGTTACGCCCAAACCACACCTAGCTACTTCAGACCAACCCATTTTAGATTTGCGTCGGGCACAAGACTCATTTATCCCGCCGGTAAAATATTTTTTTAAGCTACTTGCGTTTCGCGCTTGATACTTGCGTTTCAGATCGTTAAAATAGGGCCCTAAATGTTCATTTCCCACAGCCTAGCAATACTTTGAAGAAGCCATTTCATTATCATATCTTTCTTGCCACCTGTAATAACAATCCTCAATAACAATACCTCAACTTTTTGCCAGAATATCATATTGTTCTATTCAGGTTATGTCCAATGAATAGTAATCTGGCAGTTTATTTAGACTGCATTACCAAAAACTGAAGGGTCTGCAATGGTGTGTGCATGTGTCTACTGGTACTGGTCAGCCAATGGAGTATGATCCAGGACGTCCAATTTGGGTTATTGATAGTGCTGGGCGGTATACCGGTTTGTACCGTACACCGGTATTAATTTCCCTTATGATATGAGGTTTTCATATACCGTCATACCGGTTCATTGCCACAGAGAGCACTACAGCCGAAATAATCTGCGAGTGAATTGAGAACGGGAGCCCTGTTAACTGCGTACCCTTCTCACTCATGGTAGTAACTTTATAACACAACAATTAATAACCCACAACTAACTCTCTTTTACAGGATAAAACACCATAGCACACAACAAATGTGAATTAAACTATTTCTAACACTAATAATTTTACATTTACAAATTTACACTTATGCTGGTTAACATTATAGCTGCTAGCTAGCTAGCTAGCATAACAGCCCGTTAAGCTGGGAGAGGCTCCGGTCGCTACTGCACATTCAACAACAGAGAAGTTAGAGGATGAAGAAAGACCAGAGATACACCAGGAGCCGTCTGTTGTTCCCAAGTTTTTTGTTTCTAAAAAATCTGACATCTTTTAGCCACTGTGGTTGCCCGTCACTTAACATTACTTGGTTGCGCTAACGTTACTCGGCCGTGCTAACGTTAAAGACATGTCACTTCAAGCATGCAGCGGAGCAACATTATGAACGCAATAACAATCCTACTACTACTTTGCAGTTTGCACAATAAAAATAGTTTAGATTCTGTAACTGTTTCATGCATTCTCCTTCATATAACATTATTGTATAATGTTGTGGAGCCAAGCAAATCCTTTAGTAATCAAAGCTTTTAGTAAACATGACATTAAAATGTTTTTGTGATATTCTATGTACTCCTGACAGTAAAATAAGCCATTATGAACCTATATAAAGACCCAGGCAAGCAACAAAAAAACATACCGTGATATACCGTGAAATCGCCAGAATCTTAAAAAATACAGTGATATACATTTTTGGTCATACCGCCCAGCACTAGTTATTGATGAGTGTAAAGGCTTATCAGCTTCCATAACACTGCACAGTGGTTGAAAAAATGGTTTCTAAAAACCACAATCACACCCCACTTTACACGTGAATAGTAGTGTGAAAGACGGCAGCGTTTGAACTTCTATCAAGCTCTATTTTTTAATCCTACTACTTACTACTATTTATGTGACTTTTCCCGTGTACAACTGAGTGCAACACTATGAATGTCTTTGATGAGAGACTATCCAAACGCCTTACATTGAGACTACAAAGTTTCCAAATGGAAATTGGCCTTTATCATGATTATTTTTCTTTGCTTGCTGTAGTTTTTCAAATTTGAAAAGGTTAATTCAATTTTGTCATACATTATAATATGTTAACTTATTTGAGTAATCTAATGGAATACATTATAAATTACATTTTAGGGCATGTATTAAGTAATCGGTAGTAGAATACGTATTAAAAGGAACCCTACCAACACTGGCCAAATCTGAAATATAATGAAGTTCATCTTGCTCTCAGGTTTACTGCCAATGTAGAGTCTTCACCAGTCTTGTCTTGTGTGTCTAGTCTACACAACCTTGGTAGTTTGAGTAGTTATAATTTTGCCAACAGTAACTCATAAGAAACATGTGTGAACACATAAACACACTTCACATTCTAGATGTTATCTTATGGGATGCTACGTGGCTCATTTTGTTTTCCCAATATCTATACCTCATCAGTTCACATTCACACACTCAGTCGTTCCTCAGTGAATAGGCTCTCACATTCTGCCTGTTTGTCAGACAACAGGAAGGAGGAGGGGGGAGAGCGGCGTGGGATGAGGAACAAGAAGTGAACTGGGCGAGAGGGAGGGAAGTGTGACATCGATTGCAGCATTGGCCACCCTCCGTTTCCAAATACTTCCAAACACTGATCCCCAGGGCCAGTGCTCAATAGTGGCAGTGTGAGTGTTTGTGTAATGTGGATGTTAATATGCATGCATGCGTGCGTGTGTGCGTGTGTGTGTGTGTGTGTGTGTGTGTGTGTGTGTGTGTGTGTGTGTGTGTGTGTGTGTGTGTGTGTGTGTGTGTGTGTGTGTGTGTGTGTGTGTGTGTGTGTGTGTGTGTGTGTGTGTGTGTGTATGTGTGTGTGAAGAAAACAATGAGGGCAGGATTAAGCATTACAGGGCTGTGCTGGCATCTATCACAACATGCTCCAGACTCAGAGCTCCAACCCACTTTCTTTATTTCCAGTCCATTTACTTCTCTGCCAACCTTTTCTCTCTATGTCTCCTACTCATTACTACACTTTCTCTCCTTATACCTAATTGTTAATAATTCCATTTTGACCATCAAATCAATAAACACATGCCCTGCCTTTTCTAGTCTGTCTCCGTTAGTGCAGCGTCAACCTGCAGATTCCTCCTCTGCATCTCTTTTAAATTTCAATTTCTGTTGCTCAGTCAGCTGTCAGTGACTGAAATACTTCACCAACAAATCCCAAAAAAGGCCAAAAAGTGTGGAAATATGGATTTCTCCAGTATTATAAATCAGCAGTGAGTCAAACTACGGTCCCCTATTTCCACATCAGCGCTGGCTGGCTAAATTTACCTTTTTTAATCTATTGTGTTTCCATTTTAAAGAGAAGCAGTATTCTCCTAACTCAGCATATATGGACCGATTCTCAAAGGTTACCCATTTTATGTAGCTCAGTTTATGTAAAAATGATGTGAGAATATCAATGTTGGTAAAAAAAAGCTTTAATTTCAATGAAAAAACCTCCATTCATTGCTATGAAAGTTTGTCATGAATCAGTAAGGACTTCTACCAGTCTCAAAAAATCCATAATCTGTAAATATAAAAAGGAAAAAAATGGTCTCCTGTAAAAATTTACGAATTAAAACATATCATGTCTGAATATTGTGGGTGTAATACATGCTTGGGCTAACCGCTGTTTCACTCTGGGTCCAAACCAAAATCCCTACACAAAAATGCTAAATATGTAAATTACACAATAACAATGCGTACTAAATCCAAGCTGTCCACTTCCTCATGTTCTACTTCCTTTTCTTTTGAAGCAGCTGGTTAGCAATTGAGCCTGTCACTGCTCGATGTGAGTCGTGCATGCGTCACTTTGCGACAAGTAGCCTACAAGATGCTAACGGCATTTTGAGCTAACGTTAGCAATCAAACAATCATAGATAGCTAAAACTTTTTTGAAATGAATGCTAGCTACAAGGTAGCAATCAAACACAACAAAAGCTGTCACTTGAATGGCGTTTTGAGCTAACGTTAGCAATCAAACAATCATAGGTAGCTAAAACGTTTTTGAAATGATTTCCATCTTCTGTTATTGTATGTAAACCGTTTAAATCTGAGCATGCGCAACACACATCTGCACTCGACCAGAGCCGGTCTGACTCGACTAACATCGGGTATGACACGTTATGCCGTAAACCGGTTAAATATGAGCATGTAAATCAGCAAATCGGCACTCGACTCACATCAGGCAATGACAGAGTCTTCAAACTTCAGCAGCAATAATGATATTTAGCTTTTCATGCTTCGTAGCAAAACAAAAAGAAAGACTTGCTTGGTTTTCCCCGCCACTATAAGGTTTAGGTGCAGCACCCGAGCCGTTTTTCATTTTTTAAGATCATTTTTTGGGCATTCCAGGCCTCCATTTCTATAGGACAGCTGAAGACACAAAAGGGGCGAGAGAGGGGGAATGACACACCAGGCGAGCCACCCAGTCGCCTACCCGAGCCGTTTTGGGCAGCAGCTAAGCCGAATGAATGACAAAGACTTTCCTCAGATCTAATGATTCAATTTTCAATTCAATTTTATTTATAGTATCAAATAACAGGAATTATCTCAAGACACTTTAGAGATAGAGTAGGTCTAGACCACACTCTATAATTTACAAAAAAAACAAACAAATCCCCCAAGAGCAAGCACTCAGTGCAACAGTGGCGAGGAAAAACTCCCTTTTAGGAAGAAACCTCGGACAGACCCAGGCTCTTGGTAGGTGGTGTCTGACGTGCCGTTGGGGTGCATCACAGTATAGATAATAAACAGTGACTAGAAATAGTGGTTGTAGTAGCGCAGGGAGCAGCACGGCATAGCAGGGTATTTCAGCAGAACCACGGCAACAGCTGGAACCATGATTTTGGTGCCATCCTAATCCCGGGATTTCATCCTGGGTGAAAAGAAACAGAAAGACTCCGGGGAGCAAGCTCCCGGGGTTAGGTTAGTAACAAGCATTTCTGGGACAGAGAAGAAGGTGGGCCGGGCTAGGCAGATGCTGCAACTCCTCACTCCCTAACTATAAGTTTTATCAAAGAGGAGAGTCTTAAGTTTACTCTTGAATGTGGTGACAGTATCTGCCTCCCGGACCCAGACTGGGAGCTGGTTCCATAGGAGAGGAGCCTGACAGCTAAAGGCTCTGGCTCCCATTCTACTTTTAGAGATTCTAGGGACCACAAGTAACTCGGCATTCTGGGAGCGCAGTGCTCTAGTGGGACAGAAAGGTACTATGAGCTCTTCAAGATATGATGGTGCTTGACCATTTAGAGCTTTGTAGATCAGGAGGAGGATTTTAAATGCAATCCTGAATTTTACAGGGAGCCAATGCAGAGAAGCTAATACGGGAGTAATATGATCTCTTTTCTTAGTTCTTGTCAGAACACGAGCTGCAGCATTATGGATCAGCTGCAGTCTTAAGTGACTTGTTTGAGCAACCTGATAGTAAGGAATTACAATAGTCCAGCCTGGAAGAAACGAATGCATGGACTAGTTTTTCAGCATCGTTCTGAGACAGGATGTTCCTTATTTTGGCAATGTTACGAAGATGGAAATAGGCTGTTCTTGAGGTTTGTTTTAAGTGGGCATTAGAGGATATATCCTTTTCTTGAGGAATGGCACCTAAACCCCCCGCCAAATACACGCACAAGTCTTCTACAAAGCGAGGGAAACTTGTGTTGGCTCCGCCTTGGCATGGCGACGGGAGGAACATGTGTTTGAGAGACTAGCAGTGTGTTTGAGGACAGCTCATGATGTTTTTATTTGACAGGGACATGGGACTCATTCTTGTATTTGGCGTTCACCTTTGATGACTGCTGCCTCGATCAGGTAACGTCATTATATTTGACTGATCAAACGCTCCTTTCTGACACATTGGTACAGATCGGAGAATATGCAGGAAACTTTATTACAGATGGAATACTCAACAAACTACGCGAGTTTTGCCTGCGGTGACGCTTGATGCCGCTAGCCGCTTGATACCAACACAATAGTGAAATACAGGGGTGGCTCAGGTGAGTAGCCAGTAAAGGCTCCATACAGCCAAAATGAATGCATCTATGAAACTAGACATTTACAAAATATAATTTATATGATTCACATTCATATTAGACTAAGCCACAAGACATCTTGATGGCTAATAAATGTATTACCTAAAATTCATGTCACTTCCTGTTTTCCCCGGAAGTCATAGAGTCATTTAAACCCGTGCATCGCGGCAAACTTTCCTTTATAATAAAGAGAGCACATGCATGCTGGTAAGCCACAAGGACTTCATGTTAACCTCTGTTACCTTTTAAACTCAATAAACATAAACATAGTTAACAAAGACATAAGTGTTGTGTGATTATTAAAACTGGTCATGACTGTGAAATAAATGGTATGGTTTTAAACAATAGAGAATGATGTATTGATGGATGTAACTAGCATATAAATCACCGCAGTATTAGATGTTAAATATGTGCACAAGAAAGCTACAGGATTACTGTGGGGGATTTGATGAATGGCTAGGTTAACAGATGGTTTGAAAACAGAGTGATAATTAACAGAACATATAGACATGCTAAACAAACATGAGGCAACCTTTTCAATGTCTTTGAGATACAAAATAGGTAGCGCATCGCTACCCTGACGGCACCTAACAATAAACATAATTGTGGGTCGTTATTAGCTGATGCACAATCAACCTATACGGTTGTTTTCTGGGTGACAATGGTCTGCTGTTTTATGATGACGGGCTGCTTTGCCCATAACGGGCTGTATTTTTATGTCTTTCTTTCTCGTTTAGATATTTTTATGATATGTAGTGTACTGTATCTTTGAGTGTACTTTGTATCTTTGTATATATGTACATATGTATAGATAAGTAAGCAGGTACTTGTTTTCTTAATTTGACAAGCACTCAAAACATAGATGAATGTCTAAATAATCCTAAATGAGAGCAGCAGCCCTCAGTAGTGCCTAAATCATAAATCATTCATTGATTAATGGAGTAATCAACAGAAAGGGAATTGATCAGGCAATAAAAATATTGTATGCATGTTGACACGTGATACATTAATCAATCATAAAAACAATTATTAGCCGAAGCCCTAATTTTAAAGTGTGTAAGCAATTAACCAGACTATTAACTACAAGACAAAGCTTAGCGCTGCTTTTAATAATCAATACATAAAAATAAACTTGTGAGCAGAAGAGTAATGGCTTAGAAGCTGTCCCCAGCGTGGATAATGTTGTACCAAGACAAAACTGCATGTACTAAAGTTAAAAGCAGGTGGTTTGATTTAAAACTTAAAAGCACTGGTAAGCACAGTGTGAAGGTTGTGGAGGGGGCCACTGGACTGTGAACTGCCGCCACTGGAAATCATCCCTTCAGCGCCACACAATGAGCCTTCAAGGTCAGGTATGCTGTGGCAACTCACACTGATTCACTGACATGTAGTCTGGAAACAAATCACCCCCTTTTAACTTTGCAATTTTGTTAGTCTAACATACCACAAACGGTTGCATATTTCATGCTACATGTTCATAGAAGGTAAAGTCCGCACATAAAGGGACCCATGATGGGTCGTGGGTCATTGCAATCAAATACACCTGAGGAAGGCCAAATTGTGGGCCGAAACGTTGTGTGCCTTACTTGTACTATTAAAGGTCCCATGGCATGAAAATTTCACTTTATGAGGTTTTTTTTTAACATTAATATGAGTTCCCCCAGCCTGCCTATGGTCCCCAATTGGCAAGAGACATCATGGCTTTCAAACGAGCAAAGTGGCAGTTGGTCAAGGCCACCCCCCCCCACCCCCCCCTCCTCCTCCTCAATAGCTACAGACACAGAAATGGCACGTCCTAAGGAAAGAGGAAAGCTCATTGTGGGACTGGCTCTAGTGGCTGTAATTCTGCAGCAAGGCTGAATTTCGGGAAAGAGACTTCAGATACAGTATTAGGGGATCGCTAAGGTCTATATAAAAGAGACTTCAGATACAGAATTAGGGGACCACTAAGGTCTATATAAAAGAGACTTCAGATACAGTATTAGGGGACCACTAAGGTCTATATAAAAGAGACTTCAGATACAGTATTAGGGGACCACTAAGGTCTATATAAAAGAGACTTCAGATACAGTATTAGGGGACCACTAAGGTCTATATAAAAGAGACTTCAGATACAGTATTAGGGGACCACTAAGGTCTATATAAAAGAGACTTCAGATACAGTATTAGGGGACCACTAAGGTCTATATAAAAGAGACTTCAGATACAGTAAGGGGATCGCTAAGGTCTATATAAAAGCATCCAAAGAGCACCATGTCATGGGACCTTTAATGTATTTTTCTGGAGCATTAAGTTTACCTTCTTTGAACATTTACTTTTTTTGTCCTGCAACAGCAACTACATGGATGTGCAAAACATCGTCTTTTTTGGACTTATTTTATGCTACATGCCGTTTATCCAAGATCAAACCAGTTTGAAAACATAATTAAAATATTGAACACACTGTATACTGATGATCATTTCTTAGTCTACAATAGGCCTGCACGATTAATCGTTAAATTGTGATCTCAATTCACCCTGTTCCCGATTTAATTTTTAAATTACTTCGATTTAAAAAAAAATATATATATATATATATATATATATATATATAAAAATCATAATTATTATAAAAATTATGTATATTTATTTATTTTTTGGGGGGGCATTTCCGGCCTTTATTTTGATAGGACAGCTGAAGACATGAAAGGCAAGCAGTTAATGTTTTTGATACTGTACTTAAATTGGCAATTGACAAACTCCAAAGAGACTGAAGCTGTAGCTGCAGCATGTTGATTGACATGTTTTAGTGATGTAAAGACATGTTCAAGGAGTTCAGATACAGCCTGTATCAGGGCCATATTTAGTTCAGTGTGTTATATGTCACTATTTTGGTAGCCTATTGTACTTAAATAGCCAGTATGTACTTTATTTTCTTTATTCATTGAAGCCTCTATGTTTACAGGCTTGTGGTGATGCGCAATGTGCTTTAGGTGCCAAAAGAAATCTATGTTTGGTACTGCCAATTTGTTTTGTGTGTGTGTGTGTGTGTGTGTGTGTGTGTGTGTGTGTGTGTGTGTCAAAGAGAGAAAAAGAGACTGAAAGACTTGGTAGACACTTCCCATATAACTAGATCCAATAAGGAATACGTGGGAGCAGATCTCCCAGCAGCCATCTGGACTGACAGTCTGCAGCTGTGCCACCAGGCCTCACACACACACGCACACACACGCATACACACACACCAATGCGGAATCAAAGAGTTTCTCAGACCATCCATGAATAATTCCCTTGCATAGTAATAGACACAGAGGAGGCAGGTAAAGGAGGGGGGACATGACAATGTCAATTTGTAATTTTTGTGCATTTGGACCTAGAACTGGATGTACATTTTACCCTCATTGATTAAATATATTGACTAACCAAGCCAATGGGGTAGCCATGAAGCTTACTTTATGTTGTAAGCTTTAAGCAATGTTTTTTTTGGGAATAACGCCATTCACTTTACCGGCAGTATTGACAACTGAAGAAGTCACTGTGTCTTGAGAAGCTCATGCTTGTTGTTGGATTGTTCACTTTTAACTCACTTTACATCATCTTTGCCATCTTGTTTTCCTCTCGCTTTTCATCACAGCGGCACATACGCTACTCTCCGTTACCGCTCGCTCTCCTTGCGCAGCCACACGAGCACTGACGTCACTCACTCAAGGCACTTTGCCATTCTCGTTCTAACTTACGCTACTCTCGTAAGGGGGGTTGCGGTCAACCGCCATACGGCGGTGAAGAAGCAACGTATCACCGCGGTAAGAAAAAAACTATACCGTCACAGCAATACACTGTATTGATCAGATTTATTTGGAGAACAATTATATCTGCTTATAATATGGTAAATACAGCCTGACCATATAACCCTAGATTTCCATTTTATTATGGTTATTTTACATTCATTCCCATATATTCCTCTTAATTCCCTCCCCATATTTCTGGAATTTTGCAACCCTACTCAGGACTGCTTCAGATTGAGGTCATCTATGGAGGTCAGCCTGTACCCTTTAAAGAAACCAACAGCCTGTAAATTAGGTTATATTATTAGGTTGTGTAAAATGGCTGCAAACATATTGGGCAAAGTGTCCCTACACAGCAAGGTCTCAGCTATACTAGTCTCGCATTGCCGAACCTTCCTCCACAGCGCTGCGGAGGAGGGTCTGGCTAGCCCACACAGAATTCCGGGACGGGAGAAAAACATGCTCTGGTTTATTGGCATGTCTTTAAACTAGGGCTGTCAAATGATTAAAATTTTTAATCAAATTAATCAGAATTTTCAGTGGATTAATCATGATTAATCACTATTTGCAATTACACCTGAATCCTAACCATTTTTTTTCTGAAATGCATACCAAAAGATACTAGTGCTGTCAAGCGATTAAAATATTTAATCGCATTAATGTCATAGTTAACTCGCTATTAATCGCAATTAATCGCAATTAATCGCACATTTTTATCTATTTTAAATGTCCCTTGATTTCTTTTTGTCCCATTATATTTTCTAATTTTAATTCTCTTATCAGCATGGAAAAGTAGAT
This sequence comes from Gymnocephalus cernua, assembly GCA_023631565.1. Classification (NCBI taxonomy): domain Eukaryota; kingdom Metazoa; phylum Chordata; class Actinopteri; order Perciformes; family Percidae; genus Gymnocephalus; species Gymnocephalus cernua. The sequence continues at coordinate 9,424,301 of CM042432.1, forward strand.
TGGCTTGCTTTGGGACTGTTTTTTTATTGAAAACAACATTGTCATATACATTATGTTCAATTTCACACTAACATTCACACTTGGATCTAATAATCTGTCACATAATGTAACGCTGTTACCTCGATTTTCCATTGCAGGTAGTACTGCAGATAGTACTGCAGATAGTACTGCAGATAGTACTGCAGATAGTACTGCCTCATGCCTGAGGCGAGCGTGGCTCGTCCTACTGTCTATGGCCTCATAGCGTCGTCAGCGGCATAGCCGTCGTCATAGCAACTGGTTTCCAGTGATTCATTTCCTGGTTCTCGTTCTCTTTCATAACCAACGTAAAATCAAGGAGAGGGTTTTCCTGCTCCAGGTTTCCCACCGTGGTCAGAAAGAACAGAGGAGACACTTTGTTTCTCTCACTGACTGTAGAGTCACTACTCGCTCGCTCTGAAGATAATCGCCGTCACGAGCCTACAAGCTACGCGGCTAGCAAGCTAAAACCGGCCGAGGCTTGTGTCTGTTTTGTTTGCGGTCTGCGAAATTACAAGACCCGCCCTTCAATCACTACTATTGGCCAGGCGTCGAAGGTAACGTAACTCCATTTGTTCAGGTCCTATCCCCTGACCAATCCACTATCCTCACCACTCGCGGTGAAATGACTAAACCAAACCAATCAGCTGCTTCGTAGGGCGGGACATGGCGTGGCCATAGACAGTTAAAGAAGTGGACTAACAGATCCCGTTGCTCTCTCTATGCGTTACTCGTGCGTTAAAAAAATTATCGGCGTTAAAATGGGTTTGCGTTAACGCCGTTAATAACGCGTTAAACTGACAGCCCTACTTTAAACCAATCACAATGGTCTTGGGTGGTGCTAAGCACCAGGTAGAGCCATGGTGCCTCTGCAAAATATTCTCGGGAAGGAACTAGTTTTGGTGGAACGTGTACATTCAAAGGTTGTTTTAGTCGTGCAACAGAAAACTCAGATTGGACAGATAGTCTAGCTAGCTGTCTGGATTTACCCTGCAGAGATCTGAGGAGCAGTTAACCATAGTCCTCATAATCCACCGGAGTTTAAAATTACAACACAAAGAAAGCGGAAGGTAGCAGACATCCTGCCGAAAAAGAATGAAATCTGGCGGATTTTCAGGCGGCAACGGAGCAATCCTGGATAGACTACAGCTATTCTGAGCACCAGCTGTCCAAAAAGAAGTTCCTCCACAGATCTTTCATTCCCCTGTTGGTCAATGAATGGAACTAAATCAGGTGACTTTAGCCATTTGCGCTTGTGTGTCTGTATCTGCTGTGTGTGTACTATGTGTGTGTATGCAGGTCTTTGCACAATATAAAATGTCCTCTGTAAATTGAGTGTGTCACATGCACACCAATATTTCAGTATTATTCCGAATATGACAATCTTCCGGGTCATGTAAACAGCATATTCCCTTTGAATATTCAAAATAAGGCCTTTTTCCAAATTTACTAAATTGATTTGGGTTTTAGAGGCATTCTTCGGACATGTATACAGGGTATTCGGTCTCAATCAGGGGTTTTGCCGCAGTTTGCAACAGTTTACGGCCTCTTGCTGTTGCTATGGTTATTGTACACAAACCAACCTGCCAACAGTTTGCAGAACTGCAGTAGAGATGCATGCCCATAAGAAAAGAACAAGAAACAGCTACTTTTAAATGATTATGAAATACTTGGATACAGGTTTTTGGATATGCACAAACATCGCAACAGCGTCTTTTTCAAGAAGCTGGTTCGGTCCTGTTTTGCATGGCTACATGTAAACGGGAATAATAGTTCATTAGCCATGTAAACAGCTTAGTCGGAATATTGTCTTTTTATGAATAAGGGCAAAAAACAAAATATTATGTTGTGCATGTAAACATAGTCAATAATTCAGGCACTGCACATAACAGAAGGACAAAGGTACAGACTGCAGTACAAGTGAGTGTTTATCCTCTACTCTCTTCTTCATCCTGATCTCTGTCCTCCTCTCCTCCCTCTGTCCTCTTTCTCCCCATTTGTCCCTCCCTCCATCCTTTAATAGGATCCTTGGTGTGTGCAGGCTGGTAGAGCTGTGTAGAGGTCAATAGCTCCCATCTGTCACAGACGAAGCTGTGTGGTCTACGACAAACTGCCTCTCCCACTCTCCTTAACAGCATTCACTCTCTCCAGGGACCATCTTCAGCCTGACACTCAGCTTCCACACTAAACAGACTGCTATTTGCTATAACTAAATGTTTGTGGGGAATGGACCATATGACAGGAGAATATCATGCCATTTAATTCTGCTGTGAATATTTACTATGAACAGATGATATCTGAGTTGATGTGCAGGTTGAAATATGCTGCTCTGGACCACAACGCTGGACAGATGAACGGACACATGAACCAACCGACATCATCATTGGGCGGCATTTATATATTATAATAATAATAATAATAATAATAATAATAATAATAATAATAATAATATATATATATATATATATATATATATATATATTATACTGGACCGTTTTAATAACGAACTAGAGCTGAACGATTTGAGGGGGAAAAATCCAATTAGGATTTTCCTGCCAGATATTGCGATTAGGATTCGATTTGCGATTTATTTAATTTTTGCTGCATATTGCACCTTCCTACGATCCTTTTAAAAAAAGTGATACAAAATAAATATTAGATCCACTGAAAATAGGACATTTCAGTAAACAATCTGTGATATGTAACATTATTCCAGCATGTATCTTATGATAAAACAGATAATATAATAAAAAAAGAGGAATAAAAAATGTTAAATGAAATGTTACACCAAACATTTAACTAAATAATTCACATTCAATTAATCGCGGTCTTCATGATTAGCTAATCACATTCTTTCAAATCGCAATTTTGATTTAAAAACGATTAATCGTTCAGCCCTATACTGAAACTTACCATACATAACAAGTAAATCAGTTTCCCTTTCGCATACTGTGTGTGCAGAACGTACAGTGTGTGCACGACTTTACCACTGTGTGTGTTGTTGTTTTTTTCAATGCAATTCTCAGTCCCTCCAGAAAAACGCGATTATGCGATCGCAGAATTCAATGCATAATCAGCCAAAGTCCGCATATTTATGCGGGGGCCGCATTTTTTAAAATACGCCGCACTTTCGCCGCATAAATTGCCGATTTCCGCGCAAAATATGCGGGGCTTGCATGATTTCATAATCCCCGCATTTTCGTTGCAAAAAAGTCACATATATCTCAGCAGAAAGTTGAAAAATGTTGCGTTTACTTCACACAAGAGCAGCCATTTTCCCCTGTTGCCATGGGAACGTTATGAAGTGACGTAATTTCACCTACTGAGAACACAGTAGGTGAAGAAGGTGATGGTTCTCCGGGAACCATCACCTTATCGTGGTGGAGAGGTTTGGGTGTCCCTATGAACCTGAGGGCTGTGTTGTCTGGAGCTTTGTGCTCCTGGTAGGGTCTCCCATGGCAAAGTGGTCTCAGGTGAGGGGCCAGACGAAGAATGGTTCAAAAGACCCTATGAATAAACGAGGAAGGGATAGAGAGACCCTGCCCGGAGGAAGCCCGGGGCCCCCGTCTGGAGCCAGGCCCAGAGGGAGGGCTCGTCAGCGAGCGTCTGGTGGCCGGGTTTGCCACGGAGCCCGGCCGGGCACAGCCCGAAAAAGCTACGTGGCACCTATCTCTCCAGCCCATGGGCCCACCACCTGTGGGAGGAACCGCTGGGGTCGGGTGCGCTGCCACACGGGTGGCGGTGAAGGTCAGGGGCCTCGACGGACCAGACCCGGGCAGCAGAGGCTGGCTCTGGGGACATGGAATGTCACCTCGCTGTGGGGGAAGGAGCCGGAACTTGTGCGTGAGGTGGAGCGCTACCAGTTGGATCTGGTGGGGCTTACCTCTACGCATAGTCTCGGTTCTGGAACCGTACTCCTGGAGAGGGGTTGGACTCTTTTCTTCTCCGGAGTTGCCCAGGGTGTGAGGCGCCAGGCGGGTGTGGGGATACTCACAAGTCCCCGGCTGAGCGCCGCAACGTTGGAGTTTACCCCGGTGGACGAGAGGGTCGCCTCCCTACGCCTGCGGGTTGTTGGGGGGAAAACTCTGACTGTTGTTTGTGCATATGCACCAAACAAGAGTTCAGAGTATTCGGCCTTCTTGGAGACCTTGAATGGAGTCCTGTATGGGGCTCCGGAGGGGGACTCCATAGTTCTGCTGGGGGACTTCAACGCACATGTGGGCAATGACGGAGATACATGGAGAGGCGTGATTGGGAGGAACGGCCTCCCTGATCTAAACCAGAGTGGTTGTCTGTTATTGGACTTCTGTGCTAGTCATGGATTGTCTATAACAAACACCATGTTCGAACATAGGGATGCTCATAAGTGTACTTGGTACCAGAGCACCCTAGGCCGAAGGTCAATGATCGATTTTATAATCGTTTCATCTGATTTGAGGCCGTATGTTTTGGACACTCGGGTAAAGAGAGGGGCGGAGCGGTCAACTGATCACCATCTGGTGGTGAGTTGGGTCAGGGGGTGGGGGAAGACTCTGGACAGACCTGGTAAGCCCAAACGGGTGGTGCGGGTAAATTGGGAACGTCTGGAGGAAGCTCCTGTCCGACAGACCTTCAACTCACACCTCCGGCGGAGCTTTTCGTGCATCCCTGTGGAGGCTGGGGGCATTGAACCTGAGTGGACAATGTTCAAAGTTTCCATTGCTGAAGCTGCGGCAGGGAGCTGTGGTCTTAGGGTCTTAGGTGCCTCAAGGGGCGGTAACCCTCGAACACCGTGGTGGACACCGGTGGTCAGGGAAGCCGTCCGACTGAAGAAGGAGTCTTTCCGGGATATGTTATCCCAGAGGACTCCGGAGGCAGTTGCAAGGTACCGACGGGCCCGAAGGACTGCAGCCTCTGCCGTGAAAGAGGCAAAGCAGCGGGTGTGGGAGAAGTTCGGAGAAGACATGGAGAAGGACTTTCGGTCGGCACCAAGGCGCTTCTGGAAAACCGTCCGCCACCTCAGAAGGGGGAAGCGGGGAACCATCCAAGCTGTGTACAGTAAGGATGGGACGTTGTTGACCTCAACTGAGGAGGTAATAGGGCGGTGGAAGGAGCACTTTGAGGAACTCCTAAATCCAGCTGATGCGCGCTCTTTGTTAGAGGCAGAGCTGGAGGATGATGGGGGATTGTCGTCAATTTCCCTGGTGGAGGTCACTGAGGTAGTCAAACAACTCCACAGTGGCAAAGCCCCAGGGATTGATGAGATCTGTCCAGAAATGTTGAAAGCTCTGGGTGTGGAGGGGCTGTCTTGGTTGACACGCCTACTCAACATTGCGTGGAAGTCTGGGACAGTGCCAAAGGAGTGGCAGACCGGGGTGGTGGTTCCCCTCTTCAAAAAGGGGGACCAGAGGGTGTGTACCAATTACAGGGGTATCACACTTCTCAGCCTCCCTGGTAAAGTCTACTCCAAGGTGCTGGAAAGGAGGGTTCGGCCGATAGTCGAACCTCAGGTGGAAGAGGAACAATGCGGATTCCGTCCTGGTCGTGGAACAACGGATCAGCTCTTTACTCTAGCAAGGATCCTGGAGGGAGCCTGGGAGTATGCCCATCCAGTCTACATGTGTTTTGTGGATCTGGAGAAGGCATATGACCGGGTCCCCCGGGAGACTTTGTGGGAGGTGCTGCGGGAGTATGGGGTGAGGGGGTCCCTTCTCAGGGCCATCCAATCTCTGTATGACCAAAGCGAGAGCTGTGTCCGGGTTCTCGGCAGTAAGTCGGACACGTTTCAGGTGAGGGTTGGCCTCCGCCAGGGCTGCGCTTTGTCACCAATCCTGTTCGTAGTATTTATGGACAGGATATCGAGGCGTAGTCGTGGTAGGGAGGGGTTGCAGTTCGGTGGGCTCGGGATCTCATCGCTGCTCTTTGCAGATGATGTGGTCCTGATGGCATCATCGGCCTGTGACCTTCAGCACTCACTGGATCGGTTTGCAGCCGAGTGTGAAGCGGCTGGGATGAGGATCAGCACCTCTAAATCTGAGGCCATGGTTCTCAGCAGGAAACCGATGGAGTGCCTTCTCCAGGTAGGGAATGAGTCCTTACCCCAAGTGAAGGAGTTTAAGTACCTTGGGGTCTTGTTCGCGAGTGAGGGGACAATGGAGCGGGAGATTGGTCGGAGAATCGGCGCAGCGTGGGCGGTATTACATTCAGTTTATCGCACCGTTGTGACGAAAAGAGAGCTGAGCCGGAAGGCAAAGCTCTCGATCTACCGGTCAGTTTTCGTTCCTACCCTCACCTATGGTCATGAAGGTTGGGTCATGACCGAAAGAACGAGATCCAGGGTACAAGCGGCCGAAATGGGTTTCCTCAGGAGGGTGGCTGGCGTCTCCCTTAGAGATAGGGTGAGAAGCTCAGTCATCCGTGAGGAGCTCGGAGTAGAGCCGCTGCTCCTTCACGTCGAAAGGAGCCAGTTGAGGTGGTTCGGGCATCTGGTAAGGATGCCCCCTGGGCGCCTCCCTAGGGAGGTGTTCCAGGCACGTCCAGCTGGGAGGAGGCCTCGGGGAAGACCCAGGACTAGGTGGAGGGATTACATCTCCAACCTGGCCTGGGAACGCCTCGGGATCCCCCAGTCAGAGCTGGTTAATGTGGCTCGGGAAAGGGAAGTTTGGGGTCCCTTGCTGGAGCTGCTCCCCCCGCGACCCGACCACGGATAAGCGGACGGCGATGGATGGATGGATGGATGGAGAACACAGTGTTGGGGAATCACTTTTTTTTCTCTTTTTCATCAAACCGCAGTTTTTGCAAGTTCCCGCAATTTTTGCAAGTTCCCGCATTTTCATCGCATAAAATGGCATAAATATCCCGCATATTCCATCGCATTTTTTAAGAAAACGTGCCGCATAATCAAGGATTTTTGCCCGCAACAATCACAAAAAAACTGGAGGGACTGAATTCTTGAATAGTGGACGGGATGACTGAGCGACTGCAACCATTTACGCTGTGCTGGTAAAGTGCAAATGTTTTTCAATACGAATGCACGGCATGAAAAAGAAGATTCTTCCTCCCTGCAATATTTAAAACTGATCTGCTGACTAAATAGTGCCTAGAAGTCAAAATATTGTAGTGTTGACCAATTTCTATTAAAGAAAAAACACTGTTAAAAAAAGCATTGCTCTTTCACAATAAGAGCCTCCTGCTGGTTTGTGGATGGAAAGCTTTTAATGTGAAGCAGCAGCAGGAAATGTTGAGTTTGCATCAGCAGTAGCTGAACGCAGCTCCGATACGGCTAAAAGCAGTCAGTAAACAGTAAAATAAGGCTAAGCACAGATTAGCATTTAGAAGTGAATCTAAACTCCAAAACTAGGGTTGGGTATCGTATTCCAACAATTCACGTCCGAACGTGCTTATTTCACAGAAAACACTTATTTATAAAAAAAACTTCTACAAAGTTCAGTTTCATTCCTATTCATAATAGAGCTGGGTGATTGGGGAAAAAAACAAATGTCACGATATTTTTGACCACATACCAAATGTCGATACTGCGGCGATATTGTAGGGTTGACTATTGGTGCTTTCACAAAATATTAACACAATGGGGGTTTTGATAAATAATCACCAGTAATGTGGATATAATGTCTAAGTGGGTAAAGACAAATAATAGAACAGCAAGTAAGTCTGTATATGTAAGTTCACAAATTACATCACTTTACTGTAATGCTGTCTTTAAAACCAGGAAAAGACAACACTTGTGTCATATCACAATATTACAATATAAGACCATATCTAGCCTCATGTATCCATGTCGATATAATATCGATATATTGCCCAGCCATAATTCACAATTAATTTCATGGAACCTATAATATAATTGTATACAGTTCAATCTGGTTGCTGGGTGTCATAGAAAGTGTTACTAGGACATTTTTAGAAAGTGAGGACATTCTGGCCGCTCACCTTTGGACAGACTCTCAAAGGCCTGTTTGAGGGTTCAGACTTGGTTTTAAGGTTCAGGTTAGTGCTGGGCGGTATGACCAAAAATGTATATCACGGTATGTTTTAAGAGTCTGGCGGTTTCACGGTATATCACGGTATTTTCTTTCTTTTCTTTATATAGGTTTATAATGGCATATTCTACTGTCAGGAGTACACAGAATATCACAAAAAACATTTGTATGTAATGTTTACTAAAAGCTTTGATTACTAAAGAGTTTGCTTGGCTCAACAACATTATATAACATTATATGAAGGAGAATGCATGAAACATTCTCCTCTAAACTATTTTTATTGTGCAAACTGCAAAACAGTAAAATAAATTGAATCGAATGAATACACATACAAACTAATTTAACATTGTTTCCCTTTCAAAACAAAATAGTTGTAAGATGTATAAACACTACCTTGGCCACAGGTAAGTTAGGTTGTTGTTGAAAAGTGGGCGAGTGAACGTAGCTCCGCTGTCAGCCTGCTTCGGTGTTTGAATAATGTTGTTAGGTTGGCGGACGTATTTCAGCGAGGCAAGACATCTTAAATCCAGTGTTTTAATCATTTAATCATTGCTCTGAACCGTCTTTCTCCCGTCTTTCTCAACGGCCGGTAGCGGGACCGCTGGTGAATTGTTATTGCGTTCATAATGTTGCTCCGCTGCATGCTTGAAGTGACATGTCTTTAACGTTAGCGCAACCAAGTAATGTTTAGTGACGGGCAACCACAGTAACTAAATTTGATTTTTAAACAAAAAACTTGGAAACAACAGACGGCTCCTCTCTTTAACATACGTTGTTCTGGTGTATATCCAGTCTTTCTTCATCTAACTTTCTTCTGTGTTCTTGAATGTGCAGTAGCGACCGGAGCCTCTCCCAGTTTAACAGACTGTTATGCTAGCTAGCTGGCAGCTATAATGTTACCCAGAATGCCGTTCGGCAGTGTAAATTTGTAAATGTAAAATTATTAGTGTTAGAAATAGTTTAAGTCACAAATAGTTGTGTGCTATGGTGTTTTATCCTGTAAAAGAGAGTTAGTTGTGGGTTATTAATTGTTGTGTTATAAAGTTACTACCATGAGTGAGAAGGGTACGCAGTTAACACGTCTCCCATTCTGAAGTCGCTCGCAGATTACTTCGGCCATAGTGCTCTCTGCGGCAATGCACCGGTATTACGGTATATGAAAAATTCATATATGGGAAAATACCGGTATACGGTACAAACCGGTATACCGCCCAGCACTAGTTCAGGTTACAAGTTTAGGTTAGGTCGGGGTTAGGCATTTAGTTGTGAGGGTTTAGGTTGGGGTTAGGCAATGCATTATGTCATTATGAGGAGTGTCATGGTTGTGTGTGCGTGCGTGCGTGCGTGCGTGCGTGTCTTCTCGTTGCAAGTAAAGAAGACATTTACAGGACACTGTGACCCCAGCCAGGCAGATCCACCAATCACTGCAGACTGCAGCAGATTACAGCAAACCAAGGAAACCAAGACTGGGGGGGGGGCTCTGAAGGTGACAGAGGATAGGAATTAATGGGCAGTGGCAGAAACAGAAAGGATGAGATGGGATGATGAGACAGAAAGAGATAGAGAGGAAAGGATGAAGAGGAACTACTAACAAGAATGGAAATGAATCTCTAATTTTACAGGAACACTAATGGTGGCTTTATACCTACCACCTTATGTTATGAGAGAGAATCATCAGTGTCATGTGAGAAAATGTCTTTCCCTTCAGATAGGTTTTTTTCACATTCTGTTATTAAATGCAAATAAAATATTTAGGGGTGTCACAATTCTCCAAATCCTCGATTCTATTACATTTTCGATTCTAAGGTCACGATTCGATTCTCGTTTTTTTTTTTAAAGCACAGGTTGCTATGCCATTTTTAGACTAGACTTGTATGTAATATAATATCTGACCTTTGTTCGCAATGTACCACATTACATTGTGAAATTTAAAACATTTATTAACAACATAATGTACCAATAAGGTATCTTCAGTCGATTGGAAACTTGACAATTTGTCAATAAAGTAAAAAGAAAAGAAAAAAATTTACCGACAATCCTGAGGGCAGACGCTTCGCACCACACGGAGTTTGGTGTTAAAGCCCCCAACGTCGTCTTCCAGGCAGCGCTGCCTTCTGCAGGCAGAAATTCAACCGTGCGGTTTTGTTGGGATAAAGCTATAAGCAGGAGGATTATCCGCTAGCTGCTAGGCTAATGTGCAATGGTAAACACACAGAACATGGTACACGCACATGATCTTGCAAACTGTGGCTTTTTTGACGACAATGCGAACGTTGTCAACATAAAATCCAAAATACTTCCACACACTTCACTGAAAAGGGAGGGGGCTCAAGTTCTGTCAATGTGTCTCCAGCATCTGCAGTTGCCATGCTATCTTTTGACTGGCTCTAGCTAAGTTACAGGAGGTTGACTGACTCGCAGAACTTCAACACATGTTTTTTTCCGCTTGACCGGACGTGACATGGGGGCGTGGTATCGACAATTCCATTTTTTTATTCAATATTCAAGATTGTGACTTAATTTTGATAAATTATAAATAAAAGAAATCGTGACACCCTTACAAATATTTTGTTTTTACCATTGAACATGGCATCAAGGGTTACCAACACTCAAGGAACCAGAAGAGCGGATTTGGATATTTGCAAATTGAGCCCATGGTTGCAGACTGAGGCAGTATCAATGTGATGCAGCATAGTGTGAAGAGCACAAACATACACAACTATTTTTTAAGTAAATTGCAGCTTACTAATTAATTTATTAAATGTGCAATTGTACTTGTACTTTGGAGGCGTGGGGTACAGGGCAATATAGATTTTTCACAGATTTCTTTTCAGATTTTATTCACTGCAGAATAAAACGTTCTTTATCTGTTTCAGTGTATATAGACAGACAGAGACATGGAGCCTCCAAGAGACAGAGGCACCAAGCACCACAACATTCCCTTACCTTTCTTTTCTTATTTCTGTGCAGAATAAACAGAAACAGACATACAACCACCTCATGCATCACAGCCATCACTGCTTTCCTTTCTGTCCCAACTTAGACAAACAAAGACCGATCCAACGTGGTATTTTTCAGCGTCTGGTGACTTACCATGCAGCAGTGCCCTGCTACCCACTATTATGCCCCTCAGCTAGCCTTAATGTTCCACGGCACAAAACCAAAAACATATAATTACCGTATTGTGTAAGAGTATCTCTAAGTGTGTGTGTGTGACATGAAAATGATTCTGTTTGGGCGTGTGTGTGTGTGTGTGTGTGTGTGTGTGTGTGTGTGTGTGTGTGTGTGTGTGTGTGTGTGTGTGTGTGTATGTGTGTGTGTGTGTGTGTGTGTGTGTGTGTGTGTGTGTGTGTGTGTGTTACTGAATTAAAACCAGTGGTGGAATGTACAGATTTTTCTGCATTGAATACTTTCACTTGTAATACTTTAAACAATTTTCCTGATGACTTACTCCTTACTTTTAAGTAAGTAACATTTTTAATGCAGGACTTTTATTTGTAACAGAGTATTTTTACAGTGTGGTATTGGTAGTTTTACTTAAGTAAAGGATCTGAATACTTCTTCCACCACTGGTTAAAACCAAAAACGAATTATGACTCTGAAACCAATGTTCAGGAACCAGCAGACAGACTTTGATGTGTGGAATTTGGTAAACAAAGTTATCATTTAACACTTGTGGCCTCCAAAATAACAAATTTGTGTTAGGTTTGTGTTTATCGGCCCACCAGGTGACTTACCTGTCTGCCTCCTCTCTGTTGCCCTGTTTTTCAGAAAGCTCCTGATCGAGGGAGGAGGAGGTGCTTCCCTCCCGGCTGACCCCACTGTTACGTCCCGGGCTGTTGTCAGCTGATGCCCTTCCTCCTCCTCCACCTGCAGGACGGGGGTTGGTGGCATCCGTGTGCTGCTTCAGGGTTTGCAGCTTGGCCAGGGGGATGATGTCACAGGCCTGGGGCCGGTGCCACACTGTCCGCTGGGTGGAGGCGTTGTAGTAGTAGAAGCGTGAGGTGTTCGGATCAAACAGCTCCCACCACTGGTTGTCACCGGTACGCTTGATGCAAACGCCCTGCGGAGGGTCCCACACACACTCGCCCGTCAGCAGGTTGGCGTACATACGCTCCCGCGTGCGCGGCTCGATGATCTCCACCCACTCCAACCTGCAGGGCGAGAGTTCAGAATGACACTTTTAAAAAATTAACTTTAAAAATAACCGTGACCTCTGACTACTGGAGGTCCAAGGGTTGGGTTGGGTACCAAAACCTGGTGCTACAGAAACATCGCTGGATGTGACGCAAGTTGACACTAACGTTACACTTGACAGCAGGTAATGTTAGCCTACCGTTAGCTAGTAGCTGGATTAAACAAGGTTAAAATGCTGACAACACTGGGACATCTTTTATAATACATCCATGCGTACAACAGTCTGCAACTGCCGTTGCCGGAAAAACAACACAGTTCACTTGAAACCGTTAGCCTCATGGTGCATTCACAGTTATTGTAAAACACCCTTTTCCCATCTGGTGGTTGTTTTTGTCATTTAACAGCAATTTACTGGTGAAAAAACGTATTGTTATAAGTTATTGTTATTACATTTTTAATAAATCATTTAATTTTGACCATACGGCCTTAGCAATAAACAAGCCGTTCTTTAATGTCGCCCACTGTCGTTTTGTGCTCTTCTTTTTTTTTTAAAGTACTGGTTCAGACACCGTTTTACCACCGGTATCGGGAAAAAAATTAACACAAACCCAAACGACAACTGTTCACTGCATTATGAAACTGACTGCTCAGCAGCACACAAATATATAATAATTTCAAAAAGAAGACAGAAGAAAAAACACAGAGAAAACAGACAGATTGGATAACATGGGCGGCGAAATAAAAAAAAAAGTAGCTGCGCTACTCTGCTATACGCAACACTTACACACCCGGTGTTTTGGCTGAAATGGGAAAAAGCTCTAAAGGTACTGATTCCAAAGAACACCCATTATGTAGTATGTCTGCATGTCTGTATACCTAAAACTGGTCACATTCGATTAGCATGAAAACATGTCCCAGAGAACGGTTGACTCGGTGCACATGTATTATTAACCACTAGGTTCATTTTGCGCCGGAATTGTCCTTTTAGTCCGATTCAACTTTGGGAGAAAAGCAACCCTGCGGTTGACAATCATGTAACGTTAACGTCAGTCCGTGTCACGGCGTGAGAGTCCCGTTTACGCTACAGTTCAGGGAGCATCAGTGTCTCGTTCGCTGCTACAAAAGTTTTAAACACTATGAAAGTAAAAAATTAACTGCCCAGGAGTTTGAGTAACAACAGGTGACTGTGTCCTGCAACAACAAAGCAGTCACTTTATCTCTTGCTTTGTCTCTTTTCTTGCTGTCTTTTTCCAGAAATGCTTGTTTCACCCGCCGCTGCAGCCGCCACCGAAGCTTTAAATATTCGCTTATATTTAAAAGCACCAAAGCTTCGAAGCTCAAAAAAACAGTATTCGGTACAGCCCTACATGTCAATCAGCCATATCAGAACCAATATGCAGTGAAAATTAACATCTGTAAGTCAAAATTAAGATTTTGGAATGTTAAAAACTCCACAAAAAAAAAAACTTTGTTTAAATGCTTTGAGCAATTATTTAATTGCTGAGAAACTTTCAACATAACCCCCAGTAACAGAGAGTCAGATGGCGTTGTGGGCGGGACATTAAGTCAGACTCAGTGGGGAGTGAACCCGAAGCAGAGGGACAGACACAGAGCTGTAGCCGAGCCAAAGTAGAACACTTTTTGATTCATTAACTTTATCAGTTATCAGGCAAATAAAACACTGATACAGATAATCTGCAAAGTGACAAAAAAACAAAAAACAGCCTGATAACAGGCCAGGCCGATAATCGGTCTATCCCTAGAAAGTAGCAAGCACTAGCTCCAAAAGTCGCTTAAAGTCGCCAGGTTATGTCATACGCTCATTTGCATATTGCAACGCCATCGCGTATACTTTGCATAAAGCTTGATGACTGTGTCAGCTGACTGCCTGCTGCACGGCGTAAGAGAAGAGAGGGAGATCAGAAAAGCTGTGGGCTGTGGATACGCTGAGCAGCATGCATGGGAATCAATTACAATATAATATATCTCACTGTTCCCCTGTTGGTCTGAAGTAGCTACATTTGTGATGAGGCAACAACAGACATTATTTTCCACCATGGAAAGGTCCCTGAGCCTGGAGCTCTGCAGCAGGATGCTATTAAATAAAATGAACACAACACTAATTGATATGACAATTACATTACAAAAATGTTAATTGCCATTACACTATGAACCATGAATGATCAGATTGTGGATGTACCCAAATATTTATGTTATGTGAAATCTAAATCAATCAAAGGCAGGAGTCAACACTTATTGGACTATCATACATAGCAGGCACTGTGATGGTGATCAGCATAATAATGGCAATACAATCTATGATGCCAAATGTCTCTCTGGACAATTACAGTAGGCGCTATATTGCTTATGGTATGCAATAATCATTGGGATCATGGAAATGCCTTCATCAGACCGTTTACACACAGGGCGGCTGTGGCTCAGTGGTAGAGCGGTTGCCTGCCAATCGGAAGGTTGGTGGTTTGATCTCCGGCCCTGCAGTCACATGTCGAAGTGTCCTTGGGCAAGCCATTGAACCCCGAGTTGCCACCGATGCTGCGGAGTGTAATGTAATGTAGTGTGAATGTTTACCTTGTACGGCAGTGTGTAATGGCACAACTAGCACTACTGTGTGCATGTAAATATCTCGACTGTTCAGAATTCTTAATGCTCTTGAAAAATACAAAATGCAATTATTTTTCTTTCACTGTGAACTTCACTCGTTTCAGCCCAGTATTTGAATTTAACAATTATACATGATGCCAACAGAACAACAAACATGTTTTGTTCAGCAACAGAAGATAAAACGTTAACATTAGTAAATTGCAAAGGGATTACACAGACCTACCACATACAGTATCATGAATAATTAAATAGAAGCCCACTCACATAGCTCTGCGCACACACACACACACACACACACACACACACACGTCTTTTAGCTCAAATGCAGCAGTTATATTTCCGTTGTATTTCAGAAAGAGGGAGGCTTTAATATGACTCACACACACCTACGCAACAAAACATAGACACAGGGTTAGTGTTTCATGTGCCAGTGCACGTACACACACACACACACACACACACGCTGTAATAAATGCACATTTTAACAGCATTTTAAACCACAAAGCCTGCATGTTTGCTGGCTTCGTTGTGCTGTGTGGTTAAAGTCTTCAGACCAGTTGTTGATGGATATGAATAGTTGGCAGGCAGAGAGTGGGTGGATACCTGCATGTCAGTTCAACAGAGGAGGATGCAGCGACAGAGGAGGATGAGGTGATGCTGACAAAGGCTGCTAAACAACACTGCATCCAGAGGCTTTCTTTTCAGACAGACAATCAAATGTTGAAGACCATTTTTTTTTTTTTTTTTTTAAATGACATCACGAGGGGGAGAAATGTGCATTAGGTATTTTTCTGGCAGACCTTGATTATTTAGCATGCAATGGTATTATCACAATGACTACAATAAAAAACACAGCTTGATGTTTAAAAAAGTCCAAATCTATCCCTTAAGATAGTTATTAATGCACGGAAATGCAGATGGCGAAGAGCATCAAGGATAGCACAAGGTTCATCCTGTACGATGCTTAATGTGGCTGTAATATGAAACAAACAAGACAAGTTCAGGTTTTGTCGTTATGAGAACTATACAGTTACATTATTTTGCCATCACCAATTTATTTCTGGACAACGAGAGATTCATTTTGGAGGTTGAAATCCATAATAGACACCACAGATCCTTTTTTATCAGGACAACACCAGAAAAGAGAAGGCATGGAGTTTAATTGCAGAGTGCTTGGAGTAGATCCTAGCTTAATAAACATGTGATTGTTCTGTAAAGTACTTAGAGACAGTACTTAGAGACAATAAAATCTGCGAGTCGGGCAGGCAAGACTCTCCGCTTCTGATGCGCTCTCGGTGTGGCTAGGCGCGTGAAGGAGGACGGAACAAAACCGCGGCACAGCCGGAAAACACAGCAGAGACGCGCTTAGTGGACAATCCGGGTTAGTCCAAACATTAACACAATCTGGGCACTAATCTGAGTAAAGCAGCCTTCTTTGAGATCCACTGACAGTCTATCCCTACTCAACACAGGAATAAGATCTGCTGAGCTGCTTATTTCAAAGAGCAAATCAGTGACTGAGGTGTGGCAAAGTGCATCTAATTCTAATGATCCAGACCTGAGCAGTGCTGACAGCAGAGCTTAACAGCTACATCCTCTCCTCTTCCTCTGGACCACAGTCCTGACAGCTGATGCATCACAGAGGGACTAGAGTGCAACCACAGCCAAACAAGTCATTTCCAATACTCAAGATGCACCTGATCCTATCAAACAAAATTTTTGTTGCTGCCTTCAGGGAGCAAGTCAGTGCACATTTGTAGCACCACTTAGTCATTGTATTGGTGATTATTTACCACATATCTCACTGTGTTACGGTAATGTTTTGTGAGAGCACCAATAGTCAACCCTACAATATGGCCGCAATATTGACATCAATGTATCTGGTCAAAAATATCGGGACATTTGATTTTCTCCACATCACCCAGCTTTAGTCTCTGAACTGCGATGGATTTTTTTCAACAGACAGTTTGGGTCGTAATTGTTTGTCTAACCTGTTTCTTGACACATTGGACTTCTATTTAGCAATTTTGCAGTGTTCCCTGATCTCAGCTAATAACTTGGTGAGTATGTTATTATTTATAGAAATGAGGGTCAAAATACAAAGTAAGTAGTTAAAAAAACACAAATTAGTGAACAAAAAATGAAGCAATTTATCCCTCCTGGGGGCGAACCATTTTTGCTATTAGTTTTGTTGGCAGTCTCCTTGTGATTCCATCACCCTGTAGAGCTCTCTGTCAGTGTGTTTTTAAGCTGCTCTGCTTCCTGAGCACTGGGACACTCACAAATATTGCTAGTTACTATATAAGTGTGTGTGTGTGTGTGTGTGTGTGTGTGTGTGTGTGTGTGTGTGTGTGTGTGTGTGTGTGTGTGTGTGTGAGTGAGAAAGAAGAGAGAAATGAGAGAAAGAAATGGTACATCAGCTGTCACAGTGAATGCTTGTCAAATGGAGCAGAACAGGCCAGTTAAATAGAGAGATCCAGAGCGGAGATAGTAGGATTAATTGGCCATAATTGGTTGATGTGTTGGTGTTCCAAATGACCCAGTTTAGCTGGTGACTGTCCTCCCTGTGCCTGCAGGGACAGGAGCTGCACCACTGTCAGCATACACTCTGAAAGCTACTAATGTGGATGGAAAACTTCCCAAGTGGGATTAATAAACACGTCATGTGAAGGAACCTTTATGTTAAATGTAAAAACTGCTAGTTAGGGCTGGCCAATTCATCGAAATTTGAATCGGGATTGTGATTTTGGCTCCTAACAACCACAAAAACAGAGTAATCGAAAATGAAGTATTATTATTATGCACATTATGTTTTACAAGTAAACTCTTATTTAATTACTTGTCTTGAAGTTAAAACGGGAAAAGTATTAAGGGAATTTCACAGTTCAAGGTGTTTTTGCTGTACTGTACAATTTGTTTCACTGTTTCACTGTTGTTTTTTTAAAGTTCAATAAATGCAACATCTTTTCATATGTCAATGAGGAATTGGGGTAAATAATCGTGATTATGATTTTTTCCCGTAATCAAGCAGCCCTACAGTTAGTGTGAAATGTAGTGTTTTATTCACAGTATTAACTTTACGTCACATATGGAGGGACAGCGAGGTGTGCTACATAGCTAACTTGCCATTAGATGAGTCGACTTCCCATACAGCTACTGTAGCTTCATAACGTTATATGAATTCAATCATGGGGTAGCCCAGCACTGTTATTTGTGGTCAAAACTAAATAACGTTGAGTGTGTTGAACATTGTGTGTTGAAATGTTTTTTTAAAGAATTTCTTTCTGGCTTTTTGGCCTTTAACTGATAGGACAGTTTTGACAGAAAAGAGGAAGAGAGAGGGGGATGACATGGAGCAAAGGGCATGGGTCTGAATCAAACCTGCGGCCGCGGTGGTAAGGACTGAGCCTTGGTACATGGGACGCACGCTCAACCAGGTGAGCTACCAGGACGCCCTGTGTTGAACATTGTTAGCTCTAGCCAGGTTAGCCATTGTTAGCAATACCAGTTGATTACAACGCATTACGTAGTTTTTTTGTGCATACAAACAGCGTCACAACATGTCCACAGATAGAAGTTGGACAGGACTGTGTACGACTGATTTCGTGAGACACAAATAAGACAGAAGCGCTGATAAACTGTATGTACAGTTTTCACTACTGTTGATGCACGGGGCAACCATGTTGGATTTTTAGCTCGGGCTACTGCGAGGCTGTCCGAGTTCCGAGCTTGGATATCCGAGGTCAGGGGGCGTGTTTCAAACTTTCACCTTCCGAGTACAAATGGAACACACTATATGATCTCACAATGCCTTGTGTTGCTCAATCCCGCTAGGCCAAGGCGAAGAAGCACGACAATCACTAACGTTGGCCAACACATTTATAAAAACCCACACAATAAAATAGACATTTCAGCATTCTTTTTACTATTTAAATTATGTACATTTGATTCCCAGAATTCATTCCAACAGCACTAGCACTAGCATCTAGCGGTGAAGTTGCAAATTGCAACCAACTGAAACTTCTTCCTTTGTGCCAGGCGCGTCACATCTCGGACATCTATACCGGTAAAAAGAACAATCAGATGATAAACTCTGAGGGAAACGGTTTCCATCATATACTGTTTTTAAGTGATGGATGTCAGCAGGATGGCATTATGTCCCACATGTCATTAGGGCTGGGCGATATGGGGAAAATCAGATATCCTGATATTATTGACTAAATACCTCGATGTCGATGTCGACAACTGGTGCTTCCGCAAAATATTTTCACAATTAGATTTTAGATAAATAATCATCTATTATTTAAATATGACTATGTGGTTAAAGACAAATAATAGAGCAGCTAGAACAGTCTGGTAAGTTCACAAAATGACATGACTTTACTGTAATGCAGCCTTTAAAACCAGGAAAAGACATTTATCATACAACAATATTATGATATCCAAAATCTAAGACGATATCTTGTCTCATATCACGAATAGATGTGATATCGATATCTTGCCCAGCCCTACATGTCATGCATGCACCATACAGTAACATAAAAGAAAGTGGAGTTCAAGCCCTAACGTCAAGTCATTTCTATAGCCTTTCATTTATAAAAAAAAAAAAAAATACATCACATAGCATTACTTTGCTCTCATCAAAAATCAATCAAACAGACAAACGGTGAAAGACAGCTCTGGCAAACATCCACACCAACACTGCAGTGTCTTTCTGCCATAGCATCTCTGCCTTTCTCTAATCTGATCTCGGAGCCCCCTGCTGATTGGACATCTGTTACGAAAATGCTTACATTCAGAGTGCAACTTCATTAACCCTTCAGCTTTGATGACCCTCTGAGAATCAAATCTCCAACTGAAAAGTCTGAGGCTGTTTTCACATCTAGTTGGTTCAGAGCCATCAGGACAATCCCTGGAGAGCTTTCCCAGAAAAACCACTGCAGAGACCGCTTCCAAACCAAATCTGCAGCACTTTAACAGAGCCAACTGAAGGAAGCACTGTGCATTTTAGGTTAATCATACAGTGAATTCTGAGTTAATTAAGGGTAAAGGGTATTAGTTCTACACCTGAACAAAGCGCTCTCCCTCTGTCCAGAGTAAAACTAGTAAAAAAAGAAATGTAGTTAAAAATGTAGTTAAATTTAATTTAGGTTGCTCTGATTAAATCCCATTTAACTCAGCTTGTACTTGAACATAATTACAAGAAGAAAGAACTTTGGTTAGAGATTACATTAATGCCGACCTTACACCAAATGACTTTTCAAGCGATTCCACTGTCGCAGACTAATTTCCAATATCAGAATGAAATCCTGAGAGTCTTGCTAGAGTTGGGGCATTCTAGTCGTCTCAATCGTTTGGTGTAAGGTGGTTATAAAACTCAGCCCGAGTCAGTCTTTTTCCCAATGTTCTGACAAAATCAAACGTGATATTGATAAGTTTTAAGTCTTGGTAGTGAAGTTAAATCATGTGAACATTGTCAACAACCAATGGGTGCGCTCCAAACAGGAAGCAGCAAACAACTAGAGCCAGTGTTGTTTACGGTTGCTTTGGCGCCGCGCTAAATGTTAAAGAGGAAAAGTTTCAGATTTTCAACCCTTCTGAAGCGCGTCATCCAATGGGAGCTTTACCGGCAGATAAACAAGAACCTCCAGGTACTGCCGCCATTCATCTGCATGTACGGCAGAACAGAAAATCGGCAAACGTTCCCTTATGCTACCAGCTAACGCTAGCAGTAGCTAGCTAGCTTGGTTAAAAATGTTTAGCTTGGTTAAACACATCTAGTTGTAGTCTTGCAATGTGTGACCCTGCAAGATCCCCAGTCTTTACATTTAATGATAGTCTTTAACGTTAGATGTGAGATCATTGTCTTTAGATGTGAGACGGTGTCAGACTAAAGTCTGTTCAAAGTCTTCTAGTGTACGGTAGGCATTAGTTGGGCTCACTGTGCAATAAAGTAACTAGGGAATAGAAGCCCAGTGCAGGCAGTGCTAATTGCTCCTCTAACCTTTTCTGAAAAAGGTTAGCTAGCAAAACTGTTGCTGGAGGACTACCAGACAACACTTTTATAAGGTATGAATAGGATGATGGTCTTGGACAAGGACAGATGAGGAGTGGAGGTGGTGGGAATTGAGAGGTAGACAGAAAGGCTAATTAAGCTTCAAAAAGCATGCTTCTAAGAGCCCAGCCTATATTATGAATGTTTTGTCAGTTTATGTTACCATATTTTAGTAAGAAGCCTCACTGCTTTTGTTTTAATTTACAGTTGAAGGGTCATTTCGGTATTTTTCAACCTGGACCCTATTTTCCCATACATTAATGCCTAAGTGACGAATGTAAAAAAAATTGGTCCAGTATTGAGCGAGAATGCTGTAAAGGGCTGCCGGGAGCCGGGATTCTTTCCATCTGTCCTATGTCCTCTGCTCTCCTCCTGCTCTCTTAAATCCTCTGCCTGTATTATTAAAACTAGTGGCACAGGTAAGCCACACACACACACACACACACACACACACACACACACACACACACACACACACACACACACACACACACACACACACACACACACCTTCACTACATCACAGCAGGGGTTTGCACAAAGCAGCCTTTGATAGTAAGGATATGAATTAATTTATGAATTAATTTAGCATGATATACCAGCTGTTAGTATGATTATTGTGCAGTGAAAACACGCACACAAACCAGTGTGGCCTTAGAACACATCATGCAGTCCAGCTGCATGCACACACATTCTTCTGCAAATGACCATGCCAGCATGATAATTTACATGCTTCTACACAGTTAAAGGTGCTGTAGGTAGGATTGTGAAGATCCAGTTTAGCCAAAGAATTTAAACATCAACAACTTCTCAGCTCATCTCATCTTAACCCAGTAAGTTTACAAGAGAGACTTGCAGTCACTCTGAGAGTCCTGGCATCCGGTTGTCCGCAAACTCGGTCAGGCTTCCTGTTTCTGCTTTGTCGCACGGCGCTGAAAAAAATAGAGTGGTGCGCGCCCTCTGCACGCGCACTCAAAATCCTGGCGCGCCAACGAGATCTACGTCATTTTGACGTCACATTGGTGCGCGCAAGCTCGGATGCGGCGACTGGCCCTGATTGGTGAAACGTAATCATATGTGCCGTGATTTCCCTGGCAGAAAACTAATGTCGTGGAGTTGTAACACAGACTAGCTACTAGAACAGCTGTGTGTAAACGATGGAGATTCTAAGAGATCATTTTGGTTTCATTGACATTGTTCATACGCTCAGAGAAATATATTAAAAACACAAACCTCCGTTGCTTCTCTCCTACGCTGTAAACATCGCCTTACACTATTAATCTCGTACAATATACAGAATAACGATAGCACTGATACTTTACTAACATTAGCTTGCATATGAACCTGATAGCTGATGTTAGCAATGAAATGGTACCAAAATAACGTCAAACTATTATTACACTGGAAGGGACACTCACGGACGGTTGTCGCTAATTTCGGGTTCGGCCACTGTTGGATTTGTAACGCACTCGGAATGGGGTGGGGGGGGGGGGGATATTCAGTTGGTTGTCATATACAATTTCACCGCTAGATGGAAGACATTCTTACACACTGGGGCTTTAATGTAGTTCTACTGGAACAAAGGGTCAGTTTCAGCAGAAGGTTAGTTTTATAAGTCTTACATTCTGCATCTTTAAAGATGCCATATTATGATAATTTTCGGGTTCATAATTGTATTTTAAGGTTGTACCAGAATAGGTTTACATGGTTTAATTTTCAAAAAACACAATATTTTTGTTGTACAGCACAGCTCTCTCTCACTGCTGCAGCTCCTCTTTTCACCTTGTGTTCAGGTCTCTGTTTTAGCTACAGAGTGAATAATCTTTCCTTCTGTACTCTTTGATTCCACTTGCACATGCGCAGTAGCTCAGATCATAGATCATGTCAGTTAGCTCCATAGACAGTAAAAGAAGGGTTGTTTCTCCAACTTTGGTCAGTTACAAGGCAGGATTAGCCGGGAGACTTCTTCTAAACAAGGGCGCACATGGAAGTACTTATTTTGTAGATTATGGTGAACTTGTGTGTTGTAGCAGTGCTTTGCCATTGAGAACGAGCTAGCATGCTAACGCTAGCGCTAGCATGCTAACGGTTGTGTTTAGCCCGTCGTTTTGGCTAGTTACGTAACAAGCCCTGCAGATTTTGAACAGCTCACCCAGAGACTGAAGGCAGGACACATTCAGAAACCAGTATCTCACTCAAAACAGCATGGATAAATTTTCAAAGTTTGTATGCGTGTGGAAGTACCAGAGACAAAAAAAAGTGATTTTTTCATAATATGGGCACTTTAAACAACTTTCTTTGGCATGTGGCCATTGAAGCCACGCAGTCAAATTAGGAAGCCTCATATCACAGCTTGTATCACTAAATACACTTAAAATCAGTAAGCCATGGTTACAAAATATAGTTGGGGTAGCGGAGAAATTTGATTACTGACCCCGCTGTATGTACAGTACTAATTTACAGTAACCAGCTTGTTAAAACGCATTTAAACGTGTTTGATTTCCTGCGTTTAAACTGGTTTCTTCAGTGCAGTAAACACGCTGAATATATTTGAACTGAAGCATGTGACAGGTGCTATTTAGTGCCTGTAGCCTAATCAATAACTTTCCATCCACTTTCCAACTTTGACCCAAATACGCTGACAGTATAATGTGCAGCCAATGAGATTCTGGCACTGATGGGAGGCAGACGGTATGACTGAGATCATTTCACTGTAGAGAAGAATGGTGAAAATTGTATTTAGTATGTCTCTGAATTACTGGAGTACCTGTATAGAACTCTTCTCTCCGATCTTACTTGGACAAGAAGAAAACATCTTGCCAGAAAATACAGGACAGGTTAGAAAATAGTCTGTAAGATCCTTGTTAGCTAATTTTTGTAGGTTTATGTACTGCTCTTCATTCTGCACAGTAATTGCACAGACTCTTTGCACTTGTGCATTTGTTCTGAAACCAACAGGAGACAGGCCACGGCTCTGTGTTGGGACGAACCATTCAGCTAACAGGAGAAGATACACTTACGCACTGTCGGAGCGGTCAGACAACTGCAGTCTAATTTCATGTTTTTATGTTTGTTTCTTTTCAGAAAACCTAAAGGTGAGTCGATCAGCCTGTTGTCGCTGTCAAAGGAATAATAGTCTATTAAGTATATAGTCTATATATATATATATATATATATATAAACATAACTTTGGGTTCAACGTTGGGGGGGGGGAGGGGGAGGGGGGGGGGATCTCACTTTTGAGCAAAAACTTTTCTGCATTCTGGTGATTTTGTTCTGCAACAATTTATGGTCCAAAATGTCTTTATGTAAAGGAAGTTATAATTGTTTTTTGGGGTGGGTTGCACTGGCCATTTTTGATGTAAATTACACCTTCCAGGATTTTTGCGGGGCCGCCGAAAATTCAGCCGGATGTCCCTCATTTTGGCCGGATATCCAGAACCTTCCTCTTTCTTTGTGTTGTAATTTTAAACTCTGGTGGATTTCTGAGGACTATGGTTAACTGCTCCTCAGATCTCTGCAGGGTAAATCCAGACAGCTAGCAAGACTATCTGTCCAATCTGAGTTTTCTGTTGTGCGACTAAAATAACTTTTGAACGTACACCAATGTATGAATGTTCCACCAAAAGAAGTTCCTTGCCGAGGCTATATTGCAGAGGCACCGTGGCTCCATCCGGCGCTTAACACCACCCAAGACGATTGTGATTGGTTTAAAGAAATGCCGATAAACCAGAGCATGTTTTTCTCCCATCCCGTAATGCTGTGTATATAGGGCTGAAACGATTCATCGAGTTACTCGAGTAACTCGATTACAAAAATTCCTCGAGGCAAAAACTCTGCCTCGAAGCCTCGTTAAATTCTTATGACACGCACTATACGCGCAGGGATCTGATTGTTCCACACGGACCGTTGTTCAGGAAGCACACCACTAGCGCGTTATACGTTTTGAATTTAGTTGCCGCGATGGCGGAGAGTAAAGATGTCCAGAAACGGCAGAGAATGTCTAAAGTTTGGGATCATTACATACTAAAAAAGGAAGAGAACAAGGTGCAATGTGTCTACTGCAAAGTAGACCTGGCATACCACAGCAGTACGACTTCAATGATTCAGCATCTGAACCGAAAACATCCACTCCACGCTGTTTCACCAAGCGTCGCTGAAACAAGGTAACGTAGCCTAAGCAGCCGCTGATTTTAATCACATACTGTATTTGTAGCGATGTGGTGATGCGGTTTGACTAGATATGATGTTTAGCTTTGATGTTTTTAAGTAGTAAACTTATTCACGTTCAATTGCAAGAGAGTATAGCCTAAAAAAAAAGAACCCCTTCACACACACACACACACACACATGCACCCTCGTCTCTCTCACTCTTCCTCACGCACGGCACGCGTGCACACACACACACACGTTGCTAGGTTACCATAGCAAATAGGCTCACCCCTGAAATTATATATTATTTGTTAGTAGCCTAATGGTAAATGCTGCAGGTGTAGAAATCTACATAAAACAGATATTTACTTTGATGTCAGGGCTAGATTACAGCATGAAACTTAATTAAATGAAATTGCCAAATGTTGGAGTTGGAATAAATACCTCAGTTCTTTTGAGAAATAAAAGCCAAATGCTTGATCATTTTACAGCCACATCATTTTTGTTATGCATTATTTGTTTTGGTTGTTTAAAAACGCAAAAACAAATTATCCGATTAATCGATCGATAAAGTGCTAGATTAATCGATTACAAAAAGAATCGATAGTTGCAGCCCTATGTGTGTACTAGCCAGACCTTCCACCGCAGCGCTGTGAAGGAAGGTCTGGCAATGCGAGACTAAAGGAATAATAACAAGTAAAGCCTGCAACAGAAACTATCGTTCTCACTTTGCTGCGACAGCTGCTGTACCACTTCAGGATTTTGTTTTGGGTGAGATGTTCACAGCTTGGTAATACACACTGTAAATTCCATGATTGCACCATGATAAGCAACTGCCTGAATGGAGAGAGTGGATGGATTTCTTCCAAAGCATCCAGGATGTTAACTTTTTTCAAAGAAATGAGCCAAACACGACCCACCTATTCCACAGAGTCCATGTTTGTTAGTTGTTTTTTCTCTCAAGTTTGCATTTTCCAACCCATCAGCAAACACTGCTGACTGACAGCTGAGTGTCTTGAATAAAGCTTTCCACCAGAATGTGAACACACCAACAAGACTGCAGACAAACCGGGGTATGAAACGCTGACTGACACTGACAGAAATAAAGTCAGGGAGGAAGTTCCCTCTGACAGACTACCTACTGTAATTTTCACACATTAACCCAAAGAATGGAAACCTAGTATACCAAGCATGGAACCATGATATGCTTGGACATCATTTCCGATTAACAGACCCTTGTTAGCACGAGGACTCTATGTGTATTATCACGTCATGTTTCATTGGCCAGTTACTGTGCCACGTGCACATCATAGAGCACGTCAGCGCATGTGACAAACCCTATGGAGCCTATGTGCATATTTCGACAGAGTGACAGTGTAAGTGAAGAGAAAGATAGATAACAACGAACAAAACGGAACGAATCAGAGTAACACATGTCCTGTTCTGTCGACATGGTCGTTATTTATTTATTCATGTTGTACCAGTCCAATATGACTGTCAGTTGAAATAAACCTTGTGTTGTAAGAAAACTTTTTATTTGTTATGAATCTATTTTGATGCGTTTTCCCGTAACTTTTGTCATTTTACATAGGTTTAAAAAATATTAAAATGAATATTGATATCGCAATATCACATTTTGTCAATACCGTGCAACCCTACACAAAGGGAAGCAAACCGACTACAAAGAGACGCCTAATGACCACAGAGACCCAAAACAACAAAAACCCACAAAGAGTGAAATAATCCCTCAGAAAGAGACTAAAAGTATGGGGAAATTGCTTTTTTTTGGAAAAACGTAACATTCTGAGGAAGGACGCCTAAACCTGCCGCTAAATACGCAAACCTAAGTCTTCAACAAACCGAGGGAAAACAGTGAGTTTTACTTGCTGCCATCTAGGAGGCCTTTACTGATACTGACCAGCTTCCCCCCCACATGGTTTGCATATCAGTAATACTTGTATGTTGTTTTACATGGTTGATTTCTTAATTATACTATAGTGGGTGTTGTGTTGAATGTGTGTAGAGGAGCATTAATACGTGGACAAAAACAATGAAAAAAAGGGAATCCTCATGTTGTCTTCTCGTATCTCGCATCACTATTATCCCAAGGGACATTTGATGATAGCAATGAAAAAAAAATCCAGTTAAAAACATAAAAGGAATGAAATATATATATATATATATATATATATATATATATATATATATATATATATATATATATATATATAACTAAAAATAGAAACATATCAAAAAGAAGAAAAATAATTCCATCCTATCCCTTATAGCAGAGGTGGAAGCCACTGACTTGCCAATACCCAATACTGCCATTTAACATTCAGGGCTCCACACTAACTTTTTGCCTTGGTTGCACTGGTGCGCACCTTGCGTTGCCGTTAATGCCACAATTTCAAGGTCACCTTTTTATCACGCTCCATATATATTCATATATATTATGTAAATGATTTTAAACCATTTTAATTTTAAGCACTATTATACTGTATAAACATTTAAAAATATTTAAAGAAATAAATAAAAATGTTTGAAGTGGTTCACTGAGCTGACAAACTAAAACATTTTAAGCAAAACATTTCAAAATAGAAAGTGCTACTGTTTAAAAGTGCTTCCCTGAACTGAGACCTCACATTTCATGGCTCAAAGTCTTATAGCGGCCCCCCCTTGCTGTTGCATGCCCCTCAGATGGCCAACACCTGTAATTTGGCCTTCCTTTGCCACACTCCCTAGCATCAAAATCCTCTAAACTGCCCCCCCCCCCCCCCCCACTGATTCTTATCAGATCTTCCACTAGTCTAGGACTAAAAATCATGTCTGTATTTGTTACAAAGTGGGCTAAAAATTTTTAGTCAAAGCCACTTTTCACAAGCTCTTTTATTAAAACAGATTGTGATTAAAATAAAATGCAAAGACAGGGTTTACTTCTGTTTGAAAATATACAGCTGCAACACATGTAAATGAAATTTATCTAAAATAAATAGCCTAGGATATGTTTAAAAAATATATATCTCTGAGAAAGCTCCTTCACTTGTTTTCAACAACAATAACAGACTGATTAAAGGAGAGAGAGAGGGCGCCCGGATAGCTCAGTTGGAATATATAGAGGTTCACTCCTCGACGCAGCGGGCCAGCTCCTTTCCTACATGTCATTCCCCCTCTCTCTCCCCTTTCATGTCTTCAGCTTTCCCATCAAAATAAAGGCCAAAAATGCCCCCTCCCCCCAAAAAAAAGAGAAAGAAAGAGAGAGAGAGAGAGAGAGAGAGAGAGAGAGAGAGAGAGAGAGAGAGACTGAAGCGTATGCTACTCACAGAGTGACGGCTGACTCATTAACGGGTCCAGCACGGGTCGAATGCGCTTTGGTGGGTCAGCGGCGTTACACACATCTTATGTATGAAATGTCTGTATCGTCACTGCGCTGCATTTTTATTAACTATGATATTCTGGCCACATCTCTCGCACAGGTCCAGTAGGCTCCGTCTAAAGTTAGTTGCATTCAATAACTTTGTCTGTGTTTTTCGCCGTGCGGCGGACGCAATAACAGAGAGTTACCAGCGGAAACACTGGTACATATAGGCTACAGGTTTCCCTCTCATGCTTAACAATATAGAGCTGTGTTAATAACAATTAAAACTGTAGACAAATGTCGCAGTGTGGACCGACAGCGTCAGTCAACACACACAGTGTGAGTGAATGGGTAAGTAAGAGGAGAGATCCAAACACAGGCATGGCTTTACAGAAAAAATGGGTGATGTAACGCAACATTAAACCATATCGATATAAACGTCAGAGCTTCGTTCGTAGAGAGGCAGTGGATTCGAGGACGTTAGCTGCACCGGTGCGACCTAGGAAAAATTTTTGTCGCACCCTTACAAATTTTGGTCGCTTGTGCAACCAAATTGGTCGCACTCTGGAGCCCTGTCAGGCCTGTATGTCAGTAGGAAGCTAAAACATATTACTCCATGTTAGACCACAAATTCCCCATCCGTCTCTTTGAACAGCGTGCTGCCTGTTGTCTGCTCACTTCTGTTCCACACCCATAAAACCCTCACGTCTCATTTAGATTCCAGATAAAGAACAGCTGCAAAAGAAATAAATAACCATTTATTATCCAAGTGAAAAGGAATAATCCATCGAGTACACCTCTTCCTTGTTCAGAAGGAAAAAAGATAAGCAACGCTAGGCCCCCTAAGGAAGTAAAACACACACACACACACACACACACACACACACACACACACACACGTGTGTCTGTATATGGATGTGTAGCACATTAATATTCTTTTATGTGGCCATCATGTGAGGGAAAAGAGATAAGAACAAAGGATGGGCGAGGGTGGGCTGTATTCCACTCAAGTTTATAGAAGCACTCTCTCGCCTCAGAGACAGAGAATGCATTTGTAATTTAGTCGTTTAGCTCATTCCTTTTGGGAGAAGGTCTGGAGTTCTATCAGCATGCGCTGTTCCATTTTTAAAGGCTGGTCTCTATCTCAACGGCCTCTACAGCTTCTTGCCCCTCTCTCATCATGTTAGTGATGACCCTGGCAGACAGTGGGCTCTACATATGATGGATGACAGTGGATCTGCATCATGGCACACTCATATCACATATCAGAGTCATGTCTCCGGGAACAGCTAGAGGGAACCCCCTGAGGTGGTTTGAGGACCTTTGTGAGGTGGATTTGATCCATCTCTAATGCTTCTCGGTTGCATTTAGCCATTCTGATATTCAATCAGCCCAATCTGTATGAAGTGGGTGAGTGGAAATGGGGAAATAGATCAGGGCTATGCTGAATACCTTTTTTTTTTGTTTTGCTTCGAGCTTCGTTACTACCTCCGCAGCGCTGCGGAAGAAGGTCTGGCTAGTCCACACAGCATTCCGGGATGGGAAAAAAACATGCTCTGGTTTATTGGCATTTCTTTAAAGGAACACGCCGACTTATTGGTTCTTCAGCTTAATCACCGTAACCCCAAGTTAGACAAGTCGATACATACCCTTCTCATCTCCGTGCGTGTCGTAACTCTGTTTGACGGCTCCACCGTTAGCTTAGCCTAGCACAGATCCTGGAGGTAACCGGTTCCAACTAGCCTACTGCTCCGAATAAGTAACAAAATAACGCCAACATTTTCCTCTTTAAAATGGTGTGATTTGTATAGTCACAGCGTGTACAAATAACAGCGTCACTTGAGACACAGCCATCTTCTAACTGTATATAAACTGGGAACTATATTCTCAGAAAGCGAAGCAGTGCTACTTGGGCGGAGTCTGATCGACGATTACATGACTGGCCACCGCAGCTTGACGATGGGTTGACGAACGAATATCAGAATAGTCAAAATATTCGGATCAGGCCCTAAAATAGAAAAGACAACCACTCACACTTATGAAAAACAGTTCACCTATGCTGCTTTGGACTGTGGGAGGGAGAATCTAGAGAAAACCCTTACAGACACAGGAAGAACTTGCAAACTCCAAAGAAAGATCCCCTTCTTAAAAATTAAAAACTACTTATTATTTACTACAACTTGGGTCATATCTTTGTACTTTTGTCCATTATTTCTATCAGTTATGATCAGGATTCAAATAGAACTTTTTCATCCACCAGCCAAATGGCTAGTGAATGTTCAAATTTTACGATCCACTCAATAGATTACCATTGTTTTTTGGCTGGTGAGTGAAGCAAATCTACCAACTAATTGCATATTTTACCAGCATTTTGCTAGTGAATGGTGCTAATTTTGAACCCTGGTTATGATAGTTATGATGTATTTACTAAATAAATTACTGAGATCTGGGAACATTGTGACATCACTACAACATAATTTGTTGCTATGAAACAAGTTCACAACCATGCAAGATGCACAAAGCTTTACAGGTGTGGAGTTGAGACTAAAATAATGGCTGCATGGGTGGCAAATTCCACAGAGGGTAACTACTGTGGCAATTAACTCCACTCTGATTCTGGTAACCTTGCACAGCAACTTGATTCTCGCTATATCACGCGATCATGCAAGTATAGCAGGATCACATATCGCATGAAAATCCAATTGCCAGGCTTCAAGTAATACGTTTGCCTTTGCATCGAATTCCGATTGCGAAACGTGACATTTTGTGTGGGTTGCGGCGCTCAAAATGTATCCAATGATTTACAGACGTCTCTTTCGCAATGTATTCTATGGGAATAAGTCTTGGGCAAGAAAATCACCAAATACATCGATGTCGATATTGCAGCAATATTGTAGGGTTGACTATTGATGCTTTCACAAAATATTAACACAATCACACGTGGATATAATGACTAAGTGGCTAAAGGTAAATTATAAAACAGCTAGTAGGTATGTTAAGTTCAGAAAATGACATCACTTTGTTGTAATCCAGCCTTTTAATACAGGAAAAGACAACACTTGTGTCATATCACAATATTACAATATCCAAAATGTAAGACGATACCTAGCCTCTTATATCCATGTTGATATAATATCGATATATTGCCCAGCCCTACTAACCTGGGAGAAGTTTTAAAGGAAAGTCTTAACTAAGACAGACTTGTCACTGATCAATAAATTCCCAAACACTAAGCTAGATCTTAATCTATCCCAGTACCATGCCACTGATGCCAGTAATAGTTTCACATAGAGTATTAGACTTATAGTAAATCCGTTACCCTGATAGGATTTGCCTAACTCTATCTGATTATCTGTGGAATTTGCTGGGGGCTCCAGTTCCGCATCTCATCCTGCCGGGACAGATACCATCACCCAACAGTGTAGTCTTACACAAAGTGACGCATCAGGCAGACAAAGACAGCATGATGTTACAGCCTTTACAACACAAATCTTCAAATTCAAATGTGACTGAGGATCTAATCATCCAACCAACTTTAAACACAGCTGGTCACAACATATTTGCACTAAGACTGCGTAAACCTTCACAGATTCTTAAATGATTGAACAATGTGCGGTTTCTCTGAGGACATCAGTCATTTCGGTTTATCCTTGCAATTAAATCTTGTTAGTTCTCACGGCTTAACAGTACATGTCTAATGGTGGAAAACCATTTCACCACTAAAATCCCCTGACCATGAAGCTTACAATATTTGATTGCATGGAAATTAGGGTTGCACAATATACCGTATTTTTTTAATCGTCATCGCAATATCAACTGGCTCAATACACATATCGCGAAAGACTGCGACATATCGCGAAAGACACTCAAAGATTTTTTTTTTTGTAGAAAGAAAATTATCTGCAGAAAACTGCACTTCAAAATTAAACTTTCATTCTTTTTTTAGTGGTGCCTTTAATATTCAATTCAATGTTCAATAAAAGAACGTTTTCCTTTCATTTGTTGTAAATGTATTTTAGAAGAATACTGAAAGCAGCAGACATACAGAAATGGGTACACTTTAATATCTGTTAATTTATCGCCAGTAATATCGTTATTGCAATATTGAATGTTATCGCATAGCATACATTTCCTAATATCGTGCAGCCCTAATGGGAATGCGTCCAGAGGTTTGTGCAGGTGCATGATGAGAGTCAAGCAGAAAAAAAGTACTTACTGTACAGTAAATGCAACACATTCAAATAGGAAAAACATTGTCAGTAATATTCTTAACCAAATACATCAATATACATATTGCGATTGTAGGGTTGACAACTGGCGCTTTCACAAAATATTTGTTACAATGAGATTTTAGATAAATAATCATTAATAATGTGGTAAACCGTTTCAAGAAATTATAGAGAATACATTTTTTTTCTTTAGCGATTTACTGACTATGTTTACACGTATGCACAAAAATATGATGTTAAACCAAATCTGGAATTTTTCAAATGATATTCCCTCAAAATGTTTCACAACAGATTTTATGAGAAGGTTGATTTAGTATGTGCTTGTTATTATCAATTTAGACGACGTAATTGTATATCACGATATCTCGATATATAATTTCATCACAATATGATTTCATAGAAAGACAATAAATTATATTGAATTATTGCCCAGCCCTAATTGTCAGTCATCCTTACACTCAGAATGAGCTCCACAAACATGTCCGGTCAGTGTGAAAGTGCTACTCTGTCTCCCGGGACGCTTCAGGGTTCAGTATGGGCTCCAATGTGTCTCTTGGCTACAGTCCCAGCTCATTACGGCACATGTGGAGCAGAGATATCAAAAATCTGGAAGAAAGTTTTCGGACTAGGGATAGGATACTATCAACTACAATACAATACTACAACTTCTCGATTTTGCTTATTAGTCTGGTAGTTTATTGATACTGCGTATGAGTTCCTTTTGATTACTGTGCGAGGAAAATAAGAACAGAACAAGAACTGTGAAGAGATACACTAGGGATGTCCCAATCAGCTTTTTGGAACCCATGATCCGATTTTTTAATTACTGAAAACCTGTCCGAAACTTGTATTTGCTCAGATAATAGAGAGACTCTCTGAACAGACACTGGTTTGTGGGCAGCTGCGCGCCTTCTTGGTTTGAAAGTGCCAGCATCCAGGCAGTCTGGCGGTGCGTTTGTGGCGCAGGGCATGTGTGATTAAAGGCAGCAATCACTACGAGCTGATGTAAAAGAATCGGAGTAAGGTAAACAGGGTGAATGCAGATCCCCGATCAGCAAAACAAATGCCAAAATCGGCTCCGATCCATTACTTTGATCGGGATCCCTAAGATATACTGCTGAGCTGGTTGTTCTCAGCCTCAACACTAACAACAATTTGCCAAATTTGAAAATATGTTGCATATTGGGCTGAGTATAAAAATACAGTTAGAACTGAATTTGAGCTTGTTCAGAGCAGATCACGGTTAGCCAACTGAGAGCTTGAGATGCAGGTATGCTTACATATCCAGCACAAGCAGCTGTTAGCAGGGCAGCAGTAACTCTAGGCAAGCCTTCATGGGACGCTTCACACTACCTTTACCTAAAACTAATGACAAAGAAAACTGTAATGTATAGAGCAATGTCAAACTGGAACATATTGCCTCCACATTTAACACAAATTACAAGTGAGATCACTTTTAAAAAGAAAGTATTTTAGTATATTAGCAATAGGGCTAATTACTCGAATAACTCGATTACAAAAATTCCTCGAGGCAAAAACTCTGCCTCGAAGCCTCGTTAAATTCCTATGACGCGCACTATACGCGCAGGGATCTGATTGTTCCACACGGACCGTTGTTCAGGAAGCACACCACTAGCGCGTGATACGTTTTGAATTTAGTTGGCACGATGGCGGAGAGTAAAGATGTCCAGAAACGGCAGAAAATGTCTAAAGGTTGGGATCATTACATACTAAAAAAGGAAGAGAACAAGGTGCAATGTGTCTACTGCAAAGTAGACCTGACATACCACAGCAGTACGACTTCAATGATTCAGCATCTGAACTGAAAACATCCACTCCACGCTGTTTCACCAAGCGTCGCTGAAACAAGGTAACGTAGCCTAAGCTGATTTTAATCGCATACTGTATTTGTATCGTGATGCAGTTTGACTAGATATGATGTTTAGCTTTGATGTTTTTAAGTAAACTTATTCACGTTCAATTGCAAGAGAGTATAGCCTAAAAAAAGAACCCCTTCACACACACACACACACACACACACACACACACACACACACCCTCGTCCCTCACTCTTCCTCACGCACGGCACGCGTGCACACACAAACACACACACACACACACACACACACACACAAGTTGCTAGGTTACCATAGCAAATAGGCTCACCTCTGAAATTATATATTATTTGTTAGTAGCCTAATGGTAAATGCTGCAGGTGTAGAAATCTACATAAAACAGATATTTACTTTGATGTCAGGGCTAGATTACAGCATGAAACTTAATTAAATTAAATTGCCAAATGTTGGAGTTGGAATAAATACCTCTGTTCTTTTGTGAAATAAAAGCCAAATGCTTGATCATTTTACAGCCACATCATTAGCAATATTTGTTTTGGTTGTTTAAAAACGCAACAAAAAAAATAATCTGATTAATTGATTAATGGATCGATAAAGTGCTAGATTAATCGATTACAAAAAGAATCGATAGCTGCAGTCCTAATTAGCAATTAGTCAACCAAAAATAATCTCAAACTGCATATGATAGTGGGGATGTGAATGTGGATTAATGCTGTGTTTACCAATGTACGAACGTGTCCATTGGTTACTTGTGTCAAACGTTTGTTGAGAAGGAAATGTGAATGTATCAGTAGAACAACATTTTATTGATAATGGGGAAATATTAATTATATAGTAATTATTTATTGCATTGATAATATGGAAGTATGAATGCAACGTTGACTGTCTTGTTTTGTTTTATCTTTTGTGTGGACCCCAGGAAGAATAGTTAACTTTGGTAACTAATGGGGATCCTAGCAACAGAAAATCCCATTCATTTTCTTTATGAGGATTTTGACTATCAGCCATAATGTCTAAAGCATCCGAAGTAGACTGACAACAAGCTACGAGGTTGTGAAAGTTTCTGCTCCTGTAGAAGCTGGAAGTCCGTAAGATATCAACCTTGTTTTGAGAAAAAACATGTTTTATTCACGATATCATGGAGAAGTAGCCTACCCCACTACCCCCAATCCTAAGGGTAACAGCACCATCTCCGATTGTTGGAGCTCGCTGTTATTATGGAAATGTTTACCCCACCAGCGAACAGCTAGGCTACAGCGAGCTGCTACCACTGAATTCTATGATCGTTTTTTTACACACCGTCTTGTACCTTTTTATTCCATTTTCAAAATGATATTTTGCGCTGAATCCAATGTTTTATGGTCATGGTTAGAGCTGGGCAATATATCGATATTATATAGTCAACCCTACAATATAATTGCGGTATCAATATCGAGGTATTTGGTCAAAATATCGTGATATTTGATCGCCCAGCCCTAGTCATGGTTAATCTCGTAGCTAGTTGGCTTGGTTTTAGGCTAAACACTCTTGTTACAAGCATTTAATGAAACATCAATGGAGATATTGAATGAAATATTGACATTAGCAGCCACAGATTAGATCAGATGTAGTATAAGTGTGTTTCAGACAACTCGGAACTCAAACATTTCCAACCTCCTACTAAAAAAAGTACAATGGAATGCCACTGAAAGTCGGAGTTCTCACTTGTAAACTTGCAGCAAATCCAACGTAAAGTATATTTGCCTGTACGTAAACAATATTGATGGACTATTTAGATACATTTCAAAATATACAAGTGCGGTAAAATAAAAATGTATAATTGCGCCTGTTACCTTGTGTCATTTTCCTCCCGTTTCGTTTACATCTATGGTTTATGTAAGCTTCGGGGGCTGCAGTGCTGAACGTTGAATTGTGTGTTACACTTGCCAGAGAAACATCAATTTGTTACGGTCAGCCATATTTGGTGCTTGAAGGTAGGAAGTTGGACATTTCAACTGGGAAATTCCGACCTCCGACACTGACTGAAACGCAGCATAACTACTGTTAATTAAGTCACAGCTAAAATGAAAAGTTTGTTTTCTGGTTAATGATACACCTGGGGGCTGTTTCACAAATGTAGAATTTATAAATCCAGGATAACCAATAAAGCGAGACTTGACCTAGTCTAATCTGTGCAGCCCGGCTTGGTGCATTTCATGACGGCCAAGCCAGGCTGAGGAGGAGCGACTAGGTCGAGCCGGGCTGAAGTAATTTGGATAGATGCGCGTTCACGGCTTTCCTTAACAGACCGCGAGGTCGATCACAAATTTACTGATGCTACAATGGAGAATATGCTTTGTTCATACTTTATACAGAGTGAGCAGCAGCTTCTTGTAGAAGTAGTATGATTACGTGAAATACATTATTTGTAAAAAAGAAACACGGCCGCTATAATGAAACAGTGAGAGACAGCCTGGTAGACGATCGCGGACCGACTGAATGCATAAGCAGCCTAAATATATACATTAAATGACCACTGCTCTGAGTTAAGACTGTTATAATCATACCATTCAAGGATTAGGCTACTTATACTTTGCACAAATTAACTCTTTGTCTTAAAAGTAAGCAGAAGCTAATGTTACTCAGGTAATTTACCATTAAGATCCATTTTCTACAACGCTAGAATATGATGCGTAAATATCTCTTTCACTCCGTTTCTCCCTCTCTCTAATAAGTCATATTAACTTCCACTGCTTGCTTTTAATGCAAAGTGTACAACTGATCGTTTTTGCAAATGACAAGTAACTCATTGAATGGTTAAGAGCAGTAGTTCGTAAATGTATATGTTTAGACTATCGGTCCGCTATTATCTGACACGCTTTTAAGAATTTTTTAGGTTTACTTTTTTATTTTTATAGAGGCCGAGTTTCCTTCTTTACATATTATATGTTTTGCTCCCTCGTATATACAGAAATAGAAAAGAAAGACGCTGAAGAAATTGGACTCTAAAATCTAGAAACTATAAAGATAATTAAGTGATAAATTCCATGCACACTGTAAACATGAATGTAACAGAGTATATTCATCAGTTATTGCCCCCCAGCAAAATATGAGGTCAAAAACCATTGGGGTGTCTGCTCCCTGTTGTTACATGAATGTGCAGTAGCCTACAGCACTATATATAGTTACTGGTCCAATGAACTAAGACTATAATTAAGGAGGATTGTACAGTTAGGATAGGTTTTTATAATTGTACAATTCTCCCAAATTATAGTCCCAGTTTACTGGACAACACAAATCGTGTGCTAAGAATGCCATTTTATTGAATCCTTTATTGTTAAAGAATACAAAAAAATGAATCAACTAAAATAATTGAAGGTGCATTGGTCCACTATAGAAACACACATGTACAGCACTTTATATATTGCCCTTAGTATCTGACTTCATTTAAAACACATTTGGCAACTGTATCAGCCTTTTCTAATTATCTCAATAACTGCTGTAATATATTCATCAAACTTCTAACAACAATATAAACAGCAGTCTTCATACAGCAATATAACAGTAACAATGACTGACACATGAATAATTATAAAAAAATAATGGTCACAACTTTAAATAATAACAGTACTTAAATGAACAGCAATATGCACCTGTTGTATTTTAATGCAGGCTGATAATAATAAGGTAAAACGCTTGATAAATCCTGGCTGTTAGCCTGGTCAGGAGCAGGCAAGCTGCACAGAATAAATCTCCATGGTAACTTAGGTGCCTCTGCTTTTGTGAAATCGAGTCAAGGCTAAATTGAGCCAGGATAACTGGGAAATCCCGGCTTAATCCCTTATCTTGGTTTTGTGAAATAGCCCTCTGGGTCTGCAGAATAAATGTCAAAAAAAAAAAAAAAAAAAAATCAAATTTGAGATATGAATATCATTTAGAACAAAGCATGCTCAGTTTCATAACTCCAGAAAGTGAGAAATAACTAAAAAGATGTTTGCTAATACTCTTTGAACAGTGAGTAAGAACATATATCAGAACAGTAGTCCTTATGTTCCTTATTTAGGTCTATTTGAGAAAAGTAGTTAAAGCACCATATGTAGGGTTTGAAAGGTCCTTACACATAGACTGTTACGTTTGTAGTTTCCAGGTGAATGTTTTTTGACTGGATAGGATATTATCCAAACAGAAAAATACATGCGTACGTGTGCGTCAGAGAGGGACGAGCAGAGCCGCAATATCTATATATATATATATATATATATATATATATATATATATATATATCTATATATATATATATATATATATATATATATATATATATATATATATATATATCAATATCATAACGATATGAGGCTACATATCGTCTTAAATATTGGATATTGTAATATCGTAATATGACACAAGTGTTGTCTTTTCCTGTATTTAAAGGCTGCATTACAGTAAAGTGATGTCATTTTCTGAATTTACTAGACTGTTCTAGCTGATATTCTATTATTTGCTTTTACCTACTTAGTCATTATATCCACATTATTAAAATTGATAAAAAATCTCATTGTGCAAATATACATGTAAAGATTCTATTTTGGCCTGTATCTTTTCATCTTTTACATATCTGTTATGATGTCCTTACACACGGCTTTTGTTATCTCTCTGTTTCTGCCGTATTATTGTTGTACCACAGACGTTTGTCTTTTTTGCCCTTGTCCTCCTTCCCTTCATCTCTCTTTTCTGCTCTGCTGATTCTATGATTCTAATCAAGATTAATCAGTGTAATCTGTGAGTGAGTGAGAGAGTGAGAGAGAGAGTGAGAGTGAGAGAGAGAGAGAGAGAGAGAGAGAGAGAGAGAGAGAGAGAGAGAGAGTGTGTTTGCTCTGAGAGGAGAGAAGAGAGAATAGATGAGCACAAAAAGATAGTTTTAAATTTTAAAAACAAATTTCCCACACGGGACAATATATATCTATTTATTATAGTATCTGTCCATACATGCGTTGTTTTCACAGTTCACTGACCACTGACAAGCAAAGAAAACAACAACAACCCCTCCTACAACCCCCATGGCTGCAGCTGACTGGACGAACTGGCTGCTCCCGAATTTGAAAACTGACCATAATGGCGGCTTGTTTGGAATAAAATCTCATATTTTACAAAAATAGTTCACAGAAACGTGTTTCTGAAAACATTTTAAGCGAGAAATAGGCCATGCAGTTGCTAAAATCTGTCTTAAACGGTCAGTTTAACAGATTTTCGCCGCTCCTCATTTGGCCGCTCCTCATTTGCATAAAGTTGGCGACTCGACGCCCCGCTTCTCTAATGTCCCCGCGACACTACCAGAATGCATTGCACGGCTGCTCCCATAGAAGTGAATGGGAAGCGGGAAAATGACGCGGACAATGGACACACACCTTTGGGGATCGACCAATACTGTTTTTTCAAGGCCGATACCAATACTTATAGTTAATGAAACCGATAACCGATATTTGGAACCGATATGCATATAGTGAAAATGGAAATCTTTAAGTCAAAATTAAGATTTTGGAATGTTACAAATGCCAACACAAAACTTTGTTTAAATGCTTTAAGCAATTATTTAAAAAATTAGAAACTTTTAACATAATACCCAGTAAAAGATAGTCAGATAGTGTTGTGGGCGGGACATTTAGTCAGACTCAGTGGTAAGTGAAACCGAAGCATGCATGCATCCATCCATCCATCCATCCATCCATCTATCTATCTATCTATCTGGTCCTTTTGATATCCAAACTCTGCAAGTGTGTCGTCTTTTTTACAGATTTTTGGGGGGATTTTTTCCATAAAAGCTACTTTAATCATTTTCATATGAACATTGAATCAATGGTAATATATAATGTGAAAGGTGTTGATCATAGAGAAGAACCCACAGAATATTATCACCACCACATAGGGTTGGGTACCAAAACTCGGTGCCAATAGGTCCCCGGTTCCGACGTAAACGGTAGTAACGAGACCGAATAAGAACAAAAATTTCGGTGCCTTATTTTGGTGCTTGACTTTACACTACACTCGACAGCAGGTAACGTTAGCCTAGCTTTAGCTAGCAGTTGGATTAAACACGGTTAAAATGCTGACAGGTAACGTTAAACAGTGTAAAGTGTGACTGTATATCAACAGTCTGCTCTGCAGCTCAGCAGCTGCCAACGTCAGAAAAACACAGACGGTGCATTCACTGAAACTGGTAACCTACAGCCTCGTGGTGCATTCAAAGTTATTGTAAAATACCCTTTTCCCATCTGGTTGTTTTTGTTGTTCAACAGCAATTTACTGGTGAAATAAGTTATTGTTTATTATAAGTTATAGTTAT
The DNA here is from genome assembly GCA_023631565.1 of Gymnocephalus cernua. Lineage (NCBI taxonomy): Eukaryota > Metazoa > Chordata > Actinopteri > Perciformes > Percidae > Gymnocephalus > Gymnocephalus cernua. The sequence continues at coordinate 9,465,029 of CM042432.1, forward strand.
TACATTACTATTAAATCATTTAATTTTGACCATATGGCCTTAGTAATAAATGTGTTCTTAAATGTCACCGATTGTTGTTTAGTAGGCCTATCCTTCTTGTTTATTCTTTTTTTTTTAAACTTTCTTAAAAAGTATTGGTTCAGGCACCGTTTAGGCACCGGCACCGTTTTAAAAGTACCGATTTAGCACCGGTATCGGAAAAAACCCAAACGATACCCAACCCTACCACCACCTGCAGTTCTCCTCAGTCATATGAAACTTTTTAGACTCTTTCAGCTGAGTGTTATGGTTTTCAGACAGCAGTTTTTAGGGAAAAAGCTATGACGAATCCACTGTACACTACCTGCTCAGCAGAAAACAGCAGGCAGGTGCAGTTAGAGATTAGCAGGTGAACATAGAAACAGAATTGGTGCCTAAATGACCAGTATCTACCGCACAGTATAGCAACGCGGATTTCGGTGCCTCATTTCGATGCCACTTAAATGTCTGCGTTGCTGTCTGGTGCTCCGAAACGGACGTCAGAGGCAACAGAAGCATCGCTGCATGGGACGCTAGTTAACACTACACTTGACAGCAGGTAACGTTAGCCTACCGTTAGCTAGTAGCTGGATTAAACACAGTTAAAATGCTGACAACTAAATGGTGTAAAGTGTGACTGTATTTCCCTGTAGAGGATTCCAACAGTCTGCAGCTGCCGTCGTCGGAGAAACAACACAGACGGTGCGTTTACTTGAAACTGGTAGCCTTGTGGTGCATTCAAAGTTATTGTAAAATACCCTTTTCCCATCTGGTGGTTGTTTTTGTCGTTTAACAGCAATTTACTGGTGAAATAAGTTATTGTTAGGGATGGGGCCGATCCGATCCAGTATCGGTATCGGGACCGATACCAGCGAAATTCAGGTATCGGATTTTCCCGATCCAACCTGCGGAGATTTCCGATACCACGCACTAGTTGCGCTTAAAATCAAACCGCATGTCTGCACTTTAACGTTGTCTGCTGAAATGGCTCCAAAAGTGATTCCTGCCGGTGCCGGCTGGTCTGCTGGTTGGCTGCAAACTGTGGAATAGATTTCCTGAACGGAAGCGCGGCTCAATGAGACACAGAGTTATGAGACACGTCCCCGCTCAGGAAGTCCATTCCGCAGTTTGCAGCCAGCTAGCAGGATAGTAGCGTTGAGCAGCATTGTGGCTAGCTCAATGCTATCCTGTGTGTCCGCTGTTTGGAAATGCTTCACAGTGGAAACACCGCAGAGCAAAACAGCAACATGCAAAAACAAAGCAGGACTTTCCCAACCGTCGGTCCCGGTGTTGTCGCTGGCGTGTGGCGTTTCATTTCCCCGTTGTTGCGTCCCCCAGAGACCCCGGATCGTCTCCCGGCGGCCGCTGTTTCAGAGCAGCCGCTGCGCAGCCGTGAAAACAGAGGTGTGTGTGTGTGTGTGTGTGTGTGTGTGTGTGTGTGTGTGTGTGTGTGTGTGTGTGTGTGTGTGTGTGTGTGTGTGTGTGAGACTAAGTGTGTGTGTAGGATGTTTACAGTTATTGCATTTTTCTTATATTTCAGATATTTGACATTTTAAAACGTTGATTTGTTGATGCTACAAGAGCCAGTGTGCTTGATTTGCGCTGATCACACACTGTTTTATTGATAGTGTGTGTGTGTGTGTGTGTGTGTGTGTGTGTGTGTGTGTGTGTGTGTGTGTGTGTGTGTGTGTGTGTGTGTGTGTGTGTGTGTGTGTGTGTGTGTGAGATTTTTACACTTGCACTTTTCTTATATTTCAAGACTCAAGTATTTGACATTTTGGGAATGTAATAAATATTGACATGACAGTCAATTTGAAACCCTTACAGTTGCATATCAGTTTTCAGAATGAGATTTTTCCTGTTTTTCTGACTTCCTTTTCTGACCTTATACTTACCTCAAGTTGCCTTTTGGGACATACATGCATACGTACGTCCATATCATACTTGCCCGTTGAGGAGTTTATTTCAGCATCATATAAAATCAACAATAATGATAATAATAATATTAAAGCAAACACAGCTCTGGTATCGGAATAGTATCGGTATCGGCCGATATCCAAATTCAGGTATCGGGATCGGAAGTGAAAAAATGTGGATCGGTGCATCCCTAGTTATTGTTATAAGTTATTATTACATTTTTAATAAATCATTTCATTTTGACCATATGTCCTTAGCAATAAACAAGCCGTTCTTAAATGTCACCGACTGTCATTTTGTGCTCTTCTTTTTTTAAACTTTTTTTTTGAAGTATCGGTTCAGGCACCAGCACCATTTTAAAAGTATCGTTTTAGCACCGGTATCGGGAAAAAAAACCAAACAATACCCAACCCTATACCCAGTTTCTCAAACACCATGTAAACACCTTACCCTGGTTAAAATCGGCGTTTTCATAACCCGGTTAACAGACCTAGTGAACACCTTTAGTAACCAGGGTATTCCTGCAATTATTAGATTAAGCGTCTGTGCATGCTCCGTATTGCTCCTCCTCACTCTGCTGGAGTGGTTTTGACTCAGAAATTATCTGTCAGCGCAACCCGTTGCTATGATACAACAAAACAGCGTTACTCAGATCAGCAACAGCGGCAGCCTACGGTCCATCTGCTTCAGATGACTAAACAGATTGTCCATCTCTGGGGCTGTCAACGCTGTGTCTTGGCATAGAAGTGGAGGGAATGAGCCGTGGAGCAGCTGCGGCTGCTGGCTAACATTAATGTTAGATAGCTAGCTTGCTAATTCCACCTGACACTGGGCGAAACTGGTTACAGATAATGAGCCAAACAAAGATGTCAGTCACCTGGCAAGGGCACTGTGCTTTCCTACGCTGTGACAAGAGTGTGTGAATGAAACATTACGTTGTTAAATTTTTACTAATTTAGTGGCCAGTCGGTGTAATTTTGACATAGGTCAACCGGATGAAAAAGCCAGCTGTGCAGAGCACAGCAGAGCACCACCTAATGTACCGGAGGTAGAGTTACTCCGTCATTCTTAAAATTGCTCCCCACTCATGTATATGGGGAGAACTGGCATATTCTACAATATGTAGAATATTACTACAGACATCCGTGCTCTTGATGTCGCAACAGCTGCTGTTTAGTAGTCACGCATTGCCAGACCTCCACAGCTCTGCCAGCGAGCCTGCAGCGGCTGTTAAACGGTTTAATTTCCTATAAATTCTTCACAATAAAAGTCCCGGTTATTTTGTTTTTGAAAAGCTTTTATTATGAAGCAGCAAATCAGGAAAAGTCAGGGTCTTATACTAACACCACTCCTTTAAGCAAACATTAAAAAGGTAAAATAAAGTAGATATAACTAAAAACATCTTTCTTTGATGCACAAGTCCCAGAGCCCGTTAAAAGATATCCTTATGTCTGCACATAGACAGACTGTGAGGGGGAGGGGGGGCAGCAGGGTTGAGGGGCATGGAGTCCCATTCAATCTGTGGAGAGTGAGCGGGAGGGCCTGCATGTCCTCTGACCCAAAGAGGTTCCTTCCTCACCACCTCCTCTGTCACACTTTAATGTGTGTGAACAAAAAAGCACTTCTAACCGTGGTCTGTATGTGAAAATGAAGGATCATTCACTCCAGGAATTCCTACTAGGGCTGTACAATACGACGCAAATATGTGGTATGCACTATGCAACAACGTTGAATTGTGTGATAACGGTATTAATTGAGATAAATAAACCAGATACTGAAGTGTACTCTGCATTTCTGCTGATTGTTCTTAATTTGCTAAAATACAACATCCCTGAATTTGCGTGGACTAGCCAGACCTTCCACCGAGGCCCTGTGGAGGAATGTCTGGCTAGGGTTGGGCATCACATGCTTATTTCACGAATAAGAGGAAAATAATATTTTGATTTAATCATGGATTTTTCAACGTAAAATAAAACCACACTTAAGAGTGCCGCTTACTGTGCTTCATGGCTGCAACACAACAAGCACCTGGAAGTACGGCGGCCGTTACGGAAACCAAAATTTGGAACCGAGATCGGATTATAAACACTTTTTTCTCAATGTCCAGTCCTAGGTCTGGCATTGCGAGACTAATGTAACGTTTCCCCTCTCTGCTCCAGCTGCCTGTTCACACCCGGGCTTATCACCAGCCAGGAGCTTTCAGCAGTCCTGCTGCCTGCCTCTCTCAGGGACGATTTAAGTCTTGGCAGAGAGGCTGAGGGCAGATCAACCTGATGGGGTCTTTTGTCGAATCCGATCCCCTGACTGTCTGGACGACACACCTCAAGCTTAGCAAACACTATCTAGTGGTATCAGCCAGGAGCATCTATTGACCTACATCAGTTTCACTGTCATTTGAGTATTCATTCGCTTACTGCACAACCACCTACTGTTCTGTCTGCCGCCTTAGAGAGAAAAACTACCAGGTTTTCAGAATTATGATAGCTACAATTTTCACACATACAAATCATTCACAAAGAGAATTGATGTTACCGTAATCTTAGTCTATATCCACAACGTTTCACTTCCGGGATTGCTCGGGTGTCGCAGGAAATTCTGCCGGATGCATGTCTTTTCAACTCCAGTTGATTAATGAGGACTATGGTTAACTGCTCCTCAAACCTCAGTTAAATCCAGACAGCTAGCTAGACTATCTGTCCAATCAGAGTTTTTTGTTGCACGACTAAAACAACTTTTGAACGTACACAAGTTCCACCAAAACAAGTTCCTTAGCTGACGATTGTAATTGGTTTAAAGAAATGACAATAAACCAGAGCACGTTTTTCTCCCATCCCGGAATGCTGTGTGGACTAGCCAGACCAGAGGATGGTCTGGCAAAGCGAGACTACCGTGATCTTGAATGCAACCACTACGAGCAACAAGCAAAAGCAAGGGAAATCTTACTGAAGGCAGCACTGAGATCCAAAACCCTCTGCCATCTTCTTAAGACATGTGTAAAGATCAGTGTTGGGCAAGTTACTTCCAAAATGTAATACATTATAGATTACTAGTTACTGTCATTTGAGAGAACTTCTGCACCAGTCTACTGATTTTTGTTGAGAAAAACACCCGCCGGGACGCACAGGTACAGGTAAAAAGTGTTCTACTTTGGCTCAGCTACAGCTCTGTGTCTGTCCCTCTGCTTCGGGTTCACTCCCCACTGAGTCTGACTTAATGTCCCCCCCCCCCCCCCCCCCCCACAACACTATCTGACTCTGTTACTGGGGATTATGTTGAAAGTTTCTAAATGTATTGAATAATTCCTAAAGCATTTAAACAAAGTTTTGTGTTGAAGATTGTAACATTCCAAAATCTTAATTTTGACTTAAAGATTTAGATTTTCACTGTAACTGTAATATTGGTTCCAAATATCAGTATTCCAAATATTGGTTTTATTAACTACTAATAATCGGTATCAGCCTTGAAGAAACAGTATCGGTCGATCCCTACTGAGATTGTAACAGGGATAATATTACAGAAATGTTATTAGTAGGGATGGGCATAATTAATCGACGATCGACGATTGATCATTAAGAATTTCGTCGATCATGTTAATTTGTCATCGATTAAACTAATGCAGGTTGCGTTGTGTAGTGTGATTGCAGCAATGTAATGATTTCCAGTGTGTCAGTAATTAAACATTTTACCACCCGGGGGCGCCATAGGCTGCTCAGTTAGCTGCGAGTTACGTTTTGATTCAAAGTAAACATGAAGAGGTCACGGCGAAGTGTAGCATGGAACCATTTTGATTTAAAAAACGACTTAGTTCACTGCAAACACTGCGACGCCGTGTATAAGTACAACACGGCCACGACTCAAATGATGTACCACTTAAACAAAGTGCATCCGACCCTGGTTAATGTCGGTGGCGGTGCGTCCTGCTCTCAGTATCAACCTAGCATCAACTCGGCGTTAGCACGGAGGAGCTGCGATGCACAACGAGCAGAGGGAAATTACCGCAGGGATCTGCACGTTCATTGAGATGGATATTGGAACCAGCATTTCACATTCCGTAACGACGTACCATCACCAGACTGGTAGAAACTCACTACGAAACGAAGAATGGAACGAGGTTCCCTGGGCCGGGCTGGCCAAGTTAGCGCGGAGGTAGCTACCTGCATCCCGTGCCGGTGTCGTGCCAATGTATTTACCCCCGCCAGGATTATCACCAGGTAGCGGTCGCGTCTGACCCATGGATGTATTAAGGGAACCTCAGACCCCAGTATCATGTCAACCTGCTTATTTTTCTCAACAAAACCCAGTAGACTGGTGCAGAAGTTCTATGTGAGTAACTGGTTATTTTATATTAGGCTTTGTCCGTGCCTTGGATAGTTTTGAGTTACATTTTGACAAAACCTGTCAGATCTAAGTTGTATTATGTTTTTGGTTACGTTATGGTTAAGTTATTATTGAACATTATTATTTTTATTTATTATTTTGGAACAAACGAGGGTCTCTGTTTAACAACGCCGGCTCGCAGCAACGGTTCCGCTGCTAAATTAAACACCGCAGCGCATATATCTTTAAGTTTAGCCAAACCTCCAGTTTAACTGCCACACGTTGTTCTTCTTGTAATTAAGATCTCATCTAGGTAAAAACATGCTGTATTTTTGTATTTTCATTGCGTTTTTAATTTATAAAGTTAAATAATGAATTTTAATATAAAAATATTAATGATTAATCGATAATTGATCATTAATTCTCCCGACGATCGACGAAGAAAATTTAATCGAATGCCCATCCCTAGTTATTAGTAATGCGGTATATTACTGCGTTATAGCTAGGGCCTATAAATAGGCTTTTATTTCTCAAAAGAACAGAGGTATTTATTCCAACTCCAACATTTGGCAATTTCATTTAATTAAGTTTCATGCTGTAATCTAGCCCTGACATGAAAGTAAATATCTGTTTTATGTAGATTTCTACACCTGCAGCATTTACCATTAGGCTACTAACAAATAATATATAATTTCAGGGGTGAGCCTATTTGCTATGGTATCGTAGCAACGTGTGTGTGTGTGTGTGTGTGTGTGTGTGTGTGTGTGTGTGTGTGTGTGTGTGTGTGTGTGTGTGTGTGTGTGTGTGTGTGAGAAGGGGTTCTTTTTTTTAGGCTATACTCTCTTGCAATTGAACGTGAATAAGTTTACTACTTAAAAACATCAAAGCTAAACATCATATCTAGTCAAACTGAATCCCGATACAAATACAGTATGCGATTAAAATCAGCGGCTGCTTAGGCTACGTTACCTTGTTTCAGCGACGCTCGGTGAAACAGCGTGGAGTGGATGTTTTTGGTTCAGATGCTGAATCATTGAAGTCGTACTGCTGTGGTATGTCAGGTCTACTTTACAGTAGACACATTGCACCTTGTTCTCTTCCTTTTTTAGTATGTAATGATCCCAAACTTTAGACATTCTCTGCCGTTTCTGGACATCTTTACTCTCCGCCCTCGCGCCAACTAAATTCAAAATGTATCACGCGCTAGTGGTGTGCTTCCTGAACAACGGTCCGTGTGGAACAATCAGATCCCTGAGCGTATAGTGCGCGTCATAGGAATTTAACGAGGCTTCGAGGCAGAGGTTTTGCCTCAAGGAATTTTTGTAATTGAGTTATTCGAGTAACTGAACTAATGAATAGTTTCAGCCCTAGTTATAGCAAAAAGAAATACAGATTACTGTAACAGATTACATTACTCCCAGCACATGGTTAAGACTTGAGTTATGTTAAGTTTTGATTATTTTATTAAATCAGAAAATCTTAAACCTATCTATAAATGCCATTGCCTACATAACCAGGCTCCCCAGAGCTTGTGTTTCCTCTCAGAGCTTAGTGGAGCATCCAACAGAAGCTGTAAGATGCCCTTAAGTAAATCCTTATTCAGACAAACAGCTTTTTCTGTTCAGGGGATCAACATGTGGAATTCCTTACCTATTGAACTCTAACTGGATCCTGACTGGTATCTTCTGAAACTTCAGCTGAACTTGTTTTATGGTAATGTATTGTATCAGTCTGTGTCTTGTATTGTTTTGTCTGTATTTTTTGTTGAGTTCCGAGTTTTGCGTTTTAAGGTATGTATCTATTGTTAAATCTGTGTTCTGGACATGTCTTTTATGTACTTGCTGTTGAGTTTAATGTATTTTAAAAGGCCCATCTAGGAAGATTATGTTATTAGGCAAATTTCTTATTGTTTGTGTTTTTTCTCTCACACACTCCCCACGCACACACACATGCCGGCCCTGCTATCAGATCGACGCACACACCAACCCACAAGTATAAACAGGCCACCTACGTAAGATACGGCGAAAGCTCTGCGTGGAGCCTCCGCAGAACCAGCAATCACTTAAGGTATCAAAACTTGTTTTGGTAGCGGTACTGAAACTATAATACTGGTACTTGAGACACAATGACCACTACCTGTAACTCATGTACCAACGCCCTGAACCACAGACATCTCTCCCATCAGGAGAGGAATGTAAAAAAAACACTCTCTAGTGACACACTTAGCACAGGTCCAAGTCAGTATAGTCAAGGTCAGACATTTTAGGGGAAATAATATAAGAAAGAAGACACATTTTTGAATGGAAGGGGAAAATAAGCATGAATTCAACTGAATAGGCTAAGAATAGTGACTTCTGATTTTAGAAGTACGATAGAGATTAAATCCAGAAATAGCTGCAAATTTGCACTAGTATTGATGAAATATAGGCATTCATCCTGCCACCTTGACTTCTTCAGGATACCTTCTATCTGAATGTAATGTACATCTGCACTGCTCCTTGTCTCAACAGATGTTACGGTAGGTGCTGCTCAGTGATCAAGGCTAGACGGGAAACAGGCTCAGTCACAGATAAAACATCTTACAAGCATCAACCTGGCATATGGGGACAGGAAGTAAATGAGATTCTGCCCCCCCCCCACACACACACACACACACACTTTACATTCACCATCAGCATGCTTAATAGGCCTGCAGTGAATCAGTTGGGGAAGGAAGCCACATGATGAAGAGGGAGAGATGAGGAAGAGAAGGACAGAGGAGAAGAGTGAAAGTTAAGCTAAGACTCATATTAGTGGGCATTCACACAGCCTGTGTCAGCTGTCAAAAAGACGCAGGTCTTAACATTCGTTTTGAATGGGAGGTAGTGTGTTGAGGCTGCGGCGGGGTTTGCCGCAGGGGGGACGGCTCAACTTTTGGAGAAACGCCACCCGAGTCATGTGACCGGCGATCAGACTTGTCAGTCAGTTATGAGGCGGCGTGAGAGTCCCGTCCCGTACAGGAAACAGGAAACACCAGTGCCTCTAAAACACCAAACACGAGCTCTGAACTGCCCAGGAGTTTGTGGAACAGCTGAGCACAGTCGCTCTGTCTCGCTCGTCTCTTTTCTTCGCGCTCAAGTGTGGCCTCCAATATGGGGCTTTTGTCTGGGAGCGCCAAAAAATGCCGGTGAGCGGAAAGTCCTGTAGTGGGCACCTGCCATTAGATGATTGAGCAGAGAGAGAGACTTGGTGGAGACACAGGGTGAAAGAGGATCAGAATGGAGATGGAGGGGGTGGGGGTGGGCGTAGGATGCAACTGGTATTTGCAGATGAATGAAGCAGCCAGCAGGATAACGGACAGAACGGCAGGAGTGAAATGAAAGACAACAGAGGAAGAACATTCACTGGCCTAAGGCAGCCGTGTGTGCAATTAGCATTTGTGTAGACGTGAGAGTCTATGTGGGTGTAGGAGAGCGGGTGGGCGGTGGGGTGGGGGATTCCTTGAATTCTTCCATGATTCTCAGCTGAAATCCTGAGCCAGCTGTAGACTACACATCTTTCTGAGGACCGCCCCGCATAAGCGTATGAACGTTAAAAAAAAAAAGAGGAGAGCCGACGGGTGGGACAGGAGTCCACTTGTTTTCTTCTGCACACATGTGCCACATGATGGTTAGCGTACACAGCCCCCCCCCCCCCCACACACACACACACACACACACACACACACACACACACAATGCATATTGTGCACCAGCGGCAGCTGAAGCCAACACGTTAGGAGGGGTGTGGTGGAGAGGGAGAGAGATAAAGAGAGAGGGAGGAGTGTTTGTCGCTGAGTATGACGTTAGCAGTAGCATTATAGCTGTGAACGTAGCCGAGTGTGTACAGTTGATCTGCCGATCGAGTGCATATCAAATTACAAGTGTGCTCTGGCAGGTGCGGCCATTAAAATGAATATTAACTAATATATCAGACCTTTTAAACTTTCAAATATTGGCAGCCATATGCCTCCACAATCTACTGTCGGTCAGGCTGTAATGTCATTTACCAAAATGATTGTTGGCCATGAGAATTACACGGTAAATTAACTTTACTAGTTTGCACCCACATATTGATTCTAAAATACCATAATGATGTAACGGGTGTACATCCACCCCCATGTTAATAAAAGGCCAAATTAACAAGAACAGCCTTTTTAATGGAGTTTAGCAGGTGGAGCTTTACTATGGATCAAGAGTATGGGGTCCAGACCGAATTCACCCTCCATTGGTGTTATTATTCCCTCTTGGCTGAGCACTAGTAGGACTCGGGCCTCTCCTTTCACTCTCCCTTTGTTTCACTTTATCTGCCCTCAATTGGCTTAATCATGTCCCTGTGAGAGCCAGCAGGCCTGATGCTGAACACAGGAGGGGACTCATCACATCAGGTGAAAAAAGGACATGGTCCACCATCTGGATGGAAATGGATGGAGGGGCGTTTTAGTGGTCCTGCCAAGCCAATGTTGGTAACGAACGTTAGTTAATGTGTTGCCAGATCTCCTGAGAGTTTGTTCCTGAGACAGAAATAGGTCTCAAACTACTTTTCTCCTTATGTGTCCGTCTGAAAAATGCCATTTTAGTGTCAGAATGTTCTGGAGATATGTGGCTCCAATATTTACTTTGGTGAATAGAACTCTATCAGTCACGCCCCTCCTCCGAGAGACAGTGGGTTCTGGAAGTAAATTTCCCGTTCAATTCTTCCATTGACGTCTAGAAAAATCCATATATAAAAAGTTTTAGACCAAGCCTTAGGCTAACCAGCTACAACGTGACTCATAAGCATACAACACAGAGTTTTTACATTTTCAAGCGAAGGAACTACTCATCCCATAAACCACCGCGCACCACTGAATAAAGGAAGCTAACATTTGTTTAACCAACAGCTAATTTGGCTAAGCGCTAGCTGAGACAGCATGTAATAACTTTAAAAGACCCTCAAAATAAAACCTGAAAATAACCGTTAAAGTATATAACAGCTGTTATGTCAGCTATAGCCTGGTTTTCCCAGTGTTTAGTTTGAGTTAACGTTATTTTAGACTGAATCAAGCTGTCAGCTAGCAGTTAGCCGAATTAGCTGTTAGCTAAACTATCGTTAGCTTCCCGGTGGAGGCTAATGGCAGAAGCGTGGAACAGATCGTGATTCGTGCAGTGTCGTAAATCCTCGTAAAACAGGATTATCATTTTGCACATGACGGATTGCCCCCTCACCAGTATGAGGTCCATCAATCAGAGGCATCACTGTGGGATTGTTCAGGGTTGTAGGTAATGAAGTACTTATCCAAGACATCTAATAAAAGACATTTATTTCAAAACAGCTTAGTCATGTTGTAGCTCTGTTTAAGTCTACCATCGACAATTATGATTTTATGGCTTATACTCCAATTGTCAATAGAGAAATTGCATTGTAGTTTTACTTCCGGAACCCGCTGTGGGCGGGACTGTGTTCATGTTCACTTCTCCCACTGGAATCAAAAGACTCAGGACCTGCCGCTTGTCTCCTAAAGAGGCGTGGCCGTGGCGAAGCCCACGTGACAGAGACATGAAACTACTATGAGTTGAGGCGTCTCGTTTCTAAACCGTCTCTGCCCACAGTGGAGCCGCTGCCGCCATTTCGGCTCAGCCACCTCCATGTTTGCTCAGAGGTTAAAACTGTGTGCATGCAATCCCGGCCCTGAGCTTTGGGAAATTGTGATGGGTATTTCTTTTTTTTGCCATTTTCTAACATTTTGTAGACCACATGATTAATCCATTAATCAAAAAAATAAACGACAGATCAATGGAAATAATTGCAGCTGCAGCAGAGTAATTTGAGTTCATGATTGTTTCTTTCTCCAATAGTGGAGTGCAATGGTTGGGTCTGGCTCTGTGCTACTCAACTATTAATGGAACCTGTTAGCACAGGTATTTGCTTCAAGCCAGGTGCTAACTGACTAGCACTACTACCACACTCCTGACAGTGACACTAACATGGCCATGATTAGCAGCTTGAGAAGGATGCTTTCAATATTACATGAAAAGAAATCCTATATTCTATTTTGTTGTTAAGTATCCACATTCTCAGCTGCTTCAAATACTGCTGAAATGTGCATGTAAGTACACCCAGAAACTGTGAGAATACAGGCACATGAGCATGCACGTACCAAAAATAAAATAGACAGCGGGTCCCGGGATTGTAGGAGCGCTGCTCCTGATCAGTGCTGTAACCGACTTTTAGGTTTGCCTAGCTAGGTTTCATAAGAAAACCAGCAACGCATACGATGCATCCAGTTAAACACCAGCCAAGCGCTTTATTAACACTCCTCTATTCCCTCTCTCTCACTTCTTTCCCGGGGCACTGTGTGCAGAAGGGGAGAAGACACAAAATCAATGGTCAATCTATTGACAATCAATCTAATGTTTGCCGTGCGGGCGGGACCCAACACACTGGATTGTATTTCATTGTCTTATGGGTACCTGAAACAACACTCTCAGCCCGTTGGCAGTTTTTTTTTTATGCAGGGCTGTTTTTGGTTTGAATAGTAAATCAGAGCCTGGGGAGAAAATTGTTAGCACCAATAACTAACTAACTAACTAACTAACTAACTAACTAACTAACTTGTCTTCCACATCATAGGATTCCTTGAGAGTCAATAAAATAGGCTAACAATTTTCCCAAAAACAAAGTGTCTGGTATAATAGCAGTTTGAAATTTGAAATGTCTCTTGAGCAGCCCTGCAAATTGCAGTCTCTACAGAGAAGTGTGACAGGACCCAACACACACACACACACACACACACACACACACACACACACACACACACACACACACACACACACAGTGTGACATCTGCTATCAGGCTGCAGCTTGCACCACCACAGAGACAGGGAGACATGGGAACAGGAAGAGAATGCCAAAATGCGTAGGAGGGCACGTTAGGATGTAAAACATGATCAGACTGTATAATGCAACGTCACAGTACCTTATCATCATCATATTGGTGAAGCTGCACTTTCCACCACACCCCACTGTTTCCTCACACACACACACACACACACACACACACACACACACACACACACACACACACACACACACACACACACACACACACACAAAAAAAAAAACTCTGGATCTAATGAAACATTCATGGCTGCTCTGTCCAGTTTCAAGCTGCCTCATGTTAAATGCATGGGCCGCTCTTTCACTTTCCACATGCACCCTCAGTCACTTATCTGAATATTAGCAATCATGGCTGATGTCTTATGTAAGTCACTACGAACCTAACCATTACCTGCATGATTGTTGGGGGTAGACTTGTCCAATTGACTGACCATCATCCCCACCTGATCTCCAAATATTCCAAAAATATATATTATTCTTCAAAATAAAGTACCACTACATGCTGGTTTTCAAATCTGATTTATCGTATTTCAAAAGACATGATGTTCTTGCCCTTGCTGTCTGTGTCTTGGTGGCAATAAAGATAATAGGGTTGAACTGAAATACTTTGTACAAGTGAGGCATATTTTGTAAGATCAAGATGCATCACACAGCCACATGTTCTGGATGCCGTTTTGTTGTCTCAGCTCAGCTCCAACAAAGCTCCCTCTCCGACTAAACATGGATTTATAAAACCCTCCCCAGGACAGTTGTGATTAAGGGTGGAACAGTACATGTATTCGTACTGAACCGAAACGGTACGGGCGTCTCGGTTCGGCACATGAATTTACACGGAGAATACACAGTATAAAAATAAATACTTGCGTGCAAATTAATTAATGTAATGCGGAACTACTGTTAGATACGCGCTTCTTTAGGGACACGGACACCTAATCTGTAGCCCCCCTTAGCTCCTCCCGAGCTCCGCCTACATGTCGAGTCGGTCCAGTCAGAGCCGATAGTCTTTCTCTAGCACTTGGGTCCAGTGAGTCCAAACAATGCAAACTAGTCCCTTCCATATACAACCAAACACGGACGTAGCTGTATCCCTTCTTGCCTCGACCACAAATGGCCTCCAGGCCCGTTTGCTTCGCTGTTAGCTCCGCCGTTAGCTAGTTGTTAGCTCTGCTGTTTGCTCCATTGTTAGCTGTCAGCTCCGCCATTAGCTGTTAGCTCCACTGTTAGCTGTTAGCTCCGCTGTAGCGTGTGAAGCTAACGCCAAAACTTGTCACCTGCTCTGTGTAACCGAAGCTGCTCTTTTAACATCCCTGCTCTGTGCATTCACATATGAGAGCAGCACTTGTCTCCCATAATCACACTACCAGCTGATTGTCTTATTTTGTTTACAAGTTCCAGATGGAGTCTGGAGATGATGTGGGGTACTTATTGTTTACATCTTACTTTATACATTTCAGCCTGTTGCAGCTAGCTTAGGGGTGAGACTGTATGACACTAGGTGGTACAGCCTGAGACATGCACAATAAAAAAAATTGCCTTCTGCATTTTTGTTTAGCTTATCCCTCCATTGTACCGAACCGTGAGGTCTGAACCGAGGTATGAACCGAACCGTGACTTCTGTGTACCGTTCCACCCCTAGTTGTGATGGGTTTAAAGTGACTATATGTAACTTTTAAATATTTCTGAAACTATGTAATGTTCCATCTGATGATCGTAAATGATCTGTAACAGTAAACAATACTTACAGTGAAAAGAACGCTAATTTTATATAGTTTTTATTAATGCCTTTGCCCGGGTCCTATTTTTACTGCAAAGTCACAAAATAATCTACAGCAGGTAGAACAGCTCTACAGTAACACATTCTGATGGGTCACAGACTTAGGCATAACACCGGAAAATTACGTGTTACGCTGGGTTCCCCAGTTTTTCAACTGCAACTCTGCTGTCTCAGTCCTGAGACGATCAGTTTAAATATGCCAAAATCGGCTCCGATCCGATGATCAGGATCGAGATATCCCTATCTGAAACAATTCCCCAATTTCTTCATTAGCCTTATAGGACTGGTGTCTAAATTGGCTGCAATATAAGTTTGTAAATAAATCTGTAGTCTTAATACAAGAAATTATAATTGGACAGAAACAACTACAACACCACAGTACCAAAAAAAGAACACTGTAAAATACGAACATTTCAATGAGCATTCATTCATTTTAAACAGGTCTTAATTTCCTCGAAATTAAGACCCGTTTAAAATTATTAAAGGCATACAACCCTTCAGAGAATTTACGACTTTCTAAGGCCTAAAATTTTGATTTTTAAACCCTGCAGAAACCTTGGCATGCTAGCACATGCTCGCCTGTCTGTTCAGAAGTCAGGTAAACTCTTCATCATCATCATCATCATCATCATCACATCATCCTGCTAAGTATTCCCTGTGGCTGCCAGCTGTGAAAATTCAATGAATTAAAACAAGCACAGTTGGTTTAGTCCCAGGAGGACAGACACAGTGAAGAGTGTGACCACTATGGGGTTTCCTGTTAGTGTGAGGCTGTAATTACGTAAGGTCACACGTGACAACATCACTATGTGGCCCGCCACTGACGGCCTTCTTTTTTTCTGTCAAAGAGATACAGTACAATCTAATTAGAAATCACTTGTTCCCAACACACACACATGAGAAACTATAACCCACAAACACTCAACACAACTATATCAGGAGCACATCTGTTCAATATGCTGATGTTTTGTGATGCTGCAGATATGTCCCGGCCTACAAATCCTATCCTACAGGCTAAAGAAAAAAGTCTTTGTACAGATCCTCGCAAAAATCACACTATCATTTTTTTATTTAATTTTTTTTTTATGAAATGAGAATGATACAAAAATTATCATTTCCTCCAATATTGTGATTCATATAACAATCACAATAACAGTCAAAATAATCGCAATTATATATTGTCATATCGTGCAGCCCTAGCTCAGCCCTGATGAATAGCCAGCCATCCATCCATCATCCGGGGTCAGGGTGCGGGGGCAGCAGCTCCAGCAGGGGACCCCAATCTTCCCTTTACCGAGTCACATTAACCAGCTCTGACTGGGGGATCCTGAGGCGTAGGCTACCCAGGCCACGGTGGAGATATGATCCCTCCATCTACTCCTGGGCCTGAACAGCCGTACCAGATTTAATTGAAATCTGTCCAGAAGTTGCTGATGTGGCTTGCTCTGGACCAGCATTGCATAGATGAGCCACCATAATCTGCGTAGTTATTCGGTCCGGTAGATAGCAGTCGTTAAGGAATCGTGCCATATTGGCACGGGGTGTCAGTACCCAACCCTAGCCACGGCCAACTCCGTAATCAGTCAGAAGTTTACATATTCTTCATTCTGACGCAACAGTATCTGATTTTCCGCAGCGGTTCCACACCTCCCTTTCAACTTACGGAGGGATCAGATAGGCTTCTGCATGTTGAGCACTCGCAGCAGCGCTATTTTGTCTTATTTCATCAGATTTCATTCGTCATCACCACCAAACCCCCCAATACTGTTATGTAGTGCTCTGTGTGTTCCTGCACCAGTGGCGGTGGAGGGAATCTTTGCGGAGCGTCTATGATCTGGTAGGCTGATCTGGACCTCTCAACACCCACACACTAAAAATAGCTGCAGCAGCAGCAGAAAGAGCAGCAGTGTGTTCACATACTGGAGGCAGACAGCCTCCCAACAGCAGCTATTGGAAACAGATTTTACCCTGTAGCATTACAAGGTGTGCGTGTGTTATGCTTACATTCTGCTGTCTCTTGACTCCGCCTCAGGACTAGGTATGGGCCTGTATGAGATTCTGACGGTATTTCCGTTTCTTTTATTGATGTCCTTTGGTACTATTTAGTTTTGGGAAAACCTACAACAACGTTTTACACAAACTATGTAGGTTTAGTGTGTGTACAGGAAAATTTAACCCATGTGAGTTGTGCTCCTTAAGTGAAATATTTTTATTTTCATGCTAAAAATAGGACTATTTGTGAATAATAATATGTAGATGTAGATTATGGGACCCTACAACTATTGTAATGACAATAAGATTAGATTTAAATGAGTCAATTTGGGTTGTCTGTTCACACACTTCTGTGTGTGTGTGTGTGTGTGTGTGTGTGTGTGTGTGTGTGTCTGTAGGTATGATGCAGTAGTTTCAGCTGGAGGCTCTTGAACACAAAAGCACGGAGGAGATGGTCTCCTAGCAACCGTGGCCTACACGGTTGAAAAACCAGCATTTAAAAATACCCTGCAAACTCTTGACAAACCGTACGAGTTGCCAAAGAAAACGTACATCTCCCAAACTGCGATTCCATCTTTGTACAACAAAGTAAAAGACGACATTCTGAAGGACATAAAAGACATCTCCTTTTACTCTGCCACTACAGCTGTTTTACATATACCACTTGCTGCAGGTAATAAATCCTCTGCAATTGCGTATGGCTTTTTTTTCCCATTCAGCAATTCAAAGAGCAACATGATGAGAGGCTTTCAAAGCTAGCTCACCAACTTTAGCTGATTGTCTCATCAATGTCTGTCAGCCTTTGAGAGATTGGAGACAGGGTTGGAAGTGTTCCACTGGTTTTCTCTGTGCTGCGGGTTGATCCAGAGCAGATGACGTACAGTAGACTGGCAACTCAGTCTCTTAGAAGGTAAATCCCAACTTGAGATAGTTCTCTGAATACTTTCAATGTAATCCGGTCTTGTTAGCGCTTACTAGGGATGGGCATTAGATTACATTTTCTTCGTCGATCGTCGGGAGAATTAACGATCAATTATCGATTAATCATTAAAAAAATTATATTAAAATTCATTATTTATTTAACTTTTTGTAAATTAAAAAATGCAACAAAAATACAAAAATACAGCATGTTTTTCCTCGATGAGATCTTAATTACAAGAAGAACAACTTGTGGCAGTTAAACTGGAGGTTAGGCTAAACTTCGAGATATATGTGCTGTGGTGCTCTGAAGCAGCGGAACCTGCTGCTGCGAGCCGGCCTTCTTAAACACAGACCCTCCTTTGTTCAAAAATAATAAATAAAAAGAATCATGTTAAATGATAACTTAACCAAAAACATAATAATACTTAGATCTGACAGGTTCTGTCAAAATGTAACTCAAAACTATCCAAGGCACGGATAAAGCCTAATATAAAATAACCAGTAACTCACATACAACTTCTGCACCAGTCTACTGGTTTCTGTTGAGTAAAATAAGCAGGTTGACATGATCTGGGGTCAGACGCGACCGCTACCTGGTGACCGTCAGTCCAGCCGATCCCCTGACTGTCTGGACGACACACCTCAAGCTTAGCAAATACTATCTAGTGGTATCAGCCAGGAGCATCTATTGACCTACATCAGTTTCACTGTCATCTGAGTATTCATTCGCTTACTGCACAACCACCTACTGTTCTGTCTGCCGCCTTAGAGAGAAAAACTACCAGGTTTTCAGAATTATGATAGCTACAATTTTCACACATACAAATCATTCACAAAGAGAATTGATGTTACCGTAATCTTAGTCTATATCCACAACGTTTCACTTCCGGGATTGCTCGGGTGTCGCAGGAAATTCTGCCGGATGCATGTCTTTTCAACTCCAGTTGATTAATGAGGACTATGGTTAACTGCTCCTCAAACCTCAGTTAAATCCAGACAGCTAGCTAGACTATCTGTCCAATCAGAGTTTTTTGTTGCACGACTAAAACAACTTTTGAACGTACACAAGTTCCACCAAAACAAGTTCCTTAGCTGACGATTGTAATTGGTTTAAAGAAATGACAATAAACCAGAGCACGTTTTTCTCCAATCCCGGAATGCTGTGTGGACTAGCCAGACCAGAGGATGGTCTGGCAAAGCTAGACTACCGTGATCTTGAATGCAACCACTACGAGCAACAAGCAAAAGCAAGGGAAATCTTACTGAAGGCAGCACTGAGATCCAAAACCCTCTGCCATCTTCTTAAGACATGTGTAAAGATCAGTGTTGGGCAAGTTACTTCCAAAATGTAATACATTATAGATTACTAGTTACTGTCATTTGAGAGAACTTCTGCACCAGTCTACTGATTTTTGTTGAGAAAAACAGCCGCCGGGATGCACAGGTACCTCCGCGCTAACTTGGCCAGCCCGAGCCGGGGAACCTTATTCCGTTCTTCGTAGTGAGTTTCTACCAGTCTGGTGATGGTACGTCGTGACGGAATGTGACAAGCTGGTTCCAATATCCATCTCAATGAACTTGCAGATCCCTTGGGTAATGTTCTCTGCTCGTTGTGCTTCGCAGCTCCTCCGTGCTAACGGCGAGTTGATGCTAGGTTGAGACTGAGAGCAGGACGCACCGCAACCGACATTAACCAGGGTCGGATGCACTTTCTGGTACATCATTTGAGTCGTGGCCGTGTTGTACTTATACACGGTGTTGCAGTGTTTGCAGTGAACTAAGTTGTTTTTTAAATTAAAATGGTCCCACGCCACACTTCGCCGTGACCTCCTCATGTTCACTTTGGAATCAAAACGGAAACTCGCAGCTAACTGAGCAGGCTATGGCGCCCCCGGGTGGTAAAATGTTTAACTGCTGCCACACAGTGACAATTCATTTCATTGCTTCAATCACACTACACAACGCAACCTGTAGTTTAATCCATGACAAATTAACGTGATCAACGAAATTCTTAATGATCAATCGTCAATCGTCGCTTGATCATGCCCATCCCTAGCGCTTACCTGTAGCTGCTAAAACGTAATTTATGCTTAACGCTTTGGAGGTGGCGCGCACCATCGTGACGTCAAAATGATGTAATTTCCTGCCAGCGCGTCCGATTTTCAGCACGCGAGCAGAGGGCGCGCACCAGTCTATTTTTTTCAGCGGCGCACGACAAACCAGAAACAGGAAGCATGAACAAGCTCCTGGGAAACCGGATGCTAGGACTCGCCGAGTAAACTTGTAAACTTACTGGGTTAAGATGAGTTGATCTGACGAAGTAGCTCATTGAATCAAATCGAAGCATTGACGTCAATGCTGCTGCCTGTTCTGCCGTTGTTTATCTTTTACTTCTTCTTCTAGTCCTTAGAAAGAAAAACATCGGTAGCCTTTGCTCCTTAGCGCCACCGCTGTTCAGGAGAAGACTGCAACTAGTGTCGCAACCAACACACGCGAGTACTCACGGAAATCCCGTGACATCACATTTGGATGCACCAGCTTGGCTGCGGCTACTGTAAAACGGCCTTAAGTCAGCAGCAGTTACAGCATGGCTACAGTTAGGTGTATTAGCCTCACCCTTGCAAGTTCGCCGGTGGTTTCTGAGATGGACGGTATGTCTCTTGCTTAATATCACATTGCACAATATTGTATCGAAAGGGGTTGCAATATTTGCAATATTTTGTTTGTATTGTGGAGCGCTGCGTCCCATCCATTGGCTGTGTGGCTTAGTTGTGTTTGATTTAGAGCCCGCTTGAAACGCTATAATGATAATGTTTCATTGGCCAGTTACCGTGCCACTTGCACGTTAGTACATGTCAGCGCACTGGTCCACTACGTGACAAACCCAATGGAGCGTCGCACGTGTGTGCACATTTCGACAGAGTGACAGCGTAAGTGAAGAAACTGATAGACAACTAAACGGAACGAATTAGAGAAGCGAAAGAATATTGCAATATTCATAATCGATATCGCAGTATCACATTTTGTCAATATCGTGCAACCTACTATCTGTCCAGACTAGTCAATAGTTAGATTAAAAGATACAAGATCTAAAAGGGGAGGGTCAGAACACAAGGTGGCCTTATATGCAGATGACTTACTGTTATTTATCTCTAAACCTGAAAAATCAATGCCTGACATAATGTCAATCTTAAGAGACTTTGGCACAGTATCTGGATACAAGCTTAACCTCTCAAAAAGTACATTGTTTCCAATTAATCTAAAAGCCAGACAGAACAGATTCAATTTTAGTTCCCTGCCATTTACAATATCAGACCAATTTAAATATATGGGGATAAATATTACTGGTAACCATTCTGAGTTATTCAAACACAATTTCCTGAAGCTGTACGATCACACAATTCGCAACTTTGACAAATGGGCACATCTTCCAATCTCCCTTGCAGGTCGAATTAATATTGTGAGAATGACCATTTTACCAAGATATTTATTTCTCTTTCAGTGCATTCCTATTCTCATTAACAAAGCCTTTTTTGACAAATTAAACGCGGCCATATCTCATTTTATTTGGAACAAGAAACCCCCAAGAATTAAAAAAGCGTATCTCCAGAGACCTAAAGCAATTGGGGGTATGGGGTTGCCTTGCTTTCGGCTCTACTACTGGTCTTGTAACATTCGATCTATGTCTTTCTGGTTGTACGGACAGGAGGCCGAATGGGCAAGGATGGAGAATCTAACTAACTCTACTCCCTCTTTAGGAGCAATACTTTTCTCCGCCCTACCAACGCCAAAGATCAAGATGAAAAACCCAACTGTTTCGCACTCAGTTAAAATCTGGTTCCAAGTTCGGAGACACTTTGGCTGGCAGAGTTGTTCAGCGCTAATGCCAATAATAAATAACCAGTCCTTCCCTCCTTCACTTTCCGATATATCATTTTACAATTGGCATTTACAAGGAATTCGAACAATCAAAGATCTATTTATTGACAATATTTTTCCCACGTTTCAGCATATGAAAGATAAATTCAATGTCCCCAGTACGGACCTCTTTAGGTATTTACAAATCCGTAATTTTATTAAAAAGACATTTCCATCCTTCCCACACAAACCTCCGGTTTCTCCGATAGACACACTATTGTTGCCAGAACCACAGGCTAAAAGAGCGATCTCTAAGATTCATGATAACTTGACACTATTGGACCGCACAACAACGCTGGACCACCTAAGAGAGCTCTGGATGGAGGATATGGGAGTGGAAATCACAGAGACTCAATGGGAAAAGGCACAAGAATGTGTCCACTCTTCCTCGGTGTGTGCCAGACATGGACTGATACAATTTAAAATTCTACACAGATTGCATTTATCAAAACTACGACTGTCCAAGATGTTCCCTACAATTGACCCCCTATGTGACAGATGTGGACAAGCTCCGGCTTCTATAGCACATATGTTCTGGAACTGCCCGCGACTCTTTAACTATTGGGCCAACATCTTTCAAACTCTGTCTGCAGTTCTTAACATTCAACTTAAACCAGACCCAGTGTTAGCGGTATTTGGGGTTAAAGCGTCCACTACGGTTTTGACAAGGAACCAATACAACGTGATACGTTATGTGACATTGTTGGCACGGAGGATGATTTTACTAAATTGGAAGCAGAGAAATCCACCATCCCACTCAGTATTAATGAAAGAGGTGATGAATCTGTTACAGCTAGAAAAGATAAAATTTTCACTCAGAGGGACTGCACACAAATTCCAAGCAATATGGCAACCGTTTATTGATCACTTTGAGAAGACAAAGTTGTAAAAGCTTTTTCTCTTGGTTCATGTGGCATCCTTTCTGTTGTTCTGTTGTTTTGTTTCTACGTTTTGTTAGCGGGGGGGGGGGGGGGGGGGGGTTGAATACTGTATATTTTGTTGAAAAAGAAAAGAAAAATGTGATTTGATGTGATTATCCTAATTACTTCCATAATAAAAAATAAAATGGAAAAAAAAAAAAGATACAAGATCTTTACAGCTCTAATAACCAGCACACAGCAACCAACAGATCCAGCACCTGCACTTATTAACTGTAAGCTACTTTTCCTCCAACAATATTGATTGTGGGGGAACTGATTTGAAGTGGCTTGTACTTCTTGAATACTAAGCAGAACACTTACGTCTGTGTGTTTGACCCCCTGTGAAACCTCTGCCTTCACCATGTGAACCACTCAGAGGCATTAGTGGGAGGAAAGAGGGCCGTGACCTGGACGGGCTCGATTAACAGGCCTGGCAGGAGGAAAGACCGCATGTCCAGGGATATACAGGCCTATCCCTAGAGTCCTTTTCAGACATGAAATACTGACATTACTGGCTTCATCTATCTTATAAAGTGATGGCTTTGTGTCACTCAGACATAGGTGACTTTAGCGTTAATGTTCTTTAAGGCTTTATTAAGACATTACTGCACATTTACGGAAACAGCCACAATGAGATTTTTTTTACTATCTGGTGCGTGAGAAGGAGCAGAGAGCTAGAGTAAAAGAGAGCGCAGGCTTCAACATTAAGGTTGTTTTTATTTCGAAGTCAATTTTTACTGGCCCCTATGGAAAATTGTTATTTTATTAGTGGTTATCAAATAACGACAAAACCTCAAGTAAATTGTTAAATTGGATCTTAATTTACAATGTAAACACACCATGAACAGTGTCATAGATAAAGTTTATACTGAAAGTGGGGGCTATTATTTAAAAAAAAACCTATCAAAACTAATTGTAATAATTAACTTATTGAAAAGACAGTGGTTTTTACTGGCCCCTATGGAAAATTGTTATTTAATTAGTGGTTATCAAATAACAACAAAACCTCAAGTAAATTGTTAAATTGGATCTTAATTTACAATGTAAACACACCATGAACAGTGTCATAGATAAAGTTTATACTGAAAGTGGGGGCTATTATTTAAAAAAAAACTATCAAAACTAATTGTAATAATTAACTTGAAAAAGACAGTGGTTTCTGTCTAATTATCCTATTTACTTAAATCTCCAGTTAGCTTTTAGCACTGACTTAATGTAGAGCCATATGGAATCTGCCTTATAGCGTTTTTAAATTCTCAATTTCGCGATTCCATCCATGATTCGGTTATCACAGGAAATATTTGGCTCTACATTAATAGGTGATTCTCACGAAATCCAGATTTAGGTGTCCAGCCTCAGAATTTTTAAAATGCCCTTGAAGCCAATTTTCTTTTTGCACATATAATATTAAGGTCTAAGATTAAATTAAAATATAAAATATTTTCTATATAATTATTTACATTTTTAGATGAAGTCCAGAAAAATTACTAGGGTACTAGAGTAAAATTACTCGGCTGAAACGAGTATCCGGTACGGATAAAGCACTTTTGCCAAGTACGAGTATTATACGAGTCAATATTCTCTCTCTCTCTCTCTCTCTCTCTCTCTCTCTCTCTCTCTCTCTCTCTCTCTCTCTCTCTCTCTCTCTCTCTCTCTCTCTCTCTCTCTCTCTCTCTCTCTCTCTCTCTCTCTCTCTCTCTCTCTCTCTCTCTCTCTCTCTCTCTCTCTCTCTCTCTCTCTCTCTCTCTCTCTCTCTCTCTCTCTAAAAAAATAAAAAAAATCACACTGATCATTAAAAAATTAAAGTTAAAAAAAGAAAGTTATGTTGAGTTTGAAAACTCTTGTTCATTACATTTCCCTTAATAATTGCAACCGCGTGTGTTGTATTCATTGTTGCAAAACTTGTTCTGTATATAGTTTGTTTGTTATCGTGATCAAAACCATTGATCTGAAGCTCAATGATGATGCTGTCATGTAAATAGTTTTCTAATCAGCAATAAATATAACAATCTCTGATCAACCCATATCAATAACATACTGGTTAAAGCCCCGCCCATTTCAAGCCAACCCGACCCACTTCCGGATTAAACTCCGCCCACTTCCGAGTTAGGCCCCGCCCAGTCCGAGTACAGATACAGATAATTCATATGGTTAACAGATACAGATACACAGATAATGCTGTACTCGCTCATCCCTAAAAATGACCATTACCGCAACATGACATTACATTAAATATTTGGTTAAAAATGTGTATTTTTGGATAAATGCTAAAGTATTACTCATGCTCAAAGCTATGTAAAACTCTGAAGAGATTACTTTTTCATATTTATTATTTTTTGTAATTTCATCATTGTCTCTCATTACCGAAACATACGCGATGATTTACAATTTCTTTTATTTAATTGTTTTACTAAAAGATAACATACACATTTGTTATGTAGCAGACCTTAAATAAGTAGTGTTGTATAATATGTATATACATTTTAAAACAAAATATGATTATCTAATTATTACTTAATTTGTAAAAAAGATACATGTTGCGGTAATGAAAAAGATACATGTTGCGGTAATGACAAAGTAATTTCGGTAATGAGGATCAATGTTTCAGAAATGAGATTTAGCTCAATACATTCACTGTTGAAAAGGGGTTTGATGCCTAACCCTATTTTACATATTTAAAACGCATACATTTTTAAAAGAATATTTATTTCATAAACAGTGTTTCATTTTCTCATTTATCGTAATCATCACAGTACCATGCCTTGTGTTAACAAGTGTTGTGTATACAAGTTTCAAACTTATGCTCATAAAGAATCATGTCATGTAGCCTACACTGTAGCACTAACAAATATACAACCATTAGTATACATATTATCATTCTAGTATAACATACAATCATGTGTTCGTGAGAACTTTTTCAATGTAACATACCATCATGTGGTCCTGAGAAACATTTAAATGTAACAGCATCATGTGCTTTTGTAAAATGATTTTAGTTTAGCTAAAAAACTTTGGTCGTGACATTCAACCACACAAACTTTTTCTGAGAATAATTTCATGTAAGGAACTTTAATAGCAGCAACTCAATTTATGAGTTGGTCAAACAACTAAAACAACTGGAACGACTGCCTTGTACCAATCACGTTTTCCCCCCAACTATAACTATATATATATATATAGTATATATATACTATAAGCGTTTTTTGTGTTTTGCCTATATGTCAGGTAAAATGCAGAAATGTCTAGCAGAGGAGGTGACAGAAGTGGTTCTGGGATTATGTCCCGTATGTCCTGACGATAGTACCAGACCCTTTCTCCTGGAAATCTGATGCTCGGCACATAGAAGCGGTTCTCCCCTGCACAAGTCATGGTGTTGACTTCATACTGCCCTTCAGCAATCTGTTTTAAGAAACCATCTGCAATGAAATGTAGGTTGTGGGCTTCAGGATACTTTCCTCGTATGTATCTCAGCACTGGGTTAAGATGAGCCCAGGTTGCCACTGCATCATGCTGTAGGCAGACTGAGAGGGATGCAAAGGCTTCCACTCTGCCCCTACTGAGATAGAGTACCCCGGTGTGGAGGGTTACCTGATCATTCCCAGTTCCAAAATGGGTGTCCTTGATTTCTTTGGCATATTTCCAGCTGTAATTTTCGCTGTAATCCATATGCACAGCAACAGCATCATCTGTCAGGGTATCTTTCATTGCTTTCAATGTCAAATATTGGTGCTTGACATTAAACATGTGAATGGCAAAATCTGGAAGGTGTTCTGTTGTTAGGGCCAGCAACCGCTCAATGGATGAGGTACGCTTTTCAAGGACTGTTTTCTTTGTCTGCCTTTCCTCTGTAGATCCATCCTTGAGGGTCTTTGTTACAGTGACAGACCTTGTGATCCACTCTTGCCAGATGACAGTGTTCCCCTGAGTGAGAGGATCTAAGGATGTGCGAAAGGTCTTTTCAATGCATTGGACATCTGCCATACATGCAGGACATGTCAGTGTCACACACACTGGACTGCACAAGATCCTCTGGGCTTGATGTTTTAATGATTCACAGTTGTTGCATTCTTTTTATTTTAAAGTCAATGTTCTTGTGCATTTTACATGCACACGTCTCTCTGTCTTTAACTTTAGGCCTAATTATCCAAAATGGCCTCAATCTAAAGAACTGAGCTTTGGACACGGTTTGCTCAGGATGTTCGGCAAGGAAGCGTCGATGGAGTTTTGCCAAGGTGTCTGTGAGGGCTCTTTTTCTATAAATTTGTCCCTTGCGACGAATCTCTCCAGCCTTGCCATTTATGACAGTTGAGACATCATCCCAATGTAGGAACATGCTGACAACCTTGCCAAGTTGTTTCCGCTTGCTATTGATCGGCAGTCCCTTTTTAGCCTCTCTGATCCTGACCCTCTGTGAAATATTTGCTGGTAGCCTTGGCATTGCACTTTTTGGTCTATTAGCCGCCAGCCTTCTAATTTTTCTGTTTAGTTCTCTTCAACATACCTTAGCTTTGCTCTTAATATGACCACAGTCTTTGATGCCCATTCTCTTTTTCTAATGAATGGCCGTGTTCTCTGGGAGGTAGATGCCTCCATTGGCCCTGTCAGGTCTAAACTTTCTTCTGCTGGTGTTCTGTTCAGATTTTCATTATTTGTGTCCAGTTCCTGTCTGTTATTTTCTTCATTTGCAAAGGAATTTTCTGCCTCACATAATGAAGATGCTGGGGTTAGATCTAGAAGTGCTTGCTCTTGCTTTTTTTTCCTGTAATATTTTGCTGAATTCTTTCTCCATTTTATTTTTTTTCTCTCATGTTGTCTACTTGTGAGGTCCTGAGTAGTCTTAATTTGACCATTTTCCTTACGTTTCCGATACCTGGAAAAGGAAAAATTAAAGGTGAAATGCAGTAAGCCCTGATACAAACTTTGGACTATGATCATAGTCCAAAGTTTAGGAATGGTGTGTGTGTGTGTGTGTGTGTGTGTGTGTGTGTGTGTGTGTGTGTGTGTGTGTGTGTGTGTGTGTGTGTGTGTGTGTGTGTGTGTGCGTGTTTCTATGCGTGTGTCTGTGTGGGAGTGGGAGTGCAAGTGTTGGTCAAATCAATGAATCCAAGTTATATTTTTTCCCTATTATCACCCTGTCCCCTGACCTCTCTCTCTCTCTCCTTTCTTCTGTACTCCTCAAGTAACACTGGATTGCTGTATATTTTCTCTCTATGCTTTGCCAGCCTGTCTTTCGCTGATGCCCTTTTCTTTTTAACTGATGCTTGCCTGTAACAAAATACACAATTGCCATCTTGAATGTAACATTTTGTAAAAAGACATAGAAATACATTGTTTCACAGTAAAACTATTTAATATTAAATAATATTACATGTATAGTAGGTGGCCTATACTGCATTCATACTGCTTTTTATGGAAGCACTACATAAAAATGAAAAATTAGTGACCCCTGCTGGGGGGGTTGTAATAGCTATTTTGTTTACGCAATCTGTTCAAGAAATGTTTATGGCAAATATCAAGTTATATTGAAATGAGCAAAAGTTATAGTGCATGTCCCTCCTTCATAAGTCTGTTTCTCATTACCGAAACATTGAGTCTCTCCACCGCAACAGGCCTTCAATTGTTGCAGTGAATGATAATGGTGTTGCGGAGGATGAGTGACCTTAAACATTCTTGCTAACTGTGGAAGCTAAATGAGGGTTAGCTAAACTTTCCCGCACTTTTTATATTTAGACCATTATGGGGTATATAGTTATAAAAAAATGAACATGGTAACATTTTTTAAAGGTCCCATGACATGGTGCTCTTTGGATGCTTATATATAGGCCTTAGTGGTCCCCTAATACTGTATCTGATGTCTCTTTCCCGAAATTCAGCCTTGGTGCAGAATTCCAGCCACTAGAGCCAGTCCCACAATGAGCTTTCCTTAGGACGTGCCATTTCTGTGTCTGTAGCTACTGAGGAGGAGAGAGGGGGGGAAAGGTGGAGGGTGGGGGTGTGTCCTTGACCAACTGCCACTTTGCTTGTTTGAAAGCCATGATGTCTCTCTCTCATGGGTTGGCCAAATTCTCTGGGCGGGCAAAGCAGAGAAAGGGGAGGTAACCTTGCTCCTTATGACCTCATAAGGAGGAGATTCCAGAACAGCTCATCTGAGCTTACTTTTTCTCAAAGGCAGAACAGGATACCCAGAGCTCGGTTTACACCTATCACCATTTCAAGCCAATTGGGGACCATAGGCAGGCTGGGGGAACTCATATTAATGTTAAAAAACCTCATAAAGTGAAATTTCCATGCCATGGGACCTTTAAAACTTCACAAACGCTTGTTTCAGTAATGAGAACTAAAAAGTTGTGTCGGTACTATGACAAACAATATTTTAACTTTTATTTGGAGAGAAAAAATAAGAACTGCTTACCTGGTAGCCATCTTGAGTGCCACAGTCAATTATGTCCCTTCCAACAAAATTCCTTGAAAATGTTAGTTCCTTGAGGACTTAAACAATGATTGAAAATTGTTGCGGAGGATGAGAAAATTGGTCTTGGACACATTTATATTCCTCATTGTCACTACATTTACCAATGATCCCCAAATACCACATGTATCTTTATTGTACATCTTTATAGTATAACATGCACTGAAGCTTTTTCTTTTTTAGATTTTAATTATTAATATTTCCATCTCAAAGAACCCAAATCCAGTCATGGACATGTTGCGGTAATGAAAAATGTCCCCTTAAATGTGGAAAAAACAAGAAAATTGGAATTTATGATGTCATTTGAAATCATGTGCAAAATAGTACATGAAGAGATGTTTCTAACTGTATTCTTCTTATTTTGATAGAATTTAATTTTATCATTAAAATGCTTCATGACACCTCATAAGTCTAATTTCGCGAGAATGCTGCCGTCAGTCTGGGGCTGGTCTGGCCCCAGGTGGGCCCTCGTCAACAAAAGACACTTGCCACCGGGCCTACAACCTTTCTGGGGGAAACCCTGGACTTGTAGCCTAACAGTGTTTTGCATTGCTGTGTAGGTACTGTTACTTAAAGGTGCCCTGCCACACGTATTTCATTACTTTGTTGTAATGTCTGAAGTTCTACCATGGACTCTGTAACATTTTTTGTGGAAAAAATGGCTTGGTTACCTTGTTTCAAGCCATTCTAGTGTGATATAGAAAGCCTGCAGGAAGACTGATTTGTGCCAGTTCTCATTAATATTCAACGAGCTAAGCTGCTTGACTCTGATTGGCTAACAGCTAGCCAATGAGAGCCTGGCTATCAGCATCCTTTACCCAGTGCAACTGTGCGAGCTGAAGAATAGTAATGAGCTCAGGCAACACCACGTCAGCCTGATTTCTCCTCTTATTTCTTTTCAGTGGCTAGAGCTGACAGAGGAGGTAGCAGTTCATTTTCACATTCACGACATAACACAAACACATATGGACCTAACATATTTCAAAAAGTACAAGTAAAAACGGTTTTGTGTGGCAGGGCACCTTTAAGCAAAGCACTTCCTCCACCACTGCTGACAGGGAATCCAGGTCCCTGCTGGGGCCGGCACTATCTGGTTTGATGGCCCAAAATGGTTCATGTTTGCCGTGCCACGTTCAGTGGTGTGTTGGATCCCCAGACATTGTGTTTGTTTTAGCCGTCCCTGCTGTGATGTGATGTTCCAACTAATTGGCCGATAACGATCAACAGCACTGCCAACAACTCCTTGAAGGACGCTGTGACAATGGATACGTCACCTTCCTGCAGTGGAATAAGGCTTCATATCTGCCGTCACTCCTGCTGACAGAAACCTGCTCCAGTCTGTGCAGCCTCTGTGTTCTAGCACTACAAAGGTTCGAACTGTAGCAAACTCTGAATTCAACATCTGACGAACATCTGATGAACACTGCGTTTCAATCACACTCACTGTGATGCTAGCTTGCTTTACTTCAGTTCAATGACCGGGAAACAACAATGCTAAGACTATGTGGCACCAAGTAACTGCACTGTGATATCTGAAAAAAATAACGATCGACAGCACTGCCAGCAACTCCTGAAAGTACGCTGTGACAATGGATACGTCACCTTCCTGCAGTGGAAAAAGGCTTCATATCTGCTGTCACTCCTGCTGACAGAAACCTGCTTCTAACACTACAAAGGTTCAATTCAATTTTAGTTATAGTATCAAATCATAACAAGAGTTATATCAAGA
This sequence comes from Gymnocephalus cernua, assembly GCA_023631565.1. Lineage (NCBI taxonomy): Eukaryota > Metazoa > Chordata > Actinopteri > Perciformes > Percidae > Gymnocephalus > Gymnocephalus cernua. Next base: position 9,495,901 of record CM042432.1, read on the forward strand.
CACTTTACAGATATGTCTAGACCACACTATAATTTACAAAGACCCAACAATTCCAACAATTTCCCCAAGAGCAAGAATGTGGTGCAAAAGTGGCGAAGAAAAACTTGCTTTTCAAACTGTAGCAAACTTGGAATTCAACAAACATCTCATGAACATCTGACAAATGCTGCCACTACGTTTCCGTCACACCCAGCCATTTGGGGGATGAGAGAAGAAGAGCTCATCATCCTGCTGCCTGCTGATGAACAGCTGAGGCCGAGCCGCCATGTGATACCAATGGCACAATAAAAAAACACTGTGACTGCCCAATGAAGGCAGAATACTGAAGCAGTCAGCATTATGTAAAAATGTGTTTTCCATCCAAAACAATTTCGTACATTGCACATGACAGGCTTCTGTAGACCAAATCACTGTGATGTCGCACTAACACAAAATGCACGTCCAGGTAGACAACGGGCAGTGGATTTGAATGGTGGAGCTGTGTGAAATCGGCAAAACTTGTTCATTTCTGTTGTCATTTTCAGCCGTAACTGTAACGTTTAAAGATATTTAAACACAGAGGTCCGACCTATCTGTGGTCTCCGCTGTGCTTATTTCCTGTACTGTGTGGCTTTGATAAACCAAATCTTTACCTTATCCCTGGACCAGAAGTTTAGATGTTGGCCATTATGCAAATAGTCGGGTATATTTCCAGGATAAAGCCCGACATCTGGCGCCTGGCTCACATGCAGGATGTCTGCTCTGTGTGTTGTGGTACTCAAAATAAGCACTTTTGTATCCGAAAAAATATCTCACCTTCCATATTTCAGCCTAGTTACAGTAAAAAAAAACTTGGCGATAACTATGAAACAAAAACAACTAAAATGTTTGTACTTTTGTTTCATTTATTGTTAAATCATCGGTAAAATGTGCAATTAATCGTGATTCTGATTTTAGGTCATATCGTGCAGCCCTAGGGTATGTGTTGTTAATTGTGTATGCATCAAAGTGTCCCACTCTAGCTTCTTCTCTCGCTGTGCTGCCTTCACCCCCACAACTCCCTCCAACCCCTCCGCCCCCTACATCAACAATGCCTAACAGGGTAGGTTTCATTTCTCCAAGCTAACTAAGTGCATGTGTGTGCGTGTGTGTGTGTTCCCCGCATTAGGCTGATGAGTTCTTCAACAGCACCATGGCTAATTAAAGTTGCCTCCTGCTTGTTAACAACCCACCCTCCCCCCATTGCACCAAGCTCTGAGGCACTGGCTTCACCAGAATGCCTGCCAGACCGCAGGCGTTGGTGATTCATGATTTATTCATCCTGCCTAAAACATAGGCACACACACAAACATTTGTTTAGTTGTTTTTTTAGTTTATGACTTCATTTGACAGGGACAGTGCATTTATGTATTTATTTTTGGATTGTGGGTTTTGGATCAACAGAATAAACAACCGAATAAAACAGGTGTTACATGGACAACTAGGGATGGGTATACTATAGGATTTTATCGATACTATACTGTTATTATGGATACTCTTTATCGGTTTTATTGTAGTTAGTTTTGCAAACAGACAATACAGTTTTAGTTATCGTTTTTTTTGTAATTGCTCGTTTTTGTTTTTATTTCGGTTCAACGACAATATTTTTTCCCACCTAGTTTTCGTTATTTTGTTCGTTTTCGTTAGCGATTATAACCTTTGTGCGTGCGTGCGTGTGTGTGTGCACAAGCATAAGTATGGCATGCATGTAGCAAACTTAATGGAGTTGTTAGCTGCAGCTGAGGTGACATTCATCCACCCTTCCTGCAACATCATCACTCCACCAACAGAACTAATAAAAACCCATCCAATAACCACACAAGACCTCTGCGGCATTAATACAAAATAGTGAGCCTGATCAATGCATCATAGCTGCCTCTAAGCTGCCTATACATGATCACAGGTATAACCGCGAGGTAGAACATTCTGTAGCAGGCAGCGAGACAAAGCGCAGGGCAGGTATACCTCGTTGCTTCTGGCTTCGGTTGCGTCCCGAAAGGTCAGCGGCAAAGAGGTCAAAGTTGAAATAATTTGAACTTCGAGTTAGGGCTGAACAATTTGGGGAACAAATCTAATTGCAATTTTTCTGCCACAGGGCTCGACACCTTAATATCCTTCGGGATAAATAAAGTATCTATCCATCTATCCATCTATCCATCCATCCATCCATCCAGGGCGGTATACCGGTTTGTACCGTACACCAGTATTCATTTCCCGTATGATATGAATTTTTCATATACCGTGATACCGGTGCATTGCCGCAGAGAACGCTACGGCCGAATTAATCTGCGAGTGACTTCAGAACGGGAGCCGTGTTAACTGCGTACCCTTCTCACTCATGGTAGTAACTTTATAACACAACAATTAATAACCCACAACTAACTCTCTTTAACAGGATAAAACACCATAGCACACAAAAATTTGTGACTAACAATTTCTAACACTAATAATTTTACATTTACAAATTTACACTGCCAAATGGCATGCTGGGTAACATTATAGCTGCTAGCTAGCCAGGTAGCATAACAGTCCGTTAAGCTGGGAGAGGCTCCAGTCGCTACTGCACATTCAACAACAGAGAAGAAAGTTAGATGAAGAAAGACTGGATATACACCAGAACAACGTATGTTCAAGAGAGGAGCCGTCTGTTGTTCCCAAGTTTTTTGTTTCTAAAGAAATCGGACATAATTTAGCCACTGTTGTTGCCCGTCGCGCTAACTCGGCCGTGCTAATGTCATTTCAAGCATGCAGCGGAGCAACATTATGAACGCAATAACAATCCACCAGCGGTCCCGCTACAGATCGTTTAGACAGGAGAAAGACGGTTCAGAGCAATGATTAAAACACTGGATTTAAGATGTCTTGCCTCGCTGAAATACGTCCGCCAACCTAACAACATTATTCAAACACCGAAGCAGGCTGACAGCGGAGCTACGTTCACTCGCCCACTTTTCTACAACAACCTAACTTACCTGTGGCCAAGGTAGTGTTTATACATCTTACAACTATTTTGTTTTGAAAGGGAAACAATGTTAAATTTGTTTGTATGTGTATTCACTCGATTTAAGTTTATTTTACTACTTTGCAGTTTGCACAATAAACTAGTTTAGATTCTGTAACTGTTTCATGCATTCTCCTTCATATAACGTTATATAATGTTGTTGAGCCAAGCAAAACCTTTAGTAATCAAAGCTTTTAGTAAACATGATGACATTAAATTTTTTTTAGATATTCTATGTAGTCCTGACAGTAAAATAAGCCATTATAAACCTATATAAAGACCCAGTCAAGTAAAAGAAAGAAAATACCGTGATATACCGTGAAACTGCCAGAATCTTAAAAAGGTATAGTGGAGTGGATTTTCTTTTTCCGGGTGGATCATCAAGACTATTTATCCTCCTGGTTGTCAATCATTCCGGGATATGTTTACGTAAGGCCGTCGTACGTGTGACAGGCCAGCGAGCAGACGGCCACGACCTCCAACCGCTTCCTCCCCCCTCTTGCCGATAGCTTGTTTGTTGGCCTGTAGCATGCTAAAGTTAGCTATAGAGATGCTTGTCATAAATAGATTTTCACTTACCGGTGGCGAGTCTGACATTGTGGAAAAAGTGCAAATCTTCTTTTGGAAAGTAGGCTTGTAGAGCCATGCTGACAGCAACTTGTAAACAGAGCGTGCACGAGGAGAACTAGGCTCGTGCATGCTCTCTCGTGCACACGTTTAATAGGTGTTACCTCTCGGGAGCATTTTTTCAAAAAGTGGAGAGGGTGGTTCTTTTCTAAAATTCGGAAAAATCCTCCATTATACCTTTAAAATATACCGTGATATACATTTTTCGTCATACCGCCCAGCACTACTATCCATCCATCCATCCATCCATCCATCCATCCATCCATCCATCCATCCATCCATCCATCCATCCATCCATCCATCCATCCATCCATCCATCCATATGCCTGTCCGTTTGTCTGGGAGTCGGTCAAAGTAATAATCGCCCGCAGTTTAAACATACATTTTTACCTGCCTTGGAAGAATAGTGATGGAGACTGCAGTGGACAGTGATGTTCCTTCAGGCTCCGCAGCCCGGCCAAGTGCCAAGGAAAGCACCAAGAACAATTTTTATTTATCCTTTATTTATCCAGGTAAGTCGATTGAGTACAAATTCTCATTTGCAACGACGACCTGTCACATTCACACAGTTACAGTCATACCTGGAAGCTGCCCAGTACAACCACAGTCTGATCTGCTGGCCACTGAGCAGCTCCACTGGAGCAGTTGGGGTCTTGCTCAAGGGCACCTCAGTGGTGGTAATCAGGGAGGGACAAGCGCTGCTCTTTTCACTTTCCCCACCCAGATTTGATCCTGTCGGTCTGGGGATTTAACCGGCGACCTCCCGGTCACAAGCTTGCTTCTTTAACCTTTAAGCCACCACTCCTAATTAACCTTACAACAATGCACCATACGAGTTAAAAAGGGAAAGAAAATGTGTGAACAGCTGGAGAGATGAATTTGACTGGGTTATGAAGGAGTAATGTTCTGTGGCGTCTGCCGGGGGCAACCCAACTTGGCTGACAAGTAAGTGACATTAGCTAGCTAGTGTCGGCAGCTGTATCGGTTAAATGTACGTAGTTAAATATCAGCTAATATTCAACTGTAAAGTAGATACACCTTTTAAACGTACAATATGTAACTTTCTGCCGCTACAACCAAAACAATGGATTGTAAACACGGACTTTTGATGACGTTGGTAAGTTGCGTGGAATTATGGGAGTTGTAAACAACCCATTCAAATGTATTCACTTTATTACACTTTATTCATGTCATTCTAATAACACAGCGGCATTTTCCCAACATAATTACGTTTTTCTTGATTCTATCTGTATTGGAAGCTGACCAGTTAGCTAGCTAGTGAGCCAGCAAGCTAACGTTAGCCAGCAGCTAAAATCACAGTGACTATCACAATATATTTCACATGTCACTGTCACCTTTTGGATAGTTTCACGGGGTTGGTTGTAACGCTAGCTAGCAACTCAACGAGGCTGAGAGACTGGTGTGGGTGGGGATGCCGGGAACACCGGTAGCTAGCGCTAACGGAGACGCAGCTAACACTAGCTATGGATGGCCGCTGTTGCGACTGACTCTGTTGAACAATGTGGTAACCCTATAATGTCATCCACCAAGCATTAGCTAGCTAGCATTAAGTTAGCTACTTGTCAACCAACACATTGTAGTAACGTTAAACTGGATCGATATTGATATGTATCAATAAATAAGATATCTGCTGTATTACTGTGTTGCAAAGTGGCATGTTATCAATCACAAAATGATGCTGTGTGGCAGAAAAAGCAGTATTATGGTTAGGAGTATTTTTTCTGTGACATTGTATGATTTACAATTACGCTCAAACGTATCATCTGGGAGCCGTGTTTTGAAGGAAGTTACGAGGAACTAGAGGGTGAAAGGTTATATGACGCCACTGACAGGCGACTACGAAGGAAAGGAAACGTGCCGTGTCTGAAAATAAAATAACAGATTTCTCTGGGTTTGAAGTTTGGTGGAAACATTGGGAGAGTGTAACTACACATCTCAAAAAAAAATATATAACATAGGTATGGTCGTTTTTAGACATTTTAATGCAGAAATGTTACATATTGTACCTTTAAAGGATCCCTTGGTAAATCAGCCTCTTTCAAACCAGCTTTCAGCAGTTTGTTTGAATTCTTCAAAAATTATAAAATGATAAATCTTTAGTGACTTTTGTGCATGGACAAGTGAAACGTAAATGTACAGTACTTGTCCAAAGGACAAGTGCCTCAAAAAGTTAATGTCGAGCCCTGCGCCAGGGCTTCGGGAGAAGCCAGACCCACATGACGCGTTCGTCTAATCAGCTGCCGGTTTTCATTTTTTGGGCGACAACACAGCTTAGCGGCGCCTGCTGTTATAGAGATGTATTACGTCTTGCGCACGTGCAGAACGTACGCTCAAGTCGGCGTCGCTTCGGTGTGTTCCGAGGCACTTTTTGGACTTCGGGGAACCGACTGATCAGTCCGACTGCCTTTTCTGCCAACGGTCGGTCATCGGTTGGTGTGTCAGAGCCTTTAGCCCACAGCACCCCATGTGCCTGCTTAATGTGTATTTTACAAGTTCTTTACGCTGACAGACCGGAAAAATTGCCTGCCAGTCACATCATACAGCAGTATTTTTACCACGTAAACAAGCTCCAAAAACATCTACTGTAGATTTAGGCCAAGACTGACTCTGGCATTAAGTATTTATTAGAATGTGTAGTGATTGCATTTGGAAGATGAGGGATGGCATATTTGCAGTGCTGTTGTTTTTTTCCATCTGTGTGAGTGGGTTGTGGAGAATGGGAGCCGACAGGCTAACAGGCAGAGTTTACTGTGAGCAGCAGCACTAACTGACACAGGGCTTGAGCTGATAAAAGAGCATTAGGAAATGTACAAACATCCCGCTGGAACAACAGTTTACCACAATGTCAACCAAAGTGCAGATTTTACTGACTTAAAAAAATTGCCTAAAAAAAGAAACATCACTGTAACATGGCAACTGGAGGCTGCCTAACGACCGCTGTATATGCACTGTAACATAGCTCTAAATATTAAACATAAGCAGGTCTCATGATGATTAGAGTATTACCAAATGTTTCAGGTGTATCAAAAAAAGACAATAAAATGGAGGACCTTGCAGAAACTAATACAAATATCAAAATAAAAGTGCAACAACAAAACAACGATGCAAGATTTAGTAAAAGTGGTTGCATGCTTCTTGCGTTCAGCGTGGTTGCCGCAACCCACCTGGTCTTTCATACCAATTGCCGTCAGAGAGGCTCAAAGAACGGACTTGTTACCTCCTGTTGCCAATCCTTGCAACGCGGTGTATGCGAGAGCATCCGCATTGTTACAAAATCTTGGAGGTGCGCGGCTCGGCGATCAGACCTTCCACAGACCCGTCGCCCAGGCTGTGTTTGCGTCATATCGCCGTCGGCATCGCCCCGACCGCGCTGGCTTTTGTGCCATTTTTTTTCCACGCGCATTTTCATACATTTGCTATATTTATTAAACAGCAGGCTGAAGTCACAGTTTGTGTGTCATTTGTAGAGGCGCCGGGCCATTTAGTGATAATGGGGCAAATGCCCACCTGTGGTTCTAAGTAGTACCATAGACAGAGCATCAGTGACGTCCCCCGTTGAGTTCTACACTTTTTTGGAATCTAAGAGTTTGCATTGTGACTGTCACCATCTTGGTATTTTGGAGTCAGAACAGAAGTCACCATATTTGGACGAGAGAGCGGAGCTGGTAAGGATTTATTTTATTGGTTTATTTGATATGGACCGTGCCTATTTATGAACATTGTTGTATAAAAAACACCATGTAAATATGCCAGAATTAGTCAAAATAACTACTTTCCATCTGCAGGTGACATAGGACTAACATAGAGACAGCCAGCTGTCATACAGCATTCATTCTAGGGCTGGGCGATATGGCTGAAAACTGTATCACGATACAAGTGTTTCATATCAGTTTGATATTTTTTATGACCTATTTAAAATAAGGACCAGGAGAAAAAATGTATTCAATTTAAACATTTTTATTTTAAGCTTAACCTTCCTCCGATTATAATCCCCTCAGTTATAAAAGCAGAAATGTCAACACAACCACAGAAAACACTCAAATAATATAAATGTAAACATAACCTAAGTCTCAAATCACAATGAACACTTCTGGTGAATGAAGTGTTTTAAAATATGTGCAGTGTTTTGTAAACGTAGGAGAAATTGAAATTAAACTGAGGTAGACTTTACATCAGTAACATAAAAAACAAACCTGGTACAGCACAGTAACAGTTATTATTTTTCTCTGTCTAACAGTCACGGTACAGCCTAAACCGTACATGGTGGGGGGGTGGTAACCTGGCTTCTCAACAGTGCTCAGCGGAAGCATGTCTTTGCCTATATGATATGCCACTGCCTCCGTTATTTATTTGTACCGTTTAGCTTTTACCGTCATAAGGTACTGATGCAGAGTACCTCTCCGTGGTGCTCTGCTGCTTGTGCGGGGTTCCAGCTGCAGATGTTGTTGGACGTTGCTGGCAAATACGGCTGGGCTCCAAAGGGTGAGCGCGGCTAAGGTGGTAAAACAGGTTTGCGGTGGGGACGATGGTCTTGCATAATTTGCAGACGGCATTGGTCTGACTACGGTCAGACTTATAAAATCCAAAAAACTGCCATACTGGCGAGCTGACGTTTCCCGTTTCATCAAGAACTTCCGCGCTCGCTGCAGCACTCATTTTCCACTTATCACTCCACGGCGGTTCTGTTATTGAAGAATCCAACACGAGACAACGATATGGCGCAACCAAACACAATACTGTTACATGATTGGCTGTTAGCGTGTCACTCCCTACGTTGCTAGGCTACCAGAGATTGAGTGCCTTTGTTCATGCAACCAAACTTGCTTTGAAACCTCTGGTTTGTTCCGTCAAAGAAAAAAAATTATCGAACTTTTATCGAACACAATTTTTATTGATATTGATTACATGTCTATCGCGAGACATATTGTTATCGTTTTATCGCCCAGCCCTAACTCATTCACTACAAATTAAAAAAAGGTACACATAAAGATGACATACATTGAGCAAACAAACAAACAAACAAAAATACATGACAAAGACATTATTCATCCACTTCTATACTGCATTCAATTTAACAGTGAAAGTGTATGGGTGATGAAATGTGTGACCGTTAAAGTGAGCGCATCTCTGGTTTTCTAGGAGCCACTGTTTTAAGTGAGTTTTAAGTGAGGATGACGCGGCTAAGCCAGTGTCTCTATAGTTTCAATGGTGATGCGCTAAGCTAAGTGCTACAGAGGGAAAGTCGCTGTTCATCTGCATGTACGGCAGTACAGAGCTGGTTGAAAATAAGTTACCGGCTCAAACTAGCGCTAGCTAGCCTTGGTTGGCAGGGTGCTACTTTTAGGTGGCCAAAATGTTCCAATTAGCTTTGATGAAGTGAAAACACACAGTGAGAGGGTCAAGATGAAATCATGGACAACACCCAAAAACAAATTCACGGCTATTTTAATGTGCACAGTGTTAGCATGGTTAGCATTGCTAAGCCTCTGTCCTGATTGACAGGTCCTAAAGCATCCCCTACTTGCAAAAATTGAGCGCTCTCTCCCCCCTTTCTCCCTCCCTTTCTCCTGCCTCCAAATTATCTTTTGCAGCATTTAATTAAACATATGCTTGAAGGAATTTAACTATGTTTTGTGTTTTTTTACAAACCGAGATTTCAATGTTTTACTGCAAATGTATATCGGTTGCAAATATCAATCATCAGCCTTCCTGATTAGTAAAAATCGGTATCGGGCCTGAAGAAAACCTTGGTCGATCCGTAATTTAGACCCTGCCGTTATGGTTCACACAAGATGACGAGGACAATGAAGCAGATCTTTAGTAGCATAACTGAGACACTGCTAAAACTGAAGACATTTTTTTTTTTTATCCTATTTATTCACTCAATACTAGGGTTGCCAGGGTTTTCCAAATCCACAAATCGATTTGCCTTTCGATTTTTTTGGCCATAATTTGATTACATTTTGTATTTAAATATTCTCTTTTCAGCAGTGACGGCAATTCCACAACAATAATACCCTGGCTCACCCAGTAAGTGCGTTCGCCCCATGTTGGCTGAGTCCTGCAGCGGCGCGGGTTCAAATCCGACCTGCTGCCCTTTGCTGCGTGTCGTCCCCCATCTCTCTCCCACTTTCATGTATATCCACTGTCTAATAAAGGGAAAAGCGCCCCCCAAAAAAAAAATCTTTGTAATTTCGGTGGACTGTAGAAACTGAATTGCCCTTCGGGGATAAATAAAGCTATCGATATAAGAGCCACCAGATGGCAGAAGGGTACTTTACGACAGCAGTTTGAGTTTCTCAAAATTAACCAAGTGCAATTGAATGCACCAATAGTTTAACGAGGTGAACATGAATGCACCATGGAGCCCATATGCTTTACCTTCGTTGTATTTTTATTTATTTTTTTACAAAATTCACTCATGGGGAAGGCAAAATGTTGCCATACGGTGACTTCAGGGAAGCAGGAGGATTTTCCAGTTTGGTTGTTTCTCCGCAGTCTCTGTCAGTGGTCATGGTGTCTGAAAAAATGTACAGCTGCAGGCTACTGGTAAGCTAACGTTACCCTGTGTCTTTAGCCACATGCTTCCAGCCGGTATGCTACGCTGTGGCTGTTTTCCAGTTGTTTTTTCTTCAGACATGCGCAAGTAGGCGGTGAGCAAGTAGGCGGGGGGTGGTGAGAGAAAAGAAATACTGGGGGAATGGCAGATCCTGCTTTTGATTTTAATAGTCGAAATCGAAAGCTCATTTTGATCGATTTTTTATTTTAAAATCGAAATTTTGACACACACACACACACACACACACACACACACACGTAGGGGCAGCCCTTCAGACAAACACATTTACACAATAATCCTATTAGAGAGAGAAAGTGCTCTCTCTCTTGCTCTCTTTATCTGTCAATACTCCCACTATCTGGCACCGCCTCTCCCTCTCCCCCTCCATCCACTGTCAATGCCAGTCAATATGCTGCTATCTCTGCTCACTTTCGTATTCTAATTCAAACAGGCTTTGCTGCAGCCATGAGCAATCAGTGTCCAACAATAGCAGCAGAGAGCTTGATAGCTCGACACTGTGTCACATTCGTTTTCGGGCACAGAGTGATGGAGGCGACGTGCTGGTCTCACTGTGCTGCCGTGCGACCAGCACTGCTGCTACTTCTCCACTCTACAGCCTGTCAATATTATCTCATAGCTCTGTCTCTAATTTCCTCACTCTAATATCCTTTCCGTCCTCTGTCCACCCCACCCCCTCCTCTCAAACCTCTGCCCACCCACAGGCAAGCTAACAGTTAAAGATTAGGGCTGCACCACTTCAATAAATGATTCTACACTATGGCAGATGGCAGATGACATGACATGCGACGGAAACGAAGTATCAGCAAATGCGTACTGCAAGTGCAAGGGAGTTACTGAATAGTAAACGTCTAGAAGAAAATCTTAGAGACATACTTTTTTAATGGAAAAAATGGTATTGGACAGTAAATAACTTTCATTTAAAAATTTAAATGGGGTTTTGACCTCTTCAGACGTTTGCCCTGCTCCATGCACCTTGGAATTCGGTGACGTTGTGCCAGTTAAAATCACAGTGTTTTAACCTACATAAAACATAGGCTACAAGATGATACGTTAAAACACAGTACGCAATTTATGCACAACTCGTTGGTCCGACAATAAAGTTGTTCTTTATACAACTGTTGCTTGAGTTCAGACCTTTTGGGTGGGAGTTATGATTGCCCTTTTGTCCCAAACCCTAATTACAGGCGTTGCTACTAGATCCCCAACCATACCAATAACCTTTACAGGCTGACATAACGTCAGCCAGTAAAGGTTATTTAAAGGAGTACTCCAGCAATTTAATATAGCACATGCATGATGCTGGGAGGCTTACAAGAGACAGTTGTAAAAAGGAAAAAAGGAAATTAAAGCAGCAGATGCTGAGATATCCTGATTTTTTAACCGCTAGTATGGGTCAAGCTTATTTGCCGTTTATTAAAAGGTGCACTATGAGTTCTTGCACGGTTTCAGCGCAATTTCATTTTTTGTCTCAAATGCTAGGCATCTCTCCTTGATCCGCTAGCTGCCTGCCCCCTGAACACACAGTGAAAAAGCCCGGTCTCGGGAGACGGCACAGGGGTTGTAAACATCAAACAAACACTAGGGGCACAGGCTGTGCACCAAAATACAACAAACCACTCCAGCCAATCACCGACAAGATGGTTGGGGGAGGGGGTAGAGGTTAGTGACAGTCAGTTAGTCATGACAGTTACGGAAACATGGGGAGAGGGGCGAGCTTGCTCTGTTTTGTTTGGAATTTACTTGGAATGCCAACAGAAGTGACGTCATGCAGGAACTCAGAGTGCACCTTTAAGGCAGGCTAAAAATTAGAAGCTGCAACCTGTTTGTCAATGCATTGACCTTTGCTTATCAGAAAGTGGAAGTGGTAGTTAAAAGGATTGACAAGAGTTTTGCTAGTGCTGTAACATAGCTATTTAGCCAACCAGAGCCAAAATGGAACCAGCTATCAGAACCCTATTGATGAAATATCTGTTGGCAGTGGGTACGGTTGGGTACCGAGACATGTTTTTGTTATAAGTCATTGTTATTACATTTTAATTAAATCACTTCAATTTGACCATATAGCCTTAACAATAAACAAGCCGTGCTCTCTTTTTTTTTTTTTTTAAAGTATCGATTCAGGCACCGGCACAGTTTTAAAAGTAACGTTTTGGGACCAGTATTGGAAAAAAACTCAAACGATACTCAACCCTAGCAGTGGGATGCAGCCAGGTCTAGGCTATGATGTCCACTTTAAAGCCCTAAAAAGTTCAGCAAAAAAGTTCCTTAGTCATTACAGAGTTTAACAAATCTAGCAAAACAAGGCCTTTCACAGCCTGAATATGCAAACTCACTGGTTCTGTGGGAATTTCTGAGTCTCAAATTCAGCGAATCTCCCAAATTCTGCTTTGAGTGTCATGTAATCGCAGTTTGAAAACATTTTTCTGTCTTTTTGGTTTGGCGCACACTAGGCGGGCCAAAATTTGTTGTGAACCCAAATTGATATGTGGGCCGGATCCAAATCTGTGAGACGCCGGATTTGGCCCGCTGGCCTTGAGTTTGACACTTCTGTGTAAAGGGATATTTCACCGATTAGCATTAAGCTTTGTATCAGTAGAAACCAAATGGCCGTGCTTCCCTCCCCCATGTCCCCCTGAGACTAGATTTCTCTGTATTTTGGGTCTGGAAGAAAGCCTCTGATGACACAAAAATCGACATTTAGTGTCATCGGAGGCATTTTTGCCCAGAGTCTGTGGACTACAGCCAGCTAGTTCTGCATGTTTTCAACCCGCCCACAGGGGGTGGGACTATCACTATCCGATGCGAGTCGAGTGTCAGCCATCTTGAAGCTAAGCTAAACAGGCTCTCTCTTTTCAGCAGGAAATTTTTACAACAATTATGCTCATTCAAACTACCGCACATGTGTACCACCGCGATACATTGGTAGAGATCAGAGAGCAGAACACTTTACTACAGACGGAATACTCGACATACTACGTGAGCTTCGCCTGCTACGGAGACCAGCACCTCAGCCTGCGGTGTCGCTCTATGCCGCTAGCTGGGTAAGGAGACATCGAAAGCGATGTGCGTGAAAGCGGAAACGCAGACCAAGGGCAGGAGTTGGACCTAGGTGGAAAGCTAACACTAGCCGGCCATCTGTCCTCCATCCATCCTGCTTGCAAGTGTCCGCTCATTAGATAACAAACTGGACTACATCCAACTTCAACGAAACTCCCAACGCGAGTTCAGAGACTACTGTTTTTGTTTTTGTGGAAACATGGCTGAACAACAGTGTACCGGACTGTCCAGCTACCAGGCCTGCTAGCCCTCCGAGCAGATGCCTCTCTGTCACCGGGTAAGACTCGTGGAGGTGGGCTGTGTTAACACGGACTGGTGCAGAAACGGGGTGCTTGTACCCAACTACTGCTAACTGCTGGTGGAGTCTGTGACTGTTAAATGCCGACCATTCTACATTCCACGCAAATTCATGGCTGTGTTTATACTCGGTATTTTCATCACACCAAGCGCTAATGCTACCAATGCGTTAGCTGAACTTTACGGAGCCTATAATATGTGTAACCTGTTTCGTATGTCGTTTTTATATAATGTTTTTATATTTTTTAAATGTCTAACACCACTTGCGCCACGGTGAAACGTTGTTTCGTGTATATGGTTGAAATGATTGCCTCACTGTCTATGTTGGATATGGGAGTGGACTCGTAGGGAAGTAAGCAAGTGCATTCTGGGAGTTGTCTTTCATCCACGAGCCACAAATACATTTTCGAGCTTCTCTCGGTCTAGAAGGCACCAACTTCGAAGAAAAAAAATTCACATTTCTACTACATAAATGACCCAATTTAATACATATTCATCCCTTCCAGCGGTGAAATATACCTTTAAGTGTAGTCAGACAGCCCTTTCCAACGAGAAACTCAAGCCATTAGCTGTGCTCTCTTCCCAAGCCATCAGACTCCATAGACAAAAACAGTCAATTTAACTCAACATGATTATTTATCTATATATCTGTTATCTATATTTCATTGGAAATGCGACTTTCATTTTTTATTGTCATACTTGATGATACTCGATGATGCCTCGCGTCGGGCCGAGTGACGCCCCTTAGCTGTGACATAATCACAACATACAACGGCCTGTCGTGAGCTATTGGTTAAACATATGTCTGGGACACAATGACATGTGTCTGCCTGACGCTTCATCAACTGATTACACGGATGAAAAATGAATAGCTCAGACTGCAGCCTTGTACAAACTGCTGTCCTTTCATGTCACAACATCAATGGGAACTGAACAGTTTGTGGATTCTTTCATGTGTGTAATGAGGGATGGGAGCGGGACAAAGATGGAGCCCATGAGAGCAAAACACAACAACCCTGAGGTGCATATCAACATTTTATTAAGATAACAGCCTGGTGTGCTACTGTTCGTTAAAGTCACACACACATGGGTGTTCACTACCTCCATACACATACGCGTTCAAACAGATGTGCAGGAATTAAACTAAAGATAAATAACTGAGGCATCCCAAATGGCTGATGAACAGTGACACTACTGTTATCAATGAGAGCCTCTGGAAGTGTAAAATCATTTTATTTTTTAAAAGATCACAGTGCTGCAATGTAATTTCACACCTGTGTGTTTCGTGCCTGTGTGTGTGTGTGTGTGTGTGTGTGTGTGTGTGTGTGTGTGTGTGTGTGTGTGTGTGTGTGTGTGTGTGTGTGTGTGTGTGTGTGTGTGTGTGTGTGTGTGTATAACTCTGTAACACTTCCTAAGGCAGGCTTCACCCAGATGATGTCATCCAGCTAACCCTCATGATATCACCAGGGTTATTTTCTCAGACTTCGTCCCCCCCCTCTATCTTCCTCCTTTCCGGTCTACAGCTGTCCTATCAATAAAATCCCAAAGAAATAATCTTTAACCCTTGTGTTGTCTTCCTGTCGACCATGCAACTTTTTGTTTCTCTGGGACAAAATTTAAAATTGAAACCTTTTTTTTTTCAATGTTTGGCGTTTTTTGCGACACTTTTGTTACTTTTTCCGCTGTTTTTGTCAATTCTTTTCTGCACTTTTTGTTTTGTTGTTTTTTTTAAATGTTGAGCTTTTTCTGACATTTGTCACTAGGGATGCACCGATCCACATTTTTTCACTTCAGATGCGATCCCGATACCTGAATTTGGATATCGGCCGATACCGATACTATTCCAATACCATAGCTGTGTTTGCTTTAATATTTTTATTATCATTATTGTTGATTTTATATGATGCTGAAATAAACTCCTCTCAATGGGTGAGAGGTATGATATGGACGTATGAATGTATGTCCCAAAAGGCAACTTGAGGTAAGTATGAGGTCAGAAAAGGAAGTCAGAAAAACAGGAAAAATCTCATTCTGAAAACTGATATGCAACTGTAAGGGTTTCAAATTGATTGTCATGTCAATATTTATTACATTCCCAAAATGTCAAATACTTGAGTCTTGAAATATAAGAAAAGTGCAAGTGTAAAAATCTCTCTCTCTCACACACACACACACACACACACACACACACACACTCTATCAATAAAACAGTGTGTGAACAGCGCAAATCAAGCACACTGGCTCTTGTAGCATCAACAAATCAACGTTTTAAAATGTCAAATATCTGAAATATAAGAAAAGTGCAATAACTGTAAACATCTTACACACACACTTAGTTACACACACACACACACACACCTGTTTTCACGGCTGCAGCGGTTACTCTGAAACGGCGGCCGCCGGGACACGATCCGGGGTCTTTGGGGGACGCAACAACGGGGAAATGAAACGCCAAAAGCCGGCGACAACACCGGGACAGACGATTGTGAAAGTCCTGTTTTGTTTTTGCATTTTGCTGTCTTGCTCTGCGGTGTTTCCACTGTGAAGTATTTCCAAACAGCGGACACACAGGATAGCATTGAGCTAGCCACAATGCTGCTCAACACTACTATCCTGCTAGCTGGCTGCAAACTGCGGAATGGATTTCCTGAGCGGGGGCGTGTCTCATAACTCTGTGTCTCATTGAGCCGCGCCTCCGTTCAGGAAATCTATTCCACAGTTTGCAGCCAACCAGCAGACCAGCCGGCAGGAATCACTTTTGGAGCCATTTCAGCAGACAACGTTAAAGTGCAGACATGGCTCGTGGTATCGGAAATCTCCGCAGGTTGGATCGGGAAAATCCGATACCTGAATTTTGCTGGTATCGGTCCCGATACCGATACTGGATCGGACCCATCCCTATTTGTCACTTTTTTCTATATGCTATTCTAAATGCTATAAAATAAAACCCAAATTCAATGAAAGTAGTAAACTGATCATTTATTTTACTTGTGAAGAGTGTTGTATGGAACCATCCATGTTATTTTATTTGACAATTTGGTTGAAAGAAACCCAAATTTCTGATATAGAAACTTTTTGAAAATGGATCAAATTTGACCCAAGGAAAACAGGAGGGTTAAAGTGCCCATACTATGAAAAAAATCACTTTTTCTGGGATTTGGGGTGTTATTTTGTGTCTCTGGTGCTTCCGTACAAATACAAAAAAAAAAAAAAAACATCCATGCTGTTTTGAGTGAGATTCCTGCCTTCAGTCTCCGGGTGAGCTGTTCAAAATCTGCACGGCTTTCTACGTCAGTAGCCGAGACAAGATGGCTAACCGCTAGCATGCTAGCGCTAGCATGCTACCTAAAACACACACAAGTTCACCATAATCTACAAAAGAACTACTTGTCCCTGTTCTGCAGGTATTCCACGCTAAATTGGAAGTGTGCCCTCGTTCAGAAGTCTCCCGGCTAATCCTGCCTTGTAACTGACCAAGGTTGTTTAAACAGCTAGCTGGGTGATATGATCCTTACCTAGCTACTGCGCATGTGCGACTACCAACAAAGACGGTAAAAATGTCTCACTCTCTAGCTAAAACAGACCTGAACAGAGCTGAAAAGAGGAGCTGCAAAACCTCAAAATACAATTATGAACCTGAAAATGAGCATAATATGTCTGCTTTAAAAAAAAAGAAGAAAAACGAAAAGTGAGGGTCTCAGTCAATTGATTCCCCGAGTCTTACAATAAAGGTTTGAAATGAAATAAAATAACTGGCCTCTTTATGTCCCAGAGGAAGAGATGCAAGGTACAACACAAGTACAGTATATGTGACAGATATGGCAGAAGTTAAGTGGCCCGCGCACAGCAATATGAATATTTCAACCACATGCTGCTGCCACAACACATACGCTCAGTGCCCCACCCTGCTGCTGGGATCAAATGTCAAGCTGGCTGCCAGACATGAAGACGCGTGCAGCGTGGAGCCGACATGTGTGGGTTGATAGACATTGCTGATGTATGTCAACAACATCTTTCAGGATAGTGTCAAGTTCAGCACTAACCACTAGCACTAACCACCACCACTACAGGAACCAGGAACAGTAGGGTTGTTTGCATTTTGCACTTTGCCCTATCTCGCAATGTTAGATAGATAGATAGATAGATAGATAGATAGATAGATAGATAGATAGATAGATAGATAGATAGATAGATAGATAGATAGATAGATAGATAGATAGATAGATAGATAGATAGATAGATAGATAAGCACATTCTCACCCAAGCACATCTCGCACATACACATTCATTCCATGTTCTCATTAAATAGCTAGAAAACCGTAAACACAGCAGTTATTGCACAGAGTCCGATTGCACTGAGGGGGTAAGGGAAGTGTGTATGTTTTTATGTTTGTATGTGTGGATGATTTCTGTAATATGTTTACAGCTCTGGGGAAGAAGCTGTTCCAGAGTAGTTCTTCGCTGACTTCAGTATTTCTGTTATTCTTGTGAATAAATTGGCCAAAATATGTCCACTGCAATCAGAAGGAGTTCAAGGAGAATTCATGTTAACAGATTTTTTTTATTTTTTTTAGAGCTATTAATTAGTGCCCTTGTTCAACAATCACGCAGGGAGAAAAATCCCAGAAGAAATGCACATCATTTCTCTATTCAGAGTAGCTCAACAGACTGCAATGCTATGCAACCGCAACACATGGTGTTTGGACAGCAGCTGCCATCAGACATGCAAGTACATTAACCTACACAATCTATTTATGTGCATATATTTCAAACTTGAGTGCAAACAACAAATTCACTCAAGGTTGTGGAAAGGCAATCTGGAAAATGAAATCAGTAACCGAGGACCGGAAGAAGTAAAAGTGGAGTCACCGAGAGTTATGAAACTGGAAAAGGTATTTTTCACACTAAGTTCAAATGTATGTGCGAGAAATCTGCACAAAACCAAGCAGCATTTCTGTTGCTTCTGGCAAACCAAAGACACAAATAGGCCTAGTGCACTGGAAAACAAAAAACTTTTGGAGTTGTGTGGTTTCTTGCTAAAACTTGCTTTCAGACGAAAAATATATATATATTTTCACTAATAAACTACAAAAATACATGCCCATAAAACAAATAAAACAATATGGTTGAGACGCAAACACACTGCCAGGGTTGGTGAAACATTCCTTTGGCATGTCTTTCTGTTGTTTTTTTTTGTTTGTTAAGAGGCACAAAAAGCCCATCATTGCTGCTAGAGTTTGAAGACTCTGTTGCGGATAAATTGCATGAAAAGAAAATACAACCCCAAAGAGATTCAGTTTACAATAAAGCAGGGGGAAGCAGCATATCCTTACATTGGTGAAACTGAAACCAGAGGATGTTTTGACAGTTTTGATTGATAAATTACTTTACTTACAATAATCTATTCATTTCTTAGCCTTTACCCCAAGCCACCACTGGTCAATTCAACGATGTAAATACACACACTATCACCCAACTTTAACCGAGACAACAGCGTGGCCGTGGTTAGACCGTCTGACCTCAAAGTGCTGCTGTCGTTCCTGCGGATTTCCTTTTCTCTTAAGTCTGAGTGTGCAACCAATATATATATAACCTCGTGGCAAGAAGCAGGTGGCCAGGTGTGTGGTGTCTGGTGAGATGCTTTCCTTATTGTTTGTGCAAAACACGGAAATTGTGATATTTTTTGTCCTCAAAATCACAAAGTCCAAGTAGGACTGGGGGGATAGTGAGAAAAAAAAAAAAAATACATCAATGTCAATATAGGGTTGACTATTGGCGTTTTCCCCAAAAAATTCACACAACGAGAGTTTTGATAAATAATCACCAATAATGTGGATACAATGACTAAGTGGGGAAAGGCAAATCATAAAACAGCTAGTAACGTTAAGTCTGGTAAGTTCAGCAAATGAAATCAATTTAAAGACAACCCTTGTGTCATATCACAATACTACGATATCCAAAAATGTAAGACAATATCTAGCCTCATATATCGATATAATATTGATACATTGCCCAAGCCCAAGTCCTGAAATGCATTCAGGAGCCATCAGCTCCTCAATGGACCCTCCAAGCTAAGACAATATCTTGAGCCACATCTACAACATCTGATCACAAGACCAAATGCTATCTAATCAGTCATCAATTACTACTGCACTTGTGAATGATGAGGGTGCATTTTGACCAGACCAATGGCTTGAGTGAACTAAGCCTCCGATGTGCGTGATAGGACTCTGACAAACACGCCTGGATTTGTATAATGCTCCAAAGCCCACAGGGCTGACCTACAGGAGTGATTTACATGAGGCTGAATGACCCCTGCAACACAAATTTAACAGCCATCAATTATTAACTCGGGCTCAGGACTTTGCTTGCTGCTGGGGGGGGGCGGCTGCTGCCATTGTCTATATTCAAGATGCGGCCCACACCCTCACTTTAAAAAAGGCAATTATTTATTTTTTTCATCTGAAGCTTTGTGCTGCAGAACGCCTTGATGTTGAGGCTAGGTTTAGTTTCGTGAGTGGCATTCCCTTTTCTGTCACGCCAAACTCAATTCAAGTTCCGGATGTTTTAATTGTTTACTTGAGCCGTGGCGAGTTTACGTGCCAGGTAGCTACAACATGGAACAATTGCTCGGCATCATTAACATATGCCCTGTAATACGAAGATGACTAATTAAACCATGCAACTCTATATTCAGTAAAAATTGGACTTTTGTCGTTGCGTTGGTACACCACCTCCCACCATGAGTGGGAGATTGTGGCGAACAGCAGTTCTCAAAATGGACATTATAGCCTTCTAATAATGACTAATTTCGTTCATTGGTAGATTATAGGCTATAGACGAATTTCCCACAAGGAACTACTTATTTAAAAAAAATGGCTGTTTAGCTGTTATAATGAAATACGTGAATTTACCAGTAAGCAAGTTGATATGGAAATGCCACTCATTAGGGCGCAGACTTGGAACCAAGGGTATTTCTGAATCCTGACAACTAGCTAACGTTACAGGGCTAAAAACGACGGTTAAGAGAGGTAACAGGATGGTGCCACACTTCTCCATTCCCAGTGCCTCCTCTCATGGGAGGCGCCTCCATCCACTATGAAGATGAGGGATGCTGCGAGTGAGGATTGGGGTAACCTGGCTAGCCAAGCCTCAGCCCACACTGATAATGGGTGCATAGGTGGGTGTGCTGCTGCTAGCATCCGGCTAGATGAGCAGGTTAGCTGCATTCCAGCAAAGAGACGGCAATTTAGACCGACAGGTGCAACAGCATCATCATCATCCAGCCGTACACAGCCTCCTTGTACCGCTCCTTCCACCTTGACATATCCAAAGAAACAAGTCCGAGCCAACAACCAACACTCCAGTGAGTGGTACGAAAACACGCCTGAATTCATAGATATGTTTTTCAATATTTAAAAAAATGTATCGTGTGAGCGAGTAAGTGGCGAGCTAGCTAAAACCCGCCTCAGCACAGCGACCAAACGAACCGCTGTTAGCCTCGTCGCTGGGTCGGCTGCCTCCCTCTGCTCTGAGGTAAGGGCATCGAATAAAACAGCAAGCAGGAGAAAAAGCACAGCATGTATGTTGTTCGACTCACCTCTCTGCCATTTTCCCGACGGTTCTTAAAATCCGTTTAGAATAAATCCCACAACAGCTCCCATGTTGCCGAAATTGCGGTCGCCGCAGTCAACGAGTCACTCCTTTCAGACCCGTGTCAAGATATCAACAATGGCGAACACCACATCCGATCATTACCTTCACAATAAAAGCCTCTTACCAATTGTGTCAATGTGGCACCTGTATAGAAATAAATGAGTTATGGTACTTAGACATAAAACTATACTGTTTTAACGTCAAGCACCCATAGTCTATATATACAGGTACCTTGAAAACCTATTTTATGCAATGGTAAAACCAGTCATTAGTTACCTTGCAGCACACAGCTCTACAAAAATATACTTATAAATTTAATGGAGAGTATTTTATCCTTAAAAGAGCGTCTATTTCTAAAAAAATAAATCTAATACACAATGTATTGATGCTAGCCATCTTACTTTGATGTCATCTGTATTACAAATAATTTCGAAAACATTCATGTCAGTCTTGAAAGCTGTTATAACAAGATGACCATACTCAGTGTATTTTATTAACACCACGCTACATACCTGTATAGCCTACCTAATGCTTTCTAGATTGCTTTCTTTTAATTTTCTATCTCAATCTTTTAAATGTGTTTGTTTTAATTTAATTACATTTGCCTTTTTAACTGTATTTTTGCTTGTTTTAACTTTAGGCTAAGGTGTCTTTGAGTGCTATGAAAGGCATCCATAAACAAAATGTATTATTATTATTATTATTGTTATAATTATTATTATTATTATTATTATTATTATTAAATGAATATGTAAAATAATAATAAACATGGCAGCATGTGAGCTGCAATATATTCTTTAGCTTGATATTTTTTTCTCATAGCAGCACCATGTTAAGCTTACACTGTCAAAGGGTAAAGGGTCAGTCAGCAGTAGTTATACCACTAAAATGTTCTGCACTTTCATCATAGAGTCCGAGTCGCCAAAGTTAAGACGAAAATGCAATCAACAACAATGTTCACGTCAAGTATTTTATTCTGAAGGTAACATTCAATAACTTCTGGTATTCGTTATGCTAATTTCAGCTAACTTGAGCAAAAGGGACCGCGCACCGCTTGTTTAAAGATGTGATGCATTCATGTTAAATGTAAAGGACTGTATATGAGATACTTGTTAGTAATATAGCCTATCGCTCACCAGAGATTTCAGGCGGTACATTTGCATTACTTTGTCAGGGTTTAGGAGATGGCAGTCAGTCCCAGCATGCTCTGGGGCACCATGGACACAAATAAATACAGTCCATTTACATGTCTTCAATGCATCACAGGGCTACCACAGACCCACAGACACTCCCATTCATACAATAGTTGAGAACTAGTTGGAGACATCCACCCATGTGACTGATTAAACTCATGAGAAAACAGATCAAAGTCATGGATAAACTATCAGAATACAGCATAGAAAATCTGCTTAGAAATATAGGAACTATTGCATTGGACAGAACAACACAATGTAATTCTGCTAAATAAAACATCACATTCATTATTAGTTTCACTTGTTTTCATTTTAAACAAATTGTATATCTGAATTCAATACACATTTTCTATAGGCTCAGTCTACCACTTTAAAAAAAAAACACATCATGAAAACATGAATTGGTCATGTGACAAGGGCTGGGAAAGATTGGCAGAACAGGCAGCCAAGTGACAGTATACTATGATCCAATGTAAATCACAATTGTCAGATTTGACAGCACTCGAGCTCAATGGATTTTGGTGGGGGGGAATCATATTTCAGAGGGGTGGTACCACCCCGTGCCCCCCTTCTAGCCCCGCCCCTGGAACACAGCTCTTAAAGTGATGGAACATGAGCATTTGACAGGCACGATTATACTCACCTCTACCTCTCCTTTAAACCTGAATCGTCAGACAAAACACAAGTCCTGTTGAACCCTAATAGCATCACATCACAGGTACAGCTGAGCCCGGTTTGCTTTCAACTTTTACCAAACCATGATCCAGGAACTTGTTGCTTTTGATTTTAAACATGGAACATGCAAGTCATTGTCACACTTCTTTTTCCAAATATCTTTTATTTTCCAAATAATTTATGCTTACATGTTGCACTTACATGTGGCTCTTTGTAGTTGGTCTTATTTGAAGCGAATGTACTGCTATGTGATTCTTGCTGTTCTGAGTTTGTCCCTTCATGGTTGAATGCACTTATTGGAAGTCGCTTTGGATAAAGCGTCAGCTAAATAAAACGTTATTGCAATGTAAGTGTAAAAATAAAAGATATTTTTCAAATGATGGTCTGTTGCTTCTCACTATGCCTTAGAATCATTATTCACGGTTTTGTCCAAACCTGCCTTCTAACTCGCAGTTTACAGAGAGGTTTTCCATTGAGGGTTTTTTGTTGTCTAAAGCGCTATTCACATGTGATTAACAAATTACCCCCCACGTCTGTGTTTTTGTGTGCCGCATTCACATGGGATAAGCAAAGTCTGTTTTTAATCGACCGATGCTGTTTTTTCAAGGCTGATAGGCTACCGATGCAAATTATTAGTAGTAAATAAAACCGATTTGCTGATTTGGAACCGATATGCATGTACAGTGAAAATGAAAATCTTTAAATTAAAATTAAGATTTTGGAATGTTACAAACTCCAACACAAAACTTTGTTTAGATACTTAAAGCAATTATTTAATAAATTAGAAACTTTCAACATAATCCCCAGTAACATAGAGTCAGATGGTGTTGTGGGGGGGACATTAAGTCAGATTCAGTGGGGAGTGAAACCGCAGCAGAGGGACAGACACAGAGCTGTAGCCGAGCCAAAGTAGACCACTTTTTAATTCATTAACTTTATCAGGCAAATAAAAAATGATACAGATAATCTGCAAACTGCCAATAAAACGGCCCGATTAATCAGCTAGGGCCGATAATCGGTCTCTATTAGCCACAACATATGATATCAAGGCTCCGTCAAATCTTTTAATAACATTATGACTACACTGTAAGAAGAAAAAAACTGATGATGCCCTGGCAGAAAATAACCAGTCCCTTTTGCGTTAAATTTACAGACATCCTTTTAATCCAAAAATCTAAATATGGGAAAACACCTGTGAAAAATCATTACAGAAAATTCCTTCATATTACATATTACAGTATATTAGCCCATATTTCAACTGACTTTTTTACAGTGTAAGGCGACTTGAGGGTGCCGCCGCTATGAAAGTAAATATAAGTCGTTGCTGCTTGAATAAACGACATATGTGGAAGAGCCTGTTAATTAACCCGAGTCGTGTCACTGAACTGGGAGAATCGAGTGCCATACGTCAATGAACCGACTCACTACTGTTGTTTTACCTCATTAGTGCCTCCACTGGAGTGGTGGTAGAATCAATCAGGAAATGGGCTACCTCGAGCAGCACGATTGGACCGAAAAAGTTGAAGAGTTGTAGATTGGAGGTGGCGCACCAGGCTACTGAACGAGACCGAATGTAACCGTGCAACCGCTCGAGTCTAATGTAATCGGTAAAGCGGTGTCTTGGTTCTCGGCAAGTTTTAGTTATTAACCAAGCCTTGTTTCTGGTGCATCTTAGATGATTGTGTTCATGGCAATTCACACATTATCGATGGGGAAGTACATCACATACAAATACACGTCATGTTATCTTAGTTATGTTAAGTTAAATGTTAGAGAAGTGAATGTTGCAGGCTGTCACGAGGAGACCGCACACCAGGCTACTGAACGAGAGCGAATGTAACCGCGCAACCGCTCAAGTCTATGTAATCAAACGGGTGTCTAGGTTCTAGCATAGGATAGTTTAGAGTTATCAACCGATCCCAGAAACCTTTATTTCCGTGCATCTTAGATGATTGTTTACATAGAAATCCATAGGCTACATTACCGATGGATAGCACATACAAATACACGTCATATTATCTCGGTAGTTATATTTGTTACATGGTAGGCAGGCTGTAACGAGGAGGCCGTGCTCCAGGCTACTGAATGAGACCGTAACCATGCCTAATGCACGAGTCTATGTAATCAAATGGGTGTCTCGGTTCTCGGCAAGTCTGAGTTATCAACCGATCAGAAGCCTTTATCCCCCCCCCTGCCGCAGGCACGTGAACCGGTGACCGAATCTATTAACTCGGTAGGCCAACCAACGACCGTCCGGTTGAACCGACTCGCGTAAAAGAGCCGATTGTCCCATCACTAGAGTGAACCTCTATATATGGCACGCGTGCTCTGCCAGGCGAGCTACCCGGGCGCCCCCAGGAACAGGATTTCTAACGTTCAATGAATTTGATTAGTGGGAGTTTTATCACACTATAAACAATACGAGAAGCAAAGGTTTATAGTCAGTTTTTGTTGTTTATAAATATATTGTTGCAGAAAGCTGCACGGAGCATCTTGACACAACCTAACACAAAAATGTGGCCTTCATTTCCCAGAAATACTCTAAAGTGTTGTGAGCGGGAGCCGATATACTTGGTTCAGTTGTCGAAGTGATTGTTGTGCTCACACCACCATGATATTACCATGACATTATCTCCCCCTGCTACGCCCTGCAGTGCCCTGCTACGCCATCAACTACTACAACACCTTCTATTTCTAGTCATATAGTTCCATTATCTTTATTGTGACTATAATTGCTGTTCATTCCACCCCCAACCGGCACCGGCAGACAACCGGCCAAGAGCCCGGGTCTGTCCGAGGTTTCTCCCTAAAAGGAAGTTTTTCCTCGCCACTGTCACACTAAATGCTTGCTCTTGTGGGAATTACTGGAATTGTTGGGTCTTTGTAAATTATAGACCTACTCTATCTGTAAAGTGTCTCAAGATAATTCTTGTTATGATTTGATACAATAAATAAAATTGAATTGAATTGAATTGAATATGATGTCAAGGCTCTGTCAAAACTTGAATCTATAATTTCCAACGCAGCCAATACAACCACAGATATGCTGTTTCATACAGGACTAATATTATCACATGACCTCTGTGTTTGGCGAAATGTGGTCGGTCATTTGCGGTGGAATTTTTACTTGACAAATCATAGACGTGGCAGATTCGCACAGGATTTAGATTACAGACAACCTCTGTAATTATTACAAAGTAGCCTACTAGAGGTGCCCAGGTAATACTAGTTTACTTTTTTATTTTATCTATATAAGAGCGCATACATCAGAAAGCCACCCGTTTAATGTCACTTATCAACAAGCTTCTTACTTAGATATATTATATCAGCAACCAGGGCTTTAAATTGACACCCGCCAATTGGCTGGTATAACATTGTAAAGTTACGAGCCAATTTGGCCGATGATGAATAAAGCAAAGCGTCTGTTTTAATCAGCTGGCTGCCGAAAAGATCCGACAAGTCAGTGTTTACAGCAAGACATTTGGGCAGTTTGGTGTGTGTTTGGCTTGGAATGGAATGGAATGGAATGGAACGGCGCGAAACAAACCAGAGGAGCTGAAATTAAGTAGTAAAGATAAATAGGGGGGGGGGGGGGGGGGGGGGACATGGTGGTATTTTTCGAGGGTAAAGTAAATGTAAATGTTTTATATTTTATCTGCCAACTATCATCCCAAACATATTTTTAAAGAAACATGGATGCTTACATGTATTCAGCGACACTCATAATGTGGTTTATTTTCACTGGAAAAGAAATTGGCTAGTGGAAAACCTGATTGGCTGGTAACTTAAAAAATGTACTAGCCGTGTTGGCTGGTGATTAAAAAAAGTTAATTCAAACCCCTGTCAGCAATATAAATATAAAGCAGTACACACAGCAATATAAATATAAAGCAGTACACGCAGCAAACTCTGCCCTGTGTGTGTGTGTGTGTGTGTGTGTGTGTGTGTGTGTGTGTGTGTGTGTGTGTGTGGTGTGTGTGTGTGTGTGTGTTTGTGTGTGTGTGTGCGTGTGTGTGTGTGTGTGGTGTGTGTGTGTGTGTGTGTGTGTGTGTGTGTGCTGATTGCGACCCCAAGTGGACATTTGCAGAACTTCAGCTGCCTGTCCCAACTAGGCTTGTTTTTTTGTTTTTGTTTGTTGTGGAGCAAATGAATCCTGGATTACATTAAAACATCCTATTTTATAAATATTACATATTTAGAAAAACCATGTAATTTTATTTAAGCCTAGTTTAAAAAAAATGTATTTCTGCAGTTATTTATTAGGTTTATCCCATTCTATTTCATCCCAAATGTACCTACCTGTTGATTACCTGCTCTGGTTTCTTTTTGACTGTCAGTTATGGGCCTTCTATATTCTAAATGGGCATATATATATTATTGCTATAAGGTTACTATAATGCATATTTTTCAAATAATGAGTTAAAATAAAGAATGGAACACACTTTATTATGACATAAATTCTTATGTCAAACTTTAAATGTTTCTATAGTTAACATGCTTTTGGACAGAGCCACTACAACATGATTGCTTGGAGCAATGATAGATACCAAGTTGCAAACCAATTAATATGATTTCATCTAAAGTAGCAACAAATAGGGGACATTGACAAAACAAGATAGCTGCTGGGTTTTAGCACTGCATCAAAATAATCTATCAGTCATGAAAGAGATGTAATAGATACACAAATTGCCTTTTTGCAAGCAATCGCCATTTTCAGTGTTTTACACTTTTCAGCCAACTTAGCCCCATACACAACTACCAAACCAGAACTTCAAATTAGAGTTCCTCATCAGGTCCAACAATCTATAAATGATTTCCCACAAATGTTGTTATCAGATGATTGCGTGATTGGCGTCGGGAGTATATATTAGATATATAGAGCCACACAATGACCTTTGCCTGCACATCTGTTGTTGCTGTATGATTATTTTCTGCCTTTATTTCCTGTTGGAATAAGCTTATCTCAATCAACTCAGATGTTTTTTTTACATTTTCATTTTCTATTTTGTAAGACATGCAATAGCCTAAATTTTACTACAAATACACCAGCAAATGCTGATGCACTTATTTTGTGCCTTAATACTTCCTTTATGATTACCAAAGTCTTAATGCTGGACTGTGCAAGACCTCATAGTCCTGTTCTGCTCTTAAAGAGGCTGTACTCAAAATACTGACAAGAAACAGCTGGCTGAGATTGCCTCCACATGGTTCTCACAGGTTCCCCAATACCTGAAATAAAAAGTGGCAACTTCTGGGCCTGAGAAATGAAGCCACTGTATTCTATCTCATGTCTCCACTGGCTCCAAAAGAAGTCGGATTACTTGGAAGTATATGGGGACGTGACCCTACTTCTCACTTGATTTATTACCTTAGTAAACATTTTCCAAACAGGTTTCTGGTCTCAATCGCTAGATTCAAGTCTTCTTCAGTACAGCATGACATTTATTTTGTAAATGATGGTCCTATTTATGTTAAAACAGACAATCAAGCAGGGGATGTTTTAGGGGCGTGGCTACACACCCACCTGTCAATCAGGACAGAGGCTTAGCAATGCTAACCATGGCACTGTGGACATGTTTTTGGGGAGTTGTCCATGTTTTTGTCTTAAACTTTGACCCTCTCATTCTGTGTTTTTGCTCTTTACACTCTTTACACAAAATAATATATTTATACAATGAACATTTTAACACTATAATTATGCTAGATATGTGTGTGTGTGTGTGTGTGTGTGTGTGTGTGTGTGTGTGTGTGTGTGTGTGTGTGTGTGTGTGTGTGTGTGTGTGTGTGTGTGTGTGTGTGTGTCTGTGTTTTTGCTTCATTGAACAACCAAAGAACATATATGTCTCTGTGGTAATTACACTGTTTGAAATAGATTAGTACAGAAAAATACTTTGCACATGCGTTGGATGACATGAGATTAATTATAGGCAACGTGTGGGTACTAGACCATCTTCAGGCAAATGGTGGAACATCCTGAGAAGCCATCTTATGCAGGAGGTTTTTTCTGCAGCAATCAACAACGTCCACATCAAAATATAACATTCATTCACATATCCATTAGATAGCTTAAACTTCAATGCAAACCATAATAATATATCATACCATAGCAATCTATAGTACATGACTGTTGATTTCTATATAATGAATCCACACAAAAAATTATGTAGAGCATTCATATTCAGGCATATTTCCAAAGCCTGCTGGTACCTTATCCATTAATAGATAAATAGAGGACAAATATTAAAATAAACACAAGAGTCTTCACAAAAAAATCATCGAAGGGCAATAACTTCATACTTTACATTACTTTTTGTGTTAAATCACATAAAATGTATAGGAAAATAGAAAAATAGAAAATTCTAAACATTGCTTATAAGACTCGACACCATCATACAAGTACTTGAAAGCAGTACTTGAGTAAAGTACTAGTATTACCAGAAAATGACTTTGGTAGAAGTCAAAGTCACTTTTTAGAGCATTACTTGAGTAAATACCTGATGAAGTATCTGATATTTACTGTACTTAAGTATCAAAAGTCATCTTCTGATATTAAATGTACTCAATTATTAGAAGTAAAAGTAAATAAAAAACTTTTATTCTGAGCTTTATTGTGGCGTCCTTATAGCAAAGCATCATATTCAGGGTTTCCACATCCTTTTTGAACATAAATAAACACAAAAGAATTGTGAAAAAGAATCTTTCACTCCAAGATGCAAAAACATTTCTTGCAAGTACTGAGTAACAAAGATTTGTAAGTAAAAGTATGCATTTTATTTAGGAAATGTAGTGGAGTAAAAGTAAAAGTACAAATAATGAAGTAAAATACAGATACGTGAAAATTTGACTTAAGTGCAGTAACAAAGTATTTACAAGTATTACAACACTGCATCATACAAGTACAAAAAAACAACCTTCAGGGCCTCAGAAGATTAGATCAGTTTTGGTTTGTGATGAACAGCACAGGGACATAATAATGATCCGATCCTCTTCATCTCTCTTATCTCCATCACCTTCTCTCTCAGTCTCCAGATCTTATCCCATATCTCTTGCCTTCCTAAAGCCGAGCTTTGATTGACAGTCTTTTCATTTTATGTCCAAAGAAAGTAAACACAGGGTCAATTGACATTTATATGTCAATGTTACTGGCCTACGCTAGGATAATTCAAATATATAGGGGGTGAAAGTGAAACTAACTAGCCAGCATCATGATGGATGGCTGCTGATGATGGATAACGTAGTGTGACCGCACAGGTCCACAGTGTGGGCAGCACCCCGGGTGTGAGACCCTCAGAACCCGTATGCCGTTTGGTTCTTGAAGGGTGCAGGGCCAAAGCTGTTGCACAGTGACATTATTGTCTCTTGGCATTCTGCGTCTGTGATTTTGTGGCGTATTTGTTAGAGATGTTCAAATACCATTTTCCCTTCCGGATACCGATTCCTAGCCTAGCTTAGCACAGATCCTGGAGGTAACCGGCTCCAACTAGCCTACTGCTCCCAATAAGTGACTAAATAACAGCAACATTTTCCTATTTACATGTTGTGATTTGTATAGTCACAGCGTGTACAAATAACAAGGTCACATGAGACACAGCCATCTTCTAACTGTATACATACTGGGAACTATCTTCTCTGAAGGCGAAGCAGTGCTACTTCTGCTACTTGGGATTTGCTTGCAGCACCTGAGAAGCCCCGCGGTGACGAGCAGAGAGTAACAACGGTGCTTTTCAGGTGTTGCGCTAATCACTCCGCCCAAGTACCAGTGGTTCGCCTTCTGAGAATATAGTTCCTAGTTTGTATACGGTTAGAAGATGACTGTCTCGTGACCTTGATATTTGTGGGTGCGTCAGACAGAGTTACGACACACACGGAGATGAGAAGGGTATGTATGGACTTATCTAACTCTGGGGGATACGGTGAATAAGCTAAAGTCCCAATAAGTCGGCGTGTTTCTTTAATGTACAGCCTGGCTCAGGTTAAACCCTTTATGAAACATTAACAAACACAAACAATGAATGCCGTAGAACTTTCTTTTATTATCTAGTTTGACAGTCAGTCATAAGGGAAAAACAACATAAATAAACTACTTTTTTAGGCCTTTATTTTTCTGAAGACATGAAAGGGGAGAGGGAGGGGGAACGACACGCAACAAAGGGCTGCAGGTTGGAGTCGAACCCTGGACCGCTGCATCGAGGAGTAAACCCCTACACATGGGCGTGCGCTCCACCAGGTGAGCCACAGTAGAATATTAGCATTTAAAGTTATATTTGTACATGTTGCGTTGCATTGCATTGAGGAAGTGGTTCAAGGAAATGTCACTGACGCATAGGTTAAGCTTGAGCCTTTAACAATAGTTTAAGCCTTTATGGCATAAGAGTGCATTGTGTACTAGACAGATAAACAGGAATAACAGGAAAGGTAGTTAAAGTTACAGAACAGACAAGGAAGTTGCACCACAAGGTCCCAACCTTGTGTGTGTGTGTCTGTGTGTGTGTGTGTGTGCGTGTGTGTTACTGAAGATAACAGTTTCTGTCTAGAAACAAGAAGACCCCCTTCCTTAGGGCCTTATTTTAGACATGATTCCCTCTTCACCACCCAGGCGCCCATAAATAAACTACTTTAAAGTAGATTTTCTTCGGGGCTAAATTACATGGTATCAGATCGGTGCATAAACTCCAGTACTCGCCGATACAATAGGTCCCCTGTTCCGACGTAAATGTTAGTAACGAGAACGAGTAACGAGCTGCCGACGTCGGAAAAACACAGACGGTGCGTTCACTGAAATTGGTAACCTACAGCCTTCCGGTGCATTCAAAGTTATTGTAAAATACCCTTTTACCATCTGGTTGTTGTTTTTGTCGTTCAACAGCAATTTACTGGTGAAATAAGTTATTGTATATTAAAAGTTATAGTTATTACATTACTATTACATCATTTAATTTTGACCATATGGCCTTAGTACCTAATAAACAATGTGTTCTTAAATGTCACCGACTGTTGTTTAGTAGGCCTATCCTTCTTGTTTCTTTTTTTTTTAGCTTTCTTAAAAAGTATCGGTTCAGGCACCGTTTAGGCACCGGCACCGTTTTAAAAGTGCCGATTTAGCACCGGTATCGGAAAAACCCAAACGATACCCAACCCTAGTCACAAAAGTAATATCTAAACAGGATACCTCTTGCTTTCTGCCCTCAGTCTCAGCTGCCTCCTGCAACTTAGTTTCACCACCTACTTCTTGTCATGAAAGCCGTGACGGACATATGGGGGCCTCAGCATCACGCCTGGCGACACATTTTCTGTCCTTGGGCTTCTTGCAGTTCTACAGCAACACACTGAGATCAACAGTTTTGTTTTGTTTTTCTGTTTCTTTCAAACAATCAACATACTTTAAAAAATAAGAAAAGAAATCCAGTAAAACACAAAGATAAAACACAATCATATACAAATCATTCCAATTCTGGGTACCTGGGTAGCTCACCTGGTACAGCGTGTGCCGTATACAGAGGCTCAGTCCTCGACGCAGCAGCCGCAGGTTTGAATCTGACCTGCAGGCTTTTTCTGCATGTCATTCCCACTCTCTCTCCCCTTAATGTCTACACTGTCATGTCATAATAAATGCCTAAAAATGCCACACAAAAAATCTTTAGAAAAAACAAAATAATTCTATCCATAATATTCCATCTAAGAACAAAAAAAGGATGAGTTCGAGAAGAAGCAGGCAGATACTGTACACAATGCTTATAAAGTCCTGTCCCAACTTTACAATATCATATTATTAAGGAGAGATACCTACCATTTGAGACAAAAATGAAATTGCGCTGAAACCATGCAGGAACTCATAGTGCACCTTTAAGTATCTCCAGTAAAGAAATTCATTTAAGGGCTTTTTTGTTGTTGTCTTTAACCTGTTTCAATGACTTATACAAGAGATGAAGCTCATTCTTCCAATGGTTCAGGGAGGGTTTAGTCTTAAAATATCTACACTTATGCAGGCTATAAAATGTTTTCCTAATAGCACCAAATTGTTAAGAACAAAATCTACCTTCTCATCTTCAACAAAGACACCAAACCTTATAGTCTCTGCTGTCAGAGATGCTATCTCAATCTCCCTGGTCTGTAGCCAGCTCTGGAAATCTCTCCAGAAAGATTGCACCGACTCACACTATAAAAAAAAAAATGTTTTCTCAATTTCTTTTTCGCAAAAAAACACAGTTACTTCAGTGACATCTAAATAAGGTATTATCCAGGGAACATGTTCTATGTGGACAGCACCACCATGTGGCCATTTCTATTTGGACTGATAACTCCTGAAACACAAGGTCTAAAATCAAACTTTGTGTTTCCTGCAGTGGTAGAAGAAGTATTCACTTCAGTAAAGTACTAATACCAAACTGTAAAAATACTCTGTTACAAGTAAAAAAGCCTGCATTGAAAATGTTCCTTGAGTAAAAGTATGTAAGTATCTTAAAGTATTAAAAGTAAAAGTACTCAATGCAGAAAAACCCTCCCATTTTAGAAAGTGTAAAGGATCCAAACAGTTGTGTGTTTAATGGTCTAATCATTTCAGCTGGACTTGTAGGCCGTTATACTGTTGGCTACTTTGATTTATAATCGATAACGATATTGCGACAATATTGTAGGGTTGACTATTGGTGCTTTCCCAAAATATTTACACAATGAGATTTTTGATAAATAATCATCAGTAATGTGGATATAATGATTAAGTGGGTAAAGGCAAATACTAGAACAGCTAAAACAGTCCGGTAAGTTCAGAAAATGACATCACT
Organism: Gymnocephalus cernua; assembly: GCA_023631565.1. Taxonomy (NCBI): domain Eukaryota; kingdom Metazoa; phylum Chordata; class Actinopteri; order Perciformes; family Percidae; genus Gymnocephalus; species Gymnocephalus cernua. Next base: position 9,529,807 of record CM042432.1, read on the forward strand.
TTACTGTAATGTAGCCTGTAAAACCAGGAAAAGACAACACTTATGTCATATTACAATATTACAATATCCAAAATCTAAGACATTATCTAGTCACATATCACAATATCGATATAATATCGATATATTGCCCAGCCCTAACTACATGTGTTCTGTGTGCAAAAATGTGTAAAGTAACTAGTAACTAAAGCTGTCAGATTAATGTAGTGGAGTAAAAAGTACAATATTTCTCTCGGAGTAGAAGTAGAAAGTGGAATGAAAAGAAAAGACTCAAGTACAAGTACCTCAACATTTGTACTTAAGTACTTGAATAAATTTACTTAGTTACATTCCACCACTGTTTTCCTGTCTTCCTTGGTTAATTATGACTCTCTACTCAAACAGGTTATATGGTTAATATTGTTTGGCATCAAATTATAGGCGTAATTTACAGGGGGGATGGGAGGATTACAAGTGTTTGATATGCTCAAATTTTAAATTTTGTTCAAAAGTGGAGATCTCAAATGGTAGATGGTAGATCATGTCAGCTAGCTCCATAGACAGTAAAAGAAAGGTTGTTTCTCCAACTTTGTATTTTTTTTTTAGCTTGCATCTAAATTCATCAGGAAGATGAATGCTGACCACTTCCCTCCTGGAGAAGGACTACAGGGTGAACAGAATAAATGCCTAAATAACGTATTGATATTTACTTTTACAATATGAATGGATTACTATAGGAATATAAATGTATTAACATTTATAACCGCAGTTAACTAACAAGCTTTTACTGATGGCTTATTTGAAATCGAGAAACTCAAAACCCTTTATTAATGACTTGCCCTACCTCACAATGTTGCTGTTACATGCAGTGTGAATTCTCAAAGTCAAGAACACATTTTGTGATTATTCCGACGTCACATGAATGTAGCACAAATGCCCTATCTCGCAATGTTAGATAGATAGATAGATAGATAGATATACTTTTATTGATCCCAAATTGGGAAATGTCAGTGCTACCGCAGCAAAATATCAGACACACAGCACACATACAGAATATACAATAAATAATAAATAGGATAGAATATAAGAACAAATATTTAAAAAATAAAGATAAAAAAAATACAAAGGAAAGAATGTACAAACGTACAAGCTGGGAATAAAAATGTACAACTACTTAAATAGTAAAGATGTTATTAAAACCTATTTTTGTGCAGGTTGCCCTTAGTGCAGTATTGTGATGTATATGAGTATTATCCAACACTGAAGTGTTAAAAATGACTTCTTGTAGCCCACCGAAGCTGTCGGAGCCTCTTAGAGAAGGTACTCCGTTGTTGGACCAGTGTGGGGGGGAGAGGGTGGTTGGGGGTTATCAATGATACATAACAGTTTGTTCAGTGACCTCCTATTCACCACAGCTTCAAATGTCTCCTGTTTGCAGCCAATAACGGAGCCAGCCTTCCTGATCAGTTTGTCCAGTCTGTTTGTGTTGCTGGCTCCGATGCTGCTGCTGCCCCAGCAGATGGCGGAGGCCGGAGGCGAACAGAGCGCTGGCCACAACAGACTGGTAGAACATCTCCAACATTCTGCTGCACACGAAGGATCTCAGCTTCCTCAGGAAATAGAGTCTGCTCATCCCCTTCTTGTAAACAGCAGTGCTGTTGATTTTCCTGTTCAGCCTGTTGTTGATGTTGAAACCCAGGTACTGTATCTGTAATCCTCAACCATGTCTACATCTTACGGTGGCCGAGACGGACACAAACACAGAAGCCACAACACAAACACAACAACACAGACACAAAAGCTCCAACACAAACGCAAAAGCTACAATACAAACGCAAAGGCTACCACACATGCAAAAGCTACAACACAAATACATAAGTGACAACAGAAGTGAGTGTGTTGTTGACAAATGGAGCCGGCGGATGGGGTCCGTTTCAGAAAGAGAGGTAACTTCATAGATATAGAACAGTTGTGTTGTAACTTTTGCGTTTGTGTTGTAACTTTTGTGTTGGTGTTGTAAGCTTTTGTATTTGTGTTGTGGGTTTTGTATTTGTGTTGTAACTTTTGTGTTTGTGTTGTAGCTTTTGCGTTAGTGTTGTAGTTTTTTTTGTTGGTGTTGTAAGCTTTTGTATTTGTGTTGTGGGTTTTGTATTTGTGTTGTAGCTTTTGTGTTTGTGTTGAACCGTCTCGGCCACCGTAACATCGCCACCCAGAATGCAAACAGGCTGCAGAGCTGTTCCCTTCCTCCTGAAGTCAATCACCATATCTCTGGTCTTATCTACGTTCAGTAGCACGTGATTCTTACCAGCCCACTCCACAAAGTTGTCCACCAGCGCTCTGTACTCTCCCTTCTGTCCATCCCTTATACACCCAACAACTGCAGAGTCATCAGAAAAACCTCTGTAAGTGACATGACTCTGACTTGTACTGGAAGTCTGTGTTGTATAAGCAGTGGCAGATTTGGCACCTTGGGGGCTCAAGGCGAACACAGGCATGCTACTTCGCTAGTAGGGGGGTTGCTGATGGCATTTGGTCTTAATACATCCATGCATTTTAGCGTATGGATTTTTAGCATGACATGATTATTAGTTCAAGAGTAAGAATCAACCTTAAAGTGCCCATATTATGCTCATTTTCAGGTTCATAATTGCATTTTGAGGTTGTACCAGAATAGGTTTACATGGTTTAATTTTCAAAAAACTCAATGGCAAAACACTGCTACAACACACAATAGTTCACCCTAATCTACAAAATAAATTGTATAGAACTACTTACATGTCCCTCGTCTGCAGGTATTCAACGCAAAGTTGAGTGCGCTCTCGTTTAGAAGAAGTCTCTTGGCTAATCCTGCCTTGTACTGACCAAAGTTGGAGAAACAGCTGATGTAGTATTAGCTAAAGTGGTTAGCACACACCAAATGTTTCGGCCGATGACTTTGACGGCCCTGCCGATTTTGACCAGCTCACCCAGAGACTGAAGGCAGGATACGTGAAAACGTGATTTCTTTTTCATAATATGGGCACTTTAACCATAAGTTGAATAGGTGTTAATGGGGCCCAAGGCAATCGCCGACCTTTGCCTAATGGTAATGTCCGCCTCTGTGTATAAGGTGAACAAAAAAGGAGATAGCACAGTCCCCTGACAATAATACAGTCCAGACGGACAAACTGTGGTATACCTGTCAGTCAGTGATCCAGGAGACTGTGGACGCACTTCTCACCTGGTAGCAGAGTCTGGATGGTGTTGAATGCCTTGGAGAAATCAAAATACGGGATTCTCACAGTGCTGCTGCCGCCATCCAGGTGCAAAAGAGCTCGCTGCAGCAGATATAGGCTATATGACAGCATCATCCACTCCCAGACGAAAGCAGAAAACTATTCATTCGGATTCAGAAAATGAAAATGAATAGCTGAACTAGGCAATGAGTTCGAAATTATTCAAAATCATTGTGTGGTGGATTTGGGCACCAGCAACTCCCCTTTTAGGCCTAGGTCTACGTGAACCACACACCATACAGGGAGACCTTCAAACAAGTGTATTTGAACTCTTATTCTGTTTCCTCCTCCAAATCCTTTACTATTTAATCATAAGTCAAACTAATTATACAGTGGAACCAGCATTTTGAATTAACTTGCTTCTCATATTCCCATCATGGCATGAGCCTAACATTAATGCCAAACTCAGGTAGTAGCCTATCTGGGCCCCCATATAAATAGGCTACCTACATTACCTTGCTACCAGCACACAGTCGAAGTGAAATGCTTTTACCCCTGAAGCCTATTTGGTGTAGGTGTGACACAAATGACCTATTTCCAGGTAATCACACCCTGGTCATACTGGAATTCAGCAGTAGCGCAGGCAGTTGTTTCCTTCAAGGAAATGTGATTATATAGCCTACAGACCATTTCACCTTGTCTTTGTATTGCATTTTCTGTATTTTGTATTGTTTTCTTTTTTTGCCCTCTTTTTTCTCTTCATGTATTGGAATTGAATATCTTTTTTGATATTTTGTAAGTATGATGCCAAATTGTTCAAACACTGTATAACATGTTTGTAAAGTTTGCAATAAAAAAAATAAAAAATAAAAGGCAGTTTCCTGCCTCCGCCCATCTCCGATCGTCGTCCGACACAAGCCGAACGTTTCCGAAAAGTAACTCGTGGTCTCATTTCATTGGCGAGACGCTCGTCCAATGAGCCGCGGCCATCTGTGCAGGGCTCGTCGCCGTTGAAATTCTCAGGTTACATTTCCTCGAGGCTTTATTAGCTGATTTCACCTCAAATCTCCTGTCTCTAACTCCCTGGCACCGGTGAGAAGAAGCAGCCAACATGAAGCTCCCAGTGGCGATTCTCGCAGTTTTTGCATCGATAGCTGTCACCATTGACGCTACTGTCTACTTCAAGGAACAATTTCTGGATGGAGGTAACGTAAACGTTACAGTAACTTAATGCCAATTATGTCTTCTTGTCCTGTGTAAAACATGTGTTGTGAAAGTAGCTGCTTAACGTTAACTGCCTTTAACAGTGTCAGTTGGCAATTTGTCCTCAATATTTGTCCCTTTGAAGAAAATATTTCTTTGAAAATAACCTTACTGTATTAATTTAACCCATTACAAGAGGCTAGGCCACGTTATGTCTATTAACGGTTAACGTTACGCTAACGTCATTAGAGATCATTTTAGCTAAAAACATCTAGCTAAAATGGCACAATATTATACTAGGCTATTGTGCCACATTGACTTAGCTATAACGGTTAAGTCAGAGTCCTAATGTTATTTTAAAAATGGAATGGGTAACGCCGAATGACATCCTCGTTTGTAGCTAAGTCCGAAATATTCTTTCACTTTTGATATCGCACTGAGGGCTTTCATATGAAATCCCCATAGCTAGCTATGTATACGTGAAATAGCTACTGTTCGGCCGCAGTGCCTGTTAAAACTATTGACTGTCCTCAATGTGCCGAACCAGTTGGAATAAAAGCAGAACTTCGATGTAAAATAAAAAGGGCCCGTAGCCCTGGTGAAGATTTGAGTAATGTAAACGACTAAAATGTACTAAAAACAGTATTGCTGGTAAATAATTCGTAATAACAATTTGTGAGACACCTCCCACCACCAAACCCCTTGTCATTGACAGAGGTGCTCATTTCTATTATCCAAAAAAATGTAGGCTTTTATTATGAAGACGTCTTCGAATTATTTTTTTAAGTTTAAGTAGGCCTATGTGTCTGAAATAAGCATTGCAATAGATGTTTGATGTACTTTGGTAATATTGTATCTACTAACTAACCGGAAAAAAACAGGCAGTCAGTAACCAGTTGAGTTGGATTCCTGTGTTTCAGATGGATGGGAGAGCCGGTGGGTCGAGTCCAAACACAAATCAGACTATGGCCAATGGAAACTGAGTGCTGGGAAGTTTTACGGGGATGCTGAGGCTGATAAAGGTAACTGATACTGATACTTGTGTATGGTGTCGACTTGTCATGCAAATGGTCTGTATGTAAAAGAGGTTTGTGTATGTGACCTGTTCTCAGTACAGCCACTACAAAGACCAGGCATTGGCCTGTAAAGTACAGTATATACTGAGATTATCCAGAACTGGAATAACCGGCCAAGGGGACCTGTGGCAAACTAGCCACTGGGCCCCCTGTCAGCCCCCCCCCCCCCCCCCTATGTAAAGTCTATGTTTCGGGAAACACTGCACAGTAATCCTGGACCTTTTGGACTCATGGGGCATTTGCCCAATGTGCCCAGCTGATGCAGGCTCGGTTATATCCATAAGCACTACAGTAAGTCACAGAGTATCTGGCATACAAAAAAAAAATTTGTGAGTGTTGGAGAAGATTAATTTACTTCACAATACTGCACTTAGTGCAACTTGCACTACTTTTTTAGTAGAATGTTTATTTGTACATTCTTTTTCTCCTTTGTATTTTTTTATCTTTATTTTTTGAATAGTTGTTCTTGTGTTCTATCCTATTTATTATGCCTTGTATATTCCATATGTGTGCTGTGTGTCTGATATTTTGCTGCTGTAGCACTGAAATTTCCCAATTTGGTATCAATAAAGTCTAATTTAATCTTTAGTACTTGTCGCTGTCAGCTGTTCACTCCTAGTTTCCCCCCCCCTCCCAACTGTACCTGTACACCAGGTCTCCAGACCAGCCAGGACGCCCGCTTTTACGCCCTGTCAGCCCGCTTCGAGCCCTTCAGCAACGAGGGAAAGCCCCTGGTCATCCAGTTCACCATCAAGCACGAGCAGAAGATTGACTGCGGCGGCGGCTACGTCAAGATCTTCCCGTCTGACCTCGACCAGAGCAACATGCACGGAGACTCCCAGTATTACATCATGTTTGGTGAGTCGCGCTTGTCTTGTGGAGGCACTGAGGCCTGACCACAGACCACAACTGTTGAAGGAGAGAGCACTTGAAAGGATGTTTGATGCGTCTTCCTGATTAGTTATTTTAACATTCAGCTGTTTCAACTAAGTTTATAATGAAAGGTGCATTTAAATTAATCCTGTGAAGTGACCTGTGTCTCCAGGGCCTGATATCTGTGGATACAGCACCAAGAAGGTTCATGTGATCTTCAACTACAAGGGCCAGAACCACCTCATCAAGAAAGACATCAAATGCAAAGTAAATACTGCATGAAGCCCATTGAACATTTTTGTTTTTTGTGAACATGATTTTTTTTAATTTTTTTTTTTATGATTAACACTTTATTTTTATGTTATTTTTAACCACATACACTTGAACATATCCCCTCCCCTCACTTAGACAACATTTTAAAAGATGACATAATAACCATAGCATTCAAGACAACATAATACAACAGTCCCTACAGAAAAACGCAGAGTTATTTTGTGATTGTTGCGGGCAAAAATCCTTGATTATGCGGCATGTTTTCTTAAAAAATGCGATGGAATATGCGGGATATTTATGCAATTTTATGCGATGAAATTGTGGGAACTTGCAAAAACTGCGGTTTGATAAAAAAGAGAAAAAAAATGATTCCCCCAACACCGTGTTCTCACTAGGCAAAATTACATCCCTTCATAACGTTCCCATGGCAACAGGGGGAAATCGCTGCTCTTGTGTGAAGTAAACGCAACATTTTTCAACTTTCTGTTAAGATATATGTGACTTTTTTGCAACGAAAATGCGGGGATTATGAAATCATGCAAGCCCTGCATATTTTGCGCGGAAATCGGCAATTTATGCGGCGAAAGTGCAGCGTATTTGAAAAAATGCGGCCACCACATGAATATGTGGACTTTGGCTGATTATGCATTGAATTCTGCGATTGCATAATCACGTTTTTCTGGAGGGACTGATACAATAACCAAATAGACAACAAGATGGAAACCAAATAAACGTGTATATGCAATAACACTATAAGCACACATTATATGCTTCTCCCCCAGCACATAGTTTCCTAGGAGCCCCCCAGGAAGTCTAAGTACTTCCCCATTTTCTAGTGTAGACATCCAATCAGGCGAACCGTTTGTATGACATCTTTTCAAATGGTGCAACTCTAGCCATCTCACAAGCCCACTCCATCCTCTTAAAAGAATCTGTCAGGCTATCATTAAACTAGTCTGGACCCAGCTTCTTATATTTATCCATCCGACTTGGGATTGACCCATCTCCCAGAACCAATTATCTTGGGCTGAATGGAACCTGGGTCCCTGCAATCCGACATAGGTTATCATGTATCCCGGTCCAAAAATTCCTGGACCTTATCACAGGACCATAGGACATGAAGTAATTGGCCGTCCTCTGTCTTACATTTCCAACAATTTGGTGTGTTGTTCAATTAAATTCGAAACAATCCGGAGGGAGTCCAAAAGAAGCGATGCATAATCTTGAACTGAATGAGGCGCACCCTCACATTGCGTGTAATTTTTTTAATATTCCTACAGATTCTGTCCCACTCTTCAATTCAATTTTATTTATCGTATCAAATCCTAACAAGAGTTATCTCAAGACACTTTACAGATAGAGTAGGTCTAGACCACACTCTGTAATTTACAAAGACCCAACAATTCCCCCAAGAGCAAGCATTTAGTGCAACATTGGGGAGGAAAAACTTCCTCTTAGGCAGAAACCTCGGACAGACCCAGGCTCTCGGTGGGTGGCCATCTGCATCATCATCCAGTGTAATACTCCAATACCTTTACCGTGTCTTCTTGAGGGCTGACCAGGGCTCCTGTGAACATTCATTTTAAAGATTCTTGCTCACTCTGAATTCTCTTTTACCCCCTCTCTCCAGGACGACGAGCTGACCAACCTGTACACACTGATCCTGAATCCAGACCAGACATACGAGGTGAAGATCAACAACGAGAAGGTGGAGTCCGGCTCCCTGGAGGACGACTGGGACATGCTGCCCCTAAAGACGATCAAGGATCCAGAGGCCAAGAAGCCCAGCGACTGGGACGACAGGGCCAAGATCGACGACCCCAATGACACCAAGCCTGAGGTAGGAGATAAGGGCCGCGTTCTTTGTACGCGGGTAGCCGGAAGCCGGTATTAAACCAGCTTCAAAGAACCAAAAAAATCCAGACTTGTGTCACGATTTCATATTGCAGAGCTAATCTGACCATAGCATCTGGATAAATGGTAGTTTATGAGGACAGTTTGTATTCAGTGTGCAGAGTAATTTATCTAAAGGGAAATCAGCTTTACATAATGGTCATAAAAAGTTGTATACATAGCATTGACAGGACAGGAAGTGTCACGTTTTGGGAAAAAATGTATACATTTCACCAAATCCACACACTGTACAGTAAGTTGTAAGCTGTTGTCCCAGATCTGTCAGGTTAGCAAAGGCTTTTGCCTATCGTGTTATTGCTCAAAGCACCCACACCATTTTCAACTAATTGTGCTGTCTCCCAGGAATGGGACAAGCCGGAGACCATCCCTGACCCTGATGCCAAGAAGCCTAGTGACTGGGACGAGGACATGGACGGAGAGTGGGAACCTCCCATGATCACCAACCCAGAGTACAAAGTACGACTTTCACAGCCGAGGAGATGGGCTGGAGCTTGTGTGTGTGTGTGTGTGTGTGTGTGTGTGTGTGTGTGTGTGTGTGTGTGTGTGGGGTGTTGTGTATTGGGTCATATTCTGAAGGCATTACTTCCATTATGGAATTGGTCTAATAACCAGTGCCATCACTAGTCCTTACCCCTCTTGTGTTTTCTTTTGCAGGGCGAGTGGAGTCCCAAGAAGATTGACAACCCTGACTACAAAGGAGTCTGGGTCCACCCCGAGATCGACAACCCAGAGTACTCTCATGACACCGCTATGTACAAGTTTGAGAACATTGGAGTACTGGGCCTGGATCTGTGGCAGGTAAAGATTATTGCTCACCCGTCGAGAGTCGTAATAACTGAAATACAGAGCCTAAGTTATACATACAGACTTTTTTTTCGTTCTGCGTGGTAAAAAAAATAACATTTATCCGGATACCTTGAGTAAACAATGCTAATTTGTCGGGGTGTCTTTGTTCAGGTGAAATCTGGCACCATCTTTGACAACTTCCTGATCACCGACGATGTCAAAGAAGCAGAGGAGTTTGGGAAGGAAACCTGGGGAGCTACTAAGGTAGGACTGTACTTAAATACTGTGTGTCGGGCCTACACTATTCTGTGTATTCTGTACTAAACAATACGTACGTTAACAATTTATCCATTCATTTTTGTTTGTTTAGCTTACGTGTTTAGTCTTGTCAAATATAATGAGAAATGCATATAAAACAAATACTCATCAGTACCTGGAGTTATTCCATTGAAAGTGAAGTAAAGCAGCCCAAAGTTCTAGAGTTATAGTTATAAGTTATAGAGGTCTGCTGGAACAGAGTGCTAACGTTAGCTAATGTCAGCTATCGGTAGGATTGGGCATCAAGAACCGATTCCAACTTGGAAAAATTGTAGTCCCTAGCTATCGTAGCTAGCGTTAGGCTCTATTTGAAAAACGATGGGAGAGACTTGCAGTCTGGGAGTTCCGGGTGAACTCGCGAAAGCCGTTGCCGTAGATATTGTATACGGTAAAGCCAGATACTGCGGTCAAGCAGTCGTGCATGGTGAGGAGGCGGCCGCGGGGTTAATCCCAGACGGGTCCGAATGTGTTTGTGAAAGAGAGAGGGGCTGAGTGAATCAATACGCTCTGTGCAGCTATACAGCAAAATAAGATTTTACCCATTTTAAATATAAAAAAATGAAAAGAAAATCAATATGCGGCGGTCAATGTTGCTATTGTGGCGCACTGCCACAAATAAATCAATGTATGGTAAACACTGCTGCAGAGTTGGGAGGTGTGCTGCTAAGGGGAGTGTGTTAAAGTCTCTCCGTATGAACACTGGTTGGTCAGCAAATCAGTCTTATGTGTTCTGCTGCCTGTGTGTTATTGGGTCCCGGTACATACACCAATATAATAGTGAGCCGTCCAAATTCCCCAAAGTAAATATAAAGATCTGAACAGCGTCCTCGCCTTCTTAGCCGCTTTTTGATTCCTCTTGAGCGTCAGAGCCACGCCCTTTTTGTTTCCTAATGCTGTACACAAAGACTTTTTTTTTTTTTTTTTTTGTTATTGAATCCAGAATGAGTTAGAATTGTACAATGTCATCTGCATTGTGAACATAGTGGAAGCCTAACCGCAGCCTTCTACACTGTAATCAAAAGTATCTTGGAATCCAAATACCTCCCAATTGTGTTTGAATCTTTGCGCAGCAACGCTTACTGCACCTTAAAATACCAACACCTGTTGAAAAAAACTTGTCTTGTTTGCCCCCCCCAGGAACCAGAGAAGAAGATGAAAGACGAGCAGGAGGACATGGAGAGGAAAGTGAGGGAGGAGGAGGAGAAGAGCAAGAAGAAGGACACTGAAGGCGGTGATGAGGAGGCGGAGGAAGAGGAGGAGGAAGATGGCGAGGAGGAGGAAGAGGCCGAGGAGATGGAAGAGGACGCTGGGACGGAAGAGGACAGCGATGTCAAAGAGAAGGACGAGTTGTAGAGCAAAAGGACCCGGTTGGCGGACTGCTGTGTGCTTCTCTCTGCAGGTTCGACAGAAAATCAGCAAAAAGCCCTATGGACTCAGGCCTTTCATACAGCAGCCTTTTATTCAGGTGTAGGGGCGGGGGAGGGGTGGAAGGTGGGGTCAGCTCAGATTATTTTTTTTTATTGATTCCCTTGTTGCTTTTTTTTTTTAACCTTCAAATAAGAGAAGGGTTCACATGTTGTTTTCCTCTGTTTGTGTGTCTGCTTTGGTTGAGAATGTTCTTATTTAATGTGATTTACCGAACGGTCCAATTGTGTGTGTGTGTGTGTGTGCATCCTGCAGTTACTCATAGAGCCAGCCAATTCATTTTTATTATGAACTTTGTTTGGATGCCCAGTATATCAAGGGTCTGTGATGTCTGGTTCATGCACTTTTATTTCTCCTGTGTGATGTAGTACTGTTTTTTTTTTTTTCTTCATTTTATTAAATTGACCCCCCCTTCATAATTTATTCAATCATTACATTAATTCCCTAAAAACAACATGTCTGTTCCCAAAGCTCTGTTTTTGGGGCATACGTCCTTCCTCAACTCTTGTGTGGGCATTCCTAATGCGTGTGTGTTTGTTTGAGAGTAAGACTGCATTAGACAAACTGATTTTTACAATTGCCATTTTCTCATTGTTCTGAATGAGTGACTGTCCTGTGGGTGCACACTGTTCAGTTTCAGTGAATAAATTGATGCCTCTCTCTACCAGCTGACGCCTGTTTTCTATTGTAGTGGTTAGTCTTATTTCATTGTGGTGTGAAGGAGAGATTTTACGGGTGATAGAATGGTGGCCAAAACCCTTGTTTTTACTGGGGTGTTTGAAAAAAATTCTGTATCAATATGATACCTGAGTTTCGGTACGGATAACCTAAAAAATACTTTTTCAATATCTTTTTTGGGGAATATACTTTAAACCTCTTTATATACCCTTGAATACATTTTTTTTTCTTGGCCTTGGGGCCTTCAACCACATCCCACAGCCTTCAACATATTTAGGTTGGCTTAATTGACTTGGTCGAAGTATGGAACGTCAGTCACACGATGAGTCTATATCGACAACATTCCACTTCCGGGGTTGCTCAGGTGTCCCTCTTTTCAGCCAGATGTTCGTTACCTTCCTCTTTCTTTGTGTTGTAATTCTAATCTCCGGTGGATTTCTGAGGACTATGGTTAACTGTTGCTCAGATCTCTGCAGGGTAAATCCAGACAGCTAGCTAGACTATCTGTCCAATCTGAGTTTTCTGTTGCACGACTAAAACAACTTTTGAACTTACACACGTTCCACCAAAACAAGTTCCTTCCCGATGCTGTTTTGCAGCGGCACCGTGGCTCTGTCCAGCGCTTAGCACCGCCCAAGATGATTGTGATTGGTTTAAAGAAATGCCAATAAACCAGAGCACGTTTTTCCTCCCGTCCCGGAATGCTGTGTGGACTAGCCAGACCTTATCTGGCAAAGCGAGACTAGTCACATGATTAACAGGGTTTTGTATAGGGGAAGATGGTAACCCTATGTCTCTGTACAAAGATGCTCTCTGATATTGGATGTGAATGTGCTCCTTGATTCCAGTCGTCCACTGACTTAAAAGCCTCGTACAGTACCTGTGTTAAAAAAAATGTTTTTTCCCTAGTTAGAAAAGTTTCTAAATTGAGATTGGAAAATGTCTGAAGAGTCTGCCCAAGCATTTGATGTCAACTTTCTAATACTTGACACTTTTTGATACCCTACGCTGCAGACACATTTTCGTCAGTACTCAAAGTATTGAGGTTACGTTGACACACAAGATAAAGTAAAGCATCAGGTCTGTGGAGTGTGACCTAATTCAAATAGTAAACTAACAAGTCACCCTGGTTGTTCAAGTTGACAAGTATACCTAGGTGAGAATTGGATTCATTCATTCATGATGCAGACAGAGAGAAGAAGCCTTTAGGTAGACTTGGATGGTATATTTCCTCCAGTGCCTCTAGTATGCTTGGTCTTTGCCACTTAGCACATGTTGATAGTGCCATAATCCAAGCCAGTCATTCAAAGGCCCAGTTTAGAGAGAATTTTGGTTATCAGCACCTCTGTTCACTAATATGAGTTATGTACAGTATGAGATGGTAGGGTTAGGTAAAATAAGTATGTACAAGACACTGAGTGAGTTTAAAGTTTAATTACTAATGTTAACTAGCATTTTAGTTAGCAATAATTACCCTGTGCCTATGTTATCTCCTTACATATACCTACGCTCTCCGTCTCTGCAAGATTGAGAAGGATTGAGATTTCTCTTGGCACAGCTACCAGAAGATTTACAACTTTTCAGACAGGTTGCTCACGTCACATACGTCGTCAAGCTCAGTTTGAGGCTGCGCAGTAACGCTCAGACATCACCGGAAAAGTGCTTCTAATTGACTTCACTGGTCTCTGTCCAGAGTCTATGGGGTCGCTGTGTCCATTGTTTTACTGTCTATGGTCTTCCTCCCATCCCTGAATGATATGTGGAGTAGCCAGGCCCTCCTTTAGAGCGCTTTGGAGGAGGGTCTGGCAAAGCGAGACTAGGATATCCCTGACTAATGATAGTTGGCAACATAAGGGAGATGCATAAGCATTTTATTTGTTCCTTTTTTCAAGACTGACCCTTAACGTTAGGTATTATGAATGCATTGTCAGGGTCGTCAGATCCTCTAGGTCAAAAGAAAATGGCCAGGGTCAGATTAACCAATGAACCAGATGAAAAGATACAGTCTTGCTCCGAGTTGGGATATTTCCGACGGCACATGAAGGCGGCAGCGTGTTGTGCCTTGCCTCCAGCAGTAGCTAGATGGCGTCCGTGCCCAGCCTTCTCCACGGCGCTGAGACAGCTGAGTCACACATACGTTTAGCTAGAGACACAAGATAAATAGATAGCTAGTGTGCGAAAAAGAGTCTACAGTCGAGAAATTGTAGTGAGTACACTGATTTGGACCCCAACTGCCTCTGACACCACGTCGAAAGATGCTGACGATAACACTGAAGACCCTCCAACAGCAGACGTTCAAAATAGAAATAGACCCAGAATTGACGGTGAGTAACGTTATAAGTTAACGGTGCTGAAGTAAACACGGTCAGGCCGGGAGGGCTGCCTCATAGACTGTAGCATACGTGAATGTTAGCTAATGTTAACGCCAGCCGTGGTAAAGGCTGCTCAATTTTTTAAAGAAGATAGGCGAGTTATTTTGCTTATCTAAAAAAAAAGTAACGTTAGGTCAATGGGACAAATATGTGTACGTTAGGATTTAACTACAGTATCTGAGTTCATGTGAGGTAATGTAGCTTGAGCGTTAGCTCGTGTAAAATCGGAATTGAGCACGTGTCCCTTCAAAGTAAAAGCGTAACTACTGTAAACAAGCACCTCAAAGCATACAACATACAACATACACTCTAAACAACACATCGTAACCAAAGTTACGTTTTCATTTGCAAAACAATACAGTGAAATGTATAGTGAATAATTCAACTGGCTCTTTTGACTTTGCGTCTTGGTATTCCTCAGGGGACGTTACAATGTGTGAGCGACATGGAGGGTTTATGTTGAAAACACCTAGCTACCGGAAATGTTCTTTAAACTTTCTTTGAGCTTGACAGTGTTTGACTTGTGTCTTGTCTCGCCGTAAATGACGGTGCAATATTGTAAACCTCCTATTTCTAATATAGCAATAGGAAACATGAATAGTAAGTCTTTGTAAGAGCTAAGAACAAAGAATTAAGAAATGCTCTTATCATATAGTAAGTAATGGAGTACTTTTAGGTGTGTTGAGCTAATAAAGTTTCCTGTGAAATGTCATCACGTGAATCATAATGACCATAACAGTCATGGCACTATACACAACTAACACCAACTTATTACCAATACTTTTACACTTATTTTTGGAATTCATGGTCAATAAATCTCATTATAAGAAATTATACCTAATTTTGAAATTATGAATTATTTTGACTAATATTAGAGGAACCTATGTTGATGGATAATCACAGCAGTGTGTATGTCAACATTTTTGAAACCATTTCAATTTTTTCAAATGCTATAAAATTAAATACTTGAAATTCAATTATAGTAGTGATCAAGTGCCAACAATTGTACTTACCTTTTGGGGTAATTTGGTTAAAAAGAAACCCATTTTTCTGATATAGAGGTTTTAACAAATGGGTCAATTTTGACTTGAGGACAACATGAGGATTAAACTGCTATAAATTATTAGGATTACATATTTGGCTTAAAAACCCTGAACTCATTTCCACTTTAAATTAATCTCTTTTATGACTGGTCAAACATCATGCATATATCACAGTTACATCACTTTTACTATCACTGCTCCTGTATTTATTTTGTACATTACTTTAACTGGTTGCAGCGTAACATTATACCGTGGTGTACAAAAAAGGTTATGTGTATATACATTTGCTTATCTACGGCATCCAAATGTTTTTACTAGGTTTGCACGATATTGACAAAATGTGATATTGCGATATCGATTACGAATATTGCGATATCGATATTAATTTCGATATTTTTTAAACGTATGCGAAATTACAAAAGTTATGGGAAAACGCATCAAAATAGATATGTCCCCCCTGTCCCCAGTTGAAGTTACGCCCTAGCCGGCAGCAACAGTCAGGTCTTACACTGACTCTAATTTTCAGTGACAAAGTGTAACATTTGGAGTTGTTTCAGTTTCAATGACTGCAGGGTTTCCCCTACCATTATAAGGCTTAGGTGCAGCACCTAAGCTGTTTTGGGCACCACCTAAGTCAAATGAATGTACAATCATTTGGGAGCATCAAAACTAACAAAATTATTTTTGTCAGAACTAATTTAGATTTAATTCAGACTTATTTAGGAAGTTTTGTATTTAAGGTTTTTGATTGTTTTATTGGTTTTATTTATTTATTATCTGCTCCAACGTTTTAGACACAGATAATGTAACAATATTGGTCCAAAATGATGTCAAATTGCATTTATTTCTTAATTTTTTTTTTAAATGTAACATTTTCTGGAGGGAGGACCCCTAAATCTCCAGACAAATATGTGCACCTAAGTCTTCCTCAAACCGAGGGAAAACACTGAACTCTCCCACTACTTTCTTCTTCTGTTGATGTTTGTCAGGTCAAAGCCCTGAAGGAGAAAATAGAGAAGGACAGAGGAAAAGATGCATTTCCTGCTGCAGGACAAAAACTCATCTATGCAGGTGAGCCAGACGGTGACTTTGACGGAGAGACAGACAAAAAAAACACATTGAGTTATCGTATTCAATTATACCATGGCGCCAACAAAAGCTTGGTTTGTTTAATTGGCAAGTGTTAAAATGATATATCGGGACAACTCAACTCACATTGTTTCTTTTTTTACTCCCCTGTCAACCGGCAGTACTTAGAATTCACGTTGGGTAATTGAGTTGTGAAACTAATTTAACCATTGGTTAAAATGACTGCAAACACACTTAAAAAAGGATGTTGATGGGGCCATGGTGTAGGAGCCAAAATGCGCTCCTAGATGTGCACATGTAGAAAATGATGGACTGGAAAACAACACTCTACTCCACTAGAGCACCCCATGCTTTATTGCTTACTTAAAGCACTAAAGCGATGTTGAGAATACTTACTAAAGCAGTGAGAATACTCCAGCTTTCGAAACGTTGCAGACCGGCGCGTTGCACGTAACTCCAAGTTTACACTCGTCTCTTCCAGAATCTTTGGTCTGAACTGGACTTTACGGCGCTGTGAAGATCCGACTGAGACTGGCAGTCGAATCAGGCTTTTTCCATCGAAGCATCGAATATTCGACTATTCAGGGTCACCTCTACTTAACACAACACAGTACTAGAAATTGCTACGTAGGATAATAGCTTATCCACTGTGTACCTGTTACTGCCTCATGTTAGATTCTTCCTATAATTTGGACTGTCCTAGCTTGTTATTCAAAAATTGTGTCATAAGTCTTTTCTCATTTGCGATTTCTGCTTGAATGTTGCAGGCAAAATCTTGAATGATGACACCCCGCTGAACGAGTACAAAATCGATGAGAAAAACTTTGTGGTGGTCATGGTTACCAAGGTTCGTGTCTCTTTGGATTCTTTTTTTACACAGTAATGTCATATTTTACTGCTGCTTTGAGTTTTCTTTTAACAGAAATAATGTTTTTTTTTATTCACAAATGAATTCCAGTCTCTTACTTCTCTGATTATGGTTGCTATTAAGAGAAGGTCAATGTCTTCCTCCGTAGACATTTCACAATAAAAGCCTCCACCTGTTAGGCATTTCATTTGAAACAGTTACAGGAAGTACAGGCGTTTCTATGACAGGAGCTTGCTTAGCAATGGTTGCAAAAAAATGAAAAGTAGAAGGGATTGAAAACAAATAGTAAATGAAAATCATTTTTATTTTTTACTTATTTGGTCTACGGTGGCCATCACCAAATGTCGGACTGCGCTTTGGACCCAGACTGAGTGACTGTTCTATCCGGACCTGTGAACAATTTCTGACAAATTTTAATGATCTTCATGGACCTTTTTTTAACATCCTTAATTTTCCTGTACTAAGTGAACTATTTTCTGGGAACCCAAAGCTTTTTGACCAATCAGGTAGACACCTAATGCAGTCTGGTCCATATTTCTTCTTCATTTCCTCCATAACCCGCCCTTTCGGCTCCTGTGACGTTGAGCTTTTGTTACCCATTTCTCAAAAGCTTGAAGTAGCTACTTTCTCCTTCCGATGTAGCCGTCGCTACAAAGCCCAGTTTATCCCGGAAAACTGAGTAAAATCCGGAACAGTGACCTCCCCACCCCTAAAATATTAGGAGCAGAGCTGTTCTCTTGTAACAGTGACCTCCCCACTCCTAGAAATTAGGAGCAGAGCTGTTTTGTCACAATGGTTTGTGGGGAAAACTCAGGAAATATGCCCGTCTTCTGCATGAAATAAAAATAATCCGAATAATCTTAGACCTGATTATTGAATTGTTTAAACCACCCAAACAAGAATAAAAAACAAGAAAAGAACCCCCCCCCCCCCAGTATCAAATTACTCAATTTCAAATGTCAGTCTTTGTTTCAATTATCTCGACAATAATGATATTGTTCTTTGCAATTTTTATCGCTCAATTTGTTTAAAAGGTTATTCAAAATGTTGAATTCGTAGTACAATTAAATTAATTTAATTTTGATCTTACCCGTGCTGTTTGAAATTGCTTCCCGTTCATTTTGGTCAGAGTGGGGAAACAGCCAAGAGTTCCTCCGCGTCCTGACCTCCTTCTCTCAGGAAAAACCTTTTGTGGCCGAGGTTTCGAGGCAGGGGGGTTGATGACCTCCTGGTTCGCGAGACTTCAGATCCCACGGAGGTCTCTTCCTGTTGTCCAACTGACCCTGCTCGCAGCACCAAATTGTCGTGGAAGTTTTCTTAACAGCACGGGGTGAAATTCAAAAAGTTAAAGTGAAACAAATAAAAACTATTTGAGAATAAAACCAAAGTTGGTTTTAGAGAGACACAGTTTCACAAAACACACGCAGCAGAGTGAGAAAATGTCTTCTGGAATACAACACATCTTATAGCTGAAAACAGTCGGGAACCCCTCCTCCTAATACATTTAGCAGGGGCCACAATTAACCAAAACACCTTTAAACAGTTTGAAACCTCGCTCACAACCTTGCCTTTTGGCCCAGGGGCCTGTACTACGAAGCAAGATTTAGCATTAACGAGGTAACTTCAGGTTCAACCCAGGGTTTTCTGTACCACAACGGTGGATTAGTTGTTACCGGGTTCAGTCGCCGTGGTAACTTATGCTGAACACCTAACCTGCTCGGGAGCAGGTTATGTTGGAGATTAGAGATCAACCGGTGTAAAAGCACCGCCTACTGACCAATCAATACTCCATTGATAACGGCGTCACCGTTCTTAGAAGATCCATTGACTGAATGGGTGGAGTTCAGTGAGTAAAAAGAAAAACCTTGGTGCGCGGAGAGGGAGAGAGAGGTGCGCTCTTAAAAGTTAAAACATTTAGAGTCCGACAACCCTGTTAACATTCCCTGATGGATATTTTTATGAAAGGTATAGATTTTCTTCTTCCTGTTTTAGGAAGCAGCGACTGGATTGCTTTTTGCTTGTAAACCGTGTCTGTGTTCTTCATATTTACGTAGAATTATAGTTTTCTCTCCTTATGTAAAATATGCGGCTCTGGTAGATGTTTGTGATTGGTCATGAAGTGCAAACACCGCCTCTTTTATGTGAACGCGCGCGTCTCTAGATTGGGAAACCCTGGGTTGACTGAACTAGTTGATAACCGCCTTCGTGACACAGGTTATGTGGGAGGAAAACCAGGGCATGTTGATCTTGATTCGTAGTACAGGCCCCAGTTCTAAAACAAGACACAACACCTGTTTAATCACAGCTGCCAGGGGAAGCAAAAATGTGTCTGAGAGACATAATAAACGTATGTTTACAACGCTACTTTAACCCTTATCTGTTATGTTTAGAACAGAAGGCGAACAGGAGGCCTCAAAGAAGAAAATAGCTCCAGGTCTCTTCAAGGTTTACGACTTTAGCTGTTCCATCTGGAGGGTATTCTAAGTTGACACATAAATGTAAAAGAATATAAGACAGAATATGTTTAAAGGTAATTTTGCCATTACATTTTCCTCCCATCCCTGAATGCTATGTGGAGTAGCCAGACCCTCCTTCAGCACGCTTTGGAGGAGGGTCTGGAAAAGCGAGACTAGTGACTACCTTACCTATAGGCCAGTTAGCAGTGGGGATTTATATTTGCTAATAATATGTTGGATTCATGTTAAGACTTTTTAAAATGAAAAATTATTTGGAGGCCCCACTGCACTGACTCTGAGGACCCACTAGGGGCCCGGACCCCCTGTTGAAGATCCCTGTACTAGTCTATATTGACAGGTTTATTTATGTGATGTGTTCACAGTACTATCTACTGTAACTAGGACGTTTTGGGACCAATTGGTGGGGAATTGCTATGGACAAAATACGCACAGCGATACACTACGAGCCAATGAGGTTTAACCATGTATCTAGCTAATTTTAATAGCTCACACTGTATTGTATGGACAGTTAACCTCATTTAATATGGTAAATATTTTCTTTTGCGGGGTGCAAATGTTCCACTAAAACAAGTTCCTTCCCGAGGCTATTTTGCAGAGCCAGCGTCGCTGTGTCCGAAGAGATGAGCGCTGCCCAAGATGATTGTGATTGGTTTAAAGAAAATGCAAACAACCCCTGACCGTTTATTCTCCTATCCAGGAATGTTGTGTGGACTAGCCAGACCTTCCTCCGCAGCGCTGTGGAGATAGAGCTGGCAATATGCAACTACAATAATACTGATATAGAAATATAACTGTGGAATTTACAAACTTAACTGCCTGGTCTAGTTGAGTGAAATGAACAATGCAGTGTTGCCACCTTTGACCATCATATCCTTACCACTATGATCGATTCTCAAATGTCTTTTTAGCCTAAACCAGCCCCTCCTCCACAAGCAGCACCTCAGCCAATAGCCCAACCAGCAGTGGCTCCAGCACCAGCACCACCCTCTGCTTCAGGCCCAGCACCCGCCTCTGGCACAACACAAGAGCCCTCCACACCGACGCATACAGCATCTGCACCCACACCTACCCCACAGTCGGTCCCTCGCTCTGAATCCCCGCCCCCAGTGCCAGAAAACACCCCCCTGGCTTCTGCTGAAGCAGCAGCAGCTCTGGACTCAAACACAGCCCCAGGCTCAGCTCCAGCCTCGGCTTCAGCTGCTACTCCAGCTCCCAAAGTTGTCCAGACAGCCTCGGCCTCAGCCCCTGCAGACTGCCCCATCGCCACACCAGACCCTCCCCAGCCAGGAGAAAAGCTAAGCGAAGACCCGGAAAATGAGCCATCTGCCACTGAAGAAGTCCACTCCATTGCTTCCAGGTTGGAGGAAACCTTTGTTTACATACATTGAAGGGTTTAATTCATCATCTGGTTGTCCAGGAAACCTGTTAAAAGTGTCATAAAAGACACAAGCCTGGGTTAGCTAGGAATGCGCGTATTGTAATCATGGAAACCTGGTTTAGGTGGTTTATGTAATTTGAACAAATTGTTCTAATGACATAAAAACCCTTAAAGAGTAACTTAAAGGGTTTTCCTATGTTTTTGTGTCTAAATGACTGAAGGGAACAACTATTTTTGGTCCCAATTAGTCCAGTATCAAGCAAGAGTGCTGCTGGTGGCAGCGGCGAAACAAGCTACAATGTAACGTTAATGGGTAATTGCGCAGCTTTAATTTTCGTCCACTAAAAGTTCTGTTTTCGCCACCGACAGGCTCAGATTATTGTTCTAAGTGTCTGATAACATTATGAAAGGATCCCTACAGAGATATACCTTTTTGTTAAAGAGTAAGATCCTTTTTGTTTAACATGAAACTGAAAAATCACCATCGCCACACTCCCTTTAAGTAAACAGTAATTTTATCATCGTAAAACACACTTCATTCAAAGTCGACAGAGACAAAATAAGACTATCAAAAGCTGTCTAAGTTTCTTTCCAATGTTCCAACAATCACCACTCTGATTTGGCCATTTCCATGTGAAAATATGTTGGCTATTGGTGATTTTGAAACGGTCATGTTAAACAAAAAGGATCTTACTCTTTTTAACAAAAAGGTCTATGTCTGTAGGGATCGTTGTCAGACACTAAGAATAATAATCTGAGCCTGTCGTTGGCCAAAACAGAACTTTTAGTGGACTGAAATTCAAGATGCGCATTTGCCCCATAGGGTTACATTGTAGCCCGGTTCACAGCTGCATTCTTGCTCAATACTGGATCAAGTTCAAATATTATTGTTCACATTAGACACCAGTGCATGGGAAAATAGGGTCCAGGTTGGAAAAAAATAAATTACCCTTTAACTGCTGCATTCTACTGCTCACCTACAGAGAATCAGGATTTGTGTTTGTCTTTAATGGCCTCTTTACAGACCAACCAGACGGCCAACCCTCGGCAGAAAAGGCAGTTGGACTGATCAGTCTTCCCGAGATGGTCCAAAAAATGCCTCGGAACACACCGAAGCGACGAGACGTAATACGACATAATACGTCTCCATAACAGCAATACTCTGTATTGTCGCCCAAAAATGAAAACCGGCAGCTGATTGGACGAACGCGTCACATGGGTCTGGCTGCTCCTTCCGGATTTTGGATTTTTCAATGGCAGCTCATTCAGAATACGATCTCAAATTGTACTAAAATAGTTCACCGAAACGTGTTTCTGAAAACATTTTAAGCGAGAAATAGGCCATGCAGTTGCTGAATTTCTGTCTTCATTTCAGATCAACAAAGGTCAGTTTAAAAGATTTTTGTCAGATTTTGAGAGACTCTAGTCACGCTCATTCTGCTCCCTGTTTCCGGGTTAGCACTGTACCAATCAGATGGGTCATTTGAGCCCTCCCGATTTATGCCCTAACAATCGGCGAAAATGAAAGCCAATGGCCCCTGCAACGGACGACAACATGGAACACACCGAACAGACTCGAGTCACTGATCTCGCCAGATTGTCTGACGGCCGATTATCTGATTGGTCTGTAGAGGCCTTAACAGAGAGAATGTTGCTGAGCAGTAGGCTATCAGTTAAAATATTTGTTGTAGTTTAAGTGTAACCTAGATGAGACTAATAATAAGACTTTTGCCATGGTCCTGTTCACTCATAGCAAGAAATATATAGTTTTCAGTAGGGCTGAATTCAGTACTTTTTAGGCATCGACCGAATTGCCTCTAAAGTATCGAAAAATGTCTTGTCATTCAATACCTGGCTGTCGTTACACGTCGCAGAGGCAGGCAGGAAAAACTCTGTTAGCACAGAGACGGCTCACGTAGTAGGAGCTGAAAAATAAATAACAAGATTGTGCCGTAATTTCTAATTGTTTTATAAAAGGTATTGTTAAGGAACCGGTATTAAAGTCAGGGTATTGGTATTGTTATCGGTATCGAACATTTTTTAACGATACCCAGCCCTAGTTTTCAGTGTATACATTTTAGCCATACTAGCGACTAGGGACTAGCGGCACTAAAGATAGCAATGTCGGTATGTCTGCCGGTCGGTCCACCAGACTGATCAGATTGGTCCAGACTGAAATGTCTC
This sequence comes from Gymnocephalus cernua, assembly GCA_023631565.1. Lineage (NCBI taxonomy): Eukaryota > Metazoa > Chordata > Actinopteri > Perciformes > Percidae > Gymnocephalus > Gymnocephalus cernua. The sequence continues at coordinate 9,552,955 of CM042432.1, forward strand.
AACAAGTAATGAAAGAATGGTAATTGCATTTTGTAAAAACATTTATGTTCCTCTTAGGATGACTTGCAATAACTTTGCAGATCCCATAACCTTTGGTCTTCCATCATTAGGTCAACATTGTAATTTCTCCAATCCTTTCTTCTGGTTCGTGACCAAATAACCTGCATAACTAATTACATTCCCATCAGCCATAGCTATAGTTTGTGTTTAATTCTAATTAGCCACCATGCTCACATGCTAAATGAAGTTGGTAAACATTATACCTGCTGAACATCAGCATGTTAGCATTGCCATTGTGAGTATGTTAGCATTTAGCAGCCTCACAGAGCTAGGTGGACTTCTTCTTGTTTGTTTGAGTCTCTTTCTTGAACCTTGCTTGTCTTGTTTCTCTGTTAAAATGTATGTTTACTGTATTGTAATTGTTTCTTTGGAATGTTGATTTATTTTATTTTTATTTCTTTTCTTCCAAAGCCTCGTTGATGAACTGGGTCTCCTTGAAGAAGCAGCGTCAATACTGGGTAATATATCTATGATTTTTCTTCCCTCTGTCATAAATTCAAAGCATACCACTGTACTGGTTATATTTTGCTTTTTGCTTTAAACCTCAGTACCTGGTTGATGTTTGAATGAACTAGATAGTATGGCATGTCTTTCAACCACATCGAAAGACAAAGTGTTTCTTACTGTTCTCCTCCCTGCATCATCCCACTGCCTCCTTGATCTCTCTCCAACAACGCTGTGCCTTTTGTGTGTCTTTTTAGTCTCAACACGATGAATTATCCAAACGGGTATAATGTAGGTATAAGGTACACTTTCAGACAGTCTCTTTTTGTAGACATTGAACTGAATTTCCCCAAAAGGGATTTGTAAAGTATACCTTTCTTTCTTCTTTGTTGCACACAGTTGAGGGTCCTAGCGGTCTAAGGTTGCTTTCACACCTACCTCGTTTGGTCCGTTAAAAACGAACCCTGGAGCGTTTGGTCAGATAGTCTGGTTTGTTTTCTGCTGGTGTGGAAGCTCACCAGAGCTCTGGTGCGGATCAATCAAACAAACTCTGGTCTGCTTGAAAACGGCCATCCCGGTTCGCTTCCAAGTGAACTACAGTTCGGTTCACTTCAGGTGAGAACAGGATCCGACCCAAATACAGGAAGTGAACCAAAAACAGAGCATTTACTAGCCTGCAATTTTAACCTTGCACACAATTTACAGACTTGTATATAATTTAAGGGATGATAACTTTCAGTTCCATATTAAGCTGTTCTGACCCAACATCGCTGGTCGTCTGTGTGACATCATCATCTCTCTCTCCTTTACTCGCTGTCTGTCAGCTGTTCATATTGTTCGCCGCCTTCGAAAGTAACACACTAAAGCAGAACCAGAAAACCCAAGACAAGACGTAATACATGTGGTGTTGCTTCTTTATTTCTGAGAGCAGAAGTGTTGATGAGTTTCGGATATTCTGTCCAATAAACAAGCGACCACGTGATGTGTGTTCGCAGTGTTTTGGTGCGTTTGATAAAGTGCGGTGTGAAAGCAAACCGAACCAAATGAAAAATGCAACAATGTTGCAACTTCACCCCTGAATCGCACAGAGTCCACCGAACTATAGGTGTGAATGCGCCCTAAGACACTGACAGTAATTGTCACATGCAGCAGACCCGAGCCAACGGTCGGAAAGTTTGATTTTACAAAATTATACATTTGCGTTTAGATGCACAGCAGAGTAGAGGATTAGGGAACTTGATTTCTCCAGCTAGATTTCTGATGGTCAACCCAGATTTTGTGGCCTATATATATAGTATATGTTACTGGTTTGCAAATTGGCTTTTTACATGTGAGCATGTGCAGGACAAACAGTAGAGAGGTATCACTGTGACAGCAGAGCTGCTGGATCAAAGGAACAATTGCATGCCACGATGCGTCCTTGTTTTTAAAATAATTCCATTCAAAATCTGACTAAAATGAACACGAAGTAGCATCCAGAGGTCCACTGCTGAACGTTTGACTATATGGGAAGTGACACATTTGCGCTGCGAAAACTCTTTTTTTGTCACAGGCACGTACGTACGTCACACACACACACACACACACACACACACACACACACACACACACACACACACACACACACACACACACACACACACACACACACACAGCAACCTGCTTACTTTAGTGCATGTAAACATCATTCATATTACTTTAGATTCAGATTTTCTGTAGTATCACAATAACCCAGGTGATTATTGTCTGTGCAACCATTGTTATAACTACTAGTAGCTCATGTTGCAGGACCTTTCATGCTACAAATACACCAAAATGTAAACTACTCAACTATTTTGATAATCGATTAATCGGTTTGAGTCCTTTCAAGTAAAACGTCTCTGATTCCAGCTTGTTGAATGTGAACGTTTCCTAGTTTCCTCTCTCCTCTGTTTCAGTAAACTGAATATCTTTGAGTTGTGGACAAAACAAGACATTTGAGGACGTCCTCTTGGGCTTTAGTAAACACTGACCAACATTTTTCATTTTCTGACATTTTATAGACCAAACAACTAATCCATTCATCGAGAAAATAATCGACAGATTAATCGACAATGAAAATAATCGTTAGTTGCAGCCCTGACCACTTGTATACCAATTGATGACAGTTCTAATAAGCCAAACTCATTCTAAAAATAACAATATGTAACATGTTTAAGACATAAAAATCAACTTTCTCATTTCAGCCAGGGCCACGTTCAGCCCGACAAAATGTAGTAAATGTGTAAAAACACGTGTTTTTTAAACTGAAACGGGGGTGCGTTGAACACCCTGTTGTGTGCGCAAGCGCTGCGCCTTTTTATCACCACGAGTTTACAGACACGTCTCTGCTGATTGGGTGCCCCTGTGACACAGCCAATAAACGAGAGACACACCCACCAAACGAGAAAACATAACTCTAAGCCGTTTCACCCTGTTCCGAGGAAACATGTCGTTCAACCAGGAAACCGTAGCAAAACGATGCACACTGTTTTGAGATTGAACGTGTCCCTGCTTCCATTGACCTCCTTTGTCTCTCCTGTGTCTCTCTCCTGCCCCTGCTGTTGTTTCCACAGTGACAGGTCCAGCCTATGAGAACCTGGTGTCAGAGATTATGTGCATGGGTTATGAGCGAGAGCAGGTAGTTGCTGCACTCCGAGCCAGTTACAACAACCCGGACCGAGCAGTGGAGTATCTACTCATGGTGAGGATTTACCCAGCCCGTGTGTTTTATTCCCAGCCGCGCCTGCCGCTGAATGCTAGAGTGTGAAGTAAATGTGTGTGAACTGCAGGGTATTCCAGCAGAGGCCAGTGATCTGCCACCTCCGGAGCCAGTTAGACACAGTGCTCCAGCCAACCCCCCCACCCCTGCTACACAAGAACCACTGCAGCCCCCAGCATCGTTAAACAGTAAGAGCACACCTTTATCACCTCTATTTCTGTAGACTATATGTGTATATACAGTATCTCACAAAAGTGAGTACACCCCTCACATTTTTGTAAATATTTCATTATCTTTTAATGGGACAACACTGAAGAAATTACTCTTTGCTACAATGTAAAGTATTAAGTGTACAGCTTGTATAACAGTGTAAATGTGCTGTGCCCTCAAAATAACTCAACACACAGCCATTAATGTCTAAACCGCTGGCAACAAAAGTGAGTCCACCCCTATGTTATCCTGATAAAGTTCCCTTGGCCTTTGGAATTAAAATTGCCCCACATCATCACATACCCTTCACCATACCTAGAGATTGGCATGGGGTACTTTCCATAAAATGATCTCTCAATGCAAATCAAACCAGCTATTAGGCTAACCGACATAAAATCATGCCTGTGTGTGTGTATGTATGTATGTATGTGTGTGTGTGTGTGTGTGTATATATATATATATATATATATATATATATATATATATATATATATACTGTATATAGAAAAAGACTGTTTCATCTGGTTATTCCCAGAAAATGTACAAACTAAACAACAACATCAGTAACCAGCCCGTTCCGTCCCCAGCAGGGCCGGTGCCTGGCAGCCAGCCTTCCCCTGCTCGGGGAGGCTCTGTCTCCACAGAGAACCCTCTGGAGTTCCTGAGGAACCAGCCTCAGTTCCAGCAGATGAGACAGATCATCCAGCAGAACCCAGCCCTCCTACCGGCCCTTCTGCAGCAGCTAGGCAGAGACAACCCGCAGCTGCTGCAGGTACCACACCAGCACACTCACCGTGCTACAGTGGGTTTCTGCCAGAGATGAAAGTTTGTCTGTTTTTCTGTTATACCTCTTTTCACTCACTCACTTTTCGCTCAGTCCTCTGTGTCGGGAAATAGGCTGAGGTAGTCAACTAATTCTAGGAAAGGGTTCCATGTATTTAGGAACGTTGAGAATGTCCCTTTCACAGATGCTCTAAGCTTCTCGAGCTTCAAATTGTCAAGCACTTCTTTAATCCAATGGTTGTGTGTAGGGGGGCGGGCGAGCCTCCGCCAGGGCCCGCCTCAATGCAACAGGGAGGTCCGCATCAGGGGAAATGCCAAAAATGGTTGATAAAGGGTTAGGTGATGTTGTTGGTTTTTCAAAGTGTGTGGCGAACATAGGTGGCGGCCTGTGACGACTGCCCCCCTGTCATTTCCAACCAATCACATAATTTGTCCCGCCCCGGCTGTTTGCGACCCAGGTTGTGCGCAATTCACATTGAAATTGACCTTAGCCTACCCTGATCAAACCTACCTGGCAACCTGGGTCACGGAGCCGAGTAGATGGAGGAGGGTTACCCCATTCAAACACACAGTGGACCTGGGTATAACCCTGGTAGAGCCATCAGTGTAAAAGGGGTATTTAGTAAGATATTCCAAAAACCCATAACAGAGCAGTAAGAGATGAAGATCTGAAGAAAGATTTTATTCATCACTCAAGAGGAGTGTCTTATTCCTCAAACCCATTTTATTGCTACTTCAAGAGCTTTTTGAAATGAACCCCTTGCCATAAAAGTGGCAGTCACTTGGCCAACATTATGAAAGCATTAACACTTGATGAGAAAGTGATATACTACTTGATATATTTATTTAATCTAAATACATCAGTATGTATTTAAATAGTTAGCAGTTGTGAATGATCTAGTTATTTTGCACAAGTTTGATCAAATATAGTACGTCTGATAAAACCTCTCCTGTATACTGTTTGAATGACTTTTGTAATTAGCTGTTTGGTGTCATGTTTGTGTGGGGCTGGGGACCTGTATATTAGCTGTATTGTAGTATTTATATTGTTTGTATGTATTACTTGCAGCAAATCACGCAGCACCAGGAGCGTTTTGTGCAGATGCTGAATGAGCCACGAAGCGGAGACACGGAGGGGGACGGGGCCGAGGCTCAGGGGTCACCACAAACCAACTACATCCAGGTCACCCCGCAGGAAAAGGAGGCCATTGAGAGGGTCAGTTACCAGTGTCTGTATTTTTATGGAAGCAAATAAGAGACATAAGTATTCAAATTTGAACAGCCACTGAATACTTAATATTAAAATATTTTACTTGAAAAACCATGTATTTGAACATATTTGTTCCGATGTCACCTCCTTGAAATTATATTATGACATTTCTTGATTTGCAATTTCAAAAGCTGAATTTGTATATATTTTTTTCAACGGTCACAAATTCAGATCTAAAAATTTCTAGTTTCAGAATAAAAAAATAAAAAAAGATTCAGTTTGCTTAAATTCAAATGGTCAAATTTAGATCTAAAAATTAAAGTTGAAAAATTTCAAATAGCAACATCAGCAAATACTTTAATACGTCTTTTATTTGCTTCCATATGTTTCGTCTCATTGATTTGTCCCATTGTCTGGAAAATTGCACAACTTGCGCTTTGATCAAAATAGGGTTAAATTAACTTACAAATAGTTTGCAAGTACACAAACCTGCAGCAGAATATATATTTTCTTTTCAACAAGAAATTTCTTGTATACTAAAGGTAAGTACCGTATTCATGTATCTGTATTTTCTGTATCCTATTTTGATTATAGTGTATGGTGTGCAGTCATGGAGCATTGTGTGAACGAGTGAAATGACCCCTGGTTTAATCTGTTAAATTTGTGAAATCTGGTTATTACACAGCTGCCATGCATTGCAGAACGTTGCCATGGACGCAGTTCTGAGCACTCGCCATGGGGTCCTGCATCACCCCATCGGGTTGTATTGTTATTCCTTACTTAGTATCTTGTATTCCTATATCCTGTTGTGGTTATAGACTGTTAAAAAAAGATGGACCACACATCTCCACTTTCTCCCACTGTGAAAAAGTGAAGCCAAAATACGGATACGGACGCCATCATCCTGTTATTTTGGAGCCAAAGTCTGCGCAGTAGAGATCAGGTGGTGGAGCTGCGGTATTAAAGTCCCGCCCATACACCTGCCTGGCCAATTGCTGTTAATTACAGCTGTCAATCATGACGTTTCACTCCGATTTTATAGGATCAAATAACTAATAAAAAAACAAACTGATCAGAAAATGAACACTTGAACAAAACATCAGCGTAATCAGAACTACCTTAAATGACAGAAACCATTCTTTCCATTCATTCATCCTGGGGTTAAGAACACAACGTCACACAAATGGGCCGTTTCATTGACCCCCCCCTCCCGCCGCACCACCCTGCGACAAATCGCTGAATCTCTTTTGTCGCTGTGAATGCCCCGTAAGTGTGCGCGCCCTTGCAAGTAACTGTCTCAGTAACCGCCATACTGTTTTGTATGTATGTAACATGAGCATGTGTGTTGTGTTCCAGTTAAAAGCGCTGGGCTTTCCGGAAGGCTTAGTCATCCAGGCTTACTTCGCCTGCGAGAAGAATGAGAATCTAGCTGCTAACTTCCTGCTACAGCAAACGTGGGACGACGAGTAACCCAAACCTCAGCTGACACATCACCGTTCAACAGAGGGCCGCAGAATAGATGACAGCCCTACACCAGGTTCCACCAGGGAGGAACCAGAACAGGAGAGGGAGATGCCATGTGACTGTGGTCTAATTATGGGGGTGATGGTGATGGCGAAGACATGCTGTTGAAAGTTAGCTGTGCTGCCCTACCCTCCATTCAGCCGTGACGATCGTCATAGCAACTCAGAGCAGAGCTGCGCCTCACTGCTGATATCATAACTGCTGCCGCTTGTGCCGAGTGATCACACTGAGAGAAGTCATGCTAGGAACCATACCAACACTGCATCACCTTCTCAGACCAACAGGCTTTGATTTACAGAGTTTCCTCTGTGTGATGTGTTAAACTTAGACTATGGTACATATGCAGTGTATACACTACAGCAGGGGTGTCAAACTCATTTTCACTAAGGGCCACACTGGAAAATAAGAATCCCATTAAGCCCCCCCCCCGGGCCTTGAGTTTGACACCCCTGCACTACAGAGTGTAGTTGTTGTGAATGTATACATGACTAAAAACAATGTGCGTTCGCAAACCCTCCATGTTGAGTTTACCTGATAATGTGATGCAAACTGTTGACTTCACTGTTTGAGAGCTAGCATTGCTTTATATTAAAGTTCAGGTCTGATCATTTCATTTATTCTGCTTCCGTATTATCCTTAGTAAAAAAAAATAAAAATAAATCCCAAACACTCAAAATATCTTAGCTCCGACTAGCACAAATTTCGGTAGTGTTTTGACCATGCAGATGTGATTGACATCTGCAAGGTTTTTGAAATCGCTGCATGTGATTTGAAACTTTTCAGCCCATTCCTGCCAGAAAAAATTAGATGAAATGTTAGGAATGGAAAGTCAAAAGGTTAAGATAACTCATCATTTTGACTTACTATCTCAATTTTGTTAGTGTCATTATTTTGACTTAATAATAATAATAGAAAACCTGTTGACTTGGTATATACAATTTTGATTCAGGTCAGTATTTCACTTTGTATCTTGTTTTGACTTAGAGTAATTCAAAATAAAACATTTGACTTCGAAAGTCTTATTTTATTATTTTGACTTAACATGAGTAGATATTTATTTTTATTATTCTTAACCTTTTTCCTGATCTTTAAAAAAAACAAACATTTTTGGCAGAAATGGGCTTTCAAAAACTAAGACATTCAAAACTCTGTCCCAACATGTTGCACTCCATTCTGAACATAAAACGAATTAGTTGTGCAGTCACAGTATTTTATGATTACCTGTTGTCGAGATTATGTGTACTGTGGTATTATGTTTTGTGGGAGAAGAGGGGCCCACCCAAATGCAGCACTCAGCTTTAGTTATCATTGTGGTCTGTCACTGTGGATGGTTTATTTGTTTGTTTGGTTATTTTGCAGATGAAGGAATTTGAAGGTTGATTTATGAAGTGCCACATAGCATGCCTTGTGAGCTAAATATTTGACTTTAGAGATGAAAAGTTGTTTTATAAATACTTTATTAGCTGGAATAGTCAAGCATAGTTCACTTCTTACTTTCAGACCATCTGTCTCTGTTCCATTTGTCTCATATCACATCTATGCATCTTAAAGCTGTAAGACTTCGAGCCATTGCTCCTTCATGCCTTATGGTTGTTAAAGACTTGAACATGTTTCATTTTACAAATGGGGTTATATAGTTTACAATAAAGTGTTTTCATTATTGATAATTAATCAGTTATTGTTTCAAAAGTTGACTAAAATGAATAAGTGCTAGAAGCCAAAACTATTTTATTTTCCCCCAGCTTTCAGCATGTAGTTTGCTGTCTCTCCTTTTACTTCTCTGTATTGTGTTTTAACTGAAAATGACTGGAAGTGTTGTATTATATTGTATATTGAGTATACAAACTCTGGGGGGAAGGCACTTTACGGGACAAATTCTATTCTTTAGTTGTGAGGGGTTGTTGGATGCATGGGATTGTTACAGAGTTATTTATAGCATGGCAATGGTTTGGAATGATGTGTGGTGTTGCTCTTATCTCAGTTTATCTGTTTTATCCATTTTGTCTTTTGTTTTGGGGTTTAAAGAAAAAAACACTGGTAGAGGTTATGCTGAATAGTGGTGAAAAACCTTTGTTAAAGCATTGTGTAAAATAAATGGCTTTTACAAAGTGGGTGAGACAAGGTGATGTTTTATCATGAATGATCTTAGTACAAGTATGAGTGCAAGCCTTAGGTTACACATTTCCCTGCAGGTACACTTCTCAGGTTGATTTTAACGTGTGATGTAGACGAGCAGTGAAATAATAGTGTCATTATCTATTATCATCTTACGTATCACATTATTCCTTCAAACAAGCTCCAACATACCAGCGCCAAACATCAGGATTTGTAATTCTACATACTGACATTTAACCTCAATTGCGGCATGACATCAATGAAATGTAAAGCAATTTAAGCCAGTGTTTGGTTGTGAAATATGTGTGCCGAATTAAAAAGCTTAACCTAGCGAGAGATCAAAAGTTTAAAAAAAATCTTTGAGGATTCATGAATTCATGATTTTGCATGTAGGCAACATAAAATTAGCAGATTCTTTAATGGAGTTCAACAGCTTTCTGTGACATAGGTTGTCCCATACATAGCCTGTAAGTCTATGGTTTGTCCGCCAGGGGAGTGTTGCCTTGGAGAAGGAGGGTGGGTGCGTTCCCGCAGCAACAGGGAAGATGGCAGCTCTCACATCTCTCACCCAGGTAAAGGTGCAGCAATTTAAGACTCCACACATCTAAATGCTAAGATAATTAATAGCATGAAACAGTATGTCTTATTTAATGACATTGTATTTTAATTTGACTCTGAAAAAAACATGAGCTCGCTTTGAAATACAGCTAGAAATGAAGCAGTCAGCTGGTCGATTAAGGCCTATTGCAGTACCGTTATGTAGCGGGCTAGTTAGCCTCAGCTGATGCTAGCTAACCATGTAGCTAGCTATTTACCTACGACATACCTTACAGTAAACTTACCGATTATACATTTAAAGATAATAAGCACCGTGTACACCTTATACAGAGTTAGGGGCAGACCGGCATGCGCACGTATATTTAACAAAGCAGCAGAAACTGATAACGTTCAGTTCTTTAGCTAGCAAACCTTAGCTAGCCTAGCCCTGTTGCCAAGTAGTGTGAGGATGGAGATAAACATGCTCGTGAGGCTAGAAGGCAGGCTGGCTAACCCCAGCTAACCAGGGCTAAGCTCTGGTTAATGATGCTGATGTGAGTTGGCTCTCTGGTCTTCATGTTCACTGGTGACCAAGTAAACGTTAAGGCTGATGAGCAGAGCATCCACGGTCGCGATGGTCTCACAGTCATATAGCTAATATGGCAATGCAGTTGGTTTGTGATATCTTTGTTATTGATTGGGAGCAGCAGGGTTTGGGCGCCTCTCTAGCGGAAACGCAATTAGCGTTAAACGAGCATTTAAATGAGCACTAGTCTCTAGGCTTAGCTAGCTAGCTAGACATTGAGTCAGTGCAGCACACACAGGGTCTATTTAATTGAACTGGGCAGATTATTTTAAAGTTTCACGTAAAAATCAGACTACACTGCTAACATGCTCTCAGTACTTACTTATATGGGGTGATTTATAGTGCAATAACATTCTCTCTGTGCCACAGTTGTCAAGTGGGAACCCTGTATATGAGAACTTTTACAGACAGGTAAGATGATGAGCCAAAGTATAATACTTAATATACTAAACTGCAACACTAATTTATGTTTATAAAAAAATAGGGCAGTTCACATGTTTTAGTGAGAGTCTGTTATGAAGTGGATGAATATAATAGATGCAAATATAATATAATAATACAATTCATTCAGACTGTGTGTGTTTGCTCAAAGGTGGACCCTGGGAATACAGGGAAAGTGGGACCAACAGAAGCTGCCTTGTTCTTAAAAAAGTCTGGACTCCCTGACATTACATTGGGAAAGGTAGGTTGTGGCAAACGTCCCACTGTTTTCTGTGTACTGGCTGATTGGTGACAATGTTACTTCACGTGGAGCTGGAGAGGTATGGTAGGTTTGTTTCATACAGCCGTTGGTTGCAGTTTGTGGCTCTCAGTTGGTCTTACTGCAGTTGTGGATTGTCAGTGGACGGAAGGTCAACCTCTTGTCTACGCCGGGCCAGATTAGCCCTTCACTGTGCCCCTGGGCAACAACATTCATGTGCCCCTCCCAGAAAAAAAAGATTGTATCATAGTCACCATCATCAAGTGCATTTTAATAATAAATATCATATTAAGTGCATTCAAGAGAAATTAAACATATCCGCCAATGTTCAATATGGCTTTGTTGAAAAAACAAAGTTTATGTATAACTTAATGTATATATCGATTTACCGCAACCAGTATACTACCAGCTATTACGAGCAGGTAATTATTGGTTGTAGTTAAAAACATAAAATCCGAGTGCATCCCTGTATAGGCATGTTTAAAAAAAATACAGGCCAACTTTTTCCACTAAGGCACAATCATGTTATGGCTCGATTTTAATTTAGCTGATGGACCTTACGTACTGGCCTTCTTTGTTGACTTTAAATATGCAAACTGGTGCACAATATCATCATAATCAAGACCTCTAACAAGTTAATGTTCAGTGGCCAGGAATGAAAATAAAGAAAGCTGCAACTGTGACATTGTGGTCAGACCGTCTGCTGTTATTAGGGCTGGGACGATGTGCTTTTGTCCCGATTTGATTCATTCACGATACATTGGTGCCGATTTGATTTGTATTGCGATTTTCATTTCTTTCGATTCTAGACGTACCGCAATTCGATAGTTCGATAAGTCTGACATTTATTTCATTTGTAAAGAAGAACATAACATGGATTTTCTGCCTTTTTGTTCCGTATCTCTGTTTTGCTGGAAACAGATCTGATATAGTTGCCATCAGCGGTACCGTATAAACAGAAAATATTTTGGTGAATCATTGGTAAAATAAATAATGTTGATTCTAGGGAAAATAATTGATTTTAAAAATCGTTGCCAAAAAAATCATGATGCATAAAATTTGTGATTTCCCCCCCCACCCCCACCCCTAGTGGTTATGTTACTCTATGCCTGCTGTAAACATTGTTCAAAACTGTCCAGAACGGTACATTTTGCAATGCTTATAAGAGTAAAAAGTGACAGCGCCAATTGGAGCAGGTTATCTGCACACTATTATTATCTGAAAGGGTTGTGTGCCTATTTTATAGGGTTCAGCCCTGATGTCTTTGCAGACCTTATATGCATAGGACTAATATTTGGGACATTTGCGAATTTGTAATCATAAGCAAGATTTATCAGTGTTTTATATGAACAACAAAATAACTGAGAACGAAGTTCCAGTTCCAGGATTGCTCCGGTGCTGCTGGAAGTTCCACTGAATGTATGTATGATTAGTCAGGTTTTGTTGGTGTTTGTTGGTGTTCAATGGTATCTGTCTGGGTAATCGGGTTACATGCCTGTAAACCAAGGTTTCAGCTGTACATCTTCATGTTGTTTCACTCACTGTGGACAGACTTACATTGCGTCTTTGGACAGATTTCCTAACTTGCCTATCTATCACATGCCTTGGTGTGTTACAGCTGTAAGCACTAGCTGCTGTCGTTGTGATTACTCTGGGGAGAAGATGAACAGATTACTGTTAATGCAATTAGAGTGACATTGTTACCAATGGACTGTAGCCACAGCAAGCGTGTCCAGCTTTTGTCAAGACATTAAAGGCACTTTACTCGCATGGTAGTTTTTCCATTGGCACTTTTGGCCATGCAGAGTCAAACCATGCCCCACTGATTTTCATTTCCGTTATTAGTTTAAATGCACTGTGTTGTGCAGAGTTGCCAATTATCTCCACAGCGCTGTGTCAGTGATTGAGTATGGTCTGGCTACACCACCTATCTATTCTGGGACGGGGAAATCACTTTGTCCTTTTTGTATGTCCTTAAACCACTTAATTTATACATTATTAGATTATTTATTACATACATATAACACCACTAGTGTGTAGCACCCACCTGGGTGACGCACGGCAGCCTTACGACGCCAGATGCTCACCACACCAAACACATCAGTTTGTCAAACTCAAGGCTCGCGGGCCAAATCCGGGCCTTGCAAATTTTGATCCAGCCCGCATATCAATTTAGGTTCCCAATACATTTTGGCCCGCCTAGTTGTGCGCCAAACCAAAAAGATGGGAAAATGTTTGCATATCGCAGTCACGTGTCAATCAAAGCCGAATTTGGCAGCTTTGTAGACTTTGAGATCCAGAAATTCCCGCAAAACCAGAAAGTTTTCATATTCAGGCTGTGAAACAGGTTGCTGTGAGTCAGTTGTGTGGTAGCCTACTTTGGAAAATGTAATCAGAATGTATTGTTTTGCTAAACTCTATAATGACTAAGGAACTTTTTTGCAGATTTTTTTAGAGCTTTATGTGGACCAAATTGTATGAATTAAATAAAAATCATGTCAGTAAACTGCACATGTCTGGCCCCTTATGTGTCAATGTCAAAGCATCAAAAACCTAAACAAAATAAATGTCAACAAAAACATGTTAAAACAAACGCCAAAAGAGTAAAAAAGAACGCCCAAAAAACAGCTGGAAAACTGTCAAATGGCAACTAAAAAATGTCAGATGTCGAAGAAAAAAATGTTGAAAGCATCAAATGCATGAAAAATGTCCCAAAAAAACGTCAAAAGCATCGAGCACCAACTCAATTCTTGATTGGCCAACGGCACTTTCAATCATATCATTCAACAAGCGTTCTGCGATGGGGGCAAGAGAACAATAACGTCATTTATGATATAATGATGCCCGAACGGGCAGCTGGGTTGTTACATATGGTGTGGTGATGGCGCAGTGGTTAGAACACATGCCTTTGGTGTGGGAGACCTGGGTTCGATTCCCACCATGATCCATCAACCAATGTGTCCCTGAGCAAGACACTTAACCCCTAGTTGCTCCAGAGGCGTGTGACCTCTGATATATATAGCAATTGTAAGGCGCTTTGGATAAAAGTGTAAATTAAATTAAACTAAATGTAAAAATGTAATATATTAGTCGCCCGACCTGCTGTTTTACTTGCCCCGGGCCATCGGGCAACCCTTAAAGGTTGTTGGGTGATGTCTTTTCTTGTTGACGTTCGAAGTATTGTAAAACAAAACGGAGGCTAGCTCGCCCCTCCCTTCTGCGCACTAACCCCCCAACCCCCACCCCCAAATCCTTCTTGTCGGTTATTGACTGGAACACTGTTTATGTTTCGTGGTGCAGGTTGGCGCAGTTTGTTTTTGTTGCCGTTTGTGGAGCCTGGGCTGTCTACAGAGACCGCGTTTTTTTACAGTGTGTTCAGGGGACAGGCAGCTAGCAGGTAGTGAGATGTTTGCTGTATGTGACAAAAAATGTAGCCTAAAAAACGTGTGACATCGCTTAGAGCACCTTTAATGTTGAACCCTGCAGTCCAAATCATACTTGATTGGATACATGTATGAAACCATCCCAGAGTTTGAGATGTAATGTAATAATTACTTTTATGTTTTACAGGAAGAGAAAAAAAGCAATTTGATATAAAAATACTCAAAAACTAATATTTGACAAAAGAATAGTGTGTAAAAGAGATAAATGAACAATTAACAAAGAGACTTGAGATCCGATCTCACTGTGTCTTTAATGCTGTCTGTTTATGCCTTGTGTTTCAGGTCTGGGATTTGGCCGATCCCGATGGCAAAGGTTATCTGGACAAACAGGTAGGGGACAGATGACTTCTCATCCACTGCTCTGTCTTTGATGATGTGCTGAATGTACTTCACAGAGAAAAGTGAAAGTCACAGTGAATGCAGTTATGCAAAAATACTTGAAGGACAATTCCGGCGCAAAATGAACCTAGGGGTTAATAACATATGTGTACCGAGTCGACCGTTCTCTGGGATATGTTTTCATGCTAATCGAATGTGTCTTTAGCTTTAAACAAGCTACCGCAAACCGGTGGTTAGCTGCTAACGCTACCTTTCGGGGCAGAGGGTAAATCGCTATTTTATACCACTAACAAGGCTCAAAGTAGCACCACACTTCCACGGTAGCATAATGAGGGTCCCTAGATGTAAACCCAAGCATTGAGAACTTTGTAAGTGTAACGCTACTGTCTTTATAATCTATATTTTTTCATAAACTGTCTGTACATTTACAAAGTTCTCAATGCTTTGGTTTACATGTAGGGAATCCTCCACAGGTTGATCTAATAAGATGATCCCTAGTGTACTAATGCCCTAACATTTGCTAATGCTAGCATGTCCAGTTCAAATAAAAGCGAATGGAAAATCGTAAACATTATAGACCGAATTACTGTGACGTTTCACTAACACATAAATCACCTCGGGTAGACAAATGGCTGGTGATTTGAATTGCAGAGATATGTGAAATCGTGTTTATGTGTTTATTTCTGTTGTCATTTTCAGCCGCAACTGTAATGTTTAAAGATGTACAGTATAGTTAATCCCTGAGGGGGGGCCCTGCTAGCTCACCTGATTGAGCGTGCACCCCATGTACCAAGGCTCAGTCCTTACCACAGTGGCCCGGGTTCAAGTCCGACCTGCGGCCCTTTGCTGCATGTCATTCCCCCTTTCTCTTAACCCTTTCCTGTCTTCAGCTGTCCTATCAATTTAAAGGCCAAAAAAACCCCACTGTTGTTTTGATCTATCTGACCGTTCTGCTGTGCTTATTTTCTGTACTATGTTGCTTTGCTACTGTCTTGGATAAACCAAGTCTAGCATTGACTGACTGCTGGTTTGGGTGGTGTCATTTTCTTCAATGGGCCTAACAGGTGAATTAGCTCTCCAAGTAGGCCTGCACGATAAATCTTTATAAAATCGCGATTTCATTTTTAAATGACTGAGTAAATTAAAGGTATAATGGAGGATGTTTTTTTAGAAAAGAACCGCCCTCTCCACTTTTTGAAAAAATGCACATGCGCAACACTCTACCTGCTCCCGAGGGAACGCCTATTAAACGTGTGCACGAGAGAGCATGCACAAGCCTAGTTCTCCTCGTGCACGCTCTGTTTACAAGTTGCTGTCGGCATGGCTCTACAAGCCTACTTTCCAAAAGAAGATTTGCACTTTTTCCACTATGTCAGACTCGCCACCGGTAAGTGGAAATCTATTTACGACAAGCATCTCTATAGCTAACTTTAGCATGCTACAGGCCAACAAACAAGCTATCGCCAAGAGCGGGGAGACAGCGGTCGGAGGCCGTGGCCGTCTGCAACCTATAGGAGGACCAATAGTCTTGATGATCCACCCGGAAAAAAAAAATCCTCCACTATACCTTTAAGGATGCTAATTAAGATTTTATTTTTCTGAGCGATAGCTGACCCTCGTTAACCGATTATTAGTCTATATCCTTGACGTTCCACTTCTGGGATTGCACTTGTGCTGCAGGAAATTCCGCCGGATGCATGTATTTTCGCCGATGTCCGTTAACTTCCTCTTTCTTTGTGTTGGCATTTTAAACTCGGTGGATTTATGAGGACTATGGTTAACTGCTCCTCAGATCTCTGCAGGGTAAATCCAGACAGCTAGACTATTGTTGCACGACTAAAACAACTTTTGAACGTACACATGTTCCACCAAAACAAGTTCCTTCCATTTGCTCCATCGGGCGCTTAGCGTCGCCCAAGACAATTGTGATTGGTTTAAAGAAATGCCAATAAACCAGAGATGTTTTTCTCCCATCCCGGAATGTTGTGTGGACGGTCTGGCTATGCAAGAAGGCTCAGACATAGGCTACTTTCTGCGTTCCGCGGACAGCTGCAGATTTGTACCGGCCGCGCAGCCACGATGTTGCAAGCATTTTCTTGGACACATGCAGACGCTTTCCTGGAACCGCTAGCGTGTCCCCGAGACAAGTCCGCAGCTGTGCGTAGAGCATATGTCCGAGCCTGTTTCCTGCACATCCACCTGCGAGGTAGCTGTATGTCTGCAGTGGCCCCGGGCCATCGGGCAACCCTTAAAGTGGCCCATCCTACACTGGCGTGTAGGATGGGCTTTTTAACCCGCCAGTCCTTATCGATATTGTGGTGTGTGTCAATAATATTGTTTTTAACTGTTTAGTATATATTTAGTATCGGCCAAAATTGTCATTGGCAGTTAACGGTTAAGTCGTTAATTATAAACATCCCTAATACCATTTTTTTTTTTTTTTTTTTTTAAGATTATTTTTTGGTCATTTTCGGGCCTGTATTTTGATAGGACAGCTGAAGACATGAAAGGGGAGAGAGAGGGGGAATGACATGCAGCAAAGGGCCGCAGGTCCACACCAACCCGGGCCCGGTGCGTCGAGGAGTAAACCTCTATATATGGGCGCCCAGATAGCTCAGTTGAGCAAATATTGTTCTAAATTTTCTTTTTTTATCAATAAAAGCAATAATTTATGACACAAGTTCTATGTCTTTGAGTTGCTACATCAATGTTAGTTATCTCAGCTAGAGAAAGACTTGATGGGTAATACAGTGTGTTTTCTCTCCCAGGGGTTTTACGTAGCTCTGCGGCTGGTGGCCTGTGCTCAGAGCGGTCAGGAAGTCAGTCTGTCCAGCCTCAACCTCACAGTCCCTCCGCCCAAGTTTGTGAGTGTGACTTCATCATGAAAGCTCAAATCCACTTATTCTTTGTATAAAAACAGTTTTTTCAGAACATTGACATTTATTTGGAATTAAAATAAAACGTGCAGCATTTTACTTTATATTAATTTCTCATTATTCATTATCTAAATAAACCCTTTCTGTTATTTTCATGTTATGTTATAAAACCTTGTATTGAAAGCTCAATATGAGAGAAGAAGATGTGTGTTTAATCCAGCGGATGGATCATATGACAGTTCTTTGAGAGCCATCTTTGTCTGATTTCAGAAGGACACCAGCAGTCCGTCTCTAAGCAGCACAGTTTCTGCATCCGGCGAATTACACTGGGCTGTCAGGGTGTGTTGAAACACACGCACGCACGCACGCACGCACGCACGCACGCACGCACGCACGCACGCATGCACGCACGCACGCACACACAGAAAGATAAAAGAGAATGAAATGTAATTTCCGCTATTCATTTCCCCTAGTCATTTTTTATAGTCAAGACCATTTTAACAATTACTGAGTATTGCCTAGATATTCCCAGAACACATTAGCCATTAATATCCATTATTGATTAAAATATGAACTTATGTTTTCCCCTTTTTAGAGGTTGATGACAACATATTGGTAAACAGAGACATTGCATAGAGCCTTCCTAATGCATCATTTTAGTTTCTCACAGATATATTGGTCCAGCAGAGAGCACTGACAAGTTCACTTTTTATATCACTGGTGTCTTTTTTCTTTTGTAGCCCGAGGAGAAGAGTAAATTTGATGGGATCTTCGAGAGTTTGGCTCCAGTCAATGGCCTGCTGTCAGGAGAGAAGGTCAAACCAGTCCTAATAAACTCCAAGCTACCTCTGGATGTCCTTGGGAAGGTATTGACTTAAATTTTGGGTTCTTATTACAGTGGGTCTTAAATTACACTTGTTGGTCCCATGATTGAAGATTAAACTAATTAAGACAGAACTTAAATATGTTCTGTTTCCCTGCAAATATGAAGTAGCATGAATGTGATGGTGGCTGGTATAAGTTTTATATTTAAGCAATGAATTGATGAATTTCTATAGTAATGAAATAAAATCTGTAATAGTTTAGTCACTCTAATAATGCTGAATGGCCTCATGTCTATGTCTTGCTGTTAGGTTTGGGACCTGAGTGACATAGATAAAGATGGCCATCTGGACAGAGATGAGTTTGCAGTGGTGAGTGTTATCTTCTTTATTGTTACTGTATGTAGTTTTGATTCTCTATAGCCTGACAACTGTGGTTAAATGTACACTCAGTTGCCACTTTATCACAACATTGCAATACTGGGTAGGATGCTCCTTTGCCCCCCAAACAGCCTGAATTGTTCGTGGCATGGATTCAACAAGGTGCTCCCAACATTACTTAGCACTAGAACCACCAGAGCTGACAGCAGTTAAATGTTGTAATTGTTACAAGGCTAAGCTAACTTAGGCTCGTACCACAAATACACACAGCTACTAAAGGCTAGCTTAGCTCGTACCATTAATCCCCGTCTCCTTTTCCCTGCGTGTTGCGTTTAAAGTAAGCGTGAGACCTAAACTGGCCTGGATGAGTGTATGCTTTATACCTAAGATGGGTTGTGCTGTGTTAAACTGACTCACCCGGCCGGTGTTCGTTTGCCCTCTGGTGTCGGACCTGCTGGCGTTGGTCTCTCCTCCGTCGGGAGGCTGCTGTTCCGCATTCACTCCTCTTCCTCCACCAGCGTCTTCGCCGGGCCAGCCCTGCTCTTTGTTATTGTTGTTGTTGTAGTTGTTCAGGTTTTAAAAGGTGTATTTACAAAAATGGTGTTGTGGGAAAACAAGGATAGTTTTTCAGCGTCTTTGTCTTCAATAGTGTTGTCTGTGTAGAAGCCTGCAGCGTGCTGCCTCAGTGATTGTCTCCCTCAGGACACAATCTGAATCTGAATCTTTACACCTGTCGTTTGGCCGGGTCTAACTCAGCTTCACACAAACACGCCCCCATCATGTGACGGATCAGTCTAACCCTGTCAATCAGCTTACCACACCCACTGCTCCAAAGACACCAGACTGATATAACATCATTCAAATATGTTAATTATTCCGTTATTGTTTTTGCTTTGTTCCCTTGCCCTGACCTTTCCTAAATACTAGGGCTGTCAGTTTAACGCGTTATTAACGGCGTTAACGCAAACCCATTTTAATGCCGATAATTTTTTTAACGCACGAGTAACGCATAGAGAGAGCAACGGGATCTGTTAGTCCACTTCTTTAACTGTCTATAGCCACGCCATGTCCCGCCCTACGAAGCAGCTGATTGGTTTGGTTTAGGCATTTCACCGCGAGTGGTGAGGATAGTGGATTGGTCAGGGGATAGGACCTGAACAAATGGTTAATAGTAGTGATTAAAGGGCGGGTCTTGTAATTTTGCAGACCGCAAATAAAACAGACACAAGCCTCGGCCGGTTTTAGCTTGGTAGCCGCGTAGCTTGTAGGCTCGTGACGGCGATTATCTTCAGAGCGAGCGAGTAGTGACTCTACAGTCAGTGAGAGAAACAAAGTGTCTCCTCTGTTCTTTCTGACCACGGTGGGAAACCTGGAGCAGGAAAACCCTCTCCTTGATTTTACGTTGGTTATGAACGAACGAGAACCAAGAAATGAGTCACTGGAAACCAGTTGCTATGACGACGGCTATGTCGCTGACGATGCTATGAGCCCATAGACAGTAGGACGAGCCACGCTCGCCTCAGGCATGAGGCAGTACTACCTGTAGTACTATCTGCAGGACTATCTGCAGTACTACCTGCAATGGAACATCGAGGTAACAGCGTTACATTATGTGACAGATTATTAGATCCAAGTGTGAATGTTAGTGTGAAATTGAACATAACGTATATGACAATGTTGTAAAAAAACAGTCACAAAGCAAGCCAATCTACTTTTCCATGCTGATAAGAGAATTAAAATGAGAAAATATAATGGGACAAAAAGAAATCAAGGGACATTTAGAATAGATAAAAATGTGCGATTAATTGCGATTAATAGCGAGTTAACTATGACATTAATGCGATTAAATATTTTAATCGCTTGACAGCACTAGTATCTTTTGGTATGCATTTCAGAAAAAAAATGGTTAGGATTCAGGTGTAATTGCAAATAGTGATTAATCATGATTAATCCACTGAAAATTCTGATTAATTTGATTAAAAATTTTAATCATTTGACAGCCCTACTAAATACCTATTCTGCACATGCCTATATTGTCATAATGATAGAATAACATTTAGAAAACCAAATAGATTGTGATTGGTTTGAAGAAATGCCAATAAACCACAGCACGTTTTTTCTCCCATCCCATAATGTTGTGTGGACTAGCCAGACCCTCCTCCGCAGCACTGTGGAGGAAGGTCTGGCAATGCGAGACTATGTTAACCCTAACCCTTTCCCACTGCTGCTGAGAAAAATCCCAGAAGAAACACTGCTCAATATTAGAACTTGTGTCTGAACTAGGGGCTAATATAATAATAATAATAATAATAATAATAATAATAGTCTTCTAAAAGCTAAGAGTATATATGCTTCCAGTAAGTATGCATTAACAATAGGATGTTCTCCTCTAGGCCATGCACCTGGTGTACCGGGCCCTGGAGAAGGAGCCTGTTCCTGCACTCCTCCCCTCTGCACTCATCCCTCCATCTAAGAGGAAGAAGAGTCTAGGCTCAGTGCCTGGCTCTGTGCCTGGAATACCCGCAAGCCCCCCACCACCAAAAGACTCGCTACGCTCCACACCCTCCCATGGCAGCATGAACTCACTCAACAGCACCGGCAGCCTGTCGCCCAAACACACACTCAAGTCTGGACAGGTAATACACACTATATACACTACATTATATTATACACACCTACAGACACCTGAATCAGTGAACACACAATAATCCACAACGAGAAATCACACTGGTGCAAAAACATTGTTAAAAGTTCCCCTCTTTGCAGGCAATTATGATGTGACAACCAGTGGAGGACCATAGTATCTAGACACTAGGCCTGGGCCTTATTCAAAATATTGACAAAGTTCAGTCACAATGCAGTCTGCATGGAGTGCTGCTCGGATGTGTAGAAAGTGTGTCCCTCCAATGCTCTTCAGCTTGGGGATCCAAGTGTACAAAGGTTTAAGGACACAGGCACTCAAGAGGGTAATGTTTAAAAAGCCTTTATTATATTTCTAGGCTAAATCATTAAAACAAGGCAATGCGTTTCGGCTGTTGAGGCCTTAATTAAGGCAAGCATTTGAACTGCATCTTATAGCCTATTGGCCAGTATTCACATGCTCTGTAGGTAAAGACTCATATGATTGTTGTGGACAGGTAGTCACATGACAGAGCAGTAGTGAAATATGTACTACACTACTCAGGCTTATGCATTGTCAATGCCAAGCATGCCAAGCATATAAGCATGTGGTTGTTGTTACACGTTCTGTCCACTAGAGGAACTTCTAACATCAGCCTGGCAATGAAGGGGACATACGTCATGGCGCATTGCATTTCTGGCACGCTGTTCTCGGTTTACATTATTTTCCACCACCCACACATCGACAAACACAAATCAACAGAGAACTCTGTAATGAAACATTATATATCAAGTGTAGTGAAGCGGCTCTGTTGTAAAGGCTAACGGTGCTCGGTTAGCACAATGACATCATGTTAGAAAGCACAGCCGAAGCGATCTGTCATAAACTAAGTAACAATAGTGTTAGCCACGATGCTAACGGCATTGATAACTAAGCCAAACGTTGCTGCCACTACTATTTTAGTGATTTATAAGCAACCTGTTTCTTGCAGATTGTCACATTACTGAGAATACAGCTGTTAGAAGGTAATATATGCAGTCAAAGCTAACTCTGCCAGCTGTAGGGCAGCTAACATAAACTTCAGCTTTCTCCATGAAGCTCCCAGCTAAGCTGCTATACCTCGCTACGCAGTTAGAAAACAAGAACGAGCTAACGTTAACATAAGCACTTTGGCTCGGTGGATGTCGATTTTAAAGTCATGTTAAAACTATTTCCCGTCCTCCTTACGATTTCCAGCCGCAACCGGTCACTCCCCCTTTTACTAACTTTACTCTGTATGTAACGTTAGTTCCATAATGTTGTACTAACGTTACTCTGTACGTAACGTTAGCTTAGACCTCACAATGCCTTGTGTTTCTCACTCCCGCTAAATTATTGTTCATAAGACGTGACATGAGTGACACATGCGGGTAGGCCAAGAGGGAGGGAAATTAGCTAACGTTAGCCAACATATTTATAGAGAAAGTCACATTCAAATAGTAATTTAAGCATTTAAATAGTATTGATTTTTTTACTATTCGAATTATATTCGACTTTTGGTATTCGTTCCAACTGCCCTACTTGGTACGTAATGTTAGCTCACAATGCCTTGTGTTTCTCACTCCCATAATTTATTGTTCATCAGACGTGAGAAGAGGGAGATTAGCTAACGTTAGCCAACATATTTATAAAAAAAATCACATTTGAATAGTAATTTTGGCATTCGAATAGTATTGATTTTTTTACTATTCAAATTATATTTGACTTTGGGAATTCGTTCCAACAGCCCTAATCAGGACTATATATATATATATATATATATATATATATATATATATATATATATATATATATATATATATATATATATATATATACACACACACACACACACACACACACACACACACACACACACACACACACACACACACACACACAAAACTTCTCTGTCTCTCAGCATTCAGGCATGAGGGACACACCGGCCAAAACAGCACATGGATGCAACAGGATGCTGATGCTTAACAAGAATAGGAACGTTACCCTCCTGAGTGCCTTAATGTCCTTAAACCCTTATATTGAAGTTATTAACACATTTTGACCATATTGGACGTTAAAGTGACAGCAGGGGTCACGGTAGCTTTACTAACGTAGTTCTTAGTCACCCTGCTGTTACTATCCACCATGCTAACATTGTTAGCCTCATTAGTTGAACCTTGCGAAATCGAAATCCCCCTTAACAAATTCCACTTTCTCTTCTTTTCTTTTTCCCCTCAAAATAAAATGAATGGGCTTCATTTTTAGCAATGCGTGCACGTCACAATGTTAACTCTTAGCCTATCATACCTAAACCTTTTTTCTGTGTTGTTCACCCTCCGCTCACTCTACACCGGCTGCATTATCATAGTGCAAACAGTGCTCACATGAATAGCCTAGCACTGGATTATTGTCTGATCACGTTGCCTTTGCTCTACAGCTTAAGTATGTAAATAATTCTGAATATATTGCCTCTTTTCTTGCTCTTATATTATTGTACATCTTTTCCCCTTTTTATTAAAAGCATTGGTATTATTACTTTTGTTAGCATTGTTGTTATTGCTACCGTTTTTTTATTTTAATTTTTTTTATAAGCCTCCCTTGAACAGGTTTTGAAAATTAGCATGTGTGCTTAAACACTCAAGCCATGCATCTGGATCACTTAATGTGGTGTCCATGTCAAATAAAAATCTACAGGAAGAAAACATTACTGCGATTGGCGCATTGCTGAACTGTGGGGTGAAAGGAGGATTACAGTAGGTTGTAATCTTTGCTTGGACAATGTAAATTATTTTCTGGTTCACACATCTATTTTTAGGGCGAGAGTCAAATACTCACTGTAGAAACCCTGCGCTAATGGGCTCACACATACACACATCCTGGTCAGGTAAGACACAATATTGGTGGAAGGTGTCAAAGGACTTGATAGAACTGGAAATTAATATTGTGGGTAAAATAACAAATTGAAAACATTTGATATGGTTTAGTGATTCACATTTTATTTCAAAACTGAACCGATACAAACGCCAAGTCTACTAATCTGCTCTTTTGTATAACAATGGTTTATCGAGACTACATAAGTTACAACATATGCATCTCCTCTACCTCAGCATTCACTGAACTGGGTGGTCCCAGTGTCAGACCGTGGTCGCTATGACGACATCTTCCTGAAGACCGACGCTGATTTGGATGGTTTTGTCAGCGGACATGAAGTAAAAGACATCTTCATGCAGTCTGGACTTTCTCAGAACCTCCTGGCCCATATATGGTAGGGACTCTGGCTCACACTCACATTTCATACCTTGGCTAGGCTCATTATTGGCTTAGGTACCACTTTCTAACAAGTCTTTAGGGGTTTATGTGTTGTAACTAATGGCTCTTAATTGGTAATAAGTCAATTAAACCAATGAGAACAAATTTGTTCGATTGTGCACTTCTTTCAGTCAGTTAAGAGGATTTTCACAATCTATGGTATCATCTGCACTTAAAAAAAAAAAATAATCTTTAGTCATGATCGGTGTTCAACATTTATATATACACTGTAGAACCTTTCTACCTTATTGGACAAAGCGCTTCACAATTTGCCTCTCATTCACCCACCGATGGTGGCAGAGCAACTTGGGGTTCAGGGTCTACCTCAAGGACATGCAGACAGGAGCTGGGAATCGAACCGCTCTACCTCCTGAGCCACCCCAGTAAATAAACATGAATGAATTTGAGACCAGAGTATGAAACTGAAAAGGATTCACTAAGAAACCTGAACATTTAACTTTGCCTAGTATAGAAATACTGAAATCAAGAGTGACAAGTGGCCGATACCTTGTTCTGGTTGCCATAGTAGCATTTACTGTCGTAGCCTGAAATTAACACCAGACTGAACGCTGGTGAATTTGCCATTGATGAGATTTTAAAATCCATCACCTAGTGGGGAAAAAAAAAAAAAATTATAAAGCCCCATTTACCGTTTATCCCCACTAAAGCTATATGACCCAAGTCAGTGGTGAAGCGCTACCAGGACTGATCTTGTGAAAATGCTGACCACTGTTCGAAAACCCAAAAATCCAGCCTTTGATTTTACGACACCAAATACTCAGTACAATCAGCCTTTATTTTTCCATTATGCAATTAAAGACGCTGCCATCTTCAGACTCCAGCTTTCATCTGGCTGTTGGGTGGGAGTGCCTTTCCCAGGTGGATCCCCACAGTCAGTCCATACTCCTGGGTGGCATGTTTCTCGTGGATCTCAGGCTTCAGTTGGTAACCCTTGTCTCCATCAAAGCAATCCAAGGGAGTGAAGGCAAGCGGTTTCTCTCTCAGGAGGCCTTGCAGTCGTTTACACCAGCCTTCCAGCATGGTGCTGCGTGCCTCAGAAGGAACATAAGATGGAGCCCAGAAGATCTGAGGAGCCAGAACCTGGAAGCCACAGTAGTGCAGGATGCCATTCTGCAAGAGAAACATGATCCGTTAGTCTTGCATTGCCAGTCTGGCTACACATTCCACGATAGAAGAGAAATAAGTTGTCAAGTCTTGGGTGGTGCCAAGTTCTGGACACAGTGACGGTAGCTCACAAAATAGTCTTGGGGAAAACATACAGTCTGGATACGTGGTTGAACGGCTTTTACCAGTGTATCGTCTGGTGTAATAGTCTACAAGGATCAGCCCCAAAATGTCCCAGTTACAGTGTAAATGCCGTAAATTTTAAATCTTCAATCATTTCCTGAAAGAATGAAGCAGGCCTGCCTTATTGCACAATCCAAGTTTCTTCAAAATTGCCATTTTCAGTGTGTAACTTGCTAGTGTCTTTTCCCTTACCAAAGGGATTTTATAAACAGCAGAGAAAACAGTGGAAGGTGAGGGATGTCAGGCAATTATCTCGGAAATGTACTTTGTTTCTCTCAACTAACAAGTCGGTTAACAGTTTAATGCTTGGTTGAGTCGGATTCTGATGTAGTACCTGTAGTGGCCACAGTGTGACATTCATGTCGCCATTAATGCCATTTGCACTGAACATGGATTCATGAGACCCAGTGGTGAAGGACAGCATGGCTTTCTTGTCCTGTGCAGAAAGCGCATTTAAAAAGAGGAAAGGGCAAAAAAAAAAATTTGATTGATTTATCCCTTACCTTGAAAATTCCCTGACTGTATCGCTTCTCTTGGGAGTATGCGTAGCCCAGCGTGAGCACCCGGTCGATCCAGCCCTTCATGATAGCAGGAACAGTGAACCAGTACATGGGGAACTGAGAAGTAGAGCTTAAAGTTAGGGCAGCAATACATTATACAGGATTTTCCCTACCATTATAAGGCATACGTGCAGCACCCAAGCCGTTTTTTGGCAGCATCTAGGCTAAGCTAAATGAATGTGACAAGGCATCAAACTAAGACTTTTACATTACATGTCATTTAGCTGATGCTTTTATCCAAAGGGACTTCTATTTAAGTGCTTTCAGCCTTGAAGGTGCAAACTCCAAACTAGTAATTATTAATTGGTCCATAAAAATTACAGAAAATGGTGAAACATGCGTTTTTCTAAAGCCCAAGATGACATTCTCAAATCTATTTTTTGTCCACAACTCAAAAGATATTCAGTTTACTGTCATAGGAG
This sequence comes from Gymnocephalus cernua, assembly GCA_023631565.1. NCBI lineage: Eukaryota > Metazoa > Chordata > Actinopteri > Perciformes > Percidae > Gymnocephalus > Gymnocephalus cernua. The sequence continues at coordinate 9,579,961 of CM042432.1, forward strand.
TCAAAAAAAATATTCACATTCAAGAAGCTGGACTGAGAAATGTTTACTTTTAGAAAAGACTCAAAATCCAATTAATTTATCTGTCAATTAATTTGATATTTACAAAGTTAAATTATGTAGAGGGCTCATCAAAAAACACATCAGCATCACTCAGACTCTACCTGGAAGATGACGAGGTCTGCCTGAGTGAGTTTACGTTGTTCCTCAGTGATGTCAGCACACAGTTTTCCTTCCTCCCATGCCAGCTTAGTCTCCTCCGCATAACAGAAGTGATCAGCATTCTTAACTTCTCCTGCAGAGACAACACATTTGCTTAAAATTCTCAAGACCACAATCCAGCAGAATTTTTTTAATTCCAGGGAGATATTTATGTACCGGTGATGTCCTCGGCAGTAGCAGTGGCTTTAAACTTCATGGCATACAGGTCAGATACTTCTACTGTGCAATCCTGAGCGGCCAAAACTTTCACTGCAGCATCTTTAGCTGCAGCGCTAAATGAGCCAGAGCTCTGGTGGGCATACACGATCAGCACTTTCTTTGCCACTAAACCAAATAGAAGAAAGAGCGCACGTCAGACCAGAAACATCTGCAAGTCAAACACTAGTACAACATAAGGTACAACCTTAAATCAGCAGGTGAGACGCATACCGTAAGAACCCTCAGCAAACACGAGAACACCGCTAAAAACTCACCCATCCTGAAGCAAGATGTCAACTGTAAATGATGAGCTTTGGAGTTAGCTGGCGTGTTGATGGAAAGAGCAAGTCATTCTGGAGCACACCTCAAGATGCCTGTTTTATACCCCACTCTCACCACACAGCCTACTGGCTCATTAGCACTCTCACAGGTGTGTCAATCAGCAGTCAAGGTCTTCAATCTTTCAGCTGGTATCTGTCAGGCCCCTCATCAACATATCTTCAAATCTCCTACTGAACCTGGACAGCATTATTAAATGGGAAGGGGAATTATGTGCCACTAAAAGCTAAAATATGTAGATAGATAGATAAGGTGGATAGATAGATAGACAGATAGACAGACAGACAGACAGACAGACAGACAGACAGACAGTATTAATCCCAAACTGGGACATTACTCTATTACAGCAGCACGTTACAGGGACATACACACATACTCACTCACACACAAACAGGAAATATACTAGAAATAATAAATAAGATAACAAAAGATCGAAATGCAAGAACCACTGAAAAGATATATACTTGGAGGAATGAAAAGAATGTACACGTATATATATACAAGTGTACAAACACGAAAGTTAGGATAGAGATTTGTTTGATTGCTTTCATCCAGGATATTCATTCAAATAGAATAACCAACAGCTGACTCTTAAACTTTTGGTGTATACATATTTAAGCCACAAATGTCTGTATGTATGTTACATTTTTTTGCAAATGTTGTGTAATGTCAAATGATTTCTTGAGGAGAGTGGAAACTCCTTCCTGACGAGTAGGGCTGCGCAATATAAAGAAAATATCTGATTAGGATTATTTTGACGGATATTGCGATTGCGATATGATTCACAAAATTGGAGGGAATGATAATTTTTGTAACATTATTCTCATTTTTATTGAAAAATTCAAAAAATGAAAGCCTTGTTTTAATTGTGTAGTCCTGTTCTGCTCAACCGTGTGGTCAGAACTGAATATATTTGTGTTGAATGTCTGCTCTTCCCTGCAGGGCTCTGGCAGACACGAGGCAGATAGGCAAGCTGACCAGGGAGCAATTTGGCCTGGCCATGTATCTCATCCAGCAGAAAGTCAGCAAGGGCATGGACCCTCCACAGGCCCTGACTGCCGACATGATCCCCCCGTCTGAGAGAGGCACTCCGGTACCAGTAGGTCCCTCACACACAAACACCTCATGTTTACTAGAGCTGAAGGAGATATCTGTATTTGTATCTATTAGTAGAGTTAGAGCGGATCGTCCAGTAATTTTAGGGTCGGTGGCTCGATCCCCAGCTCCTTAGTGTTCTTGGGCCAGCACCTTGCATGGTAACCCGCTGCAGTCTGTGTATGTGCGTGTGTGTGTGTGTGTGTGTGTGTGTGCATGCGTAAATTGTACAGCACTTTGGATGAAAGTGCTCTATAAAATACTAAAGCTGCAAACATTAATTTCAACTATTAGATTAATCTGCAACTATTTTGATCATCGATTAATCGGTTTTACTCATTTTAAAAAAAAATGAAAAACAGTAAAAGATTCCAGCTTCTTAAATGTGAACATTTTCTAGTTTCTTCACTCCTCTGTGACAGTAAACTGAATATCTTTGAGTTGTGGACAAAACAAGACATTTGAGGATGTCATCTTGGGCAAACCTATCGGTCTAATCATGTGGAGTGACATGATAAAATGCAGCTACCTGTTTGGTCATGATATCTACACTACACCCACCACAGTCTCACAAATTCCTGTGGGAAACACTGCTTATACAAATGAACCCGGGCCACTGCGGTAAGGACCGAGCCTTAGTACACGTGGGCGTGCTCAACCAAATGAGCTACCAGGGCGCCCACTGAAAAGTATTTTTTGAGTGAGAATTTTTTGTTTGATGCAATACATCCCAATCCTCTATGCTGCAGTTGCAAATACACCCAGTGCAAATACACCCTTGCGTATTACTGATGACTTTTTCAAAATGTTTTTATTTTTATTTTGACATGGGATGAGTTATAGCTGATGCTCTTTTTGATCACCATTGTCAGAAAACTAAGACATTTCTCTATGGCTGCAGAGTTTGTCAGGATACATGACCCCAGTGGGATCAGAGATGGCTGCTCTGTCCGAGATGAGACGGGTGAGTCAATACTTCTCCTTCTCTTCTCTCTTCCTCTCATATTTCTCCTGCTCTTTGCATATTTGGGCATAAAGGTGTACATATCTGTCTGCTAGACATCCTGTTTCTTGAGCTATAGCAATTTCCCAGTCTGAAAAAAACTAGCTTATTTGGTGGAAGACAACTTGAAAATGTAACCCACATAGACATGCAAATTAAAAACTTTAGGAGAGGTAAATCAATTATATCAAAGATATGTACTGCCCACTGTTTCTCTTATTAACTCTTGCACTGCTCTTCCTCCTCTCTCAGGCTATAATGTTGAAGTTGTGGGTAGGTAACATGGACCTACAGTGTATTGACCTATAAATGCTTTCACTGGCTGGCCGTTCTGGCTGCTTCCTGGGAAAGCATTTGCAAGACCTTTCTCTTCATTCCTACAGTGCAGTGACATTCTCTCACCCTGTCAACTGTCTGCTGATCAACAAAAGATTCAAGATCGCTGTTAGTTGGCAATCAGGATTCTTTTGAAGTTATGATAGCAGTTGTTTATGGCTCTGGTATTAATTAGCCTAACGTTCATTAAATCAAATCAAGAGCATCCTGTGTTCGTCAGATAAGTGCAACAGTACTCCTGTATAATAAAAGAATAGCGTCTAAGGCTGGGCTTCTCAAAGTCGGGACCAAGGTCTGCATCCGGACCGAACTGTAAGTCAATCCGAACACAGCCCATATCTTCACCATCGTCATTTTCTATTGATACCCAGGGCTCGGTTTACACCTATCACCATTTCAAGCCAATTGGGGATCATAAATTGTTAGCGACGTTGAATATACAGTACAGGGTTTTCCCCGCCATTATAGGGTTTAGGGCGCCAAAAACTCCTCTATGCAGGAAAAGACCTGCCCTGGGGACAGACTTACAGGCTTACAGGTTGTAGGGACAGGTTTGGGAGAACAGAGCAAGATAGGGAGGAGTTTTATTTTGTGTTGTGTGTTAAATGTTCTAAACAAATAAAATCATGTAAATAGGATAAATAGGTTTGGACTTATTTAACAACTGAACAATTATTTGTTTTGTTATTACAGAGAGAGAGTAGGCTGCTGGAAAGTTTTTATTTCGTTAGTGCCATTTGTTTCGGACCTCTTCTAAATACAAAATCAGATGCGGGCCTTGAGCAATACGTTTGAGAACCCCAGTTCTAAGGCCTTTCTTTTGTTTTTCCAAAAAAGTGTCTCCACACTCTTGGACTAGCGTCACAAACAAATGCTAGTGGACAGTTTACTTGAACTTTGTTGAATACCACCTTCATGAAAACCTTTTGAATGTTCTCAGAGGGCTAAATATTATTCAACATTGTTTTTGTGCAAATCCTGAATCTTTCCTCTCCTTGGCAGTTTGTCAGCGGTGGTGACACTCCCCCACATGTTGGTGATTGACCCAGCTGCTGCTCCTCTTATTGAGCACTGGTTTCTCTCCTATCCTCTTTTTTCCCTCTGTCTCTTTCCTTTTGGCCTGGTCTACCGTGGTGGTACCATTTCATAAATCCCACTTCGACTTCAACAAATGAAGTTAACGTTGCCAACCTCGTTTTTTTTTGTCTTCCACCCTTTTTCTCCTTCTTTCTCTGTCTGCCTGTGTCTTTCTCTACAGGACAGCTCTAGTTCAGTGGGTTCGGGGGAGTTTACTGGGATCAAGGAGTTGGATGACATCAGCCAGGAGATAGCCCAGTTGCAGAGGTAACAAACAATATCACTGGCACTACCTAAACAACTTGACAGCACCGACCACTTGAACCGCTTTTACTTAGAATTAAAATTAGGGATAGACCGATTATCAGGCCGTTTTTTGGCAGTTTGCAGATTATCTGTGTCAGCGTTTTATTTGGCTGATAGCTGATAAAGTTAATGAATTAAAAAGTGGTCTACTTTGGCTCGGCTACAGCTCTGTGTCTGTCCCTCTGCTTCGGGTTCACTCCCCACTGAGTGTGACTTAATGTCCTGCCCACAACACTATCCAGTCCCTCCAGAAAAACGCGATTATGCGATCGCAGAATTCAATGCATAATCAGCCAAAGTCCGCATATTTATGCGGAGGCCGCATTTTTTCAAATACGCCGCACTTTCGCCGCATAAATTGCCGATTTCCGCGCAAAATATGCGGGGCTTGCATGATTTCATAATCCCCGCATTTTCGTTGCAAAAAAGTCACACATATCTTAACAGAAAGTTGAAAAATGTTGCGTTTACTTCACACAAGAGCAGCCATTTTCCCTTGTTGCCATGGGAACGTTATGAAGTGACGTAATTTCACCTACTGAGAACACGGTGTTGGGGGAATCACTTCTTTTCTCTTTTTCATCAAACCGCAGTTTTTGCAAGTTCCCGCAATTTTTGCAAGTTCCCGCATTTTCATCGCATAAAATGGCATAAATATAAGAAAACGTGCCGCATAATCAAGGATTTTGGCCCGCAACAATCACAAAAAAACTCTGCGTTTTTCTGGAGGGACTGACTATCTGACTTTCTGTTGAAAGTTTCTCATTTATTAAATAATTGCTCAAAGCATTTAAACAAAGTTTTGTGTTGGAGTTTGTAACATTCTAAAATCTTAATTTTGACTTAAATGTTTTCATTTTCACTGTAACTGTAATATCGGTTCCAAGGTTATCGGTTATCGGTTTCAAAACCAGTATCGGTCGATCCCTAAACAGAATTTTCAAAGCTGCATAGAAAGTGAATGGATGGTTACATCACAGCTTTAAATATTTGAAGACTTCATCATCAACACTTGTACCAGTTTATCGTTCAGTAAAGCTTTTATTTCGTAGCACGTCTTTTTCAGCCAAAACATAATACAGTAACAACAATAGCAAGCCATTTGCAAATGTTCTTCACAAGTAGTTATTGCCTCGTCATTTCAGAGATGCAACTTTGAATTTAATTTCAGTTCCACTGTGAGTTACTATTCACGATGACGAATGCACTTGGTAATGGTCTGTGTCAAAGCTCTTTGAGTTTTGACAAACCTGTCACTTGTACGTAGGCAGCCAACACACCCTCACATCTCAGTTAACCTCTAACATGAGCTCCCTCTCTCATCCATTGTCATCATTATTATCACTTTCCATAGTGATAATAAAACTCAGACTGCATCATGCTTTGACTAGTAAGATCCTGGTGTATTACACCCAGAATCTTCTTGGCCATGTCTTTTCAAAACAAAAACAAAAAAAATAAAAGTGATTGAAGAGAAACTGATTTCACCACATTAAAAAGCAATTGATCACCCGGCTAACGACACATCTGTGTATTTCTTTGTAGAAACATGATGACAAGTTGAAATATTATAAGCACAAGTCACTGTTTTCAGAAAACCTCTATCACAGCACAATTGTTTTAAAGGTGCCGTAGGTAGGAGTGTGAAGATCCAGGACTAAAATTTGAATATCAACAACTTCTCTGTCCCTCCCCCTTTCCGCTAAAGCCCAAAACGGTCTCCTAAGCCCCTCCCCCAACAAGGGACAATTAATGCGTGTGCATGAGCAGTGATTGAGATGCAGTTAGACCAATTCCTCCCCCCCCGGCCCTGATTGGTGCATCTGAACAAGGAGCGGTGGATTTTTGCAAATCACACTACAGGCTGCAGGTGGTGCCAGAGGAGCCAGATTTTTTGTAGTTCTACTGGAACATAGGGTCAGTTTCAGCAAGTATGACAGAAAGTTAGTTTTCTAAGTCTTAACTACTGCACCTTTAACTACTTTAACCCTAATTTTTATGATTCTATACATTAAAATATATATGCAGCAACTACCGAAGCAATAGGACTCACCCCCTATTGCGATGTAGTCCGATGCTGAAACAGAACGGCAATAGATCATACTACAGTAGAACTAGCCAATCACAGCACAGTAGGGTTGGACTAGGCTAAACACTGGGGAAAAGGAATAACGCTGTTGTGACGCACCTCGGCCATGGGCGTAAATTTCATCTAACAGATGAGGGGGACAATAAACATAACATTTCTTAAGAGCAGTTATTGAAGGGGACACATATAATAGAGCCAAAATTGTACTTAGGATATGTGTAGTTGTGGAACTCCATTAAGTAGGCTGGCAAGGCTGTTTCATTCACTTTAAACATTGGATGAAGTGATTCTTTTCTCTAATACAGATGATGCTGAACTGAGAACTGAGCCTTCTAGCAAGCAAGCTAACTAACTAGCCAGCCAGCTGGCCACTAAATAAGTTAAATGTAACCGCTTAATGTTTTATCCGCACACTCTTGTCACAGCGTAGAAAAGCACAGCGCTCTCGCCAGATGAGTGTATTTTCTTAAAGCAGTGTTTAGCATGAAAGCACGGTGGGTGGAAATAGTAAGTTAGCTGATTAACTCTCCATTAAGCTACCAAACAAGCTAGGTAACTTTATACCTGCTAACATAGCGGAGTCGTGGAAAAATACATTTACATTTTTTTGTCACATGACTCAGCATCACCTGTATTAGAGTAAAATAATCACTTCATCCAATGTTTAAAGTGAATAAAACAGCCTACTTACTGAAAACTCGTTCTCTCAAATAGCCTCAACCGAATTAAGTTCTGCGTACAGTTGAGTTAGCGTAAAGGGAGAAACCAAGCAGTGGACCAAACCTCTGTGAGGCAAGGGAGGGGGGACTGAAAATGTTTCTAAACTTAAAATGTGTTTGCTGTTGTATTGTTTTACTACGTACACAATTATATGAAGTATATATTATGTACAATATACACAGCGTGGTTTTAATGATATTTTTAAGGAGGGGGGGGGGGTAACCCTCAGATGGGGTGGGGCCTGACCCCCACGCTACCCCTGTATACCTATGATCCAATCATTTATTTGTGATAAAATGCACACTTGAAAAGGAAATCAAACGTTAACACGCTATCAAACGTGGATGAGCTTTACTACTCATCTTGGCTTTGGCTCATCCCGCTGCTTTCTTCCATCCATCCATCCATCCATCCACCCAGCCAGCCAACCGTCCACTTCTTCTGATGTGTGTATTTTATCAACTTTTTGTTTGTTCACCACTTACTCTCCATGCTGCGTCAGCACTCTTGCCTTTACCCAGTGGAATACTCTCAGGTAAACACACCAGCCACTGTACATCTATGGACTGGAATTCTGTCCAATCTACTGTGACACCCAGAGTGAGCAGTGATTCTGCCTACTACTTATGTTGCATAGTGCTTATCAGTAGGCTTCACATATGTTCAGATTTGCATAATTTTATTGTCTGAGTTGGAGATGCAGAGTTTGGTATAGGATAGGTTTACAATTTTCCAAGTCTGTCTTGTGCCCGTATTAACAATGGCACAAATGTTGCTTGCTGTAATCATTCCTCCTTTTCATACTCGCACTGAAGAAATCGGTTCCAAATCAATTTTATTGTAAGTGTTGTGGGACAATGTCTATAATGGTTATTGTATACATACTGTACATTCCAAAATCAAGTAGATACTGTATCTTACAAAGTATCAGACGTTTTGGTAAACAATTCCCTTTTTGTCTTACTTTCCTCTTCACTGCAACAAGAAAGCAATGGGGGATATTTGTACTATAAAGACTGTACCTTTGGAAGGTACAGTACCCTCTTGATTTGTCTAACAAAAACTGCTGGAGCCTCATTAACTTCAGGTTAACTATGGAATTTATTTTTGTAGTGATGTAGTGATGAGACATCAGCCGATATTCACCTTGTTGACTGCCATCGGCCTATCTGCAAATTAGATGACATTTACCGATGGCTGTTTTGTATCAATTTTGTATCAACATTGTATTCCTTATGAAAAAGCTAGCTCTACTTTTCTAATTGCTTTACATTTAACTACATTTAATTTAGGTTTCACAAAAAGAACGTCTTTCTTCTCATTGCGTAGGTAGTTGTATAGCAGCTAAAAAAGCTTTTGAAGTAGTTCTTTTTTTTCCAAAGAAATGTTATATAGGATATATGAGAAGGTTATATTTAAGGTTGTTTTGTAAATTTGTATGATTGAATTGATTGAATTTTGTGCTCATTTAAATAGCAAACAGTTCATATTTTTTCATAATGAAGACTTTTGTTTTCCTGGCACAAAAGGGAGAATCAATTACAACAAAAACAAAATTAACAACAAAAATGTGCCCAGAATTTGCATCCCTATATATTTGCGCAGAAGGAGGACTGTGGATTTTGTCCCTCATCACTTACATTGAAAGTGCATCTTTTAATGGAAATAATAGCAACGATTACTGCAAGCAAAACCCGTTTCAATAGTCATTTGGGCACCTCACTATTGTTTCAAAACAAACTTCAGACATTATGAAACTAGGATTCTGTCTGACACCCCCAAACTACTTAATTCTGCTTTAATGTGTACAGTTGACAGTTGCACACAGCCCCGTCAGAATGGAGGGAGGATGGGGTCTTAGTTCACCTCACTCATACCAAAAACAAATATTGTTCTGCTCTACAGCATAACACAGGATTGCCCTCAGAAGAAATCAAATGCTGTGTATTTTAAGGGACACCAAGCTGAGCCCACAGAATAAATGTGTGGATTCAGACTCAGTGCCATTTGATCAACTTGTTAGCACATCATAATATCTTGTTGTCATAGCATAAAGAATCAGTATTTTGTTACCTTGTGTGACTCGCAGTGTATCAAAATATACACATACTGTATATGGTTTTATCATGATTTTGACCGAACAGTTAAAGTTTAATAATTTAAAAAGGCACACTCTTTCCTTTATAAGGACACACACACACACACACACACACACACACACACACACACACACACACACACACACACACACACACACACACACACACACACAGCTGCACTTTTTCCGTCAGTTTTTATTTTCTCTCTGACATTGTGGATTGGATGGAATCCCAGTCCAGTGTCTTGTTACTCTGACATGTTGATGTGTGTACACAGCAGGGGGTTGGTAGGTATTTGATTCTGTTTCTGTACTAATTATGCTTGTTTGTGTGCGCCCTTGTGTGCATATGTTTTTTTGTGTGTATGTGTCAGGGAGAAGTACACTCTGGAGCAGGACATCAGGGAGACAGAGGAGGCCATCAGACACAAGAGTGCAGAGGTGCAGGTGAGGGCAACTTGGTCAGTTAGTTGCAATATGAATTCATAGCGTTGGATAATGTGGACTGCTCTTATTTCAATTAAATCATTACACTTAAGTTAGTCTATCCACGACCTTCCACTTCCGGGATTGCTCCGTTGCTGCCGGAAATTTTGCCTTATGTCCTTCTTTTTGGCCGGATGTACGTTACCTTTCGCTTTCTTTGTGTTAGAATTCTAAACTCCGGTGGATTTCTGAGGACTATGGTTAACTGCTCCTCAGATATCTGCAGGGTAAATCCAGACAGCTAGCTAGACTATCTGTCCAATCTGAGTTTTCTGTTGCACGACTAAACTTTTGAACGTACACATGTTCCACCAAAACAAGTTCCTTCCCGAGGCTATTTTGCAGCGGCACCGGGCTCCGTGCGGTGCTTAGCACGGCCCAAGACGATTGTAATTGGTTTAAAAAAATGGCAATAAACCAGAGCACGTTTCCCTCCCATCCTGGAATGCTGTGTGGACTAGCCGGACCTTCCTCCGCAGCGTTGTGGAGGAGGGTCTTGCAGTGCGAGACTACACTTAAAGGAACGCGCTGACTTATTGGGACTTTAGCTTATTCAGCGTATCCCCCAGAGTTAGATAAGTCCATACATACCCTTCTCATCTCTGTGCGTGTCGTAACTCTGTCTGACGCACCCACTGCTAGCCTAGCTTAGCACAGATCCTGGAGGTAACCGGCTCCATCTAGCCTACTGCTCCCAATAAGTGACTAAATAACGCCAACATTTTCCTATTTACATGTTGTGATTTGTATAGTCACAGCGTCTACAAATAACAAGGTCACATGAGACACAGCCATCTTCTAACCGTACACAAACTGGGAACTATATTCTCTGAAGGCGAAGCACTGCTACTTCTGCTACTTGGGCGGAGTGATTTGCTCGCAGCACCTGAGAAGCCCTGTGGTGACGAGCAGAGAGTAACAACGGTGCTGTTCAGGTGTTGCGCTAATCACTCCGCCCAAGTAGCAGTGCTTCGCCTTCTGAGAATATAGTTCCCAGTATGTATATGGTCAATCACCATTTTTCTATTTTCAAAGAAATATTGGAACCATAATGGTCTCTGCTTGCCCAGCATATATAAACATATACAGTGTTTCTATACAGGGTCTGTGTGCAGTGTGTATGTAGTGCAATAAACAGCTTGGTTTTATCTCACCACTTTTATTTGTGTGACGTACACCTGACTTTGGCACATGATAATTGATTGGCACCCATCGGTTGTTTTTGATTTATGTTCCTTCAGGAGATGCAGAATGACCTCGACATAGAGACGGCCAGCCTGCAAGAACTAGAGGCTCAGAAACAAGATGCCCAGGAGCGCCTGGAGGAGATGGACCAGCAGAAACATAAATTAGAGGACATGCTGAACGAAGTCAGGATGAAGTGCCAGGAAGAGTCTCAGATGGTGAGGAGTTGAGGAAGAACTGGGGGATGTGGGAGAAACTGAAAACAAGGCAGACGTTTCCACCCCTGTGACACATTGCAATAGCTTTGCTACAGTGGCCACAGGGTCGTTAGTAATGAGAAGTAATTTATTAAATTTATAATGTGTTAACTTGAATGTTGGTGCTTTTCAAACAGGGGCTTGTTTTACTGTTAAGCTGAATGGCAGAATTGCCAACAGGCAACTGAAAAGGCGCCAAAGGGAAGAAAGCAAAATGTCTTTAAAGGTCCCAAATTATGCTCATTTTCATACTTGTATTTTGAGTTTTTCTACTAGAACATGTTTACTTACAAATTGTCTGTCTGCATATACCTCCAACCTTTGTCTGAAACACTCCATTTTAACGCCTGTCTCTTTAAGCCCCCCCTCCCAACAAAGCCCAGTCTGCTCTGACTGGTCAGTGTTTTTCCGGGTCTTCCACATCTACACTGTTGGAGTCTCTGCACCGTCATTGCAGCCGGGAAATGACTGTAACGACACAGTAGTGGCACTTTCTACATATATATGGTATAGTTGTGACTTCACAACTGTAAGGAAGTCCTGACAGTTTATTTAAAGGCACAGTTTCTGATTACGGGCTCTGTGCATTTCTCTGTGGATTGTGCAAAATCTGACAAAATCACCAAAAGCAGTTAAAAATGTTTGGCTTTATTTACTTGTAAAATAATCACACAGAGAGAAAGTTAGAAGCCATAGAATGTCTTTCTTACTTTCCCTCCTGCATAGCACACAGACCCTATGTGCGGTTCTACACGACATGCCCACCACATGACGTGGCCGTAGCCCCGCTGCTGATCCTCAGTCAGGGACAGGAGGTGATAGTGGCGGTCGCAAGAGAGAAAGACCTCACTCTCTTTGGGAAATACTGGCCTCTCTCTTTTACAGAAGTTGCTAGATTTGTCGCTGGTCCGCAATCAGCCGTCTAGAGATATAGCAACTCCCCGCCCACGCTGCTGTACTGCTCATGCGGTAAACACACAGACGCACATACAGAGTTTCCTCGATTTATAGTTAGATGGGACCTTTAATCATGTTTTGGCAGCATATGGTTTCAGAAATGCAGAATGGATTTCAAGGGCCATTGTCACTAGACAGATTTCAATTTCATTCTTTTCTGCCTCAAGATCTCGAGTCTCCAGAGTCAGATCCACTCCCAGGAGTCAGACTTGCAAAGCCAGGAGGAGGAGCTGAGCCGGGCAAAGGCTGACCTGGGCCGGCTGCAGCAGGAGGAGAACCAGCTGGAGCAGAGCCTGGCTGCAGGCAAGATCCAACTGGAGACCATCATCAAGTCTCTGAAGGCCACGCAGGATGAGATCAACCAGGTAGGAAACATGGCCTGTGTGTGTGTGTGTGTGTGTGTGTGTGTGTGTGTGTGTGTGTGTGTGTGTGTGTGTCTGAAAAGTGTCAACAGGGGGCATCATTGCACTGTATAATGTACTTTATATCACTGACGTCAATATTTGGTCCCCCTGTACCACTAGAGGAACTGGAACACAACAATTAGCTGGAACACAACAATTAGCTCTGTGTGTGTGTGTGTGTGTGTGCGCGCGTGTGTGTTTCATTTAACTTTGGCTGTAGTGGTGTGTCACCTGTTTCCTACCAGCCACTCATTTCTCACATACAACTTAACCACCCATAGCGTATACAGTATTATACACAGCTTGACTCTAGACACACACGACGTGATGCGTGATGCAGTCACCATTCTCTCTCTTTAGCATCCCAGATGTTGGGGTGTGTGTGTGTGTGTGTGTGTGTGTGTGGGGGGGGGGGGGGGTTGATTGATAAGATTATATTCTCCTGAATGTAACAACCATATGAATGAAGTTTGTACTCTGCCACTGATCTCTCCTCTACTCAGAAGGTCACATGGAGTGTTGAGGAGGCTCAGCAGTTGATTATTTCCTTATGCTCAACTGTAATAATATCCAGTCTTATTGCTTCTAGGTACAGTCATGTTGATTTTAATGACAGTCCCCCTAAACCTTTTTATCATTCATAAAAATCCCTCATATGGTCTGCTGCCCAGGGGTGTTCAGAATTTCAGACAACTAACTACGTGTGATATACCAAAAACAGAGGTCACTCTGAATCCATATCCTATCTTATATTAAATGCAACGATGTCCCTATTTTAGGAGTGATACCCACAATCTGTCTGTGTGTCTATCTATCAAATACTTTTTAGGTGTCAAAGGTGTCTGTAAAAACTTGATATTTTCTATTTTCACAGTGAACAGCTGCTGTGGTCAGCTTGGATTCATGTCTGTTACAATTTAATGTGACAGTGACAGGTTTTCTTAGTGAGAACATATTTAAAATCACCCTTGCAGTAAAATACACTTGTTCATTCATGCTCAGCATTTTCCAAACTGCCACATTAAGGCGAAATGATGGTATTAATCTGTTCAAAAATAAGTTGTTCATGTTTCAAATGTCCCGTATAAATCAATGTGCTATATACTTTGTATTTGAAGCCACTGACTGATGCAGAAAACAATGCTTAGAAGCAATTTAAAGCATTGGTTGGCCCAAAATACAAGGACCCATACTGTATTTTCTCACTTTACTCTATGGTGTCTGTGTAGACAGTGTTGGATTGTGTCTAGGTTTTTAAGACACTTGTCTCACTCTGAGATCTCTGCCTCCACCCTAATACAATAGAGCTGAATGGAAATTAGTTTGTGTGGGTAAAGGCAAATAATAGAACAGCTAGTACATTCTGGTAAGTTCAAAAAATTGCATCACTTTTACAACCTTTATACTCGCGATCATTGAGGGGCGGACCTCATTTACAATGACTTTGAGTCATCACAATCTAGGGCCCTATTTTAACGATGTAAGCGCACGGTGTGAAGCACCTGGCGCAGGTGCGTTAAGGGCGTGTCCAAATTCACTTTTGCTATTTTGGCGGCGAAAAAAAGGGTCTGTGTGCCGGGCGCATGGTTCAAAAGACATGTAGTTAGTGTCTTCATTAAATCATAGGTGTGTTTTGGGCGTAACATGCAATAAACCAATCAGAGTGTCATCTCCCATTCCCTTTAAAAGCCAGGCGCGTTTGTACCTTGGCGCATTGCTATTATGATGGCGGATTTGCACCGTAATATTTTTATTTGTAATCTTTTGCATGTTGTTGCTGCGCTGCTGCGCTTCCCTGTGTGTGTGTGTGTGTAACAAGCATAGTGTGCGCGCACTGTGCATAAGCCTAGGCACATTTTACTAATTTGCTATTAAAATAACAATGACATGCTGCGCTATTGACTTTGGACCAAGTTTTTGTTGGTCAATGACGCGATCACTTCCCGCTGCCTCAAGATAGCAATACGCCAAGAATGCACCTGAACACACCTCCCTGTAAGACCAGCAAAGATGGGCGCAGGTGCATTTGCTGTTTAAATGACGTGGGCGCTGGACGGTAAATTGACAACTGTGTCGGTCTTAAACTAGCAAAGATAATTGCGTCAAGCGCTAGATAGGGCGCCTAGTCTCATATCACAATATCGATATATTGCCCAGCCCTACTATAGAGTAACTAAGACTCGGATTATGTGCAGATTATATTAATATTCACCTTTTATACATTGTACATTTTTGTAAGTGTGTGTGGGTTGTCTTTTAAAACTTATTCTTAAATAAATAATAACGTAATGTTTCATGTCTTTGAGGACCACTAACACAGTTCTACTTGGCTCCTTCGTATTAGTGTAGAGGAAGAAATCTGACACGTATCTCAAATAAAACCAAATAAATCTGCATGGCTAGATACCATCACTTGACTCTTAAATCTATTTTAAGTGGACATCTACCGGATCATAATGTAGTTGTTGCAACTCTTCTGTTTCCATGCTGTAAACACTGCTGTTGGACATTTTGTTACACCTGCTATTGTCAGAAGGCATGTCAGTTTTGTGAGTGTGTGTGTTCAACTCCAGCAGGTGTTTCAAAGCTAAGCTAAGTCAGCTGCCCAAATCAAGACATCCACACAGAGCTTTCTGAAGCAAGAAGACCATACAGCGTAGTGTCCATACTTTCTGTTGTCACTGAACTGTGTGTGTGTGTGTGTGTGTCCGTGTCCTGCAGGCTCGCAGTAAGTTGTCCCAGATTCAGGACAGCCAACAGGAAGTGTCTAAAAGCATTGAGCATTACAACAGCACCTTGAACGGAACCCACGGAGGCAGTATGACCAACCTCGCCGATATGAGTGAGGGCTTCAGTGACAGAGAGAACGGAGGATTCCCAGCCATGGTGAGGGCAGCACAGGTCAGGATCTCGAGTTTGCTTTTACCTGTAACACATTCAAATTCTACTGTAGACAAAAGGGCCTCTAACTGACATGCTTTCAACAGGCTAGAATGCAGGTATTATGAATAAAAAAGTATATCGTTCAAAAAAGACGATGTTGTGCACATCCATGTAGTTGCTGGTGCACGACAAAAAAGTGAATGTTCAAAGAAGGTAAAGTCTGCATTGTGTGAGGAACGTTTTGTGCCTTATTTGCATTATTAAAGTATTTTTCTGTAGCATTAAGCTGTTGTGCGGACTTTACCTTCTTTAAATAAAAAAGTATAAACAATTCATTTCACTTTTTTGAGATAATTGCTACAAAATTCGCCAGACGTTCTCAGCGTCAGCGGAATTACCTGTTTTTGTCCACCCTACAACAGGAGTGGGCTATGTGCACCTTTCAGTAGGGGGAATGCCCCTGAAAGGCTCTAAGGTGGTGGGTTGTACTACAAAAGAAGGGGTTTGTAGTTTGTTATCCGACCACATTGGAAATCAAAAATATTTTTTCGTTTTTTTTCCAAACAGCCACACATGAAGGCAGGGGAAAGCGCTGGCCGCCGTAGGGAATCATTCAAATATGGGGGTATGACAGTCTCTCCGGGAAGACGTTCTTAGTGTTGCATTCAGTTGTACACGTGAAAGTGACAGAAATGTTTGAGTCAAGAATGAAGAACCTAATGATCGTGTAAATGTCGGATTGTCGTAAAGTCGGAAAGTTACAGAAATAGTTACACAGCCCCCAAAAATCGGACATTGCAAAAGTGTCAGAAACTGGCAGCCAGTGTTGTAGTTGAATCACCAACTGTCGAGTCCGAGTGTAGTCTTGAGTCCAAATCCGATTCAAGTCACTATTACCTGAGTTTGAGTCCGAGTTCAGGACTCGAGTACTCCATCATTGCCTATTACACATTAAAGTAGTCAGAAACGTCATCCAACTTCCGAGTCCTATCTCACGAATGCTCGAGTCCATGTCATCAGTGCGCAACTCCAAGTCGAGTCACGAGTCCAGAGAATAGCCAATCAAGTCTGAGTCCAGGACTCGAGTACTCCATCACTGCCGGAAGCTTAATATTGTTTTAAATACAAGAAGTAGTCAAACGTTTTATAATTGCAGCCTTTTTTAGAATGCCATTATTCCACTCGTAGTTTGGTTATCCCTCTCCCCTTAGCCCAGGCCTATTATCATCTAGACAAGAGCTCAGCAGCAGTCTACAAACTGCAGCATGCCAAAATTCTTAGCTGTCATTTCTGTCATTTGAACCGTCTTTTGCTCGAACCTTGGTTATTATTTTTCTCCCTGACTCTCTGTTGTGTTCCCTGAAAACTGCACTTCACTCATAATAACATAATTACCTTGGCTCAGTTCCTCTCACTCCTGGCAAACAGCTCTTGAGATCAACGATGGGATCGGACTCAGGGCTTCCTATGAACAACAGTGCAGATGTTCTAATTTACCATAACAACGTAGAGACGCACACACACGCGTGCGCGCACACACACACACACACACACACACACACACACACACACACACACACACACACACACACAGAGGAATGTTGCAGTCCAGACACAAGCTTCCTCTTCACAAGGCTTTGAGTCATATTAGCAGAGTGCATACAAAGAAAGGCAAACTGCAAAAAAGAAAAGAAAATTGCTCCTGTTTTTTTAAAGTGAAATTCAATCTTGGGGGGAAATGGGGTGGTGTGTGTCTGTGCTGTAATTAGGGCAGGCTTTCCTCTCCCGAGATATTCTTTTAAAAAAGCTCTTGAGGTAGATTCCTGCACTTCTGGCTAAGTGGAAAATGATCGAAGGATAGTTGTGGTTTATTACAACTTTGGTCAACTTGTAAGTTTATTTCATTTAAATAGCACTTTAAAGGCAAACAAGTTTGCACCAAAGTGCTTCACAAAGATAGACATATACATAGATATGGTGACTATAAGAAGATTTAAAGAGAAACAAGTTGAAACAAATTGAAAACCCATGAAATACAGGTTAAAGCTATAGTTCATAGTTCCTGTCACCCCCATGAGGAATTTGAAGTAATGACAACAAAACCGTCATTGCATCCACATGATACAAACCTTCTGTGTGCACTGCCCCCATATTTGTGTTCATATTTTCTACCAGTTGTGACATATGTTATTGTAATTGCCAAAGTAACTGCTCAGGTCTGGCAACAGAAGGACATCAGTACAATAAAGTCAGGTGGGTCAAGAAACAAGAGCAGTCAGAAGATTAGACGGGTTATAGACAAGCCAACAGTTTAGCCAAAATATCTAAACTACTTTTTTGAGAGGTCCAACTGAAAGTGAGATGATCTGACATGTTGCTTATAATCTCATTGTATAGGAAAAGTGTGGGACAGTTTTGAAAGGGTGCAAGGCATACTGTATGTCTTAAGTGACCCCACAATAGAGCTTAGATCAGGCCCAAAAAATCAAGCCCGACCCTACCGAAGCCCGTGCACGTTGTGTCTGAGCCCGGCCCGACACATTAACTGTAATTATGAGCCCGAGCCTGATTTAAATCCGACAATTTTTTAATACGTAGTTAGAACTGACGTTCTCAACTACAATTCAGAGTTGTTTGAACTACAGAAATCTGTTTAGAATTATCCTAATGAATAATGCAACAAGGACGCTGCATTGTTTGTTTATTCAGAATGAAACGGATCGCAAATGGATCGGAATGAAGAAAAAAAAAAACCTCGACCCATAGTTCCCTCAGCCGAATAGCGTGGGTAACAGATCAAGGCAGCAACATAATCAAAGCCCTGGAACCATATAGGAGACTTTCTTGTCTCGATCACCTAATGAATATCCTACTGTCCTTCACCACGGTCTGCATACCGACGCACTGGCCGACAACAGCGCTGCAGATGGGGGAGACACGATGTAGCGCAGTTTACCTCTTACTCACGTCAGTGCAGGACAGAGCTACGGGAGAAGCTGGAGAGGCATAGCTTTCTCCCCACCGAATTAGGCTACCGTAATAAAGTAATGATTAAAAAAACACAAATGCTTGATCAAGGGCCCGGCCCGAGGATAGCGGCGGAAAATATCGGCCGGCCGGGCTCGGGCAGAGAATCTAAACTCTACTCCACACGTTGCTAACAGTGACACGTTCACGTATCGTCATGGTCAAATTCAATTCAGAAACCACAATACTCCATTGTTCATTTTAAAGTGTTATTATGGATATTGTGATCTTTGATAATTATTGCTCATTTTTTTCTTTCTCTGTTCTTAGTTAGATACCTACATATTATACATACATACATTATACACCTCGCTAAAACTAATGCAATCAATCCTACCTTACCTCCATCAAGGTTACAATGTAGTTTTTGTTGAAACTGTTTTAAGAGTGCGTTGATTCAACTGTATCTTGGCATTTTGTATGCATTTGCATTAAGGAGCAAATAGTCAATAAACCAACATGCAACGCCGGATTCTGGTACGCCTGTTTAAAAAGCACACGTGTTTGAGGTCTTAGGGAATCTGGCCAGGTGTGTGTTCAGTGTTAACATTACTGACATGTTTTGTCTGTGTTTGTTGATGCCTATTTCATACTATGCGGCTTTAGCACTTTTGGAGCTCCCTGACAAAAGCCCCTGATTAGAGGCGAATCTGGCGCTCGACGTGTGTAAGAAGTGTTCAAAGACGAGGCCCACTGGTGCCTCGCAGATACATTTCAGATATCTGGCAGGTTAAAAATCTGGAGCTGTCACGGGGTCTGTTGCCTGTAAAAATAGGAACTTTACTGTATGTGTTGCATTTGTCCAAAAGTTGTTGTTACACCTCCAGGAAACACGCTATAGGTGCTTCTCGTGTCGCTTAAATTGCCTCCTCGACTCCCCCACTTGCCTCCCTTCCTTGCGGAATCCTCGGAAATCATGGGAGGAGAAAGGAAACGAGCAAATATGTTTTAGAGTGATGAGACTTCCTTTCCTCTGAAGCGTCCCATGAATTCGTCAGCTGTTTGGGTAGAGTTAGCAACTCCTTCAGCTGCACGGCTTCCGGGAGACTGCTCTCATGTTTCCTCGCCTATAGCTCCTTGGTGATCCCTCCTCAATGCTCCCTCCTCGGGGCAGAAATAAGAGCTTTGAGACGACCTTCACTGAGGAGGGACAGAACAACGTCCGGTTCTGCCGAGGACCGAGGAGTCGAGGAGCTATCAAATAAGTGACATGAGAGCTAAAGAATAGTAAAGACGTGTGGAAACAGGCTATTTTTTGTCGACACGTGTGCCAAAGACAATACCACCTAACATTTCTTCTATTTTTCTTCTTTGTGTTAGCACTGCAAATCAGCCACTAACATGGAGCAACACTGTTTCTTTCCTTGTATTCTTACCACAGGAGGATCCATTCAAAGGGAAGCCATCTGTGTTCAACAGCCAGCCTCAGGAACTTCACACTGACCCCTTCCACACTGAAGACCCCTTCAAAACAGACCCATTCAAAGGTTATCATCCCTCTTTACTTTCACTTTCCCCCTATGCTTATCATTTTTCCTCTTTCCCTCAGGATAATTATTCTTCTTTTCATTGACTCTCCTTTACATTATGCCTCTCCTCTCATCCTTAGCGCACTATGGGCCCTATCTTGCACCCAGCGCAATTGACTTTGTACACCGACGCATGTATCATTCCTATTTTGCACCCGATGCACAGCCGACTTTTCCCTCCATAGACGCACGTCGGTAAATTAGGGAATGAATTTACGCTCCTGGGGGCGGTTCAGCGAAAAGAGGAGGCGTGTTCCGGCGCAAACGTTCCCTGGTGCTATTTTGCAGTTTCAGAAAACAATTCCGCCACAGACCAGGAAAAACCTAGTCTAAAGTCAGTGGCGCGTTATTCAGATGCTATTTTAGGGGCGCAAGCTTGGCCATAATGTAGCGTGTGCACAACGCACATACACTTTGCTCCTCTCTACACGGACGCAGCAGTTCCCATTTTTGCAAACCATACATTTTATCAGGTTTATCAGGTTACAAACCATACTTTTATCAGAATACAGCCTAGAAAATCTGCTAAGAAATATTGGATAGGATAGAACAACCCAATGCAATTTTGCTAAAGAAAAGTCATAGTCATGACGGAAACATTAATTGGTCATGTGACAAGGGCTGGGAAGATTTTTTTTCCACAGAACCGTATAAATTCCCAAGGAAATGAGTCCTTACCCCAAGTGAAGGAGTTTAAGTACCTTGGGGTCTTGTTCACGAGTGAGGGGACAATGGAGCGGGAGATTGGTCGGAGAATCGGCGCAGCGGGGGCGGTATTACATTCAGTTTATCGCACCGTTGTGACGAAAAGAGAGCTGAGCCAGAAGGCAAAGCTCTCGATCTACCGGTCAGTTTTCGTTCCTACCCTCAGCTATGGTCATGAAGGCTGGGTCATGACCGAAAGAATGAGATCCAGGGTACAAGCGGCCGAAATGGGTTTCCTCAGGAGGGTGGCTGGCGTCTCCCTTAGAGATAGGGTGAGAAGCTCAGTCATCCGTGAGGAGCTCGGAGTACAGCCGCTGCTCCTTCACGTCGAAAGGAGCCAGATTTTCTGTCCTCCAGGCAGCTTATATTGTGTTTAGCTTGAGTTTCTCTCTGACTTGTCTTCTGTGTCTTCCTCTTTGTTTTCCTCTTGCTCCTCCCTCTCTTCTGGATTCCTCTCCTGTAGGTGACCCTTTCCAAAATGACCCTTTTGCAAAGCCGCCATCAACATCCACAGGTATTTCCTTAGGGGACAGGGGATCCGTTTTAAGACCCGGTCAGCATTTCAGTTCAGTGCATGCATGTGTATGACATTAGTATTTCAGAAATTAATATTTGGTGTCTTTGGATTTATACATTATTGGCATGAAATCATTACTGTATTGCTCTTTCAATCCCTCCCTTATTCAACTGTTTGTGCTTTAACATTATTTGCTTAATGCATGCACCTTAATCTGAGACTTTCAAATTACTTGTGGAGCATAATCCAAATATCAATATAAAATATACTTAAACATATTCCAAAATATTGCTTAATAAAGCACCTGTGCAATATTCTCCCCTGCCCTTTAAAAGTTATAGAAGGCTCACATTTTTGTGATTGTGAAGGGAATAAGATACATTCATACAGATAATCCAATATACCTGTATGATATTATATTTTTCATGGGTTATGATTTAATCATGCTTTTTTGAGAAGGTGAATCAGTTATTTAACCTAGGAAAAGGCAAGGCTATGCTGCTTTATTTGTAAAGCACATTTCAACAACAAGTTAATTCAAAGTGCTTTACACAGAACATTAAAGAGCAGTTTAAAACAAAAACATCTGTTAAAGAGAATATAAAAACAACAAAAATAGAATAAAACGATTTAAAAGAACTGAGAGTTGCAGCAGACCTGCAGTTTTCTGGGAGTTTGTTGCTTCTCCATGTTTAGTTCTGACTCTGCTCTGACAGGAAGCAGAACTGTCCCCAGATGACCTGAGTTTAGTCTTGCATTGCCAGACCTTCCTCCACAGCACTGCGAAGGAAGGTCTGGCTAGTCCACACAGCATTCCGGGATGGGAGAAAAACGTGCTCTGGTTCATTGACATTTCTTTAAACCAGTAATAATCAAATTGGGCGGTGCTAAGCGCCGGTCGCAATAACGGTGCCTCTGCAAAATGCAACAGAAAACTCAGATTGGACAGATAGTCTAGCTAGCTGTCTGGATTTACCCTGCAGAGATCTGAGGAGCAGTTAACCATAGTCCTCATAAATCCACCAGAGTTTAGAACGCCAACACAAAGAAAGAGGAAGGTGACGGACATCCGGCCAAAAATGAGGGACATCCAGCGGATCTTCCGGCAGAACCAGAACAATCCCCTAAAGGAATTGTCGTTGATATAGACTAACCTGAGGTCAACTACTACCCTCTTCTGGTCCACTGAAAAAACAAAACAAAAAAAAACTGTAATTCCCTGGTAAAAGATGTCTTAACCTAGAGCTCGGCAATATATCGATATTATATCGATATCGTAATTGGAGACTAAATATCGTAATCGTAATATGGCTTAAGTGTTGTGTTTTCCTGGTTTTAAAAGCTGCATTACAGTAAAGTAAAGTAGTGATTTTTTTGACTTACCAGACTGTTTTAGCTGTTCTATTATTTGCCTTTACCCACTTAATGTCATTATATCCACATTACTGATGATTATTTATGAAAACTCTCATTGTGTAAATATTTTGTGGAAAATAGCAGTAGTTAACCCTACAATATCGTTGCAATATCGATATCAAGGTATTTGGTAAAAAATATTGTGATATATGATTTTCTCCATATCGCCCAGCCCTATCTTAACCCCTCAAAATACACTCATACACATCCAAGAGTGGCCTGTGCTTGTGTTGGGAGTCTTGTCTTGTGTTGATGTCCCTCTACATATGTGAAACAGCTGTATGTGCAACTGTGACTGTTGTCACACTTCCCTCTTCAGCAATATTATGAAGTTTCACTTCTATGCTTAATAGATGGAGATCAGCGATACAAATCGCCCTTTTTACACAGCAGTGAAACTGCTCCAACTACCCCGCAGTACACAACCCATTATTGCTTGTTCAGTCGCTGCCTTTGCATTGGGTTTGTTTTATATGTGAAAGCATCCATTTCTCCAGTTTTTTGTTGTTGTTGATCATTTGGTGCAAACACCCATCATGCATCTGATTTTCCTTGGAATTTAATGCAAATATCCAGTTTAACTGCAAACATTTGATCCAGGAGAGCATTTCTGTGAGACCTCACTGAAATCTGATGCTAGATGTGAAGGATGAGAAAGCACTGACTATCAGTAACTCTGGGTTCATGACCTACAGGGTGCCTCTTATCATAATTGTGTGTTGGTTACCATAGAAGAGCACTGAATGCGTCATGTTGCTATGATTGCAATACATAACATAGGCGTCAAGTATTAGACTAGATATTACAGGGAGGTGTGTGGACAACTGATTGATTGGGACACTTAGGCTGATCATGGGTCATCAAACATGCAATCGAAGATATCAAAACAGTGTGAATGTGCCAAATGACCCTGAAACAACCTCTTAACTCTAGTGGTACTTACTCCCCAAGTCAGAGATCCCACAAGTTCCTTAATCATCAAGACTTTCCTGGGAATTACCAGGAAACATGTTTTTTTGTTTCATCACATTAACTGTAATGAAAATCTTGTAACATGCTGATGCTTTATGTGCAACATGTGGTCAAAATGCTGATGCTTTTTTTTTAACTTGTTTCATGTGACACTTTCTTTTTCATAAATGTTTTACTCTGGCCACTCAAAGTAAACATTTGTCAATTTAAATGTCAAACAAGTATAGTCTGGCTTTGCCAGACCTTCCTCCACAGCGCTGCGGAGGAGGGTCTGGCTAGTCCACACAGCATTCCGGGATGGGAG
Source organism: Gymnocephalus cernua (assembly GCA_023631565.1). Taxonomy (NCBI): domain Eukaryota; kingdom Metazoa; phylum Chordata; class Actinopteri; order Perciformes; family Percidae; genus Gymnocephalus; species Gymnocephalus cernua. The sequence goes on from CM042432.1 coordinate 9,604,083, forward strand.
AAAAACGTGTTCTGGTTTATTGGCATTTCTTTAAACCAATCACAATCACCATCGACGGTGCAAAGCTCCGCACGGAGCCGCTGCAAAATAGCCTCGGAAAGGAACTTGTTTTGGTGGAACGTGTACGTTCCAAAGTGCGAGAAAACTCAGATAGTCTGGCTAGCTGTCTGGATTTACCCTGCAGAGATCTGAGGAGCAGTTAACCACAGTCCTCAGAAATCCACCGGAGTTTAAAATTCCAACACAAAGAAGGCGTTAGGAAACGGACATCGGCCAAAAGACATGCATCCGGCGGAATTTCCTGCAGTAGCGGAGCAATCCCGGGAGTGGAACATCGTGGATATAGACTAAAACAAGTACATTCCGAAACAGATCCATATCATCAACAGAGAAACAAATTGTACATTATACTTACATTTCTTTTTCACTTTTGTGTGCCCAAGCTGTTACTGGAATACAATTTTTTTTTAAATTACGCTTAAGAGCGTTTCATTGGTGAGTCCTCATTAGCCATTCAAAATCTTCCACAATCTGAGGTTGGATGTCAACCCAGACTTTGAAAAGCAATGCTTTTGGGCTTCTCCATATGATCACAAACAAAATTTCCATTTTTACGTTGCGTCACGAACAGCTATCATCTCATTGGTTGCCAATTGAAATGTCACAGACAAACAAAGTAGGCGTAAAATCCAAGGGGGGTCCAACGCTTAAAATAAAGCAACTGTGAGACTTGCTAGCTCACACCGTCATCAAAGTGATACTGCTGCTGATTATGTGTAAAGGCTATTGGAACATGTTTGAAAACTGGCATCTGTCCTTTAAATTTCTGCGCAATGCCTGATCCTGTTGTCTGGTTAATGAAACTTTTAAGGTACACTACATTGAGAATTTCAATAGCTTACAGTCGTCCATCATTTCTGCTGCAGATCCTTTTGGAGGAGACCCATTCAAAGAGACGGATCCCTTCAAGGCTTCGTCAGAAGATTTCTTCAAGAAGACCACTAAGATGGATCCCTTCTCCACACCGGACCCCTTCAGTAAAAGTGCCACGTTACCTTCCAAGGTACTTGTTCAAGATCGAAGGCCAGAACATGGAGTTTTAATTTATACAATTATATAAAATCCCAAGAGTTGCACAGATTTGAAGATTACTGATTCTTGTTGGAATACTTACTCACTAATACATCTGCTGAGTTTGGATTTGCCTTTGGATGGATGAGTGCTGTAAGAATCTCTTGAGATTTCTGGTAGCACGTCCTCTGCATTTCACCCAAACCGTATAGTATAATCTGATTGTATATAGATGGTAAAAACAGCAACAGTCAAGGCATAATTTGTAGGTTTGGCTGTGACTTGAGTGAATTTACAATTAATTGATTCCCTTGTCTTATGCTTCCTGCAGCAAACAGGTCACTTCACAAGCAATGACCCATTCTCCTCAAGCAACTCAAAGCCCAAAGGACCAGGTATGATTTCATTCTTTATTCCAACACATCTACACTGTCTGTGGACATCATTTATTTTTATGCTGGCCTATCCTTCCATTCATTCTTGTGAATGCAATGTCTTAGGGCTCTCTGGATGGAATCTCTTCAATTTTGGCAAAAACATCTACTTGGACTCAAAAATGAACTGATTAGATTTTGGTGGTCAAAGGTCAAGGTTACTGTTACCTCACAAAATGCTTTTTTGGCCATACTGTAAATAGACTGTATTTATATAGCGCTTTTCTAGTCTGAACGACTACTCAAAGCGCTTTTACATAGTACAGGAACCATTCACACACACTGTGGCTTGAGGCTGCCGTACAAGGTGCCACCTGCTCATCAGATAAACATTCACACTCCGATGGCACAGCATCGGGGGCAACAAAGACACTTCGACATTGGACTGCAGGGATCGAACCACCAACCTTCCGATTGGCAGGCAACCGCTCTACCACTGAGCCACAGCTGCCCTGTAACTCATATGCTAATTATGACAGAATTTCACACAAATATAGTCTAGTAGTGATGATGAAGTGATGCCGTTTTAAATCCGAAAGGTCCACTTTACTTAGACACACTTTTCTGGCCATTAGGAACAGGTGTGTGTGAAGCACCCATGTTTCCTCCAAAAATACACTTAATACCTTTTATTATTTTATTCCTTCAAAGTCTTCACGACATATATTATGAGTCTGGACAGACATGTATATAAACTTTAACTTGGCTGGTTGGCGCCACACGCTGGAAACCTCCACATTTACTTTCTTTTCGAGCTTGGGTTTTAACATATTTAGATATTGTTTACTTGGAGTTGTCTACAGCTAGAGTCCACGGTTCAAAAGAGTCAGCAATAGAGGCTTGGAATTCACTGCTAACCACTCTTCGTGGACTTCAGATTTAATTTCTTTCTGAGATTTTGAGATCTGGATCCAGGGGGTGGGTGGGTTATGCTTGGGTTTTTATTTTTTATTTTTACTTATTTTTTCATGCTTCATTATATACGCTTATGTATAGGTATGTATGTGGATACATATATATGTTTATACTCTATTTTTGTGGCATGTATATACCTGTATATATTGTCTTTCTATATAAAAAAGAAATAAAAATTTGATTAAAAAAAAAAAAAAACTTGGCTGGTTGGCAGAGGCATACAACAACAGCAAGGCGGTAATTTAAGTTTTTTTTAATTAAAAAATGTAAGGAATCTGTCTTTGTGCTCGCCAATATCCAATATTTCCATAAAATACTCTTGCTCATTAATGTACTAGATTAGCTTACAATGGCCTAATACAACCACATACATTAAAATGATAGTGATCTTGGTATACCTTGGTACAGCAGTTTAGAAAAATAGACAAATTAGTAGAGCTATTTTCCAACCCTAATCTGAGGTTAGAGTGGAGTCAGTTCTGTCTCCGGCAGTGGTTAGGTTGTTTTTGTGGTGGCATTAGTCTTGAAAGTATTAATATCTGCTGTCAGTCAGTGCACTGGAGCTCTTTCAATCAGCTATTTGTTCACTTCAGCAGAAGACAAGCTCTTCAATTTCCTCCAAGATATTAATGCAGTCCATACAAACACATACACAATGTGTGTCAGCTTGAATGCCTCAGTGATTGGAGAAACTCGAGCCTGTCACCACACTGGGGCCACTGCGGCCACTGCTTGCTCAGACTAAGGTTACCATGTTGGTTTGCCTATTAAAACCATGGCTGGAGAGGAAAGGTGTCCCATTTGCTTACTCACTTCCCAACTCAGATTGTCGATACTACTTCAAATACAGCTACAAAAAATCCACACTGCCTCTGCTTAGGCCTGGCATTTATGACCAAAGAATCAAAATGTTGTATACTTGAATGGTAAACCCATCATCTTAGTTTGTACAGTCTATAAGCAGGCCTGTTGCTGTTTAGAAAGACCATTGTAACAAATGGTTGCATGGTCAATTGGTTCTGTCGTAGCCATACATAACATTTTCTTGCAACTAATTAGAAAAAGAATGTATACACTAAAGAAAGAGCTAAATGTTAACATCAGATGCTAGCATGCTCACTATGACAATGTTAGCATGCTGAGGTTTAGCAGGTTTAATGTTTATTTTGTTCAGCATCTTAGTTTACCTTGTTGCAATGCAACATTTGCTAATTAATATTGCTAATTTCTGAGGTGTACCAAATTTCATGGCAATCCATCCAATAATGGATTTGTGGCTGTGAATTTCATTTATAGCCACAAATCTGATGGTCTCATGGTGTATTTGGAAGAAAGAGGAGATCACACAAGTCAGTAGGAACCATTAATTGCCCCTTTCACACAGCCTGTTCAAGTCGGGAATACGAAACACGGAGGACAGAGTTGTTCTGTCATTAAAGGTGCCCTGCCACACAAAAACGTTTTTTCTCGTATTTTTTTTAATATGTTAGGTCCATATGTGTTTGTGTTAGTCGTGAAAATTAACTGCTACCTCCTCTGTCACCTCTAGCCACTGAAAAGAAATAAGAGGAGAAATCAGGCCAATTACAAAAGCTGGTCAGTCTGACGTTGTGTTACCTGAGCTCATTACTATTCATGAGCTCGCCCAGTTGCGCTGGGTAAAGGATGCTGATAGCCAGGCGCTCCATTGGCTAGCTGTTAACCAATCATAGTCAAGCAGCTTAGCTCGTTGAATATTAATGAGAACTGGCACAAATCGAGCGGAGTCTTCCTGCAGGCTTTCTATACCACGCTAGAATGGCTTAAAACACAAAAAATGTTACAGAGTCCATGGTAGAACTTCAGACATTACCACAAGGTAATGAAATATGTGTTGCATTGCACCTTTAAGCCAGCAGCAGGGGTTGTAACAGAGCTGAATCGATATGTGTAAAAGGGAGAGCCGGCACACACGTACACACGCACACAACACACGATGGCAACGCTGTTGTGTTACATGTCACGCCTCTTTGCTTATGCTATCTAAAATCACACTGTGGCAACGGGTTTGGTTCAGTGTAATGACGGATCTTTTTTTCGCCAGCATTGTGGAACCCTTTGTGTAGAGGCTACTGTCTCTAAAAATGTTTTATTGGCAATCCATCCAGTAGCTGTTGAGATATTTCAGGTAACCAAAATGGTGGACCGACTGACCAAAATCCTCATGTCTAGAGCCACGTTGTCAGTGTGGCTAAAAGTTTAGACGGGCATTCAACTTTTGAACGTTTTAGTTTGTTTAAATCTATTGACTGACCAGATAAATGTTGACTGAGTTCAGTGGATTCCAATGGTGTTGGTTTTTATAATAATCCCACTGCAGGTGAACCAAAATATAGTTAAAGTTTATGATCAATTTTGACATTCCTTTACTTCCTTTTACAAGCCTAGGACCAATCCCTATGACCCATTAACCTCTACATACTAAATACTTAAGATTTAAGCCAGTTAACTACACAATAGCCTCCTTTGTATTACATTCATAAAATGTAGATATTTTAAAAATGTGGGAGAAGTGCAAATTAGAAATTCAGTAGATGTTGACATTGTGTCAGTTGACTACACTCTATGGCCATCCATGCTGTAGTTTGTGGTCTTGTTGCATTGCATTTGTAAGGTGTATCCGATTTTTGCTCCTCCATGTATGTTGTTCAGCTATGGCATCAAACGGGCGGAATGTCCATAAATGAATTGTGTCTGCTTTTTTCAGACCTGTTTGGCACGTTGGACCCGTTTGGCAGCAGTTCGTTCAACAGCAGCAGTAACAGCTCTGCTGGGTTTGCAGACTTCAGCCTCATGTCGAAGCCCAGAGACCCTTTTGAAGGCAGAGCTGGCTGGCTGCCAGACTATGATAAGGTACCAGAGGCCAAACACTGAAACACTCTTTGGGTAGATAACAGTTTTCCTTAGGTTTGCGGATCACTTAGGTGCATGTATTTGGTGGGGGATTAAGGGTCCTCCCTCGAGAATATGTAAAATTTTTAACGTAACGTAACGATTCTATTATGTTTTGGCATACAGTTGAGTGCTCAAAGAACCACATATTCCTCATCTCACTCTTTCTTTCACTCTTTGCAGTCGGTGTTTGTGGACGACCCATTCAGCAGGAAGAACGACATGCCAGCTCTGCCACCGAAGAAAAGTGTTCCCCCAAGGCCCAAACCCCCCAGTGGTGAGTGTCACAGTATAGTGGCTTTTTTTTTTTGGGGGGGGGGGGGAGGCAACACTGTATAACAGCTGTTTAGAAGTAGCCTGTAGCACCTTAGTAATAGGGGCACTATCAGAACCTTATCACAGCTTCAGTCATTAGATGCTAACAAAATACTAGTTGGATATTTGTTAAATAACGAGGTATTTGACTTTGACTATTGTATTTTACTGTCTATGGATTTATCTTAAAACATTGCACAGAAAACCCCGTTACCATAATTTCATCTTTTTAAGAAAAAAGGAATGATTAAAAGGTCTCTGCCCGAGGCTAAGCTAGTGGAACAAAGGTTAAGTCAGGAAGTGAGACTACATGTGTGATGCCACATCACCACCATGCCCATAATTACCACCCAGATGGGTTTTACGTGCACACTGAAGAACGTAGAGTAGGGAGATGTGTGTATGTGTTCGTGGACTTTGAGCAGAAAAAAGACAAATAACAGGGCTACGATCTGAGCTACTGAGCATGTGCGAGTGGAATCAAAGAGTACAGAAGGAAAGATGATTCACTCTGTAGCTAAAACAGAGACCTGAACACAAGGTGAAAAGAGGAGCTGCAGCAGTGAGAGAGAGATGTGCTGTACATCAAAAATATGGTGTTTTTTGAAAATTAAACCATGTAAACCTATTCTGATACAACCTTAAAATACAATTATGAACCTGAAAATGAGCATAATATGGCATCTTTAAATCCAAACATGATTTATTATGCTTCCTTGGGTATATATAGTTTTTGTTCTGATTTAACACAATATGAAAATGTATTTGCAGTGTTGATTTTGTCTTTCCTAGTTGTATTCTTAAAATAAGCAAAGCCATCTACTTTTAGTTAATGGATGTCTTGTTTCTCTTCAGCTCTAACAAATAGATACATCTCACTACAAAAAGACCGGTTACCTTGAAACAAGTTTAATAATTAAATGCAACAGGCAAGACAAGATATATATATATATATATATATATATATATATATATATATATATATATATATATAAATCCTCCATAGAATAAAAGAATAGAATAAGATATTAAGACCTTTTTGAATGGCAACTTTTATGTAGTATATAACTGTAAGCAGTGTTGAAATGTACACATTTCCTGTAACCAGAAAAAACGTTTTTCCCCTGTAACTTAGAAAGCACAGTCTTAAACTCTGCTCGATCTGTCAACAGGAAAGAATGTCATTGTGGGTACAGAGAAGATAAAAGCCTTCTTGTGTTTGCCATCACACACTCAAATATACCGAGCGCTGGCAAGGACTGATGTGCACTGTAGCATGTCATTGAAGCTTTTATATCCTGTAATATTGACAATAGCAAATTTTGAAATTTGCATTTCTTACTTCTTTTGATACAGAACCAGATTTAATTAACTATTACATTAATTCATTTTTTTTTCAGCGTTTCATTTGCATGATGACCGATAAAGTTAATGAATTAAAAGTGGTCTACTTTGGCTCGGATACAGCTCTGTGTATGTTCCTCTGCTTCGGTTTCACTCACCACTGAGTCTGACTTAAAGGAACACGCCGACTTATTGGGACTTATTCACCGTATCCCCCAGAGTTAGACAAGTCCATACATACCCTTCTCATCTCTGTGCATGTTGTAACTCTGTCTGACGCCCCCACCACTAGCCTAGCTTACCACAGATCCTGGAGGTAACCGGCTCCAACTAGCCTACTGCTCCCAATAAGTGACAAAATAACGCCAACATTTTACTGGGGGACCGTAGGCAGGCTGGGGGAACTCATATTAATGTTAATGTTAAAGTTAAATTGTCATGCCATGGGACCTTAAAGGAGAATTCCGGTCGATTTCAACCCGTAGCTCTGTTGTTTGTAAATTTGTAGTGCTGTCAGTAGCGAAATAAACGAAACCAATCGGTGCTGCCTACACCATGTTATCCCCCTACTCGCTTTAGCACCTAACAGGCATAAACCGGGCAAGTTTTAGACGTGTTTTTAGCCTCTAAATATGCTCGAAATATCATTACAAGGTCCTACCCATGTGCAGTTATTCCTTCCGAGGGAACACAGCGAATCTGACTGCAGTAGATGTGACAGAAAGGGAGAAAAGTTGTGTTAATCCATACCTCTGGTTATTTCCTGATTTCTGCTTGAACACCACATGAATCGATTGCCGAACTCATACAATCCAGTAGTCCAAAATGTATTTTTTCCACACAAAAAAACAATTTGCCGTGGTTAAGTCCTTACTAATGACTAAAGCAACATGCTGTAACCTGACACCACTCTGCGGCCACAGAGAGTTCAAAAGTTCAAGAGCTATCGCGCATGCGCAGGTCGCTAGGCAACAGAGCTTTCGGATGATTACGACGTTGTGTCAGTGTTTTTAGTATATAGAGAGTACATCTCGATGTGGAACACACGAGGTTTTGGAGTTTTGGTTTTCTCAATTACTTAGTCAACTTTACTTGTACAATATAGAACTGTGCAATTACTTTGTTTATTCCTAGTATAATGACAATACAAAGTTTTACTAGAAATTATATTATTACACTCAGAAAATGTCCTCTCCCTCTTTGAATCCTGTGTAACTTCCAGTTGGGGAGGGGGGGGTGGGACTCTTGTTTGATCGCTGCTACAGCACAGCTAAGCAGGTTGTTCTGGTGCCACGGCCAAGGCGCTCTCCTCTCAGAACCCACTCCAGAATCACCCGGTAGGCCACAAGTCTGCATTGGATGGGGGGGGGGAGGAGGCCGAGCTTTGGTTATTTCACTAGCTAGCGAAGTGGCACATCTATTTACAATAAATAATAATACATTTCATTTATAGAGAGCTTTTCATGGTACTCAAAAGACACTTTATAGTAAAAACCAGCACACACTGTATGTCACATTACAAATAGAAAAGCAATAAAAGCAACACATACAACAATCATATTTAGAAGCAATTAAAAACAATAGAAACGGTTGCTAAGCTAATCTGAAGAGGTGTGTTTTGATTAGTGTTTTGAATGTGTATTTACAACTGAAAGCAAATAAAGCTAAGCTAGGACAGACTCACTAAAGCCTGTTGTACTCACTCATTAGACAGCTGGCCATCAGGTCCGTCCGGTTTAGGGCGCTTCTTCCAATTTACTTTTGGGACAAAAAAAACGCTTCCAAAACATCCTTATAGATCAGATGGGGAAACCTCTGTGTATGGGTGAAACCATGTCCGTTATCTGTATGAGTTCCCATTCCTTACAACACAGGCTTTCTTCCTCCGTCGTCATTGCGATACAGTATCCACAGGACAGGAGGACCACCATGTCCACGCACGTCGTGGCCTTGAAGCAGCAGCGTCCTGCTCCTCTGTTTGTGCCCTTCTCTCGACAAGATATTGTGCCAATAACTCTTCATCTGTAGCTATATTCAGGTTTGAATAGATAACCTCGACCATCAAACTCCAAAACCTCCTCCGTGTGTTCCACATCGGATTGAGATAAACTATCTATATACTAAAAACACTGACACAATGGCCCAATCCCAAAGTGAGCCCTGAGAACTAAGGACTAAAGACTCACAGACTTAACTGATCTCAGGTGCTAAGTGAGTGAGTGTGTGAGGCCACATGGGCTCAGATAGGTAGAATGGGATTGGGACAGCAGTTCACAAGATCACATGTTACCTGTGCGACGTTTAATAACAAACATGTTGCTGACATTTTTTCCAGGAATTTTCATTTTAAGTTTGTTGCTTTCCACGCGGCCATGCCACAGTAGACGGCTGCCTGATTCCACATTTTTTCAAACTCTTGTTTTGCATCTGGACAACAGGCCTGTTCCCGTGGTCGTGCTATTGTTTACCTCGTCTCCGCGGTAAATGTCACAACGCTTTGAACTGTGGGTAATTCCCTTTGGTGAAGTCTGCATCGATGCAGACTCACGGAAAGGGCTCGGTAAGTGTGTACTCAAACCCTCACGCCCTTTGAAATTCGACATTGGGACGACCCTTAACCCTTACGAATTTCGCACCAAAGTCCGTGAGTCTGTGAGTCCTGACTTTGGGATTGGGCCAATGTCGTTATCATCTGAAAGCTCTGTTTGCTTCTCTCTCTCTCTCTCTCTCTCTCTCTCTCTCTCTCTCTCTCTCTCTCTCTCTCTCTCTCTCTCTCAGCTGACAGTCTGTGTTTGTCTGTTGCCTAGCGACCTGCGCATGCGCGATAGCTCTTGAACTTTTGAACTCTCTGTGGCCGCAGAGTGGTGTCAGGTTACAGCATGGTGCTATAGTCATTAGTAAGGACTTAACCACGGCAAATCGTTTTTTTTGTGGAAAAAATACGTTTTGGACTATTGGATTGTATGAGTTCGGCAATCGATTAATGTGGTCTTCAAGCAGAAATCAGGAAATAACCAGAGGTATGGATTAACACAACTTTTCTCCCTTTCTGTCACATCTACTGCAGTCAGATTCGCTGTGTTCCCTCGGAAGGAATAACTGCACATGGGTAGGACCTTGTAATGATATTTCGAGCATATTTAGAGGCTAAAAACATGTTTAAAACTTGCCCGGTTTATGCCTGTTAGGTGCTAGAGCGAGTAGGGGAATAACACGGTGTAGGCAGCACCGATTGGTTTCGTTTTTTTCGCTACTGACAGCACTACAAATTTACAAACAACAGAGCTACGGGTTGAAATTGACCGGAATTCTCCTTTAAGCTGCTAATAATTGGTATCAGTCTTTAAAAAACATTATCGGTCGATCCCTCTAGTGCTGACATCTTTTTCTATGAATTTCTGTCAATGAAGTTTGTCTATAGGTGTTTTTATGTTTTTGTGCTGGCAGTAGCCGTGACCAGAGGCATTATGTTTTAGCGTTGTCTGTCTGTCCGTCCGTCCCATTCTAGTGAACGCTGGTTAAAAGCCCTTCTAGGGACGGACATTGGAAATTAGCAATAGCTATAAATGCTGTGATGCTGTACATTGGAGATTTGTTGCACAAATGTCTATGTCTAAGTATCTGTCCCTATTCAAATAAACATGAAATGGAAAACAAATTAAAAAAATCTCAGGAACACTTGGAAGAAATTTCTTCAAATTTGGCATAAACGTCCACTTGGACTCATAGATTTTGGTGGTGGTCAAGTTCAAAACATATTTTTGGCTCTAACTCAAGAATTCAAACTCTAATTATGACATTTCACACAAATGTCCATTAGTATAAAATGATGGCGCAATGACATTTTATATCCAAAAGGTCAACTTCACTGTGACATCATAATGTTTTGCAAAATCACTTTTCTGGCCATTATTCAACACCATAACTCAGGAACAGAAGGGAGACATTTGGTTGGATTCTGAATTGGTGACACACATTTTGAAACTGTGGAGATCTTCTGTGCTGCCGGGTTGAAGATGTGTATGAAGCATCCATTTTTTTGCCAAAAAATACACTTAATACCTTTTATTAAATTCCTTTGAAGTCTTCACTACATACAGCATATTATGAGAGTCTGGACCATAGACTGAAAATAATGGACATAGCTGTGTTTTTATGATAATAAAGAGGCGTGATTTACGTCATAGGCTTTGTATTAGTGTTATTATAACAGTGATATATAACAAAAGATGTATCCTGGGATTCATTCAGAACGTTTTTGTTTGAAAAAGTAATACATAAATATTTTTAAATTTGAAAGAGACTGAAAGAGACTTCAACGCACATGTGGGCAATGATGGAGAGTCGTGATTGGGAGGAACGGCCTCCCTGATCTAAACCAGAGTGGTTGTCTGTTATTGGACTTCTGTGCTAGTTATGGATTGTCTATAACAAACACCATGTTCGAACATAGGGATGCTCATAAGTGTACTTGGTACCAGAGCACCCTAGGCCGAAGGTCAATGATTGATTTTATAATCGTTTCATCTGATCTAAGGCCATATGTTTTGGACACTCGGGTGAGGAGAGGGGCGTAGCTGTCAACTGATCACCATCTGGTGGTGAGTTGGGTCAGGGGGTGGGGGAAGACTCTGGACAGACCTGGTAAGCCCAAACGGGTGGTGCGGGTAAATTGGGAACGTCTGGAGGAAGCCCCTGTCCGACAGACCTTCAACTCACACCTCCGGCGGAGCTTTTTGTGCATCCCTGTGGAGGCTGGGGGCATTGAACCTGAGTGGACAATGTTCAAAGTTTCCATTGCTGAAGCTGCGGCGGGGAGCTGTGGTCTTAGGGTCTTAGGTGCCTCAAGGGGCGGTAACCCACGAACACCGTGGTGGACACCGGTGGTCAGGGAAGCCGTCCGACTGAAGAAGGAGTCCTTCCGGGATATGTTATCCCAGAGGACTCCGGAGGCAGTTGCAAGGTACCGAGGGGCCCGAAGGGCTGCAGCCTCAGCCGTGAAAGAGGCAAAGCAGCGGGTGTGGGAGAAGTTCGGAGAAGACATGGAGAAGGACTTTCGGTCGGCACCAAGGCGCTTCTGGAAAACCATTCGCCACCTCAGGAGGGGGAAGCGAGGAACCATCCAAGCTGTGTACAGTAAGGATGGGATGTTGCTGACCTCAACTGAGGAGGTAATAGGGCGGTGGAAGGAGCACTTTGAGGAACTCTTAAATCCAGCTGATGCGCCCTCTTTGTTAGAGGCAGAGCCGGAGGATGATTGTCATCCATTTCCCTGGTGGAGGTCACTGAGGTAGTCAAACAACTCCACAGTGGCAAAGCCCCAGGGATTGATGAGATCCGTCCAGAAATGCTGAAAACTCTGGGTGTGGAGGGGCTGTCTTGGTTGACACGCCTACTCAACATTGCGTGGAAGTCTGGGACAGTGCCAAAGGAGTGGCAGACCGGTGTGGTGGTTCCCCTGTTCAAAAAGAGGGTGTGTACCAATTACAGGGGTATCACACTTCTCAGCCTCCCTGGTAAAGTCTACTCCAAGGTGCTGGAAAGGAGGGTTCGGCCGATAGTCGAACCTCGGGTTGAAGAGGAACAATGCAGATTCCGTCCTGGTCGTGGAACAACGGATCAGATCTTTACTCTCGCAAGGATCCTGGAGGGAGCCTGGGAGTATGCCCATCCGGTCTACATGTGTTTTGTGGATCTGGAGAAGGCATATGACCGGGTCCCCCGGGAGACATTGTGGGAGGTGCTGCGGGAGTATGGGGTGAGGGGGTCCCTTCTCAGGGCCATCCAATCTCTGTATGACCAAAGCGAGAGCTGTGTCCGGGTTCTCGGCAGTAAGTCGGACACGTTCCAGGTGAGGGTTGGCCTCCGCCAAGGCTGCGCTTTGTCACCAATCCTGTTCGTAGTATTTATGGACAGGATATTGAGGCATAGTCGTGGTGGGGAGGGGTTGCAGTTCGGTGGGCTGGGGATCTCATCGCTGCTCTTTGCAGATGATGTGGTCCTGATGGCATCATCGGCCTGTGACCTTCAGCACTCACTGGATCGGTTTGCAGCCGAGTGTGAAGCGGCTGGGATGAGGATCAGCACCTCGAAATCTGAGGCCATGGTTCTCAGCAGGAAACCGATGGAGTGCCTTCTCCAGGTAGGGAATGAGTCCTTACCCCAAGTGAAGGAGTTTAAGTACCTGAGGGCAGGGCTCGACATAAGCAATGGCCCGATGGCCCGGGGCCAGTAAAAGAGTATGTCGGGCTAGTTGATTGGCCAGTTACTGGCCCACATGGGCCAGTGACAGTGGCTCTGTCTGCTGCATCAGCAAACGTCATACTGAGTGGCGCGAAGCTTGTGAATGTTAACTAACATTTCACATTTTCACCTCAGGTAATTTATAACGTTAGTTAAAATGTCAAAGAACTATGAAGCTAATGTGAGAAAGAGGGCATTCCTAGTGTCATGGAAAACACAGCAGCCTACACCTGGGTGGAGAAAGGCGATCATGGCATGTAGGCCGACGGTTTCGTTTGCCGGCAATTTCCAACAAAAGCTGACCAGCCAAACCAATAAAATGCCACGCAGCTTCAAACATAATTCATTTGGATACAAGCGTTGCATTTTAGAAGATAGACGGGATAGTGAACAGCGATGTCCGTGCTGCGCACACGTACTCTCACACACACACACAGCAGAGCCGAGGTGTGCGCGTTACTTCACGCAGCACATGTAACTGACTGGAAACGATACCGAGGATTATTTAGCCTACTGCCACTGGCACAGATGAACTAACGCTACAGTCGGTAAGTAGCCTACTATAAAACCTCCATGATTAAAAAGTCAATACTTATCAATACCCACCTACCTGTTCTACAGGCATCAACATGTTTCAGTCTGCTCTGTCTGCGCTGTCCACTCGCTGTGCAAACACAGCTCTACTCTGCAACTAGCGACGTCTTACAAACAAGCTAAAATGAAAGATGTCAGTTTGTAGTCTAACTGTTTATCTTGAACTTTGGACAAACTCTTGTAAACTTAGCTGCTGTCTTAACGAACCATCCTCTCCGCTGGAGCAGTAACCTGTGGATGTATTATAAGACCAAAACATATAGCCTACATGTGGCTATTTAATATGCACGTGAATTACGTGATCGTTATGTCCGCGTTCTTCATTCTTGATGATGTTGCCAGTTGTATTCTTTTGCAACAGCATTGTCTTATTTCAAATAAGGTATTCACGATGAATGCTAGCCTGCTTATCAGTCCATTCATCATTAAAGCTGCTGTTTTCCACATCAACTTTTCGCTTCAGGCTCTTTGACAGTGACATTTTTACCTGACAACAGGCCTTTCTTTCTGCAAACATTATCAGGACACTGCATACTACAACGTTTCAGTAATCAAAGACTTTATCCATCACTCAGTGAACTGCCCCCTAATCTGGGAACTTTTTAAGTAGCCTATCTAGTTATCGTTATGGATTGTCCATGTTTTTTTTCTTACACTAATACATGTAAAAAAATATAGCATTAATTTAGTAAGAAAGTGAAATATCAAACAAGAATATGCTTATTAGGTATACATACATTTTATTTTCTTTATTTGAAAGTCCGGCCCGGAGTGTCACCTTAAAAAAATTCTGGCCCTTGAAAAAATGTAGTTGATGACCCCTGGTCTGGCTTTACTGCTAATGGCACAACATACAGTGACAGTGGCTAGCTGGGTTATAACCATTTTCTGAAGCTTCATGGTAGGTGCGGCGTATATTTTCCTGCTTTTTTGTCCTTTGCCAATCACACCTACGATATTTCTTTCAGGGCCAGTAAAAATGTAGAAGGGGCCAGCAAAACTCTGATCTACTGGCCCCGGGGGCCAGTGGGGATTTTTTAAAATGTTGAGCCCTGCCTGGGGGTCTTGTTCGCGAGTGAGGGGACAATGGAGCGGGAGATTGGTCGGAGAATCGGCGCAGCGGGGGCGGTATTACATTCAGTTTATCGCACCGTTGTGACGAAAAGAGAGCTGAGCCAGAAGGCAAAGCTCTCGATCTACCGGTCAGTTTTCGTTCCTACCCTCACCTATGGTCATGAAGGCTGGGTCATGACCGAAAGAACGAGATCCAGGGTACAAGCGGCCAAAATGGGTTTCCTCAGGAGGGTGGCTGGTGTCTCCCTTAGAGATAGGGTGAGAAGCTCAGTCATCCCTGAGGAGCTCGGAGTACAGCCGCTGCTCCTTCACGTGGAAGGGAGCCAGTTGAGGTGGTTTGAGCATCTGGTAAGGATGCCCCCTGGGCACCTCCCTAGGGAGGTGTTCCAGGCACGTCCAGCCGGGAGGAGACCTCGGGGAAGACCCAGGATTAGGTGGAGGGATTACATCTCCAACCTGGCCTGGGAACGCCTCGGGATCCCCCAGTCAGAGCTGGTTAATGTGGCTCGGGAAAGGGAAGTGTGGGGTCCCCTGCTGGAGCTGCTCCCCCCGCGACCCGACCATGGATAAGCAGATGACGATGGATGGATGGATGGATGGATGGATGGATGGATGGATGGATGGATGGATGGATGAAAGAGACAGTTATATTGTTAATCACAATTTTTTCTAAGACAATTAATTGAACAGTAAATTTTTAAATTGTTAGAGCTCTAGACAAAGCTTCTTGGTCTAAAAAGTGAAGCCAGTGCAGAAGTGCTTTTAACCTGCATTCTATCTAATGTCCAGCAGGGGGTGACGCGGACCTGTTAATCAGGACAGAGGCTTAAACTTCGACCCTCTCACTGTGTGGTTTTACTTCATCAAAGTTAATTGGAACATTTTGGTCTCCTAAAAATGTCTTGTTAAGAGTTTGGTAGCACCTTGCCAACCAACCCTAGCTAGCTAGCACTAGTGGTAGTTGGTAACTTTAGGTAAAGTTTGACATGCAGATGAACGACACCAGTAACCGGTGGTCCGCATTTACTTGCCAGTAAAACTTGGTGGGATGAGTCACGTCAGAAGTGTTGACAATTGGCAACTTCCCTCTTTAGCATTTAGCTTAGCACAGCACCATTGTAATCACAAACAAAGCTGGCTTGGTAGCATCATCCTCCCCAGCTCCACCCTCTTATCTAAAAGTCGTCACGTCCGGTTTCTAAAAACCAAGATGGCAAAGGCCAAATTGCCATAGTCCTCAAAACGACAGTCCACAAACCAATGGGTTTCTGCTACGTCCATTATTTTTTCGATCCATGGTCTGGACAGACATGGATGTAAACTACAACTTAACTGGCTGGCAGAAGCATCTGCAAGCAGTAATTCTACTTTTCTGTTTCTTCAACCATAGTAGCCAACACTGCCATCAGAGATGGGAAAAGTACTCACTTCTCATACTTAAGTAGAAGTACAGATACTTGTGTTAAAAAATACTCTGGTAAAAGTAGAAGTACTGATTTAACTGATTTACTCAAGTAAAAGTAACAAAGTACAGGCTTGGAAATGTACTTAAAGTATAAAAGTAAAAGTAGCCTTGCGAATGACAACCATTTTTTATGCAAAGCTACCTGGACCACAAATGTTACTAGAGTGCAAGCTGAGAAACTTCAGTAGCCATGGAGAAAAGGCTCTTTATGTAGATATGCCATTGTCTACATTTTAAATGGATGTCTGCCAAAAGGCCTAAAACATCACATATATGATTATTGTGACAGAGACTGGGACTCCAGGTTAATAAGATTCTGACTGAGTAACAAGATATGAATTCAATTGTGATTCTGTAATAATTCACAGATCCAGTTCCATTTTTAATCAACATTTAAAGTAATCTACATGTAAGTTCTGCATACTTTTAGAGTACAACTAACCAGTGGTGTAGTCTATATTTTTGTAGTGAGTATACTGTGATTTTCCCCTCCCAGCCTCATATTCGCCTGTCCCAGAGCGACACCCCATACAGTCGGTACTGTGACGTTTCTGAATACAAACTGTACACGGGCAACAGACGTTTAAGTATTGATGGCGTCAATTTAAAGTCCTGGAAAAACAACACTTAGAGTTGAGAAAAGATGAGACAGATTTAACTTTTTGAGAAACGCAACCGAACCTGAACGCAACAGGACAGGACATCACATCACACAAATAAGCCATTTAACCCCCCCCCCCCCCCCCCCACTGCCACACAAAACCATGACTAATAATTAGCATCAATATCCAACTTTTGTATCGATTAGCAGTAAAATCTGCTGATAAGGGCCTACATTTACTCAAAAGTATTTAATAAACTGTTTACAATCTTCAACACCATGGCTAACAAATGCATAAAAAGCAGACAAAAGGAGAAAAAAGTTCCACTCTTTCTATTTTAGTTAATTATCTGACCATTGCTAACTAACATTACCATATAGTCATTTAATTGTGTAAAGCAATGCATATTTAAGATTTAAGAATTTACTCTAATGTTGCATAGTCATTGACCTTATGAAGGCCAGGAGTTCTCACTGTCTCTCTCATCATCTGAAACAAGGAAATATAAACATTGTATTCTGTTTACTGCTGTACTCAGACACACAGGTACACACACACATAGACACACAGCACACACACAGGCGCGCACACACGCGGTATCACATAAGCTACTCTCACTTACCAGGTAACTGTAGGCTAACGTTGGTGGCAGCTGCAGTATCACCCGACGTGGCAGCAGCTTCAGGGACAGACTTCAGAAAACACTGAAGTAGCTATAGTGTTATTTAGGTCTGTTTAGTAACGTTTCATATCTCGTTACTTATAAAACTTAGTTCCAACTCTAGGTAACTAACTAGTTGCGAGAAAGGAAAGACCGCGCAAAGAATGCAACTTCTTGTTGCTTAGTAACGTTAAGTGACCTCACGTCAGATCCAGAGCCACGGAAACCCCGAAGGTCCAAATCTCAGAGCTTCCCAACACAGACAGGGTGAATTTATGAATGAAAATGAGAACGTTCTGTCACAAACAATGTTGTTACGTATCATCGCGCTTTTGTAAGTTGGTAAGTAACGAGCCACTTTTGTAAAACGTAAGGAGTAGAAAGTACCGGTATTTGTGTTAAAAATGTAAGGAGTAAAAGTAAAAAGTCGGCACAAAAATAAATAGTAAAGTAAAGTAAAAATACCTGAAAAAACTACTTAAGTACAGTAACGAGGTATTTGTACTTCGTTACTTCCCATCTCTGACTGCCATTGCCATATACACAGGTTTTATTCTGTTAATCCCCAACAAGCTGACAGTGTAAAGGACTAAACTCTTATTGTGCAAGGAGGCTTCTGTGGAGAGACCTACCAACCAACTTTCATGAACTTGCACTAAGTGAAATTGCTTTTGAATTATAACAAGCAGGACAGAAATCTACTCCGAGACAAGGTTGGAAGGTTAGATTAGATTCATGAAGAAACTGGTGGGAAAACACAGAAAATACATTTCACATGAGACCTGAAATAAGCTTCTGTGTCTGCAAGGTGGTGTATTACTGTACATAACTGTGTTTGTGTGTGTGTGTGTGTGTGTGTGTGTGTGTGTGTGTGTGTGTGTGTGTGTGTGTGTGTGTGTGTATTTGTGGTTTGTCTGTTTTGCTGGGGCAGGGCTTGTTGTGTGGGTGCATTTGTTTTCTTTAAAATGCTCTATACATGCTTCTTATTGCTGTATACATTTTAATGTAAAACACAATGAGATTAAATGTGCTGTCCATCATTTGTATACTATGAGCAGCACCTCCATTTCCTTTGGATTGTGGGACGTAGGGTACATCAACAGTACACTCAAAAATCTATTGTGAACACACTACAACCTAAAATTATATTAGTATAGAATTTGGACACAGCTCAAGAAATGTTCTCTCACTTCCCTCTTCAGTGCTCATAATACATGAGCTTTAGGGCCAGATGTACAAACGCTTTTGCGCCCACTTCAGGCGTATTTGTGTCGCAACGTGCACGTAAAATCATGGCGAGGTATGTACAAACAGGCCGCAATGATGTAAAAGCGCAAACTGCATGTCGTGGGAGCTGAAAAGGGCAAATTGCGTTTTTCGTGTCATGCATATTTATTCATGGGAGGGTCGCGGGGAAAGTGGGAGTTTACCGTAAAGAGATGGGAGGGGAAGCGTAAAGAGCGCTTAATTACGTATTCCGCGGTAAGTACAAAAACCGCCAGTGATAGCGCGCCTCTATTTTGCGGTGAAAATTCTCCGCCTCTTAAAAGCAGGTGTAAACCTGGAAGCAGGTTTCCTCACATATGCCTCCTGGTGAAATGACAGCAGTAATCCGAGCAAGACGAAGACATAGGCCAAGGAGACGAGCTGAAAGGAGTTTTGCCACAAGGATCACAGATTAAGCAGCCATGCAAGATTACAGTTACTGGAAGAAATCAAAGATGACATTGAATCTCCGACTCAGAGTTCACATTCCAGCAGTTGTTAAACTCCCCGCTAAAATTACAAATATTGGCATCAGGATAATTTCAAACAGTCATAGCATCAGCAGTGGGAATATCGCAGTCTGCACTCAGCCGTATCATAGCACAAGTACTTACAGTTTACGGTATTGTGGGCGGAGAAAGGCGCTAATTACGGATGACCTGCAGGTTTGGTAAATATGGCGTAAACTATGGTATCATTGCGTTCGCTATCTGCGGGTGAGCCATGGCGCTGATAACGCTACGTTCGCAAATGTACGTACATCTGGCCCTTAGTGTCTTTAGAGCTTTATGTATGGCTCCAACTGTCCAACTGCTGGCCCACATTAATGACATGGAAATTAATGGAAATAGATAATTAAAAGATATAAGGAAAATGTTGGCTTTAATGCTTTGTGGTCATTTCCAAAATGTCTTTTATGAATGGTCATGGTTTCATGATCAGAAAGGATGTGTTTAAATATATTGTGGGTACAGCACAACACTGTTGCTATGAAACTTGGTGCTCATAGGTTGCTTTCACACCCTGGAGCGTTTTGTCGGATAGTCCGATTTGTTTGGGGCGTTGTGAAAACTCATTTGAACTCTGATGTGGGCTAAACAACCAAACTCTGGTCCACTTGAAAACGGGGGTCTCAGTTTGCTTCCAAGCGCTCTACAGTTTGGTTCACTTTAGGTGAGAGTGCAATCCGACCCAAATATAGGAAGTGAACCAAGGAACAGTGCATTTACTAACCTGCAATTTCAACCTTGCACATAACTTACAGACTTATGTATGATTTAAAGACTGATAACTTTCAGATTCATAATTATGACCATACATCGCTCGTCATCTGTGACAACACATCATCATCTCTCTCTACTCAGGGCCGCCCTCTCCTTCACTCGCGTTCTGTCAGCTGCTCATGTTGTTCACCTCCTTCTAAAATATTAGTAACACTAAAGCAAAACCAGAAAAGCCAAGACATTATTAATTTGGTGTTGCTCCATTATTTCAGCGACTAGAAGTCTCAGCAAGTTTCGACCGAATGACATTTGTTCACAGTGTTTGGTGTTTGATAAAGTACAGTGTGAACGCAAACCGAGCCAAATGAAGAATGGAACAATGTTGCAACTTCACCTCTGAATCGCACCGAACTATAGGTGTGAAAGCGCTTGTGAACCACGATAACCCAAAATCCTCTTTTCTGTGTTTCAGCCTAAACTGTGGCCACACTTGCTGCAAGTACACTATCCCTCACGCTTGCTGACTCAGTAGTTATAGAATGGAACTAGAGAAGAGGCTGTTACAGCTTCAATACCAGTCTTTTCATTAGTTCAACAACAACAATAAAGCTCCAGCAGCTCTCCGTCAGGTTTATCTCCACCGTTCACTCTGCAATGACTATCGGCTAAAATTCATGTTAATGCTTTTAAGATTTTTCTATAGATTTGATATTATAATTGTTCACAAGCTGCTGCTCTGATGTTTGTGTGTAGACACATGTGAGGGTGATGTTGTAAGTGCGATGATGTGTGGTTTGCTCGGCCTGTTGTTTGCAGACACACCCTTACTTGCTTCCTCTCTCTTCCCTTTATGTGTGTGTGTGTGTGTGTGTGTGTGTGTGTGTTTACAAGGGTGAGTGGTTCAGAGAAGGTCATGCTTCAGGCTGTGTGCAGTGGGTGAATGCCAGCATGTTAACCAATGTAACAATCTTCTTCTTCATATATTCCATTATATTCTTTATGTTTTCTATCTTACTCTCCTTCACACACACTCTCACATACATATGCATGCTCCGTCGCTTTCTCTCATCGCCTACTGTACATGTGAATGGGTCACGGCTGCAGTGACAGTGCTACAAGTAAACTGGCATAATTGAGGGCACGTTGCTGTATTGTTTTTAGTAGATTAAATACTGCATGTGCAATCCTGTGACACTCATTAAAATTAGATGACAGTAATGTGGATTATTTTAAAACAGGGTGGAGCTCATGCTTGTGGTTTCTCAAGTGTTTGTGTGAATGTGTGCAGTTTACTGAAAGAGGAAAAAACTGATTGCCAGGCATGCAGTTTTGATCAGAGTGTGAAATGAACTGCTCACCCCGATCAGCCAAGTTATAATTCAGCTAAATACGTATGTGAATGTTGTCTGTCAACGGTTTGACTGGTCCTGTGGTTTAACACCTATACAAGCAACATGGTGTACTCTTTAATGTTCCCACGATCCTCTGCCAGGCCCAGCTTCAGCTCCCTGTTAATAACAGAACCTGCCGTTACTCGGATTACTGTTGCTATTTTTGTTCATGTGTGGATCCACCTGTGGTTCTACAGCATCACTAGGTCTTTACATTTTATATTATATTTTTTTTGGTGTTATTTTCAGGAAAATGCAGAACTATTTGGTATTCAGGGATAGCACATCTGAAATGCATTGTAAGAGATCTTAAAATGTGACAAATTCATTTCAAGTCAAGATAAAAGATGCACCTTCAGTTGAGGTTATTTTTTACCCATACTAATCCCCAAGCTTGAGAATAATCTTAAAATAGCTTTTTTATTTTTTACATATTTGACACAGAACAGATTTAGTCCAAACACATTTTATATAGATCTGAATCACTTTGTGCTGCTTTTCTTGTTTTTATATAATTGTAAACTGAATATGGTTGGGGGTTTTAACTGTTGATCAAACAAAACATTATGTCACTTATGTTCATTTATCACTATTGTTTTTAAATATTTTATAGACCAAACCATTAACCAAGTAATCAAGAAAACAATCAATCAACAGGTACTAAAATGAATCATTAATTGCAGCCCTAGTTTTATATGCATAAAATCTGACTTTCACAACTTATGTGGGAGTAAAATATATATTGGCATTGATAAATGTATGTTGACTATTAACAGAAATGTGACTGTGTGTGGTCTATGAACATGAACATCAGTTGAATTGTCTAGTTGTCAAATTGGTGAACCAACAGTTGGTAATGTGGGCAGAAACCCAAACCAAGTGTTTTACCAGGAAACCGTTGAGTTCCGTGGGTTATGGGGTATCACGTATGGTTTTGGTCCTCTCGCTGTTGTCTTTTGCTGTTTGTTTTTTTCCTATACTAGCGGAGGATGTAGCACTGCACATGATAACTTTTAAAAGATTCATGTTGGTACTCGATATGAAATTTCTTTGGTGTGCCCGAGTGGAGGAAAAACTTGAGTGGAGGTGAAACTTGAGTGCGGCTTTCAAAAGCTGGTAGCTATCTTTGAGGTGACACCGGAGGTGAAGCAGGGCGTGGGCAGAGCTGTGAGAACTAGAAAATGTAGTGTTTGTGTGTTTTCAATCCAGAATGGATCAATTCAGATCCTGTGTTATCAACATAGTTCACTAAGGTGAGAATTACTCATACAAGCTGCAGTGATGTGTCATGGTATCTCTCAGCTATCAGCGAATACATGCTTTACATCCTCCTCCTGAGATACTTGAGACCTGAAGCCTGTGATATGTTTGTTTTTGTTTTTTATGCTTCTCTCAGCATGTGTTTCTCACCACAAAGAAGAAATGTCTCTGCTATCCCAGACGCACCTCGACTGTGTGTCCTTATTAATGAATTTTCTGTGTTTATTGCATTTAAAAACAATTGATAGGCAGGCTATATACAGAATCATATCACCAAGGCATGTAGATTTATACTAGTTTTATTTAAATGTAGGCTACTTGCTACAGACGGAGAGGCCAAAACAATTAAATCAATGCACATAACATTTTAAAGTGCCAATCTGAATTAAAATAGGCCTATTTTCCATGTGCTTGGCACAGGAAATAAAACAATACAAACTACAGTTTTAGCAAACAAACTGGGTCATAAAATAATAAAGTGTCAACTTGAATTAAAATAATTAACTTTTGCAAGCCAGATATTGAA
This sequence comes from Gymnocephalus cernua, assembly GCA_023631565.1. Lineage (NCBI taxonomy): Eukaryota > Metazoa > Chordata > Actinopteri > Perciformes > Percidae > Gymnocephalus > Gymnocephalus cernua. The sequence goes on from CM042432.1 coordinate 9,627,398, forward strand.
ACAATAAAAAGGACAGTATTTGAAAGTAAAACTGGCTTAACAGTAATGCTGCCTGCTGCAACTTGAACTACAGTAGCCTATAATACTTCCCTGTCTTTTTTTTAATATATAAATAAAACATGATTGTTTATTGTTTTAATAGAACGAAAGATATGAAAATCACTGTAGTAATTACCGGACAACAGAAAGTCAAGTAAACTGCAACTTGAACAGGTTGTCCATGCCTGTTTTAGTCAGCATGGTGGACAAAATATAGAAACTTGCCTATGATATGAACACTCTTGTCCCTGTGATGATGGTTACCTCTGTCTTTTATCTCTCTAGGTAAGAGTACACCAGTGAGCATGTCTGGCACAGCTGACCCTTCCAAACCATGTGACCCCTTCCAGCCATTTGGCGGCGAAGCCATCGACCCATTTCAGAGTAAAAAAGGCCTGGGAGACCCGTTTAGCGGCAAAGACCCTTTCGCCCCATCCTCAGCATCAAGTAAAGCCTCTAAAGACTCTACCTCGGGTTTTGCAGATTTCAGTTCTGTAAGTTGAGATGGGTGATACTGTTTAATTGCCAGTGTCTAGACCAGGCCACACAGCTCTGTACAGACACCAGCACAGTCACTAGATTTAAGTTATAGCGACTTTAGCATGCTACAAAGACTGATACTGGAAGTGTTCATAGGATGCAGCAGAGTTATCATCTCAGTCGTTACTGTATGCCTTAGAACAAGGTATGGTCCTAACATGTTTTGGGGGCTTGAATCTGATTACTGAGTACAGTGACCTCATTTCCAGTTGCTATTAAAACATGCTCTGTATCTGATAGCTTATCTGGATTAGTGAAAAAAAGGCTAGTTTGTTGTCAAGTACAACAGTTTCACATTCTCTATTTGCAGATTGAGATCCAATAACCATGTGGGCAGAACTGAGATAAGGAGAGTGCTTATTAATACCAGTTGTGTGAAGGCAAAAGCCCATTATCAGATGTCATTTTTCAGATTAGCAACTCACAGTTGTTTACATTATCAATATCAATTAAACTTGAATATTTTCTTATATTCTGAGAATAAGACAACCAGAAAAATAATTAGAAGAAGTTCAAACAAATAATGAAGGTGCTTTTTGGACGGGAACACAAAAGTTAAAAAAACAAGAAAGATCCAAGGCACTCTTCTTTCACAAAGTTAAAAAGCTTTTATTTAGATGGCTATTTCATATTAAAATTGTTAGTATGTTAAAATAGAGCTGGGTAGTAACCCACGCATAGCGGCACAAACAGCCTTGTCTTGGAAGCAGACCTGTCCCCAGATGACCTAAGGTCAGAATGCTTCATAACGTAGCAGCAGATCAGAAATGTTATGGCCATAACCCATTCAGTGCTTTATAAAAAACAGTAGTATTATGAACACAGTTCTTTGAGAGACAGGAAGCTGTTCCAGGAAGACAGGAAGACCTTAGAATTGGAGTGATGTGATCCACTGTCTTACTCTTAGTGAGGATAGCAAATTAGCATATTTTGCTAAATGCTGGACTATTTCTTTAGACATGTATTTAACACTGGTGACTTCCAGCTGATGACTGTTCCCCATTGTTAGGGCCGCTTGATAATGGAAAAAAAATTATAATCATGATCATTTTGGTCAATATTGAAATCAGGATTATTTAACTCAATTACTTATTGACTTTTGGAAAGATGTTGCATTTATTGAAGTTCAAAAAACAGTGAAAACACCTTCAACTGTGACATTTCTCTTAATACTTTTCTAGTTTTAGGGTTAGAGTTATTTTAGGGGTTTTGTGATTGTTAGGAGCCAAAATCATAATTGCGATTAAAGTTTTGAATAATTGCACAGCCCTACCCATTGTTATGTGAACACTGACATATCTAAAGGTCAGCCAAAAGAAGTGAAGGGAATTTATAGGACAACTATTTATGTAGTCCATAAAAATAAGTAAGTTTATTTATATAGCACTTATAATTATTATAAACCAGCAGAGTCACAAGGTGCTTCACAGGCCAAAAGAATAAATCCATTAAAACTGTATCTAAGTTTAGCTCCTTTTAACCACAACAGACAAAGAGATACTATGATTGGTAATGAGGGGAAAACTAGACTAAAATTACCCTCATTCACCGCTGTGACACAACATTTGAACCCACTTTAGAAATTGCCATTTGGTATTAAAGCTGTAATTTTTTTATTTTGGCTGGAAAGAATATCATAAGTTTGTCAGGGTTTCCCCAGACTGTTGGCATACGCATCAGTCTGGACTAGTAGAGTCTCTGAGAGTACACAAATGGAAACAAACACAAACCTGCTGTAACCCATAAGCAAACAACGACGAGGAACTCACACCAATCCCTCAGGGAATGACAAAAAAAACCTGTGCATTTCAGATTTCAGTCAGGCAGATATGCATTATTTGGTACATACTTGCTGTTTTCTAAGCAGGGAATATTGCGTCTGGCTGACTGGTGCTACTCAGTTCAACTATGAGTCCGATTTATCCATCTGACATGAGACACAGCAGTATCACTACTCAACTGTCAATCTGTCTGCCCTGCATGCCCTTGCTGTGTGTGCTACTGTGTTCACCATTTGTTGTTGGTAGTTGCTTAGTGCTTTAACTCTGCTGTCTACGGAAGAGGATTAGGGCCACATATTAAAAGGAAATGTATTTGTCTTCTGAGTTTAAAGTCAGAATTCTGACTTTGAACTTAGAAATCAAATTATTCTTTTTACATGTGGCCCTAATCCTCTTCTGTTGCTGTCTGATTTTGTTATGCAGGTTGTATATTATTATGTTACTGTAGTTTTGCATCTTCTCACCTCTCTCAAGCATCCTTTCACATCTTTATTCTCAACCTGACAGCGACGCAGGACTCTGCTTCACCATCGGTTTTTTTAATTGGACCTCAGATATAAAGTGACTAATTTACTGGGTATAAATGAAATCATTATTTATGAAAAATCAATAAGCACATAATTTAAAACAGATGTCTCCTACAGCAGCAGCCATTCAAAGGCCATTCGTTTGACGCATGAAACATTTCAACATTTTTCGTTACCAGTATAAGGTTCTTGCAGCAGTTACTATTGTTATTAAATAATACATTTATTACATTAAAGACATATTTCTTTTCAACTGTTCCACCAAAGCTGCTAAATCTAAGTCTATTCCAACAAAACCATCTCATTCCAGCCTTGCCTGACACACATACATTTTATCTTAAACTAATCATTTTGTAAGACCAGGCTACACGTTCCCTAGACGGAACCAAGTGCCAATCCTCTGGTGTTGAAAAATGAATCCAACACACAGTGCCAAAAACTGCAGTTCCTTGAAGGGCCACTTGAGGCTGGCTCCAAAAACAAATCAATCCCCATAGAGCCCCATGTGAAAACGTCTAACTTTACAGCAGAAATAAACATGTTTACAGTCTGAAAACAAAAACAAAAAAACAGTTTAGCATACTAAAGCTAAGTTCACCCTTCATGACAACAGTAGGAATTTAAGTTAAATTTAACTTAATTTGGTTAAAATATTTTAAAGCTCAAAGTTATGCATAATTAGCTCTGAGTGACAGGTGGTTGGCATCACAGGTGGCGTGTTTAGGCAACCATGCTTTGTTCGGCCCGCCTTGGCTCCTCCCATGCATCACTTCTTTCTTTTATTATTTGCAGTGTGATGTGCCATCTAACTGTATAACCTAGGGTGTAACCCCCCCCCCCCCCACACACACACACACACACATACACACACACACACACACTTTCAAATTAGTTTGATATAATTTCATGTATAAGTCTCGGTGATTGCCCCCTATTTTAAGCAATAAAGAAAGTAAGACATTTTTCTTATACATAGTTTAGTACTATTCTTTCTGGCATAATTTCTCATTAGGATCATTCATTATTTCCTTGGTTTTGTATCACCATAGTCCCTATAAATGATTTAGAAATGCAGGAAATCAAACCAAAGTTACACCCTTGCATATAACCAAAGTATATTGGAACAAGAGATTACACAAAAGACGAGGCTAAAGGTACACGCAGCAGCATTACATTTATTTCATTTTTTTATTTTACCTTTATTTTACCAGGAATATTGTCATTGAGATTCAGAATCTCTTTTACAAGGGAGTCCTGGCTAAGACAGCAGCATACAAATAATGAATAATCAATGAAAAAGTCATAAGAAAAGAAAGAAAGAGTTTCATGCAGTCTGTGGACTGAACCAATTGAATGGTGAAACTTAACGGACATAAACATGTGCGTCATATTTACATTCTAAGCTACTCTACTACTCTACTCTACTACTAAGCTGAGGATGGCTGAGCATGAGCAACCAAATGTATTATTTATTTGTGAAGAAGTGATTTAGAACATGCTGAAGTACGTGTTGATTTACTCCAAGGATGCTGCTACAGGCACACTTTCAGTGCTTCCCCCTATATGCATACAGCGGCGCAGCCAATCGTGAAGTGCTTAGAGATTCCCACCTGCAGTCTGATGATATCATCACTCAGACTCATCTTTTGTCACTCACTCTCTGCATGTCACATTGCATGTTTAGCTGCTCTTTCCTTTAGCTCCCAGTGCTGTTTGTCACTGCGTGAAGGGATTCACTGACAGTTTCACCACAGTCCATTGTCCCATCTGTAATACTTATTGGCAACAAGACTGTCTACTTTAACTTCAGTAGCTTGTTAGCATTGTAAGAATTCATGATTAAAGCTCTCAATAGTGTATTTCAAAGAGGCCTGAACAGAAACTGCAGCTATCCCTTCACAGAGTATGTGTGCTGTGGTGTAAACTCTCCTGGTTCAGGGATTTCTGGTTTATAATATCTCTCTTCTGTAATCCACCTCTCTGACAGGACCTGACAAAGCCAAGGTAAGAGATTGAACACGATGAAATTCACATAAAATGATGTCAATTAATGACCATAAGGCTGAAGCATTTGTTTTGGTAAAAAAAAAGAACCTATGTAGTACCTATGCTATATATTTTTTACTTCTAACATTAACTAACATTATCCCAAATGTTTCCGACAATGTTCAAAGTCCAAACCCAGAGAAATCTGTAATTTTAATTAGGGACCCAGAGCGTGTCATTTGGTCGCCTGTCAATGGTCATAAAATCTTTAACCCCTCTAGTTGCTCTAACTTCTGGTAAAACACAGGAAACGGCAGATAATACGTTAGAGCAGTGGTCCCCAACATTTTTTAGGCCAGGGACCCCTTATCTGAAAGAGAGACTACATATATTGTATAAACAGGGTTTCCGCGGGGGCTTAAAAAATCTAAAATTTCACAATCCAAATTGTAGGCCTTAAAAAGTCTTAAATTTGCTTAAAGGGGAACTCCAGCCAATTTTTATGTTAATCTTGCTAAATATAACTATGTGAGACCTGTCTATAGCAAAAACCATTAGCGCAACAGCAGCTACATAGACGGAGCTGCTGCAGCTAATGCCCACCGCTCAACTTAGCTAAACGGCAGTCATGGGGGCATAAATGAAATAGTGCCTTTGTGTACCTTAACAGACACAAAATGCAATTAAAATGTCTGTGTAACATGAACATGGCCCTTAAATGACAACAAGATGCATTTTCAACATTCACCTACCCGGTTAGCTGCTAGCTAGCTAGCTGTCGTCTGGGACGAGAGAGCGTTCAATCAGGCTTCAGTAATAATCATCATACAGCAGTCCCGTGTGTATTTGTAGCATATATATGATATATATCCATTTTGTGAGCGATCCATCTGGCGTTGGAGAGTAGTATTCTCTGCCAACAACAATCACGAGAGCGCCCGCTGCTCTGGAGGATGTCCTCCGGAGGACCGCTTCTGCTTCTGCTTCCTGCCCGCCGTCCTCGCTTGCCGCGCCGACAACAATGGCGAGAGCGCCCGCTGGTCGTGGCTGTCCTCCGGAGGACCGGTAATGGCTTTGCAGCGATTTTTTGTGTGTTTATTTCCCCTCAAAAATAGGTAATTGAGCGCTGTAGTGGTTATGAGCATATTATTGACTATGTAACTACATGGAAACGGGCAGAATCATGCCTGTGCCTTGTTCAGTAAAACACTAACAGACGGCTAGCGGCAGTCTCGTGCTGAAGTCCTGTGTGAATCCAGTTGTAGCAATATAAATAACAGTATAGGTGGAGGAGCTACAGTGTAGCGTAAAGATCGGAGGTGTTCACAAGGGAAGAAGCTTGGAGTAACGTAACTATGGAGAATATCGAAGATATTGAACATATGGAAGTGGCTTTTGAGTTTGATGGTCGTCCTTATTTATTCGAACCCGAGTATACAGACGAAGAACTGGCCTCACAAGAGTTGGAAAGAACCAGACAGACAGACAGAGAAGCAACAGGCAGATGAAGCAGCTGCTCCAAGATCACGCATTTCGGGCAACTGGTGGTGTTCGTGTGGGTGTTGTGCCGCGAAGGGATCACCGGTCCTCCAGAGGACATCTTCCAGACCAGCGGGCGCTCTCGTGATTGTTGTCGGCAATACTACTCTCCAACGCCAGATGGATCGCACACAAAATGGATATATATCATATATATGCTACAAATACACACAGGACTGGTGCATGATGATTATTACTGAAGCCTGACTGAACGCTCTCTCGTCCCAGACGACAGCTAGCTAGCTAGCAGCTAACAGGGTAGGTGAATGTTGAAAAGGCATCTTGTTGTCATGTAAGGGCCCTGTTCATGTTACACAGACATTTTAATTGCATTTTGTGTCTGTTAAGGTACACAAAGGCACTATTTCATTTATGCAATCATAACTGCCGTTTAGCTAAGTTGAGCGGTGGGCATTAGCTGCAGCAGTTCCGTCTAGGTAGCTGCTGTTGTGCTAACGGTTTTTGCTATAGACAGGTCTCGCATAGTTATATTTAGCAAGATTAACGTAAAAATTGGCCTGAGTTCCCCTTTAAGTATTGGGTTCTAGGTCTTAAATAATTTTAAACAGGTCTTAATTTTCGTACGTCCATGTAACGCTAATGCTCATTGAAATGTTTTTTTTTTGGAGTTTTTTCTTTCGATAGTCCAAATATAATTTGCTGTATATGTACAGATTATTATTCTCCGTGTCGCATTAATTCAATTTGAATACATTTATTTACTTTGCAAGTACTTTTGTGACTCTGCATTTCGTTGTCCTTTAATGTTGTGATATAGGTCTTACATTTGATTCATAAAGGTCTTTAAAAGGTCTTAAAAAGTCTCTCTCTCTCTCTCTCTCTCTCTCTCTCTCTCTCTGTAGTTTGGGAATGAGGCTCAGCAGTTGGAGTGGGCGAAGCGAGAGAGTGAGCGAGCAGAGCGCGAGCGACTGAAGAGGCTCAGGCAGCAGGAGCAGGAAGACTTGGAGCTCGCCATCGCCCTCAGCAAGGCCGAGATGTCCAACGCATGACCTGGAACCCCCTGACGCGGAGACCAGCTAACATGCAGACAAAACATGACTGACACCTAATATTCAGACACAAGCCACATCACTGGGCTTATTCTCAAGTGTTCATACAAACTCATACACATACTCATAACTCAAACACACACACACACACACACACACACACATACACAGGTCCTGCACCTCCACTAATTACATTCCATCACGCGCAATGACTCAACGAATGGAACAGAAAGAACTTCCAGGCAAGTCTCTCCGCTAACCCTGCATTTAAAAAAACAGAGCAACACAGCTGAGGGAAGCCAAGAACTCATTACTGTGTAAGTCTCCTGTTGACGTGAAGAGACAGAGGACTGAAGGATGAAAAAGGAGAGGAAGAGGCAAGAGGGGCCTGATGGAAACAAACGGATGCACTGTGTATATGCACTATAGTGGCTGGACAGTGATGTGACGGATCCATTCACTGGGCTCAGCAGACGAGCCAACAGAACACCTCAACAGTTTGAATTTCAGCGTGTTGTTTTTGTTCTCCAGCTTCACTCACAATGGCATGCTAACTAAACTGTTGCTATCAGTAGCAACACGCAGCTGTGAAGAACAATAACACTACAATTCAAACTGCCCAGGTATTTCTTAAAAGGGATTTCTTTTCTTCCTGATCTATAGGGGTGACATGGATATATCACTGAGCTACTGAAGGTATAAACTGTGTCTGTAAGTGTTTAGTGTTGAGTTGTTTTGTGAGTAAGAAAATACAGAATGAGGTGTTACATAAGTATTGAGTTTATAGAGAGGCGTATAGAGAAGACTGGATTTGACGGTCCTCAGGATAGAGAATTTTCAATTTACAATTTACTCTCTTTTCTCAGTTCTTTTTTTTTTTTTCTCAGGAAGTTCTGTCACCTACCGAGACTCGGTTAAGAAGTGAAAAGTTCCATATTAGTGGTTTTACTTCTGGAGGCGAAATGTTTCCCTCTGCTTTGTGCTAAGATAGGCTAAAAAATTAAATTGACATTGGGCGTCTCATTTTTAATCCTTTTAAATGACCACACAAGGGTCTACCACGGGAGTAGAGACTTTGCTGTGAAGAGGGGCCTGCTTTTTGCCCTGAGTACCCCTAGCGGGTTAATCTGGCCCTGAGTTTAGCGCATGTGTCTTTCTCTTTCAGGTTTGAAAGAGAGCCACTCCCCTTCTCTGGCTCCTCCTGTGTGAAAAAAAGACAACTTTTAACCAACATAAGTCAACTATGTTTCACTCTTGTCACATTATGGGAGGGAAGGAAAAGCAACTGCTCTTTCACTGCGTTGAAGAATAACAAAACTGATAAAGATCCATTACACTGTTTCCCTCTAATGTGATAAATACCTGACCGACAAAATATCAGCCTCACATGTCAACATATCCTTTAAGTGACAGCAACAAATTGTACAGATATATTTTCTTTGTCCCTGAGTGTGAGATTGTGCTGTGATGCCCTGCAGTACTCTCTCTCCCTATCTCCTGTGTACATAGATACCCAGAGCTAACTATGCCTCCCCTCGACAGCTGTACTCTGATCCAGATGCTGTGATGTCACACCACATTCAACAAACGAAAAGGCAAGATGAGGGAATTCATTTTTCAATATTTGACCTTGTTTTTCTTTTTAAAGAATGAGGATTTGAACTCAGTTTTCACAAGCTGGTTATTTTATTGTCTTGACATGTTTTTGTTTTAAAAGAACATAGTTGTGTTGTGCTATAAGTGTTTGGAACTGGCTGCAAATAGGTGCAAGGCTGGGAATTGGAAATATTTAAAAAAAATGCTATTTCTGATGCGTCTTAGTTTCAACGTGGACTTAACCACTCCCCTCGTTTCTCTGAGTTGTCCCTTTTACTTGAAGTGGTGGCTGATGTTTGAGTGAAACAGCCTGATGTCGACTCTGGGGTTTGATTTCGTGGAACTTCAAAGCAGAACTTATTTTCTGAAGACTTTCTGTTTCACTCAGAGCCCCTCTGTTGTAGTTTCAAATATCATGTTGTGTTTTTATATATGGGAGTCTGTAGTCGCTGTCTGTCCATGACCAATCATATGCTTCAGTCAGTGTTTTGTCACGTGCATGTCCTGCAGTGGGATTCTGCTCGGAGCACATATGATCTCCTAAATGTTACTTTAAGGGATGACATATGGAATTTCTCATTTTTCATTACCTTAACTTTGTAATGAGTGGAAGAAAGAAGTCTTACACTTGTCTTAGTTAAAGCATTGCTTGTTGACATTGTGAGGCAATGTTCACACTTGTCGTCTTTTTTGAAGCTGCCAGTGTCTGTTTTACATTATAATCCTGTGGAGTAAACCGCATTTTAAAAAAGTCCTGAGCGCTTTTTTAAATGGAGTCGGAGCACAGCGAGTTATACGGTATGACCGGCCTCTCTCTCTCTCTCTCTCTCTCTCTCTCTCTCTCTCTCTCTCTCTGTGTGTTCTTTCTCTAGCTCGCTCCACCGCTTTGTTTTATCTAACGTTAGCACCGCTCAACAGCAGTAGCTGTTGTTATAGCAACAAAAGACGCTCTCGGCTGCTTTTTTTTTTTTTTTTTACTACAAAGTCAACTTTTTCTCATCCAAAAAGACGCCAAGTGTGAACACTTGGCCTCAGTGTTCATTATTGAGTTGAGTTGTAACCACTTTGGTTGCAGGACCGTCGTACATTGACCTCTGATGGAACGCGAACATTTCAATATGTCTAGCATTTATTAAATTTGTTAGGAGGAAAGGAAGAATTTTGAAAATACAAACTCCTCTTACCAGCTTCTAAGGTGGAAAGGCAAGTGTGAGGAAATGAAAACATGATTTTGTATAATCAAAGATGGCTCTCAGGAGTTTGCACAACAGAAGTGCACTCAGTTCTGCTGCTGGTGGCCGAATATACTACTGATTTAGCCAGTAGTCATTTTTTTAATATTGCTACTATTGTACTGACTCTGAGCGTACTGCTGCTGATCAGATTCCTGACTTACGACCCATAGCTCAAAACACAACGACAAGTCTGATCTCCGGTTACATAATTGGCCACCGCAGCATGACGTGGGGTTGTGTTTTCTCCGCTGCGTTTTTTTGCGTGTCACCCCTGGTGCAACCCCCGCTGCAGCCTAAACACACTAACCCCATTCAAAATGAATGGAAATACCTGCATTTCTGCCACACCGTTGGACGGCCGGCGCAGGCAGCCTGAACACGGCCTTATGCGCAGGATTTCCTGACGCAGAATGATGATTGATTTTACACTGTATCGACTTCAACGGACGTCACCTCTTTCCTTGGCAGTTTTTTCTTATTTTACACCTGCCTATTTTGTTGTATACTAAATGTTGCTAAATAGATTGTCTAATATTAGTGGGAGTTTTATATTTTCCACATATTTCCCCTAACAAATTTTATGAATGCCTAATTAACAGAACCGTTTAGATTCCGTCATATGATGGTCCTCAAAGCTAGGTCTCTGTAAAATGCTAACAAGCCGTATCTTGGGATTAAACTCCACGACAAACAAAATCATTTTTAATCCAATAATTGGACAAGCACATGTGATAATTATTATTATGTTGTAACTACTAAGATAATGTCTTGGTGTTGGGTCATATTGGACAGAAATGCTGATGTTAAAGTTATTGTGCAGCCACTGATTCTGCCAGATAGAAATGTGAACTGCCTCTCCCTGCCATTTCTTCTCTTGTTTACATATCATGCATATTAACTTTACTGTAGCTGTTACAAACTGTGTACCTGTAGGGCAGCACTGTCCCTGGTACATAGTGAGCTTCTCTAAGCTGTACACGCCTATGAGCTTCCATTTGCTTCTGAGCCATACAACTCATATTAGCATGTTGAGCATTCGCCTTGCTCCCGGCACACTGTGGTGAAAATGTTACTATATGAGGAGCGTCATTACACCTGTTTTCATTACTCATTGGAACCAAAGGGCGCTGTTAGCTATTAGTTAACAAGTAGCTTGTTGTCAGCTGTTGCACTGCTTTCCGAATGAGGTATTTTAGCTTATGTTAAGTATAACTGGGGACTGGGGTTCCAAGACCAAAATCAACATGTTATGTCACATTTCCAACTATGGTATAGCTCAAGTTTTTTTTTTTTTTTTGCCATTAGCATAAGTTATGGATAGTACCTGATACCTGTTACTTTTTTTAGTACTACCTCGGCCGAGCTTCCAAGTGAGCTAAGACGATACTAGAACGGCAGTTTCACGCGGCAACACTATGATGATAAGCTGAGAATCCCGCCTACACTGAGAGAGTACTGAGGATGTACTATCTGCAGTGGAAAATGAAAAGAAATAGTAACTGGTACCAGGAAAGTGAGTTGAGTCGAGCAGAGCCGCCCCATGTGGTGGCATTAGTCTCTTATTTCCAGCTCCCCTATTCTGTTTATGGTTCCTTCTGAAGACGTACGTCTTAAAAAGAACCTTGCACAAAAGAAAGGTCACAAATGTATAGTTAATTTAAAATACAATGAAAAAGGCTGTTATATCCTTAGACAGCACTGTAAGGTAGAAAATGTATTGTGACATTACGTAGCGTCCCGCCAGCTAACACGTCAGCTTGTTGCCAACTGTTAACCATTAGTTTGATATGGAATCTCATTGCTAACAAAGCAATTTTAAGTGTTTAAAGCGCCACCAACTTGTTCACAACAATGTGACAAGCACCTTGTGTTGCTAAAAGACTAATAGTGGAGCAAAGAAAAGTACTCAAAATGTTGTCTCAGTGTGTCTGTGGTCTTTTATTCACAGCCACATGGCTCAGCGGCAATTTGAAAGCAAACCCTTTGTGAAACGTGTGAACAGAACTCATGTAGAAAAGATCTGAGTGTCACAGGTTGCAATGGTACCTTCTGCCCTGGGAGCATTGGGTAACTGTTAACTACTGTGTCATTATAAGAGATGGGCTCCAGAGTACAGCTGTGACATTTTGTGGTCACAGTTTTGACATGTTCTCACAGTACTAGTGGCAACACCCAGGAAGCAGAGAGGGCTTCATAGAAAATGCCGTCATGTGAAATGCTAAATGCTGCCCGGAGTAGCTCCCAGAAGCAACACAAATACTTGAATATTAGAAAACATTGACAAAAAAAGCTCAAGGTGCACTAACTGGCCATTCTGGAGCTTTCAACCACATCCCATGTTGGAAAGCTCAGGGGAAAAGGTTTTTGTAAAACTACTGTTTCAATGGTCAAGAATGCGTGCTGAAATAGAAAAGATGTGTCATCATGCACACATGAGTCATGGTACAGATACCAAAATAATACTTAAGATGAAAGACAAAGTTCTGAAAATTTGTTGTAAATTAGTCTAAAATGAGTAGTCTTGCATGGCCAGACCTTCCTCCACAGCGCTGCAGAGGAAGGTCTGGCTAGTCCACACAGCATTCTGGGATGGGAGAGAGACATTTTCTGGATTATTGTCATTTCTTTAAACCAATCACAATCGTCCTGGGTGGTGCTGAGCGCCACACGGAGCAGCGGTGCCTTCGCAAAATAGCCTCGGGAAGGAACTTATTTTGGTGGAACGTGTACGTTCAAAAGGTGTTTTAGTTGTGCAACAGAAAACTCAGATTGGACAGATAGTCTAGCTAGCTGTCTGGATTTACCCTGCAGAGATCTGAGGAGCAGTTAACCATAGTCCTCAGAAATCCACCGGAGTTTAGAACGCCAACACAAAGAAAGAGGAAGGTGACGGATATCTGGCCGAAATGAAAGACATCCGGCGGAACAATCCCAGAAGCGGAACGTCGTGGATATAGACTAAAAATGAGTGAAATGAAACTGGGTTCTATGTGATCAAAGAGTAAGTTACAGTATTACAAATCGGACCAGATATTTGATGCAAACCTATGGTACTTTGGCCAGTTTTCCAAACTCGCTGCTATAGACACGTTTCAGTCGCTACCACGGCGAATTGGTACTTGCTACCCAGCCGACTGTGACTTGTGACCCTCCATCTGTTCTTCACGTGTTTCTGTCCACCTCCCTCTGACCTCAGCCCGTCTGCAGTGTACTGCTTAGAGCGGTGAATTCCATCATCATTGATACTGTCATCTGATACCTCCATTGTGCAATAGATAATGTTTATTTTTATTATTGTTTTGTGTATCCTGTGAAACCAGTCCGATGTTTTTTTATATGTAGTGTATGTTTTTAATATAATTATTTATGCACCAGCAACCACCCACTCCTCTGTCCCGACTTTGTAGAGGAAGTTCATGCTTTGACTGCATTCCGACAGAATCTACAAACCTTTCATTCCAAAATGCATTTTTTAAATCTTTTTTGGGGAAAGCAAATGGTAACACAACTTTCATTACTCAATATGTTTTAATGATCAGCAATGTTAGCAGTTAAAACAATATATACTATATTAATAGGATGACATCTGAAAAACATTTGAAAAAAATGTACAACTTATTTCTCAGTTTTCATGTGCATTTTATTTCTCTCTCAAAATGGTGGATGTTTCATTTTGGTATAAAGCCTTAGTCTTAATGACATACTGATGCTTAATAGTAAGCAGCCCAAACTGATTCTGGACTTTTCATTCTCCATTCACTTTCTGTTTTTCTTCTATGAAGCTTCTTGGATTCTGGCTTAAACTGCCCTTCCTCCCACGTAGGCAAAATACTCGCAGCTGTCTTTATTATGATGCATACGATGTGTATACAGTCTGTATAGTAACATGTTTGTCATATTTGTCCTATAAAAAGTGAAGATGAAGAAGAAAAAGTAAACTTGATAAGGAACCATTTGGAGGATTGCTTAAAGTTACACTAATCGCTGAGGAGAGAACAGTGATCCTCTCCACATGGTCTGTACTGTTTACTACAATAAACATTTCAGTTGAATGAGAATGGAGTGCTGCTCGATTTGTTACAGGTGGCAAGGTAAAGACTATTGGACCTGAAGAGGAACTCTAAAAGAGACGTGTAAGATTTTCAGTGTAGTACTTCCAGTGTTTTCCCTAGCTTTTTGGAAGACGTGCGTGTATTAGATGGGGGGTTTAGGCGTCCTTCCTCAAGAAAATGTAACGTTACAAATGTAACAATTAAAAAACAAAGGCAAATTTCCTCATACATTTTGTGTCTCTTTTTGGTCATTTATGTTTTCTTTGGGGTTGTTTTGGGTCTCTGTGATCATTTGGCGTCTCTATGTAGTCGGTTTGTGTCCCTTTGTGGTAGCTTTGCGTCTCTTTTTCACATCGTTTTGGACCGATTTTATTACTAGCATATCTGTGTCTAAAACGTTGGAAAAGCTCAAGCAGATCATAAATACAGTTTTTTACGATTGCTATGAAATTTTTTTCAATACTTTTAACAACTTTCCTAAACTCTTGACACACCAACACACCTACAACACATAATTGACAAAACAGTTAATTTCATGCTCAAAATCACACATTGTAAACTAAACTCCAACACTAATTTCCAAAATACAATAATACACTAACACAACACACCAAGTCTACCAAAACACTGCAAACATGTCTCAAAATCAAATAATTCTTCCCAAACACTAACACATGTTCTCTTCCAACAGGAACATTTAGTCAGTCATAGAACAATGTCATAAAAACACAAATATCAGGTGGAATTACAGAAACTGCATTATTTTATATGTGTCAGGTCTGCTCCTTATGCAATACACTATATTGTATTGATCATAGATTGTGCTTTGCACTGCAGTTTCTCTTGAAGCCTCTACATTTGTGTTTTGGTGGGTTTAGTAAATGATGCATTTAGTTTCCTTTGCTGCAGAAATTCAATACAAAAAATTAATGACCCATCTCAGAGTAGCTTTATAGAATGTACGGTTTATGAAATGCGGGAGGTGATGGCGCAATGGATATGTCTTTAGTATGGGAGATCTGGGTTCAATTCCCACTGCGATATATCAATCAATGTGTCCCTGAGCAAGACACTTACTGTAACCCCTAGTTGCTCCAGAGGCGTGCAACCTCTGACATATGTAGCAATTGTAAGTAGCTTTGGATAAAAGCGTCAGCTAAATGACATGTAATCTAATGTAATGAAAAAAAGAAGACAGAGACAGAATTGTCCTGGTACTCGTCTTCCTCTCCCTTGTGCAGGATTTTTTCTTACTTTCTCTGTGTTCATCTTTACAGTATTGTTCCTTTTCCACACAAAATCAGTCCAAATAGGTCTTCTTTTACTGTATGTACTACAGTAACATACGGTCATGCGATTGAAAGAACTTCAACACCTGAGTGTGTTTCCTAGATGGGAATCAGCTGTGATTGATCTATTTGCATAGCTTCAAATCAGCTGTTTCTCAGTATCAGTGGATAAAATGCAGGGGATATATTTGTGTTTCAATTTACAATATGAACAGCTGTTCACTGTGACTTTAGCCTATACATTAGGTTTAGAACATGATGTTATCTGTTCAGACATACAGTGTGAAAGCCTTTGCAAATTGGTCAGTAAAAATCCATTGTTTTGGTCGTGGTGGAGCTTGTGTGTAAAAGAAGTTCAAGCATTTTAAATGTGTTAACTGTATGCATGTTGTGTCAAAGCAACAAGAAATGTGTTAATTGTATAGCATACACAGGCAGATGTGCTAACTGTGTTAAGAGTTTAGGAAAGTTGTTAAAAATATTGAGAAAATTGTCATAGCAATCGTAAAAAACTGTAAATAACACTCAAAAAGCTTAAAGACAAAACTTGCAAAAGAAGTTCAACTACAGTCATTAGATCTGAGAAAAGTCTTAGTTACATTCATTCAGCTTAGGTGCCGCCCAAAACACCTCGGGTGCTGCACCTAAACATGAATGTAATATTACACTTTCATAAAGTTGAGTTGAGAGTCCCTGAAAGCTGAAGCAAAATTGAAGCAGCAGGTGCCGAAATATTTGTACTTGTGGCACCTAGTGTGCCACAAGTACAAATAGTTCTCCAAAACACAAGTTTTCTGTCACAAGCTTGTAGTTTTCAAGCCCAAACTGAGATAACCCAGATGACATCACTATGACCTCAACAGGGTTATTTTCTCAGACTTGACAAAGCTCCTCCAGCGCCACAGAAGACGTTGCACAACTGTTTTCAGACTTTGGGTAGTAACCGTGAACATTCATTCAACCTTTTTTATCCTTGAGAGATCATTGAGGGGCGACTCTCATTTTCAATGTCATCGAGTCAGAATACAAAGACAAATACAACACAGAAAGTACAGTCATACGAAATATAGAAAGACAATAAAACATTCAGAATTGGAAAAAGATTTGATAAGTAAATTAGTATAATAAGGATGCAAAAGAAAACACAATTATGTAAAGCAGTTACAAGTAGACGCAGGTTTAAACCAATTGTCCAAGAGGCAACAATGAGTTGATTTTAACCATTGTGTTGTCTTCCTGTTGACCGTGCAACTTTGCTTTTCTGTGTAAAAATGTAAACTTTTTCCAATGTTTTGGTCGTCTTTTTTGACACTTTTGTCGCTTTTCCCCGATGTCTTGGAAATGTTTTGACGTTTTAGTCACTTTTTTCCAAATTTTTTGTCACTTTTTCTGATGTTTTTGTCGATTTTTTTCGCCACTTTTCCTGACGTTCTTTTATAATTGTTTTCTCTAAATGCTATAAAATTGACTAAAACACCCACATTCAATGAAAGTAGTGAGCTGATCATTTAATTTACTTGTGAAGAGCCTTGTACGGAACCATCCACGTTATTTCTTTTGACAATTTGGTTGAAAGAAACCCACATTTCTGATATAGAAACCTTTTGAAAATAACAGGAGGGTTAAGGGAAGGGCTGTAATTTGGTCCAGGAGTCAGGTGCACTAAAACTAAAAGCAGTTTTTCCAAGTTCAGAGCGAGCTCGTGGAACATGACGGAACAAAACCGCGGCGCAGACGGAATGCAGCATAGATGCGCCCGGTGGAAACTCTGGGTTAGTTGTGGCAATATCACTGTGTTCCTCATCTCAGCAGTTACTCTGATACAGTAAGTACAGTGTTATCATAGCCACTAGATATGATTGACAGAACATCACCCACTTTGTAATATACCAAAGCCAGAATGACCCTTTAAATGTGCAACTGTCCTCTTACTTTGACATGTACTAAGACAAGCTGTAGACATCTTGTTCTCTGAAGCAGACAGGGCCTTGCAAAGAGTTTACACACAAGCTGCAGTAACAGCTCCATTCCTCCCAGACAGCCACAATGTGCAGTGGATTACACTTTCCAAGGCTACAGCTGTGTAGTGTGAAATGAATGCTGTGCAAACACAGCGGCCATTTCTGGACATAGCAGCTGAAACCCAAGCAATCTGCTATGTTAGCGAATGCTAACTGCCTCCGTATGGAATAACAGGAAATTCCTCGCTAGGTTTGTGTTTACCCTATGGTAATGGAGAGGAGGAAATGAAAAGCCTATTGGCTTTTAACTGGGAATGTGGGTCAGAGAGAATTGGAGGATAAATGTTGGTTTGCCCTCACAATAGTTCTGGATCTCTCTTCTGGTTCTTTTCCTCTGACCAATGTGCTTTCACTTTCAGCCTCATCAGCACTGCTTCAGTTTCTTGCTCCATTATTTTCAACTCGAAAACACACACTTTTGTATTTAATAGGGGGGAGAGACCAAAAAGTAGCTTAAGATACTGTTTGTCTTATTTTTTTATGGAAATTATTGTTATATATGCCCCTTTTTCTGTCACTAATTACTTGAGAGACCATAGTTTTTATTTATTTATTTGCATTTCTTTTTTTCTCCCTCCTTTTTCTGTATATTTATTTTATCTTTTGATGTGTGGTTGTTACAGTTTTTTTCAATTGTTTACACGCAATTTTGAAAACCGGGTTCTTTTTTTCAAAATATAATCACAATTATCCAAACACCACACTGAATTTGCATAATTCCTAGATTGTTTGCAAAATGACACACTTCAGTCAAAACATATACACATATTTGTTAAAATGCTATTAGTTTTCATTTAACCAACACAGTCCTCAATGATCAGACAATATTGCAGCCAGTTTCACACTGCTGTGATAAATGAAAAACACATTTGTAAAAAAAGTAATTTTAGGAAATAGCATGTGCTAGATTTTTGGCCAGACATTGTTATGTAAGGGATAATTTAGATGACAAAAAAATAGTGACAAACCCACAACATTCTTCATGATTAGTTTGAGATATAGGGAGAATGTACACAAAAACTATAAACTTACCAAGCACTGCACAACACTGATGATGCAGACTGAATATTTCAAGTATTTATTTCAATACTTACAGTATTTCTTACCATAATCAGTTACAGTAATCAACCAACAATGAAATCAATGAAACAAATAAAATCTGTAGACAAATAAAAATTACTGCATGAAGTACATTCACTTTGACTCTGAAGAAAAACTACGGTAAAAGCAACAAGAATACTGTAACTGCTGCCTTTTATAGCACACCTGACTGCTGCGTTTTCAAATTAGCACGTGTGCTTCCACACCTGGTGGATGTGATTATCCAGTTCGTTCATTGGTGTGGTCATTGGCAATCCGAGGCTTTGTAATGACAAGAAAGTAACCTCACAATCCTTATCTGTGTCTAAGGTGTGAAAATGTGTGTAGAGTTCTACAAATCACTGTGTGTAATGTTTTGCAAAAAGGGTGAAGCAGACATTGTGTGTAATGTTGTGCAAATCTGTGGAGGTGTTTTGCTCATTGGAGTAGAATTTTGCAAATTGTGTGGAAATTTTTATTTTAGTGTGTAAACAATCGTAAAAAACTGTAATTGATGGTTAGACCCGATCTGCCATGTGTTTGTGGAATTCTTTTTTTTTTTTTTGTGGAATAAAGTAGTAGAGGGGGGAATTCCTGGAAATAGTGAGATATTCCATACTGCCCATGAATATATGGATGAAAGTAATGCCAGCTGCAGGGCAATTGTTGGTTTAGTCTACAATTACTCACATTACTGTAATTAAGTAGCCTGGATGCCAGCCGCTTAGCCCCGCCCACAACATTTGAGGTCGGGAAGTTCGGTCTGGACTTGATCCGTTGTGGAGCATCTATGCTCGAGCCAGAGCTGTTCGGACCAATCAAATTGTCAGGGCGGGCTTTATACGATGATGGACAGATGATCAACAGTAACGTAATCAACCACATCACCAAAGAGTGCTTGGGTTGAATTTGTTTACAACAAAGATGCCTGCTGCTGGAGAGATGTGTTGATTCCGCCATCGAGTCTGTTATAAAGATATCGACAGCACATTCATTTCAAAAGAGGAACAGAGAACCACGATCACGTATGTATACACATTGCCACACCCGTCCGCAGACGGAAACTGCCTTTGCTCTGTCGAAGCCATAGACAGTAAACGGTGAATGGACACAGCGACCCCATATATTTCGACGGAGACCAGTAAAGTCACTTTTCCGGTGATGGCTGAGCGTTACTGCGCAGCTGCAAACTGAGCTTGCTGACGTACAACCCCAAATCAGAAAAAGTTGGGACAGTATGAAAAACACAAATAAAAAAAGAAAGTAGTGATTTCTAAATGTACTTTGACTTGTATTTCATTGCAGACAATGTGAACACAAAATATTTCATGTTTTGTCAGGTCAACTTAATTTCATTTGTAAATATACCTCCTTTCCTGTCATTCAGACCTGCAACACATTCCAAAAAAGGTTGGGACAGGAGCAATTTAGGGCTAGTAATCAGGTAAATTGGTTAAATAATGATGTGATTTGAAACAGGTGATGTAAACAGGTGATTGTAATTATGATTTGGTACAAAAGCAGCATCCAAGAAAGGTCTAGTCCTTTAGGAGCAAAGATGGGCAGGGGATCGCTAGTTTCACAACAAATACGTGAGAAAACTATTGAAATGTTTAAAAACAATGTTCCTCAAAGAAAGATAGGAAGACATTTGCTTATTTCACCTTCAACAGTGCATAACATAACTAAAAGATTCAAGGAATGAGAAGGAATTTCAGTGCGTAAAGGACAAGGGCGTAAGCCTAAGCTGAACAACCGTGATCTCCGAGCCCTCAGGCGGCACTGCATCAAGAATCGTCATTCATCTATAAGCGATATCACCACATGGGCTCAGGACTACTTTGGCAAACCTTTGTCAAGTACCACAATACGTAGTTACAGCCACAAATGCCAGTTAAAACTGTACTGTGCCAAAAGGAAGCCCTATGTTAACAGTGTCCAGAAGCGCCGTCGACTTCTCTGGGCTCGGAGGCATCTGGGATGGACCATCACACAGTGGAAACGTGTACTGTGGTCAGATGAATCATTATTTCAGGTATTTTTTGGGAGAAATGGACGCCGTGTGCTCCGGACCAAAGAAGAAAAGGATCATCCAGACTATTACCAGCAACAAGTCCAAAAGCCAGGGTCTGTCATGTTATGGGGTTGTGTCATTGCCCTTGGCAAAGGTAACTTGCACTTCTGTGATGGCACCATTAATGCTGAAAAGTACATAGAGATTTTGGAGCACAATATGCTGCCTTCAAGAAGACATCTTTTCCAGGGACGTCCATGCATATTTCAACAAGATAATGCAAAACCACATTCTGCACACATTACAAAGTCCTGGCTGCGGAGGAAGAGGATACGGGTACCTGACTGGCCTGCCTGCAGTCCCGACCTGTCTCCAATAGAGAATGTGTGGCACATTTTGAAGCGCAAAATGCGACAACGAAGACCCAGTACTGTTGCCCACCTTAAGACTTGTTTGCAGCAAGAATGGGACAAAATTACACCTGAAACACTTCATCACCTGGTGTCTTCAGTCCCAAAACGTCTTTTAAGTGTTGTGAAAAGGCATGGCCACATTACAAAGTGGTAAATGCTTTACTGTTCCAACTTTTTTTGAAATGTGTTGCAAGAACCAAAATAGGAATTTTTGTTTTTTGAAAAAAAAAAAAAAAATCATGAGGAACACATTAAATTATGTGCTGTTGTATTGTCTGCAATGAAATACAAGTCAAAGTACATTTAGAAATCACTACTTTCTTTTTTTATTTGTGTTTTCCATACTGTCCCAACTTTTTCTGATTTGGGGTTGTATATGTGACGTGAGCAACGTGTCTGAAAGTGGTAAGTCTTCTGGTAGTCGTGCCAAGAGAAATCTGAATCATTCCCAATATTGCAGAGATGGAGAGCGTAGGTGTATGTAAGGAGATAACATAGGTACAGGATAATTATTGCTAACTAAAATGCTAGTTAACATTAGTAATTAAACTTAAACAGCTAATGTGAGTCAAAACTGCCTGCGAGCTTCTCCTGTACTTTATGGTAATTTATCTACTGTGCAACAGAAAGTCGCGTGGTTATGACACAATCGTTAGCCTATTTTTACAAAAACGTCTGCTACGGAGCCATAAAGTGATATACAAGGTAATGGAGCCTGTTATACATTGTAATGTTTATTTAGAAATAAACAATGGACAAATAGAGTCTTTAAACGCTTCAGTTGTAAAGTTATTCGCTGTCAAAATCACATCAAAATGAATGGGAGTCAATGGTATGCTAACGGGAGGTGATGGCTTGCTACAATCTCCCCATTGGAGGTACGCTTTCCAGATGCTCCCCCAGATGCTTACCCCCTTGGTCAAAGCCTGCCTTTGACAGCTTCTGTGACGTCTGTCTCTGTTGCTCTGATTGGTTGTAGGTCTATCCAGTTGAGTGCAGAGGCATTTTCTTTCCTGGCTCGGTTGAAACACGCCCCATAATCACAGCCCAATGGAGCAATATCAGACTCATATTCTGACTAGAATCTGAGTATGACGAAGACGTAGTTTTTTGTGAACTTTTACTTTATAAAGTAGTTTTAAAAGTCTGTTATTTTACTTTTACTTAAGTATATTTCATTCAGGGCACCTGGGTAGCTCACCTGGTAGAGTGTATGCTCCATGTACAGAGGCTCAGTCCCTGTTGCAGCGGGCGTGGGTTTGGTTCCGACCTGCGGCGCTGTGTGTTGTTCACCCCTTTCTTTAGAATATGTTAATGTGGAAGTGTAGTTCACATGAAGTGGCTGGTTACCTTTCATGAATACTCTTATTGAACCTGCTCATTAATCATCAGCATGTTAACATTGTCGCTGTGAGCATTTACAGTAGGCTGAGTACAGCCTCACAGAGCTGCTAGCATGGCTGTTGACTCTTGTTCTTGCTGTTCTCTGCAAAGTCTGTGGAAATCTGATCTGGCTGTCCAAACAGAAATCAGCTGCCAAAATACCAGATCTGTTAGAGATATACGACACATGCAAATCTGAGTTCAAACATATTTGATTTCATCTGTTTACACAGAAATGGAATGAGCCGATTGGAGCAACTATGGCTGGCAGAGAATCACACTGTTTTTGTAACAGGAGTTTAAATAAAAACCTTCCACACAGTCAGGAGGCCTTTATTGAATCAACCTTCTCACACTCACACACACACACACACACACACACACACACACACACACACACACACACACACACACACACACACACACACACACACACACACACTAGGACATAATTTCCACTGGGAACAGGGGACACTTTTTTAAATCCTGTTTGTTCAAATTAATTGGATATTATTTTATTCATAAGTCTCCATATTTTAAGCAATAAAGAAAGTAAGACATCTTTTCATTATACATAGTTTAGTTTAGTTATTTTGTATCACCAGTCCCTATAAATGTATGTAGAAATGCAGGAAATGGGATTCAAATGGAAAGAAAATTATGGCGGAGGACCCCCAGACCCCTTGTTTTAGTGCGGTTATAGCTGATAGAGGGCCGCAAAGCGAATGCAGAAGTGCCGTTCACCCTGTTACGAGTTAATGAACCACTGAAACAATTTTGGAAACATTACAAAGTAATCTTTGGTGCTGCTTAAAGTGACTTTGAACGTGGCAAGGTTGTTGGTTTGAGTATTTCAGAACAATTCACAGCTGTGTGTGAGATAACTCTAATTACCTCACATATTGCAATATTGCACTATTATGCTACTTGCACACTGTTAACTTCATATTTAATATAATACATATTTTATTTTGTTATATATACTATGTATGTAGATTGTACATTTTATTCTACACTTGTACATGTACATTCTTTTCATTCCTCAGGAGTAAATATTAGTATTGTTGCTGACCATGTGCCTCCCTTTATGACCATAGTGTACCCACGTTCTAATGGCTACTTCCAGCAGGATAACATACCACGTCACAAAGCTCAAATCATCTCAAGCTGGATTCTTGAACATGACAATGAGATCACTGTACTCTCGCATTGCCAGACCTTCCTCCACAGGGCTACGGAGGAAGGTATGGCTAGTCCACACAGCATTCCGGGATGGGAGAAAAACTTGCTCTGGTTTATTGGTATTTGTTTACCAAACCAATCACAATCGTCTTGGGCGGTACTAAGTGCCACACGGAGCAATGGTGCCTTTGTAAAATAGCCTCGGGAAGGAACTTGTTTTGGTGGAATGTGTACGTTCAAAAGTTGTTTTAGTCGTGCAACAGAAAACTCAGATTGGACAGATAGTCTAGCTAGCTGTCTGGATTTACCCTGCAGAGATCTAAGGAGCAGTTAACCATAGTCCTCATAAATCCATGTCAACACAAAGAAAGAGGAAGGTGACGGACATCTGCCCTGTTTCTGGTTAAACATTAAGGTCTCAAAGAGGTTTTAAAGGTTTATCTCTGAAGGGATCCTTTCCATAATGTCAGACTCTTAGAATATTAATCTGAGCCAGTGGCAAAACGAGCACTTTTGTGAAGGTAAATACAAGCTGGACAATTGCCCTATTAACTTACATTGTAGCTTGTTTCGCCGCTGCCGACTGCAGCGATCTTGCTTAATACTGGACCAATGTCAAAGGTTGTTGTTCCCATCAGTCACTTAGACACAAAAACACAGGAAAATAGGGTCCAGGTTGAAAAAACCAGGTAGTTACCCTTTAAGTACAAGTATAATTTCTGGTATAAAATCTACTAGAAAAAGTAGCTCATTTAAAAG
Source organism: Gymnocephalus cernua (assembly GCA_023631565.1). Classification (NCBI taxonomy): domain Eukaryota; kingdom Metazoa; phylum Chordata; class Actinopteri; order Perciformes; family Percidae; genus Gymnocephalus; species Gymnocephalus cernua. The sequence continues at coordinate 9,651,844 of CM042432.1, forward strand.
TTACTTAGTTACTTTTTGACAGCAGGTGGAATAAACTTTTTATTTATACTTAATATCTTATTTATTTGGTTAATGTGGCTTGGGAAAGGGAAGTTTGGGGTCCCCTGCTGGAGCTGCTCCCCCCCCGCGACCTGACAACGGATAAGCGGAAGACGATGGATGGATGGATGGATGGATGGATGGATCTTATTTATATTATATATGTATTTATATATATAATAATACATATTTAATTAAATTGCTGTTTTTGCAATTTGTTAAGGGCACAAAGCCAAAAAACTCAAAAAAGCGACAAATACCTTTAAAAAAAAGCTAATTAACAAAGCGACAAAAACCTTAAAAAAAGAAGACAGAAACTATGCCTGTTTCAATGCCAACAAATTTTTTTTACTCAGTAATAGTTGTCATTTAAAATAAAGCAAAGAACAATACTTCAAACAAAACATACTTCAGTAAATGTAAAATTACAGATTTTAAAAACTACTTCAAAAGTAAAAGTACATAAAAAACTACTCAATCACAGTAACGTAAGTGATTGTAATTAATTACTTTCCACCTCTGATACAACAGCATAAATAAAAGAAATACTCATATGACAACAAGCACTCGGTGCATAATTAAGGCTACGTCCACACGTACCAAAACAATCTTTTTTTTTACCCATCTTCCCTGGATTAGTTTCAAGAAAAGTCGCGTCCATATGAATCCATTTGTAAATGACTCAACACGCTACTTCATATTCCAGGCCTGTAGGCGGCGGCGCTGTTATTGCTACAGAAATTCACCAAAAACGGAGAAGAAGAGCAGTCTTCAGTCACTTCCACTTCCGTTCATAACATGACTAGCTACTTCTCTTAATACATCCATGGACTAGACTTTAATAACTTTCACCACTGCTCGTTATATAAAGGCCACAGCTAGAAAACGTGTCTTTGTTTACATTGTATAATGTGCTGTTGGATTGCTTTTTATTTTGCAATTCTGTCTGCTATCGGACATGATTGCAGCGCTCTATCTAGCTAGCAGAGCTAACGTTAGTGCGCTAGCTAGCTAACATCGGCAGTCAAACAAACATCAATGATCCGATGTCTTCTTGATAATCTAACTACATGTTTTTCTTGTGGTAGCCTTTCTACAATAAGCTGTGCTAAAAGTTACTATAATCCGTTCAAGGAGTTGATAAACAGACAGATTAGCTAGCTAGTTGATAAGTTGTCTACTTCCACTTTATAAACGGCTAACATTACGTCCCTGCTAGAGCGGTCAGCTACTTTAGTACTAGCGGGTTGAAGGCAGCAGGTCCAGGGGTGTGGCGATGACATCATCGATACGCACGTATGCAGTTTCGCCGTCCAGACGAAGCCAAACATGAGCCGTTTTTTTTATTCACCCTGGGACCAGGTTTCAAAAAGTGCGTTTACAGGCAGTGCGTACAGGATTCGTATGGACGATCGGCCCAAACGATGCAAAAAATGTGCGTTTGCATCAAAATGCGTCATCGTGTGGATGGCCCCTAAGTGGTTTAGCTGGGACAGAAGCCACACCTCCCCTCCTTCATCCTCTCCCTTCCCTCTGTCTGTGTTCCCTCTCCCTCATTCACTCTTTCCTCACCCAAATACCATCCCAACCCTCCTCCCTAACCTCCTCAAGGAGAAAGAAATGAGCAGATGAAATTGAAAACTGTAGGTGAGGTCCAAATCCAACTGAACTAAATTCCATACTCAGAAAATTGCTGTTTCAGTAGAAGTGCTAGGAGGCGTTCAGGGAATGGATTCCAGCAGGTGTTTCCTGCTGTTCACAGTGGTGCTGTTGTCCCAGTAGATGGCATCCTCTTCCCAGAAATATAATTCCCACTTTTCCTCAGACAGTGCTGGCCCCTGTGGCTCTGGGAATCCATTCAGAATCAGATAAGGTGTTTCCCAACAGCTGATAAAGTTCCCTGCTTCACTGAATTTCACTAGAAAAATGTTTTTACTACATTCATCAAATATTTCCTCATATACTGTTCCGGTAAAGAGTCAGCAGTCATGATACAGTGAGCTCTGTTTTAGCTTCCCAAGTAAAATAACCATCAACGGATACCATCATAATATGTGATTAACCAAAGGAAAATCAGGTTGAGCCGTAAAAAGCCAACTACCACAGAGTTAGTTTCAAATGCAAATTTTGGCGTGCCTAAATCTTCTGTGGCCTTTTGACTCCACTGAGAAAAACACTCTCAGGAGAAACAATGTTAATCTCTACCTCTCTGGTATCAGTTTCTTCCACACACTTATGGTTTTATGAGTGTGTTATGTTGGAGAAGAATAGGCTGTTAAACACTCTGGAGGGGAGTTCCTCTGAGATAATATGTTGCACAAGAGCTTGTGAGCATGTTTACAGCTGCTTGCTGACTGAAAATATTAGCCTTGGATAGTGAGGTAGGGAGGTAGGGAGGGAGAATTAGTCAATTAATATGTCTTCTTGCATCAGAATAGTTAAGAATGCCTCCATTTGGAGTTGTATTCCTCGGGTTATAGATTTGAGGAGGAGGGGCTTTGGTGTGGCCCTGGTGTGGAGCGGTCAATGTGCGATAAAGGGAAATAAATAAAAGCCCAACAACCTGTTTTTCAAGTGAAATCAAGTGGAACGCATTGAGGGAGCGGTCTGGGCCCTTTCAACGTCCAATGAGGTCACGTCATAGAGGACGGGGGAGGTCAGCTGTATGAATGATCTCCTGCACAGATAAAGCAACAGACAAAGACCGAGATACAGTAGATGAGAGATTCCGTTCATCTCCATTGCATTGAACTGGAGACAGAAATGCCATAGACAGACATCTCAAAATGTGGACAAATACACCTGAACTATCTACATGGATGGATACAATTAAAGGCACATGGACATGTTCTAGATGTCTAGGCCAGTGGTTGCCAAACTTTTTTTTTTTTTCTTTTGAAGGACCCCTAAACTGACAGTAAGACCACGGACCCCATTTGATTTCGTCCCAGGGTTCCCCCTCTGATAGGATTTTTACTTTTAGATGTTTTTTGTTATTTTGAAAGATTATTTTTTTGGACATTTTGGCCTATAATGGATAGGGTCAGTTGTAGACAGTAAAGTGGATAGAGAGAGGGGAACACATGCAGCAAAGGGCCACAGGTCAGACTCGAACCCTTGGCCGCTGCAGTAAGGACTAAGCCTCGGTACATGGGGCGCACACCCTAGCAGGTGAGCTACCAGAGTGCCCCTACTTTTAGATGTTTTATGGCAGAAAGTGTATGAAACCCATGACCAAAATAGTCATACATTAAAAAATAAAGCTTGGGCAGACAACAGGAGGTCAGACCAGAGTGCACAAGATTCTCCAGGAGCCGTCATACACACACTGTTGCATATCTGAGAGAAAACAGAAACCAACATGTAAACCATCTGAGCCCCTCAGATTGGAGATTCCCACGCTCTGGCCTCCTGTACAGCTGAAAAAAGTGAAATGAGAATGCTTGATTTTTCACTTGAGTAAATGTGCTAATGTTAGAGGCGGGAGTTCCTCTTTTAACAGGCGGGCACAGGGCCATCCTGGAGATGACACCGAGATGTGTGACCTTTCACAACCAAAAATAGACACAGGGTCTCTGACGGCTGCACCAGTGCAAGTGTGAAATGGAGAGGCAGTGAAGAGTTTCTTGAGCAACTATCATATTTGTGCATGTTAGTCAACACAAATTAACTACTTGGTGTACCTGCTTGCTTCTCGTCCAATTTATTGTTAAAGGATAATTCAAGTTTATTATATTTATTATAATTTGGGTCTTATTTTCCTAATATATAGAGGTGTTCCGATAACATTTTTTCCTTCCCAATTCCAATACCTGAACTTGCCTGAAGTAAACATGAACGAATACAAACAGAGAATGAACGCCATAGAACTTTGTTTTATCTAGTTTGGCAGAAATATAACGTAAATAAACTATTTTTGAATTACATTTTCTTCGGGGATAAATTACGTGGTATCAGGTCGAATTGAACCTGTGGCCGCTGCGACTGAGCCTCTGTACATGAAGCACACGCTCTACCAGTTGAGCTACACAGGTGCCCCGCAATGGACAGTTTGGATAATAATTTACTTCTTTGTTTTCTCACTTTTTTGCCATGATGTCACTATTGTCCCTTCGGTCCCCTCCGTCATGCTCTAGTAGAGAGTCATTTTCATACAAATACTTTCCATATTGCGGCTCTCTATCACTGACTCCTGATGTAACACAATAGTGATTCAACCCACAGCCCTTAATGATGTTATCTTTGTCATCTAAACACCTGCTTTCTAGGAGGGCGAAGAAATCTGCTGGCTCACAGGAATCACCGTGTTTTATGTCTTTTCTCTGGAATTAAAAAATAACATGTGGAACAATAGATTGCTGAGCAGACAGGCAGTGTGCCACCATGAAACTCAATCCCCCTCACATGCAATGACAATATCTTCTACCCACCCTTCATCCCTACGAGTAGCCTGAAAACACTTGTCCTTCGAGCAGATTTTTCACCTCATTCCTGCTGCTCCCAGCGGGTCTTTTCTAGTTTCTCTTTCTTTTCACCTCGCTCTCCCCTCCCACTTATTGTGGTTCGCCTGTGTGCCCCAATGCAGCCTCCATCTATATCGAGCCTCTGTAATTATGTCAATGTAATGTTTGTATTTATAGGCAGCTGCCACAGCGCTTTGGCAGCCACTCTGTCCCAGCTGGGAAGCATCGGTCTGATGCTTCGAGGCGGGGCGCTCAGAGCTCCGGCTGGGATCAAACCAGCTTGTGAGGATGGCTCACCTGGCGCTAGACCTCTAAAGTTTCGAGGTAGGAAGGAAATAGTTTGGGCCTTCAGGATTAAAACGACAATATTCTACATGTCTTGGGCAACATTTGTATGTATTTATTTAATTTAAACCTTGGTATACAGTACATACCCCAACATTTACCCTTGCATGTTGGTATATTTGGAATTTAGAATAAAATCCCCCAAACCTCTAAACAAAGCTGGTAAAGCAGAAAAACAAAACAAATGTGTCACATACAAAGTCATGTTTTATTCAGGCTTTGTTCTAATCTTTGCCTTTTCCTGTGAATTACTGCATGGATTTACTTCCGCAGACATGTACAAATCTAAAAGGAAGGAATATTTTTGTTGATCTGGACACAACTGTTAAATATATGGGACCTGACAAAAGGTTGTAAGTGCCCAACCCTTTGGCTTGTTACTCTTCACAGTGAAGCAGCCCACTGTAACAGATTGCATGTGTCTATGAGCAGTGCAACCAGTATTATTTTCCCTTTTGAAATGGTTTCATTTTAATGTAGTTTTTAGTCTTTAAAAGTAAACATATCCAGTAATTCACAAGAAAAGAAAAAAAGATTTGAGAAATTCAAAATACATTGTTTTGAGTCTTCTTTTAACTATGTGGTTAACCATGAACTTGGTCTGTGTGTGTGTGTTTATCTGTGTGTGTGGCTGTGTGTGCGTGCATGCATGTGTGCGTGTGTGTGTGTGTGTGTGTGTGTGTGTGTGCATGTGTGTGTGTGTTCACATCAAACCATGTTTTATAAACTGTTTGGCAATCACACACAGGACTCAGAAATCATCTTCATTTAGTTTAATATGTACATTAAAATAAACTATTTACATTATATAAAAAAAGATTCAATTTACAAGGCAGTACATTCCTTCAAGACACATACAAACAAATCTTTTTTGCCAAAGACTGTGTAGCCCTTTGTCAATCAGACGGTGTTGAGATGGCGTGCACTTCTGTGAGACTTCCGACTGTAAGAACCTGACTTTAAATGCTAGACATACTGACTCACATACATGACATCCTATTCAAGCCTTCAGGGAGGACAGAAGAAATGGCAGTTTTAGAACAAAACATTGTCTCAAAGCTTATATCACGTGCAGTTTACACTTACAATATAACACACAGAATAAAACTTTGATTGTCTTTTAGCCAGTGGAGAATATGGCACTTGTAAGATGTGTAATAACATATTATTAAAGGCACTAATGGTGAAATACAAAAAAAAAATGCTTTGCTCTTCAAAGGATTGTCCGCTTCCAAGTGCTTCAGTGGCATGTGCCTGACATGTTGAGTGGAGTGTTCCTTGAATTTGTTGTCTATATAAACAGCATTCCATACAAAAAGTAGTACCAGCTACATAGTTAACAAAAAAACAAACAAAAAAAAAACAAAAACGTTTTTAGTCTGAACAGAATGATCTGTTTCTGTCTATCTGGCTGCATTTCCTGTTAGTTTTGTGGTTTTGTTTGTCTCAAAAATAACATTTAAATAAATCTTTTCACAAAATATAACTCAAGGGCGTATCATTTTGATGCCCCTATCGATGAAAAATCACTATAATATTCCTATAATATACCTATAGGTCTTACAGTGTAGTCAATAGTGGCCTCATCATACTGTATGGCAGTTTATGCTGTCATGCCATCACTATAGTTGATACTCCTATAGGATCTTGCGTCTATATATTTGCACAGCATGCCATGTTTGATCATAACAGTTCTTTTTATGGCTTGATGCGGTGCATAGAAGTCCTTGTCTGCGCCATGTTTTTCGGGGGGGTCTTTTCCTCACATGTGCCTCTTCATGTGCAGGGCGAGATGGTCGGACCGGGAGAAGGCCCGTTCACACAGGTGACACTGGAACGGCCGGTGACCGGTGTGCTTCCGGAAGTGACGCGTGAGCTCATCGGAACGAGCAAACTTCCAGCCGCAACCCTCCCAGCTGCAGTGGTATGGTTTCTCTCCTATAAACACAACAACAACAAAAACAGCCGTGAGTGACGTCATAGTTTGAAGGCAAGGTAATGACGGGTTGGATACATAGCATACAATACGCAATACAATGGCTTTTACTGTAATGTTTGATGAATACAATCTATTTTAATAAAAATATATATATTAGCACGAGAATTTTCAAACACAATAAGTAAAGGTTGGTGATTAGAAAAAAAAAGGTTGGATAATTAGCCTAAAGCGTCATTCCATCAACATGCGGCTCCTACTGTACCTGTATGCGTCCTGAGATGTGCCTTCAGGTGGGAGCTCTTGGTGTAGGTCTTCCCACAGCCGGCGAAAGTGCACGTGTGCGTTGCAGTCCGTTTCCTCGGCCAGGACCGGCGACCCCTCTTCGGCTTGGTGTCCATCATTTCCAGCGGGGAGGACGGCGGGGTGAGCAGGACCCGCTGTCCGGCCGCCGGCTGCTGCATGCCCATGGCTGCGTCCTCCCCGAACATGCCGGGGAACTGGTGGTGGTGGTGCGCCACGGGGAACGGGAGCTGCATGCCCGTGTGCGGGTGAGGGAATCCCGCGGAGGCGCAGCGGTGGTGGGGGTGGAAGCTCTGTGGGAATGTCAGCGAGGTGGCGTTGCACATCTGGGTCTGGTGGCACTCGGAGCTCATCAGGTCGTCCGGGCTGAGAGGCGGCGTCATACTGCCCACCGCTGCCTGCGGGGAGTTGGCCAGCCGCGGCTGCTCCTCGTACGACATCATGCACGAAACGCTCCCCTCGTGCTTGACTTTGGTGCAGCTCTGAGGCACCAGACCCATGACAGGTCCGTACGTGTCCATTGAGGCGGGCTCCACTTTAATGTTCGGATGCTCGGGGAATAAATCCTGAGTGGTCTGGAAAGGCGCGGAGCTGATGAGGAATCTCCCCTGGATGCTGGGGCTTTCCCCGGGGAGGAAGCTGGTGTCCACGTCGGAGCGAAGGAGCTCCGCCATCAGGCTGTTGTAGACGGGCGGAAGGCTGTTCATGTCTGGGACAGATGTGTAATTGGCCGGCTGCTGGGGCATCCCGGTGTGCTGCTGCTGCTGCTGATACACGGACACCCCGGACTCCTGGAGCCGGTAGGACTCTGCTCCGGTCCCTGCGGCTGGCGCACTGTCGGACACGCTGGTGTTAGAGAGAATAAACTCAAGATCCAAGAACTTATCCAGGTCCTCTTCGTCTTTTCTGCCGAGGCAGCTGCTGTCCATGTTGAGCGCTACGCCGCTCATATAGCCCCTCCACCTCTGCAGCAAGGATGAGAGAGAGAGCAGAATTAGTTTGATTCAAAATGAACAACTTATGGGGTTTTCACAGTACTTTCACATAACTCATTAAAACAATTCACTACTATAAAATAGCTCGAAAACAGCACACGTGCACTGTGAGAGGTGTGAATACCCGACTACCAAGGCTTACTTATGTTACATATTGCAGTGCCCAGATCTTAGCAAAATTCTAAAGTTTTAAAAACGTTTTAAGGACTAGCAAACACCGTATATGTGTTCTAGTGTGACAGGCTGACACGAGCAAACAAATGCATTAAGTTATGTGCTTAAATCAAAACGTCGAACTGTAACCGTTTTCAAAACAAGTGTAAATATACAGTATAAACAGCGCAACTTACATCTTCCCAACATTTCTCCTTTGGGTTGGCAAATGTAGAGATTGATGGTAAAATGGTCCCACTCAAGGCCATTTCCATGCGTTATTTAAAAATAAGTAGAAAAAAAACTTCCTTAAATACAATTTCTTCCTGTTTTCAAGGAAATCACCAGAGTCCGCGGAGTCTCCAGAAATAACTCTAGAGAGCGCGTTGCTTCTTCTGCGGTCCGATGAGCTGCTGCTCTTCACTCATGTGCAGCTGTGTGTCTGGAAGGAGCAGCTTTTCTTATAAATATTGTTCGCAGACCAATGCGAGGCTGGGGGAAGGAAGCGCGTCCAGGATGGGGGCGCTGCGTACCGGACAGCCCCCTAAATTTAGCCTCGGTATAAAAGTCCGAGTTTTTCCTGCGAGTCAGAGACAGAGAGGTGGTGAGAGAGTCAGAGGAGGACTGATGCGGAATGCTCTCTCTGCTCCGCTGCGGGCAGCTACTTAACCTTACAGTGAAGAACACGCCCTCCGCCAAACCTGGCCAACAACTGGCAGGGCAGAGAGAGAGAGAGAGAGAGAGAGAGAGAGAGAGAGAGAGACTGCCTGTGACAAGCACCACTGAAAGACTTATAAGCAATTAAAACAGCAACGAAACCGATACTAAAGGGGAACACAGGCTTCCCTCAAAGAGGAATGGGGGGGAATGCTACAGGTGCCCTGCGTATTACGCATTTGGATATGGTGCGCTTTTACGCACACAGGCATTCTTTCTGACTCATTATCCTGTTCTAAAACAGTTAGCTTCATCTCTATTTGTTTACTATGCACATATAAAACTAAAGATTTCCTTGGTAAATAAAAACTCAAGATCCTTAAATGTGAATACTCTTTCTGTGTCTGTCAGACGGAGGGATTTAGTTTCTATCAGAACACGAACAGGCAGAGGTGCCTCCGACTCGGATCAGACAGTTTCCTCCCCCAAAACTCCTAAAACTCGTCCGTTCCTCCCCGGCTGTCATGCCCGGTATTTTCTGCTGCAGGCTTCAGCCACTAGGCGCCAGCTACACCACGGCTTTCCTCCCTCTACTTCACAATGCTCCGTAAAGCATCATTGAGGTGATAAGTAGGCGGCTCGCGGTATAGGACTTGGTATCATCTCCTCCACCATTCTTCATTCATTAATATTTAAACTTCAAGCATGGCAGTATGGCACTTGTGAACAGAAAAGTTGCTGGTTTCAATCTGAAAATGAATGGCAGACACTCTCCTTTCTCAACAGCTGTTGTTACTGTAGCCACGACTGTGGCCAAACATATTAACCCTATCACAGTGTTGCTTAAACAGCTGGCAAAACTGCCTTCTTGTGATTTGATACATAAAAAGTAAGTCAGAGATTGTGTTTTACCAGTGTTGGAAGAGGTGTTCACATCCTTTACTTAATTAAAAGTTGCAACATAATATACAGTATATCTATTACATATATGGCTGTACACTGAAAATGTTACATTAGTAAAAGCATTACTGGCAAAATCTACCTAAAGTATAAAAATCAAAAGTACACATTTTGCAGAACAGCCCTGTAAGTGTTCACTATTTTAACTGATGCATTAAGGTTAGGCAGCATTATGTACTGAGTTTTCATACCATGGAAATAAAATTGCATATAATAAAGCTTTTATCTCAGCTGACCTGGACATCTCTCAATGTATTCACTTTATCTGTGTCACTTCCTTTAAAACAAAATGTAAATCTGCCATCCTGCTGACATCCAACTGTTTCCTCAGTAATGTAAATGTAAATGAGCTGTATTTATATAGCGGTTTTCTAGTCTTAACGACTACTTCAAGAGCGTTTACATAGTACAGGAACCATTCACCATTCACACACATTCATACAGCGTGGCTGAGGCTGCCGTGCAAGGTGCTACCTGTTCATTAGATAAACATTCACACGCATTGACACTCCACTGTGTAGCAATCTGTACTTCCTGTTCACCCGTGTTAGAGCTTCTTCCTAATATTTGGAGATGTACAGCCAGTTGGCAGCAGACACAAATAAAGAACATGGGTGTGTCGTATAACATCCTGTACTTTTTATTGTGTTGTCCTCTGGTGAACACAATTTGAAATGCTAATTAAAGGCTGACTGTCCTTTTGATATTCACCCTGAGGCTTGGCAGCCTTAGGTGATTTGGTGGCATTCCTTTGTAATTAGTCAGAGTGCATGTGCAGCATTTTACAAAGCACGTGAAGATGTGCAGCCTGTACTGTTCCAACCAATCAACTTTAATACAGCTATTAGCATGGACGAAATGCAAGTCACTGAACACACTTTTATTGATTTTAAAGTGCAAATTCACCCAAATACATCTCAGTTTTCTACAGGGACTGTCTTTTCTATTAACAGTATGTTCTGTGACTTTATTCTGAAAGCCACAAACAAAATTCCATTTACCTTACAAATACAAGCTTTGTGATTTTCCATATTCAATATCTCCATTGACATTTCAGAAAATGTTTATGTAAAGAGTGTTAAGCCTGGGACTGAGCCAACCAGCTACGAAATGAATTGTGACCATAAAACAAAGAACATTTTGAAAACTGAAAAAAGGCAAAGGTACAAGATGGAGCATCATCACGGAAGGCTTGTATCATGTGGATGCAACAGTGGTGTGGTCATTACTTTGAATTCCTCACAGGGGAGACAGAAACGATGCACTTTAAATAGCTTTAAAACAAGTTTTATAACATACACCACCTCATAGCTCGTGGTCAGTCTATCTCTGATGGTTTAGACATTATGGCTTATAGTCAAAATCCTTATCTAGAAAATTTTTCCAGAACCACACTGTTGAGCTCTGCATCTGCATGGACGGATACTGGAAAATGTGTTTCTCTTCTTTTTGGATTAACGGTTTCTTTAAGGGGGAAAAATATAACAAGTTTGACACTTGTATACAATGTATACAATGGATCGTATATGAGGTTTTAAATGCCATTGTTACAATTTAGCATTATGGCTCATAACGAGGTAGCAGCATGCAGTTCAATGGTGTATCACTGCCGCTAGCTGTTATCACATCAGCGGAAGGAGGAGGCTCTGAAAACAGCTGTAATGAGAAGAAATGAGTATGGGGACCCAATCTGCTTATGCTGAGTCAATTACTTAGTTATATAGCTTTCTAGGATGGTACTGTACATGAATGTGTGAGAGTGTATTAGCAAAGTGTGTGCATTGTTGTACATACTTCTCATGTGTGGTAATCAGTACGTCCGGTTGTCTGACTGGATGTGCTGACTCCTGTTGTGTGGTTTTTGCTTCCAAATTCAAGTGGTGTTTGGTATGGAGCACCAAAATGATTTCACCATGTACATTCTCACTCCGAGCGCATCAAAAAGTGATGCTTGGTCAGGTGCCTTTCAGATTTGTTACAAAAAGCGTCATAGTTGGACGCCCTTGGTCAGGATTCTTAACGTCACTTTTTGACGCTCTGGGTTGGGACGTAAGTTTAACTGACATGCAGCACAAGATTCAGTGATATCTTCCGCCTGTCTTACTGTAACAAGCAGCTGTACAGTCAAACATTTCCAGTAACAACTATCAGTGGGCTGATGTCTCTGTGGTAATCTGCTCTTAATCAGTCTGGAGAAACCGTCATATGTTTTTGGTACTTTTGGAAATCAACATACTGTCATTCGCAGAGTCATAACTGTGTGCACATGATATATTAAATGATGTATTAGGATGTATTAAACAATGGATGATAATATCTTGGTACGGCGCCTGGTGGCTTTTGAATGTATATTTTTATCTAATGGACCCCCAGGACTACTGCTGTTTCTTTTGATGTGTGTAAAATATTGTATAATGTAATAAATAAAAGGTAAACACTGTTCCTGGAGGTGCCTAGTACAGAGATAGGTCCATTTGGGCACATGTTTCACTGATAACGAGGCTACCCCTGTCTCTGCTTCCAGTCTCTGTGCTAGACTTAATGCAACCTGGATGATAACTATGGGTTCCTGTGCCATACGTTTAACCTGAAAACAGACCTATGTCAGTAACTCAGTCCAAGTAGCTATACAACAACACCATGCAGTTAAGTATAAGCACTTTGGCACCTTATTTACATTCAAAGGACATGTCTTAATGAATGCTGGCCTCAGTGGAGTTATTCTATGCATCAGTCTGGCCCAAACTGATACTCTCTCTGACTCTCCTCTGACCAACTAGCTGCCATTTGGTTTAAGAAACGTTTAGCTAGTCCAGGACGGGAACAGGTGGCTCAGTAGGTGTGTGTATTATTTTTTCATTTGATGAGTAAGGACTTTAATTTTTCAGTTTGTCAGACTTTAAAATCATATTCATTCATGTTATTATTATTAATTTGCACAACTATAACCGTATAACTGTACCTATATCCATGCCTGCAACTGTGGCACGAGCAAGATCTGCATTAGCTCTCAGTCACTGTCAGTCGCATTTTCTGTCCTGCAAAAATATATTTAGAGTGTACAGTTTGTGAATTCCTAAAATTACATTAGTAAATTTTCCAAGACTCCTTTATGTTAAAATAATGGACAATGGTGTTATTTCTCAACCTGGATCTTTATATAATTGCAGCTATTCTGTCCATGGGTCATGTTAACTTTGCACTCAATTCCTCCATTTTAGAGATTTAAGTCCAACCTACAGTGAACACAGAAAGTAGCCCCAAAGATTAGCTTTTGTACTGTAGCTAACTACAAAGGGATCTACTTCTGAGGAAACTTTGCAGGCTAACCAAACTAGCTGCATTTACTTTCAGTTGAACTCAGATACTCATGTTTGACATGATTTATGTAAAACTAAGGCAGAGTCAGAGAGCTTTAGGAGGCTTGCACTGCTTGCTCCAACATACTAAATTCTGGCTCGAGTTCATGTTTCCCAAATCTCTACATCAGAGGTGGTGATTGCAGAGTTTACATGACCCATAGTCAAAATGAACACAATCAGAGTCTGTGTCAGTGTAGGTTCGGGCTTTGTTAATGAGGCCGACTGCAGTCGGGAAGAAACCGTTTTAGTCCTGATGGACCGCAGCCTCCTGCCAGAAAAGAGTGGTTCAAAGAGTTTGTGTCCAGGGTAGGAGCGATTGGCCACAATATTTCCTGCAATAAGAATGCGATTTTTTAAAAAAGTACCAGATTTTCCCTTAAGGGGTACGGACCCACTGCATTTTGCATTCTCACCCAGACCTGTGTCTGTACTTGATGCACAAAGATGACACTGATATCATTCCTCTCATATGAGTGGTCCTAGTCTCGCATTGCCAGACCTTCCTCCACAGAGCTGCGAAGGAGGGTCTGGCTAGTCCACACAACATGAAAAATGTGCTCTGGTTTATTGGCATTTCTTTAAACCAATCACAATCGTCTTGGGTGGTGCTAAGCACGAAGCAATGGTGCTGCAAAATAGCCTCAGGAAGGAACTTGTTTTGGTGGAACATTTGTACGTTCAAACGTTGTTTTTAGTCGTGCAACAGAAAACTCAGATTGGACAAATAATCTAGCTAGCTGTCTGGATTTACCCTGCAGAGATGTGAGCAACAGTTAACCACAGTCCTCAGAAATCCACCGGAGTTTAGAACGCCAACACAAAGAAAGAGGAAGGTGACGGACATCCGGCTGGCAGCACCTGAGCAATCCCGGAAATGAAACATCGTCGATATAGACTAGAGTGTTCCTGATCTTGATGTCATATTTTCAAACCCTATCTTCAGGATTTATTTCTGTAACCATCAATGCATATAAATAACTAGATAGATAGATAGATAGATAGATAGATAGATAGATAGATAGATAGATAGATAACTTTATTGATCCCCAAGGGGAAATTCAATCTGCATATTTCCAAATTTGTCTGTCTTTCCCTTCCAGCATTGAACATTCTGGTCAGTATTTTACTGTTTTCATGAACAGAATAATTCCACTTGATCCTATCATGCAGAAGTCACTGCCACAGCCAGCGCTCTGCTCCACTTTGATAATGATAGCATACTTCTACATGCTCCAACAGTTGTTCACCAGATGAAAAGCAGCAGCTCTCCAGCTCTGGCACTCTGCTCTCAGTTGAGTGTTTGTCTTCTTTCCCCCACCCCACTCATCTCATGTCTCCAATGAATAATCCACTTTCATCTCTGTCTTGTCTTCCCTGTCTTCTCCTTCTCCAAACACACTGATTCATGGCTTAGTAATCACCCATGTGTGCTGGTAGCCACCTGTGTCCGTGCTGATCAGCTAATGGTGCTGAAGCTATAACTGAATGCATATTTGACTCATACCCTCGCCACATAGGAAGACACTGTTTCCTCTGTCACTCCTGGTTAATTTTCCACACTACGTTAAGGCGATTTGATCCTTTAATTGAGACATGAATAGCAAACAGTGGACCTGCGCTGTTTGTTGTTTGTGCTCTCTCAGCCAGCATCAAAAGCTGTACTCACACATGTTGAACATATTAGATTTTACATGGAAATGTATTCATGCATTTGTGTTTGAGAGGTTGAGCCTGTGTCTTTTGGCCTGTTGTCACACCATGATGGTATACATTTCCATGTGGAAGTGAATGCTGGCTGGCTGGCTGGCTGGCTGGGTGTTTCTCTGTGCAAGTCTCAGAGGTTCTCACATGTGCTCATCTGGCTCTGGTCATTTTTTAGACTGAGATTTACATCATGGCACAACAAGGCTGATGGGCCTGGCTGCAAACACATGACCTTTAGAGGAGTCCAAACCTTACTCTCTGTAAACAAAGATTGCCAGACTAACTCTTTGAGACACATTCCCAAATGAAAACATTCACTTCAAAATTGGCATTTCCAGATAGATCAGGCTGTTCTCATGAACCATTTGTACATATAGCTATGAAAAGTATATGCACTATAATTCCTTAGTATTTCATGTATTTATTGCTGTATGCAGCACATTGACTTCTGCAGTATAAGACTGCTCTGGTCCACGTAGTGAGGGGGTTAGGGTGAATGGGTGGGTCATTAAACACAGGGCTTTTAAGCAGAGGAGCGGAGTCAGTGTCCCAGCAAAAATACAAGACTTTCACCCAGGAAACACATGTTTGTGTCTTGGGAGTACTACTAACAGTCGTGAAAACAACACAAGTGTGTCTGTCGCTGCTAGATTGTTATATAAAATTATGGAAATTCCAGTTTTTTTGGATCTGTACCCCACCACAATGGATTTGAAATAAGACAATTAGTATGTGCTTTCAGTGCAGACCTTTAGCTTTAATTTCTTGACAGCAATATTACAGTAGTCAACTGTGCAGGAATTACAACCGTTTGTATACAGAGATCCCACATTTCAGGGTATCAAAGGTAATTGGACAAACTAACATAATATTAAATATAGTTATCATGTTCAATACTTGATTGCAAATACTTTGCTTGTACCATATTTATCCACTAGCTACTTTCCATCTGCAGGCCCTGGGCAGTTTAGACACAGATATCTTTGTATAGCACACACTTCCTGTCCTGGCACCGAATCTTGCCTTTGGACATAAATCGTGAGGTGCATAATCATCAAACATGGACATAATTCCTAGGATACTGCAATTCAGAGAAAGGCTGAATGATGGGATTCATTGCACAGATGCACATCATGTGTAAATGTGTACATTCAAAGTCACTCCACTTTCACTTTCCACTCAGCATTGTCAATGACAAACTGCTTTTCTTACCTTCCACCGCCAATGGGATTTTGGCCACAAAATATAAATGGTTTAAACTGCTCTGCTCTGTCCTTTTGAAATTCATATGTATATGGAAGTTTGAGACCAATCTTCTGATTAATAAATATTTCTAGATTATTTAAATTTGCACATGCTGCTTCATTTCACTCATGTTTGTAAATACCCTAAAGCCTATACCTAAATGGGAAATGATTAATGGGGGATACAATAAAAAACTATGTCACATATCGTAAAACAATATAGAATTGGGTTATTTGAGCCCTTACTATTTATATGTTCTTGCCCATTTAAGGATTCTAAGCCTTTTAGCTGTGTCTTTTTAATAGTTCAAATGTTTAGTTTGATTTATTTTGTGTCCAGCCCTGTTACTATAGACTCAGTAAGTTGCAGCTAAGCAAGTAGGCTACTGTACGTACTATGTTTGGATTGACAGCCTGTCATGATGTTAGCCTATTGTCTGTCAACACACTAAATGGTTGAAACTAATAACTTTGTAATGTCAACAGGTGCAAATATGGCAAAAAGGCGCCAGAAGGCACATTTTGCTGGGAGATGAGAACAGAGATCTGGGTGCTGGCAAGATTGAGCCCATTTAAATCCCGCCCCCACCGGAGGGGAAAATAACTCTCCGGTCTCCGTTGACTTGTATTGCATAAAGATGCTTCCTTGTCATTTTCGTCTGCTAGTAAACAACAGAAAAATGCCTCAAGGCTGCTGTGTGGTGATATTCAGTACCAACAATGTAAAGATCCCATAACTTAAGTTTTTGTAAGCTGCTGGTCCAAAAAAACTGAGCTTTTAGGAAGACAAAAGTGGATACAGACGTGAGGAACCAGCAGAGAGAATGGGAAGACTGTGGGATCCTGACACTAAACTAACATTATGTCCGACGTTACGTGTGTTAGCTTAATTTACAGACATATAGTTAGCCTAAAACTAGTCAATATCCTTGACGTTCCACTTCCGGGATTGCTCCGGTGCCGCAGGAAATTCTGTGGATTTCTGAGGACTATGGTTAACTGCTCCTCAAATCTCTGCAGGGTAAATCCAGACAGCTAGCTAGACTATCTGTCCAGTCTGAGTTTTCTGTTTCTGTTGTCTCTCTCTGTCTCTCTCTGATAGAAAGAGACAGGATGAGTGGGGAAAACTGTGGTAATATGTGGCTGTGTGTGTGTGTGTGTGTCTCTCTCTCTCTCTCTCTCTCTCTCTCTCTCTCTCTCTCTCTCTCTCTCTCTCTCTCTGTCCGTCGGTCTCTCTCGCTGTGAGAAGTGTTAAAGCCAAAATCACCATGAACCTAGGTGTTTTATTTTGAAATGTGTTTATTTTGGTAAATTATCCAGCTGCACTATAGTCTATATCCGTGACCTTCCACTTCAGGGATTGCTCCGGTGCTGCAGGAAATTCCGCTGTATGCATGTATTTTCTGTTTCCTTCCGCTTTCTTTGTGTTGGAATTTTAAATTTGGTGGATTATTGTTGACTGCTCTTCAGATATCTCTGTGGTAAATTGAGACAGCTAGCTAGACTATCTGGCCAATCTGAGTTTTCTCTCGCAAGACTATTTTGCAGCGGCTCTGTGCGGAGTTTAGCACCGCCCATGACGATTCTGACTGGTTTAAGCGAGGAGAAAATGTCACTAACAATCCATTATTGCACAAATCTTCCTGTTTTTGATCTATTGTATGTACTATTGAAAGATCATAGGTGTATAAATTGTGATGGTTGTTCAGAAGTTTACAGCTTGTCAAATGTGAATGTTTGCCTGCTTGTCTCTGTTTTGTATCATTGTATATTCAATCTACTTGGGGTTTGGTTAGTCTGACAAAACAAGACATCTGAAAACATCGGAGCAGAAGTTGTGCTGGTAACTTTTCAACATTAATTTCCAAACAATTGTTTAATCAAGAAGTGATTTGTGTTTTGTATTTGAGCATGAAAACCATTGTTAGTTGTAGCCCTAACATGGCAAGAACAATGTTATAATTATTGAAAGGAAAAGTTTAAAATTAACTGAAACTATCCTTTACAGGGGGCGTGTAAATTAGTGTTACATATGATGCAAATCACAAATACCAAACAATAAGTATAGAGCTTTAGAGTTGTGTTTTATTTTAGATTCTCTACAAATGCTCTTCCATTGAGTGCACTGCCAGTCTTCTGTAAGTGGTTCAAAAACATGCTGAAAGCAGTGATACTCTGTTAAACCACCACAGAGTCTTTAAGCCTGGCTAAAACACCTTAAAACACAGGACTTCATACCGCATGCTGCATACACAGCACCGTACTAATCTAATATCAGCATGCAATCAATTCAGCCTGGCGTACAATGTGCCGAGGAAAAGTATCAGTTGTCTGAGGCTTATCGGAGTAATGCGTTTCTGCTACGAGCCTTGATTTCTTATTGGAAACAGACGGGACTTTCTCCCTCTGTCAAAGTTATTGCAGCCTGTTTGGGGATAAAGTGGCTCTCCTCAGCGCACATAGTTTATGTCTTTGTTAAACTTCTTGGAAACACCTGCTTTGACTTCTCCACTTTCCTCTGCACGGCAGGAAAGCTGTGATGTTCTGTGTGTGTGTGTGTGTGTGTGTGTGTGTGTGTGTGTGTGTGTGTGAGAAATAGAGAGCGGAGGCAAGCTCCTGGCTGCAGCAGAGCTGCGTTGGAACAGAGTGAGAGTTTGAGACAGAGAGAGTGGGCTCTTGCCTCAGCTTATATAGGCGGGTTATTTTTAAACCCACACCCCCTTCCTTATTCCTTATTACTGTACTTCCTCTCCCGCTCGCTCAGGAAGCCCACTTGGCCGAGTTTCCTGCCGGCACGCCGTGCCGACTCGAAGGGAACCGAGGGAGTGATAGTGCTGAGAGGGTCAGGCACTGGGGGCGAGAGACGTAGAAAGAGAGAGGTAGGGAGAGAGGGAGAGAAAGGGGGAGGGGGGAAGCTGGCATTCGTTCAGAGTGTGACATGCGAAGGCCTGGGCCTCTTCCAGCCCTTGTTAAAGTGTCCCTATGGAATACCTCAGCGAGAGAGAGAGAGAGAGAGAGAGAGAGAGAGAGAGAGAGAGAGAGAGAGAGAGAGAGAGAGAGAGAGAGAGAGCAATGAATACAAAGAGACAGAAAGGTCAGGAGAAGAGATGAGAGAGATGTACAGTAAATCAGTGATTTAGACAAAGCAATGTCTTATAGTATATCAGGGGTTTTAGTAATTAATTTTAGTCAGGGGTGTAGCACAAAATTCTGGACCCTGTAAACAGGCATCCTCTATTGGCCCCTTCCTGCATCCACGGCTATTCATTCTAGTGTCTTTGTTGGCCCCCTTCTCCTATGAGGGCCCTGTATACTGAGTCTCCTTTGCCCCCCCAGTCCGACGGCCCTGGTTTTATTCATTTTTATACTTACAGTTGTAGACTAGTTTTAGTCGACGACAGCTCAAAACGTTTAATGAAAAGTCATTACATTTAAGTCAAATTTAACTTAGCACTTTTAGTCAAAATGTTTTCTCTCTGAATTTTGTAAGCTTTTTTTAAAAAAAAATATTCTTATTACTGTGTTAAATGTCCTATATTGAATATTTCAGTTAAGATAGTCCTGCCAAACACTCAACTGTCCTGCTGTTATTACAGACATGTAAACTAACCACAGACACACAACTGTCCTGCTGTTATTACAGACATGTAAACTAACCACAGACACACAACTGTCCTGCTGTTATTACAGACATGTGAACTAACCACAGACACACAACTGTCCTGCTGTTATTACAGACATGTGAACTAACCACAGACAGTTGCCTTGTTGATGCAGGACTCATGGCGGTTTGCTGCTTCAGAATGAAACACTGATGTATGAAACTGCCAATTGCATTAATATACTTATTAATCAAAGGTGGCAATTCCAAATTGTTCCGGTCCGCTTTAACCACTTTAATCAACCACCTGAACTTGACCACGGACTGTACTCCAGCATTGGCACAGCACTGTGGAGATAGGTCTGGCAATGCAAGGCACTGAGGACTAGTCTATATCGTCGACGTTCCACTTCCGGGATTGCTCCGTTGCCAGGCCGGATATATGTTGCCTTGGGCTTCCTTTGTGTTGGCATTCTAAACTCTGGTGGATTTATGAGGACTATGGTTAACCTTTTCTCAGATCTTTGCAGGGTAAAAATACAGACAGCTAGCTAGACTCTGTCCAATCTGAGTTTTTTTTGCACGACTAAAACAACTTTTGAACGTACAAATGCTCCACCAAAACAAGTTCCTTCCCGAGGCTATTTTGCAGAAGTACCGCAACTTTTTTATTGTTGAGGACTGACAAAGACAGTCTGCGCTGGTGGTGTGTGTTTGAGAAACAGAGAGAGAGAGAAAGAGCTTTGCCTCCACCACCCAGCTTCCACCCTCCATTGTTTAGAGCCCTAACATGACTCAAAGGTTAAAATGTTTTTTTAATGTCTTGCCTTGAGCCCAATCTTGTATAGCGATTGTAGTTTTAGCTTAGCTTGCTGCTTGGCTAATTCAGGGGGAATCATGAAGAGCGGAGCCATCAACGCCAAGCATAACTCCATTTGTTGCAATAACTGTTTAAATCTAAGACAAGAGTGTTGCTGACTGTAATATCGTTAACGATAATCATTCCTCTATGTCATTTACTCTTGTTTGAGAAACGTTGAACAGTTATAAGAAATTACTGTTCTGCATATATTTGTGACCTCCTCACTACAACACATTGTTGGTTGTGGTCTTTTCATGGGATTTGCTGAAAAAAATATAGAATAAAGCCTGCCTAATCCCTTTAATTCAAACAGGTAGTATTGTTTAGACCAAAGTTAAACAGACCTGAGGCCTGTACTACGAAGCAAGATTTTGGGTTACCGAGGTAACTTCAGGTTCATCCCAGGGTTTTGTGATGACGGTGGATCACTTGTTACCGGGTTACATCGCCATGGAAATTCATGCTGAACACCTAACCTGCTCGGGAGCAGATTAGAGATCAACCGGTATAAAAGCACCGCCTACTGACCAATCAATACTCGATTGATAATGGTGTCGCCATTCCTAGAAGATCCAGTAAAACTTGGCGCACGGATAGTGAGAGGTGTGCTCAGAAAAGTTAAAACATTTAGAGACCGACAAAACCCGTTGACTTTCCCTGATGGGTATCTTTATGAAAGCTATAGATTTTCAGATGAGGGAATTATGTCAGCTTCTTGAGCCATATACGTTGCCAATGCAACACATCGGTTTGAATTATGTTTTTATATATATATTTTTTTTCTCCCATGATCACTTACCACTGCCAGGGTTGCAACTGAAATAATAAGCTAAAGCAATGAAAGTTTATAGAATGCACAAGTGTAATTATGGTCAGATCTGGTTGTGCCTGATTGATGATGATATTGATAAGCCTTGTAATTTATGCATTTACAGTTTAGGAGTTTAGCCAAAAAAAGATGATGAGACAAAAGCACATATACACACTATCTGGACCTCTAGAGACTGGAGTCAGATCAGTAGATTAGGGAGAGAAATATTTTATGGCTGCAGATTTTAAATCTCTATGTATTTGCATTCATTGTTATTGTTGTAAATGTCACCAATCTACACTGACTGTGGAATGTGTTTTTATTTGGCTACTTGATCAAACTGTTGGGCCATGACTTATGCAATAATGTTGGTTGTTGTTCATTGTTTTCCAGAGTGACCGTCCAGCGACATATTGCAGGTTGATTATGGACGTGCCCATCCTACGCCTGTGGTTTGATGTGGAGTTAGAGACCAAACAGGACTTCAGGTTAAATAGGTGGGCCATGCATGCTCTGCAGCGCCTTATGTGGAGAGAGCAGGACCATGGCTAGGACAATGATTTTGAAGTCCTGATCTACGTTTATTCCCCGTCAGCTTTCCCGTTAGCTTTCTCGTTTACTTTACCGTCAGCTTTCCCGTTAACTGTCCCGTTAACTTTCCCATTTACTTTACCATTAGCTTTCCCGTTTACTTTACCGTTAGCTTTCCTGTTAACTGTCCCGTTAACTTTCCCGTTTAGCTACCTGTTTACCGTTCGCTTATAACAGATAGCTAGCTAGCAGTTAGCAAAACATTGTGTTCAAATCTCAACACGATGTGATGATAAGTTTAGGCACCAAAACGACTAGTTAAGTGTAGGGAAAAGATGGTGGTTTGGTTCAAAATATTACCGAGGAACGAACACACGTTTCCTGGGTGAAAGTATTTTGTTTTTCGCAGCAAAGTGAACCCAGTTCTCCGACTTGAAAACACGTTGTGCTATTTAATTTTCCATTAATTACATTGAATATTGAAGTTCATATATAAATGTTTTGGCATGGCTGGCCGAGTGGCACTATATCCATGGTGTTGGCAGGGGATTTAATTCTTGCATGTATTGTTTTGTTGTGCATGATCAAAAAAGATCCATCCCTCTGCTTCTCTCACAAATCACACCCTGTTTATAATGACATTGCAGTTTGGAACGTTTGACACATTTGAACATATTCCACCATGTTACACTTATCATGTTGATAATACAGTCATTAGCGAGGTTTATAAAACCTTAAGTGAGCAGAATGTCAAGTGATGTGTAAACACAAACTCCACAGTTGAATTGGGAATGGAGGAAAAGGAGGGGGAGGATTCCATGCATAGCTGTGGGCCGAGCTGTGGACCGAGTTGGACCAAGCTGCACTCTGTTACAGAGGAGAGCTGGAGCATACATGGAATCTGGATGGGGGGAGAGATATGATTGGGCCAGTGTCAATTTAGAAAAAAAAAAAACGATGGGCCGATCTACCTGGTTTATTACAAAAAAGAAAGACAGTTGTAGACTGTCTTTAGCCACATGGTGTTTGAGAATCTGTTTTGTTCTGTAGTTCAAGAATCTTACAATGGATCTGGAAGGCAGTCCCATCTGGGCAGTGCGAGTGCCAGGTGGGCAGACTCCGTGGAAGTTCATGGTGGTGGGCAGCAGTCTTCTATAACATCCACCTCTTCATTAAGCCTAACCCGGATTTTCCACTGGACACGTCTGTGCTGTGTTCCGGCTATGCCGCGGTTTTGTTCCGTCCTCTCACCATACCACACCGGGTGTGTCTCAGAAACGGAGCATCTTGCCTGCCCGACTCGCAGGTTTTATTGTCTCTAAGTCTTCATGTACTTTACAGAACAATCACATGTTTAATAAGCCAGTATCTACAACCCCAAATCAGAAAAAGTTGGGACAGTATGGAAAACACAAATAAAAAAAGAAAGTAGTTATTTCTAAATGTACTTTGACTTGTATTTCATTGCAGATAATGTGAACACAAAATATTTCATGTTTTGTTTGGTCAACTTAATTTCATTTGTAAATATACATCCTTTCCTGTCATTCAGACCTGCAACACATTCCAAAAAAGGTTGGGACAAGAGCAATTAAGGGCTAGTAATCAGGTAAATTGGTTAAATAATGATGTGATTTGAAACAGGTGATGTCAACAGGTGATTGTAATTATGATTTGGTACAAAAGCAGCATCCAAGAAAGGTCTAGTCCTTTAGGAACAAAGATGGGCCGAGGATCGCCAGTTTGCCAACAAATACGTGAGAAAATTATTGAAATGTTTAAAAACAATGTTCCTCAAAGAAAGATAGGAAGACATTTGCTTATTTCACCTTCAACAGTGCATAACATAATTAAAAGATTCAAGGAATGAGGAGGAATTTCAGTGCGTAAAGGACAAGGGCGCAAGCCTAAGCTGAACAACCGTGATCTCCGATCCCTCAGGCGGCACTGCATCAAGAATTGTCATTTATCTATAAGCGATATCGCCACATGGGCTCAGGACTACTTTGGCAAACCTTTGTCAAGTACCACAATACGTAGTTACATTCATAAATGCCAGTTAAAGCTGTACTGTGCCAAAAGGAAGCCCTATGTTAACAGTGTCCAGAAGCGCCGTTGACTTCTCTGAGCTCGGAGGCATCTGGGATGGACCATCACACAGTGGAAACGTGTACTGTGGTGAGATGAATTAGTATTTCAGGTATTTTTTGGGAGAAATGGACGCCGTGTGCTCCGGACCAAAGAAGAAAAGGATCATCCAGACTGTTACCAGCAACAAGTCCAAAAGCCAGGGTCTGTCATGGTATGGGGTTGTGTCAGTGCCCTTGGCAAAGGTAACTTGCACTTCTGTGATGGCACCATTAATGCTGAAAAGTACATAGAGATTTTGGAGCACAATATGCTGCCTTCAAGAAGACATCTTTTCCAGGGACGTCCATGCATATTTCAACAAGATAATGCAAAACCACATTCTGCACACATTCCAAAGTCCTGGCTGCGGAGGAAGAGGATACGGGTACTTGACTGGCCTGCCTGCAGTCCCGTTCTGTCTCCAATAGAGAATGTGTGGCGCATTTTGCAGCGCAAAATGCGACAACGAAGACCCCGTACTGTTGCCCACCTTAAGACTTGTTTGCAGCAAGAATGGGACAAAATTACACCTGAAACACTTCTTCACTTGGTGTCTTAAGTCCCTAAACGTCTTTTAAGTGTTGTGAAAAGGAATAGCAACATTACGAAGTGGTAAATGCTTTACTGTTCCAACTTTTTTTGAAATGTGTTGCAAGAACCAAAATAGGAATTTTGTTTTTTTGAAAAAAAAAAAAAAAAAAATCATGAGGAACACATTTAATTATGTGCTGTTGTATTGTCTGCAATGAAATACAAGTCAAAGTACATTTAGAAATCACTACTTTCTTTTTTTATTTGTGTTTTCCATACTGTCCCAACTTTTTCTGATTTGGGGTTGTACCTTCCACTCCAAGCACTCCTGTAATCAAACTCTAATTAAACTTATGTTTTCTACTTCCAAGATAAATCTCTTATCATCTGTGGTGTTGTAGAGGAGATTAATGTGATATTGGGAGTGTGTGTGTGTGTGTGTGTGGGGGGGTGTCTTTCGGTAAATTGACTGGATGTTCTCGCTGTTTCCCTTACTGCCCGGCTGTCCGAACCCCCGTGGCTCGCGTGAAAATAGACCTGGCGCAAATCTTTAGCGTAGCGGAGAGCCGCATTACTTACACTTCTGGGATGCGCCATGGAATATGGTGGAATATAAAACATTGACTTGAATGGCAGCGACTCCTCGTGGGGGAACCCAGCGCAGACACGCCCAGTTGAAAATAGGGGTAATTATCTCCCTATTCTTAACAAAGTGTTGACTCTAACCATACCTTAACCAGTTTATTTACCGGAAACACGATATCTGTTCTAGTTCTGTGGACATGTATGAATGTGAGTGTTGAAGTCAATAGTGTTCATATGTCTGATTAGCTGTTTAATGGCAGTGGGCGTTCTATTAGCCAATTACAGCTGACTGATAAAAGCTGTATTCCTAAACCACGCTTTCTTGTTAGTGGCCTTATTAGTTTTTAGATGTATAGAAGTGGGACACAAAGCAGTGATCAGTGGTTCAAAGCAACACTTTACCTGACCTTAAAACCCCAAATTAGTCATTATCAGTTGCTTCTTGAGGCCATAAAAAACACACAAACAACTCTTGTAGCAGTTGGTGGCCATGTTAAAGGGGAGTTTTACAATATTGTGCATTTAAAGAAAGAAAAGTTTAAAGAGTATTTTTATGAGGGAATTAATGAAAGCACTTAGGGCAGTGAAGAGCTGTGAGGTCACTACTACCCAGCTAGTGGATAATTGGTCCGTGCGCGTGTGTGTGTGTGTGTGTGTGTGTGTGTGTGTGTGTGCGTGTGTGTGTGTGTGTGTGTGTTGTGTTAGCAGCAGAGGAGATATCCGCTCTCAACATCACCTGGATACTGTTTCAACCATATCTCTATATTTGTGTGCATTTGTGTGTGTGTGTGTGTGTGTGTGCGCATGCATGCGTGTGTCTGTTTACTAAAGCTGGGCTACCAGCTGGGAAAAGGGAACAATTGCTCCAGGGCCGCAGACCTGCGTGCCAAGTTGTGTGTTCACTATAAAAAACTCTTTTTTCTACAAACAACTCCATGCATGTGCACATACATGTAGCGTATATGTGTTGACTGGCTACATGTGGATCCTATTGGCTGAGTTATACACTAGAGAGAAGAAAGTCATTTACTAGCTGTTAACACTCCTCCAGTAACATCACACACCCACCTACACACTCTGAAAATCCAAACACAAACACAAGCTGGCCAAGAGCAATTGAATGGTTTCATTCTTCAACTAAAGGTGACGAGTAACAACTTTCTTCTGGCTTCATGAAAACAGTTGTAACTACAACAGGGCTGGATCACACTGGGGAGGAAACTTTCTTAAAGACATATACTTGCAAATGCACCATGGATGTCTGTGTTTTTTTGCATTACAGTGCAGTATGCATGTGTTATTACGTTATTTTGAATGTCTCTTGATAACCGAACATTGCAGTACCTTGCCATAATGGCTCTCACTGTGTGAAAGAATACCACTCAGTAGACATCATTTTGTTCCTCTTGTGAATTGATATTTATTGAAACATCGTTTCAACTTTAGCGCCAAATTATTTCTTTACACATTGCTCTATAGAAAAGATTTGGGCACCACTCTACGGAAAGCTGAGTTTGGTCAGAACATTTTGATATGAAACACATGGGGATCAGTCAGTGCTTAATTTTTAAAGTGGGAGGATCCGGCGACAGAAAACGGGGGTTGGAGGTAATGGAATAAAGAAAAGAAAATGACACTACAGCTTCTCTGACTAAAAAAACCTAAACAACGCTGTGTGTACATCAGGGCAATGTTTATTGTAATTTCAGAACATGCACTGCATCGCTGCGAAATGTAAAAAAAAGTACACTGCAACAATCGTTTTCACATCAGCAATTATCCATCACACTATTAAATTAACCAAAAAACCTAAGGTGGTCTCCACATTCTTGATCGGCAGAAATGATTTTTGCTTGTTTGGGATCCGACTGGCCAGCGTATTTGAAAGAGTTAAGCAAACTTTGTTGTCTTTTTGACATTTTTCCCCTGAGTGAAATGAGGCTATAACAGCAATCCCAACCAGCACAAGTGCTTGTGTCACTTAAGTGCAGCACCGCGCTGATGAAGTGCCTCCCCTCCCTCCATCCCTCTCCCCCCTCCGTCTTACCCTGAAAATGCACCTCAAAATGCATTGAAAATGTAAACACAAGATTTTTGTGGAACTTCAATGGGTAATAAAGATTAACAAGACAGATAACCACATTGAACACTACACAAACAGTAATTTATTTTTTGCATTTAGGCGATTAATCTTTCAGCAGGTGCAATCCGCAGCATCAACGTGTCTACCGGTAGTAGCCAGTACTATTTTCATTCGGGAAAAATGCCGGCTCCAGCTGTTGTGTTGCCTGTTCTGTGGGCTGTATTGGTTTACTTACGTCTGACTAGTCAACTGAGAAGACATGTGCAAAACAGAATTCGCCGTCTTCTTTCCCTTGTGGTATTGTTTCAGGTATGTCGATTTGTTTAAATATTTTGACGTTATGTTCAACTCAGCTGTTGATGCTAGCAGCTAGCCGCTAGCCCAACTGGAACTACCTGTTGTTTGTGTCGATAAAATAAGACGACACATTCAGATCTTATAGTTAAATCCAGTCTATAATCATTTAATGTAATGTTGCCTTTAACTGTTTTTGATAGGTAGTCAATTTCTGTGTGTGACATAAGGAGAAAGTAAACAAACAAAAAACAAGCACACACAACTAGTCCTGCTAGCAGTTCACAACACTCTCTGCAGTCCTCTGGGGTGTAGCTATTAGAGACCTCTAGGTTGAGGTTACATACTTCAAAACTGCTGTTTACTGAAAGCAAGATACACACATTCAAGTGTGTGTGTGTGTGTGTGTGTGTGTGTGGGGTAGGATCATACAAAAGCACATATACACACTATCTGGACCTCTAGAGACTGGAGTCAGATCAGTAGATTAGGGAGAGAAACATTTTATAGCTGCAGATTTTAAATCTCTGTGTATTTGCATTCATTGTTATTGTTGTAAATGTCACCAATCTACACTGACTGTGGAATGTGTTTTTATTAGGCAACTTGATCAAACTGGTGTTGTTGGGCCATTACTGAATGTTGGTTGTTGTTTATTGTTTTCCAGAGTGACCGTCCAGCAACATATTGCAGGTTGAATCCTACGCCTGTGGTTTGATGTGGAGTTAGAGACCATACAGGAGAGAACAAGACAGATTTTTGAATGGTCAATACGATCTGATAAGTGTGTTTAACTTCCCCGTCAGCTTTCCTGTTTACTTTACCGTCAGCTTTCCCGTTAGCTTTCCCGTTTACTTTACTGTTCGCTTTCCTGTTTACTTTCCTGCTAACTGTCCTGTTAACTTTCCCGTTTACTTTACCATTAGCTTTCCCGTTTACTTTACCGTTAGCTTTCCTGTTCCTTTGGATGTGCATCAAACTAACACATTCCAACATATTTCGAAATTTTAACATGCTTATTTGCGAAAATATACTTACATTTAAGTTGTTCCTTTCCAGCTGTGTCCGCCATGTTGGTTGTAAAATTTTGGCTGGCTCGCTGAGTTCGCAAGGTGGGTAATTTCATCTCCCACTTAATTTTAAGCCTGCATCGGACCTCACTATGTTTTGAGGGTTGATTTAAAGGGGAAAATAGCACTCCCCCTTGCTCCCTAAAGTATTGGGACACCCTACCTCTACACGAGAACACGCAAAAACGAGGGTTAGGGCAAAAATCTAGGGGGGGGGGAGGGGGGGGGGGCTATCGGGACGGGCCCCAAGTGTCAAGTCTACACAAGGCTACAGTCCACATATTTTGCATTCAGCGGTTCTTTTGTTTGGGTCTTGTATAAAGTTTTTAAAGCCAAAGCCTGTGATGAATGCCACAGCAGCTGCTGGTGCGGTCAACATGTTTGTTGACCTCTCTCATGTGGCTGTGCACAGCAGCTACATACAGTAGGTTACGGTCAGCTCATCAGACATGCATCTCAAGTCTGAGTCAAGTCTGAAGTCTTTAGAGGACGAGTCTCAGGTTAAGTCTGAAGTCACTGTGTGTGCGGTCTAAGTGCGACTCGGGTCTCAAACTTGAGTCCCCATCTCTGGTATAGACACATCCAGTATATATATACACAGGGTTTCTGAGCCTGGTATTAATTGTACCAGGCAAACCTGCGGAGTTGGAGAGCAGCAGGGAAGAGTGTCCAGAGGCTGTTAGGAGAGGTGATTATATGGTTGGGTTGACATTTTCTGGAGCTGAACCTCAGTTGGAAGCATTTGGGTAAACTCTTAACATCCTAGAAAATCTCTTGCCCTCTTTCTCTCTCCTTCTCTCCCACCCTTTCTTTCCCTCTCTCTTTCCGAAGATGCCAAAGCCACAGGATTGCTGTTGGGATGGCCTGCCAGAAACCCAGTCTCCCTTTTTATTGAGGGACAGGAATTGCAGAGTGAATGCTTACAATGTAGGGCTGTCTTTTTGGCAAAGAAAAGAAGAGAATGTCGAGAAAAGAGGAAAAGGGGAAAGACAGAATGGGGAACAGACAGAATGAGGAGCTATCAAACAAACAGATCAAGACAGAGACAGACAGAGATTGCTAGGGCTGCAGTATTTTCATGCGCAACTCTAAACCACAAACTCAGTCACACTCTAACATGTCTCCTTAAACTGTGCCAGCTGTCCAAATAGTCTGTCCTGGCTACAGAACAGGTTCACCACTGTACTCCCACTTTGAAATCCCTGTTGTACCAACATTGTCCTCACTGCTTTCCAGCATTCTCAGACCCAGAATATTTATATTTTATACCACATATTACTGAAGCATTCCTGTGCTGGATTCTTCAGTCCGGCCTTTTTAGAGGTTCATTCATGCCATAATTTATGACATTGAAAATTTGAGAGTTTTCTGCAGACTGGAACCAAGGCAGCCTTGCTGAATCAAAATTACAGCTTCAACAGAGTACTGTAATGCGTTTTTACAAAATACGGTACGTTTGCCCCTGAAATCCAAATCAAACACTAAATTCAGCCAAAAACTGAAACTAACATTAAGTCTAAATAAGTTGGTTTCCACCACTAACCACTTTTACAGTTTCAACAATTCAGACACATTTGTGCTGTAAGGAGAAGCTGAGCTCTCACTGTTACTGGCAATTCCACAATTATTGGCTATAAAAATAAATGAATCTGAGGTGCGGGGGATTCTTTCACTTGTTTTTGCATTTTATCCCACAAAACATTGAATGAATGAATGAATGAATGAATTAGTTTCAGACATATCAACAGAAAACAAAACAAAAACACAATTTTTTTTAATAAATTAGTTCACAAATAAGCAAAATAACATAAAAAGCATATAACAACAGACAGTAACCAGCATAGACATGCCTGAAAAGAAGTAAGAATTAACTTATGTAATCATACCCCTTCTCCACAGCTCAGTTATTAATGTTATTAATTCACTTCCCTTCCTGACCCTGTGTTGTACGCTCCCATCTAACTATATACAATTCAATATATTATATGTACAATATATACACATATATGTATATATATATATATATATATATATATATATATATATATATATATACACATACATACATACATACATACATACACACACACACACACACACACACACACACACACACACACACACACACACATATATATATATATATATATATATATATATATATATATATATATATATATAAAGTTTACCGTGTGAACGTTTCTCTTACCTTTATCTTACTGGGATCAATGGTGTGTTTTTTTTCCTGTCCAAAGTGTTTTTAAAGGCCACACACAGACACACACAGTACACTCACAAGGTGTGCTCTTTTTCCCATTTAAACAACTTTTAAAAGCCACACACACAAATGTGCACACACACAGATGCACGCTAGCAGGCACGCACACACACACACACACTTTGTTGAACATATGCTCTTTACGTCAAATACTTTCAAAGTACACATGGTATTTTCATATATGTATACAGTGATTTAGTTACTTTCTATCACTGATACAACACAATGGGCTTCATGCAAGAACCACCTGTACAAACAGATTTGTTAGTGGCTGATGGTGGCATGTACGAGTGATTTAAGTGGATGTGGGGCAGTCACCAATTTCCTGGTACTTAGAATTTTCTATTAAGTATGAATAAAATTGACATATCATATACAGCTAGTTTTCACTCATGCCTTAATTTGAAGGAATCTGAATGTAAAAAGAATATTCTGCTCACCACATCATCTCGTCATTTGCTAATTTACCAGGATGTTTGTTAGATTTGATGATTTTATTGGCATATGTTTGCACAGCAACTTATACAGGACAGTAGTTGTTGGAAAAGGGTGTTTATGCAGGTTGCTGTCCAGAATCATCTTCTGTTGTAACATCACCTACTGTGGGCTATATATAACCCTGTCTAATATCTTTGTGATTGTCACACTGCTGCCTTTCGAATTAGTCATTAACCTCAATGCTTTAGAGCACACGTGTCAAACTCGTGGCCCGAGGGCCAAATCCGGCCCCTCTCAGGTTTTGATCCGGCCCGCAATTTCAATTTAGGTTCACAATATTTTTAGGCCGACCTTGTTTTTGTCGCTTTTTGGTGCTTTTGTTTTGTTTTTACATTTTTGGTGCTTTTTTCGACATTTGTTTACGCCTTTTTCCGGCGGTTTGTGCGTTTTTTTTTCACTGCTTTAGACACTTTGTTTTAACGTTTCTGAGACTTAATGTTTTGCCACTTTTTTTGGAAGTTTTTGGCCCTTTTTACGATGTTTTTGACACTTTTTCAGACAATTTTGACGCTTTTTTCGGCCTTTTTCCAACTATTTTGGTGCTTTTTTTCAGCGTATTTGTCGCTGGCTGAGCTTTTTGGGGGCTTTATGAGGCCCAAAATGTAAGTGAGAAGACTACAGTATATGATACATGCAATATTACAGTCAAAATATTAGACTAAAATAAATAAAAGCATGTAAATCTCTACATGTCTGGCCCTTGATGTGATTCTCATTTTCCAGTGTGGCCCTCTGGGAAACTGAGTTTGACACCTTTGCTTTAGAGCATCTAACTTTTTGTTAAACCATTGACTCATTACTGTCCCAGTACAGCTCTGCTCTGATGACATGTCTTTGGCTGGAACGAGAAATTTATGACAGGTTTACTGTAAAGAGAGTTTGGTGAATCTGACTTGGAACACTTGAACCAGGAAGACTCACAGAAAAAAAAGTAAGAGAGATTTAGGATAAGAATAGAAAAATCTTCTTGCATGAGGCCCATTGTTTTTATAGCATACTGTATTGGCAATTGATAAAGTCTTTCACATTTGCTGTTGTAAAACTGTCCTCTGTCACATCAAGTGATGTTTGGAATAAATAAAAGAAGAACCGGGTAGTAACTAGATTCAGAGATGTCTACATGGTTGAAATAAGAAATAAATGCCAGCTACACAAAAAATAAATGCGTAAAATAACAGAAAATGTTCTGGCAGCTCATTACCCAGACTTTGCCCTGTGATTAAAAAACGGAAATGATGTGTGTACCTACATTTAAAATACAGAAACTTAAAAAAAAAACTTCAAAAATGTTGAAAAACAATGCTAAACGGCCCAAAGAAAAAGCAACAAAAACATCGGAAAATGCATCAAGGAGGTCAGAAAAAGCGACAAAAGCATTGAAGAAAAAAAAAGTGACAACGTGGACTTTAATCTCCCAAAACCAAACTGCATGCGGGCAAAAGTTGTCGGAGCAGAAAGTATGCAATTCCAAATATAAAAAAAACTAAAATACAACTTTGAATCTCATTCTATGGACAATTTCTGTTCAAAATACACAGTCATACAACTGTTAATACCCAGATATTTCTGAGAGTGTACTGTTTGACAGGCAGCTGATGCTAGCTGTGATGTGACAGTTACCAGTGATCATTTCAGATGAAGATTTGAAAGCCTTTTTTCCCCCCCCGGGTTTGTTTAAAACCTGTGTTTTTCACTTTGACTGGTGGTGAGCTTGTGGTCGGGTGCTGATCGCACTCAGGGCGGCTGGCTTCACAGCGTGTATTCACACTTCACTAGTATGATTTTGCTTTTGTGAGATCAGTGCACATGTGCATTCAGGTATTACAGTGCAAATTTCTGCACACATTTCAGAGAATTTGTGTGTATGTGGTATGCAAGACCATATGCAGGTTTAATTAACATCGCTGCAGCAGGATGTGTGGTCTACAAACCACATTAGGTTTCATCACACACTCCTCTCAGTTAATTCTGGTTGACACCTATGCTCTGCAACACACACCACACACAGATGAAGGTGAGATAATTCACTAATAGTTACACAGAAGAAGAAAAAAGACTAAACGTTTCCTGAGCAAACATTTAAGTTTTGCAATGTTAGATGAGTGGGCCCAGTAGAGACACATGCCCAGTGTTAAGCCGAGCAAAGCCTGGAAGCAGGGGGGAGCTGTTAGCCTTCACTATGTCAGGCACATGTTAGTGGAATCACAGCTGTAAGTTAACAAGCAACCATAATAGACACCATGCTTTATTTTCCACTATCTTGCCTTCATCGGGGTGGTGTCTGATGGTTGCCACCGTTTTCTGTTTCTGTTTTTATAGGAATAGAGCTGGAGCGAGCTGATACAGATTATATATGGGCTTCTGTCAGACATAGTGGAATATGATGATTATTTCAACCTTACAGCTACTTACAGTAAATGGGAAGTTTAAGGGAACTGGATGTTAGGATTGAACACTTTTGCCTTTAGATGTGATCGGATGGCACGTATTACAAACCATTTCATCTGAATCATACTGACCCCTTTATCTCATTCTATAGAGGAGAAGCTCAATCTCTCCATAACAGTGGTCTGTAACTTTTTTAGGTCAAGGATCCCTTAGCTGAAAGAGAGACGGTTTTGAGTTGCATTGAAACTGGGGTGGATGAATGAAAATGGAAGGATGGATGGATATTCATATCTTATTTATACATCATGTTTTATTGTTAAACAAGTAGAAGGCACAGTGAATCCTTAATGGCCTCTACACATAGACCAGACGGGGCGACCATCGGCAGAAAAGGCATTTGGACTGATCAGTCTCCCCGAATTGTTCAAAACATGCCAGAGAACACACTGAGGAGACAGCAGGCGGCGCTAATCTGTATTGTAGCCCAAAAATGAAAACCGGCAGCTGATTGGACGAACGCGTCACATCGGTCTGAATGCTGCTTCCGGATTTTGGATTTGTCAAACGGCCATTAATGGCAACTCGTCCAGAATACGATCTCAAATTGTACTAAAATAGTTCACCGAAACGTGTTTCTGAAAAATTTTTAAGCGAGAAATAGGCCATGCAGTTGCTGAATTTCTGTCTTCATTTCAGATCAACAAAGGTCAGTTTAAAAGATTTTGGTCAGATTTTGAGAGACTCTAGTCACGCTCGTTTCGGCTCCCTGTTTCCGGGTTAGCACTCTACCAATCAGATTGGTCATTTGAGCCCGATTGCTGGCAGTGCCTGCCCTCCCGATTATGCCCTAACAATCGGCGAAAATGAAGGCCGATGGCCCATCCAACGGACGACGACATGGAACACACTGCACAGACTTGAGTCACTGACCTCG
Source organism: Gymnocephalus cernua (assembly GCA_023631565.1). NCBI lineage: Eukaryota > Metazoa > Chordata > Actinopteri > Perciformes > Percidae > Gymnocephalus > Gymnocephalus cernua. The sequence goes on from CM042432.1 coordinate 9,686,601, forward strand.
TCAGACTGTACGATGGACGGTTTTCGGCTTGGTCTGTAGTGGGCTTTAGATGAACTGTATCTGTGGATGGCTACCATACCTATATTAAGCCTATCATCAGTGTTTCTTTTACTCACAAATAGGCTGCTTTATCTTTGCAAATATTATGTTGGATTCATATTAATGTATCATTTCAGACATATTTTAATTTTTGGGAGAAAAAAAAGGCCAAAAACATGTTGCATAACAACATCACTGTAAGAGCAGCAAGAGGCGACTGCATTGTCCCATTAAGGAGAAGTGCATTTACTGTAGTCAAACTGCTTTTTCAGTTAGGGCTACTCGTGGGTGGAACTCTATCCCAAGTCACACTAGAAATTTTAAAACGTATGACTCTTTTAAACTCAACTTAAAGAAGTGGCTAACAAGTACTGTCAGCACTGTCAAAATGAATTGAGGCACTTAAACTTGCTGGCATCTTGTCACTCCTGCTCTTCCTGTCTGTGTTTTTGTGCTCTGCCTGTGTGATTGTATAGTTAGGCAAATCTTCTGTTGCTTGTTACTGTCCCAGCAATGTTGTTTTTGTGCATGTCCACCAAAATGTATGTCTATGCTATTGTGCCTTGTTTGTTATCTGGTCTGACAGTTCAGCTGTGTGTGTGTGTGTGTGTGTGTGTGTGTGTGTGTGTGTGTGTTTGTGTGTTATTTGGTCTGACAGTTCAGCTGTGTGTGTGTGTGCGTGTGTGTGTGTGTGTGTGTGTGTGTTGAGCTCAACCAACTGTTCTTGTTTTTATCTTGTTGTCTTTTAGCATTAGTATAATCAACTTTTATTGTATAGGGCCAAATCTGTATGTATTATTGATAGCTTAATCGTTTCATCTCTGTTTTAAGGTGACTTCTTACCACCAGTCCAGGGACAGCAGATGTAAAATAGCCTCCAGGCTAATTCTGGCACATTTTACTTTTATGTGTTATTAATGTGCATTTTCCCTGATAAATAAACCTGTAATGAAATAAATAAGTACGAGTGTAGACTGGAAAATGATATTGAAGATTTGCAGCATATGAGTAAAATCTTATATCATGGTATATGTAATCTTTGCAATATCGATGCAGTCAGGACATAGTACACTTTCTTGTTGTGCAGGTATAGACCATGGCTCCTTTCAACCTCAATGTAGAATTTGGCTGTAGAACATATCTGTGTTTTTGCTTCTTTGTGGCTCTAGACCCAATTGATAGCTTGTCCTCTATACTTGTCTGTGTATGCTCCTTAAATATACTTAGAGGATGATAGTAATAAACCTCCTTTCTTTTTGTTACTGGTTTGTAATCATGTTTTGCATGTGAGACTCAGGAACATTATATTGACTGGGAAACATTATCATTGCCTATTTTAAATGTAAGTGCTAAAAAAAATTCTATTTGGATTTTACTATCTATTTCTGTATTTTGTGCTTTTTAGTTTTTAGAAATGTAGACATGTTTTTGCAGCAGACCTTTCTTGGTTATGATAGGTCTCTCAAGGGACTCATTTCCTTTAAGTTGATTGCACTGAGAGCTGCCATTTGAAACACCTGTCCTACTAATTAATGTCAGTCAGGTGACTGTTGGATTTTATTCTGAAGGTAATTTCATGTTGAAGTTGAAAAAATGAAGTAATACTTAGCCTCCTGAATATGGAGGAATAAAGAGGCTACTTACTACCAGCTATCATTTTGATAAAATCTACTTTGCAATACATAGGCTGCTACTTGCCATCTTGTTGCCCAAAATGTCACTTTGCATATCACTATTTTAAATCAGTTTGTCATGATTGTTTCAGCAGTGGGAAAAGCGGCTGTGGAGCAGCTCTGCTGAAAGCCACACCAAGGCCAGTTCAAGTTCAGCTGAGCTCTTTTCATTGTCAGTGCGGTTCAGCATGCTAAAAGAAATATAGCACTGAGAGCTCACAGACATCCCCCTAACAGATATTTAAAGTGTAATTGAGTGTTTGGTGGATTCAAAACTGTAACTCAAGGGCACAGGTTAGGAAACCTTAAATATTATAGTGGTTAGAGAGAGAGAGAGAGAGAGAGAGAGAGAGAGAGAGAGTGCTGTAAATAGGGATTTTGCCAGGGTGGTCTTTTCCCCTACAGTCCAAACACAGGAGACAGAATTGGCTAAAGACATACCAACTGCAGCTGGGTGGCTCCAGGGCTCACACTCACACACACACACACACACACACACACACACACACACACACACACACACACACACACACACACACACACACACACACACACACACACACACACACACACACACACACACACACACACACTTTCTAGAACATTGCAGACACATGTGCCCAAACAGAATAATTTTAATATCACACACACACACACACACACACACACACACACACACACACACACACACACACACACACACACACACACACACACACACACACACACACACACACACACACACACTTAGAGATACTCTTACACAATACGGTAATTATATGTTTTTGGTTTTGTGCCGTGGAACATTAAAGCTAGCTGAGGGGCATAATAGTGGGTAGCAGGGCACTGCTGCATGGTAAGTCACCAGACGCTGAAAAATACCATGTTGGATCGGTCTTTGTCTAAGTTGGGACAGAAAGGAAAGCAGTGATGGCTGTGATGCATGAGGTGGTTGTATGTCTGTTTTTGTTTATTCTGCACAGAAATAAGAAAATAAAGGTAAGGGAATGTTGTGGTGCTTGGTGCCTCTGTGTCTTGGAGGCTCCATGTCTCTGTCTGTCTATATACACACTGAGATAAGGTGTTTTTATTCTGGGATTCATCATTGTAGGGCTCAAGGTATGATATCTCAAAAACTACTGGGCAATTTGACCAAACCTGGATAGAGACTGTGATACCTTTTTCCATTCAAAAGTGCACTCACTAAATAGATTGAATTTAATGGTACTCTATATTGCTGTAGAACTTCAGACTATCCCTAAGTCCACAAAAGAAACCCGTGTAAGCTAAAATACAGTGTGGAACCAAGGCTAATGAAAAGAAGTCAGGACGTGTGGTAGAACTTGAGCTAGAATCTGTCCGTACTGAGTACTCCGTCCATAGTGTTTTGTCTTTATTTCCTTGTGTGTCTCTAGTCTGTAACAAAAACAATTAGCAAAACCATTCTACATTTGCAAAGGATGTCAATTGAACTACCTCTTTCTTCCCAACTCATAACTCCTAATACCTGACATCCAATGCCACAACTGTTGGTGATTTAAAGGAAACCTATTGTATTCTGTTTTCAGGTTTATACTTGTATTTTTTGTTTCTACTAGAATTAAGTTGTTCAAAAAACACTTTATTTTTCTCTTACTGCCCATGGCTTCTGCACTCTATGAAGCTCTGTTGTAGTGCATGTCTCTTTAAACCCCCCTCCTGATAACTCAGTCTAACCCGTATTCACAGCCCACAGCTCTTCTGCCAACAGTACGGGATCTCTCTCCCACTTCTCTTACGCCGTGCAGTAGGCAGTCAGCTGACACAGCCATCAAGGTTTATGCAAACTGTATGTGATGACATCACCAATATGCAAATGCACGTGTGACGTCATCTGGCGACTTTTAGCAAATTTTGGAGCTAGTGCTAGCTACTTTCATTGGAAAAGAGTTGGCCGCACTGCCCCGCATCTGTTCACTGCTCTTGCTGTCTCTGTACAGGCTGTTAACATGAGCCATTCGTACATACAGCTACGAAAATGTAATTAGTATGTATTCAATGTATTTATTGCTGTTTTCACCCCATTGACTGCTGCTGTATAAGAATGTTTTGGACCGCGTAAGGAAGAGGTCGGGGGGGCTGGGTGGGTCATAAAACACAGCGCTGTCAAACCGGGGAGCGGAGTTCTAACCCTCAATACTTTCTCCCAGGAAACGTGTGTTCGTTCCCCGGGAGTGTTTTAATCCAAACCACAATCTTTTTCCTAATCTTGTCATTTAATAACTAGTCATTTTGGTGCCTAAGCCTAACTGTCGTCTCGGCATGACGCTTACTTATTGTCGGCTAAACTCAACTGCTACAGTCCCTGAAAACGGGCCATGATCTTGCGGTGCCCTTTAGCCGGCTCCCAATAACCTTTTGTCGGCTGAACTCAACTAGCAATGGTCGCGGATAAGACCGACAGCTCAGGGTGCCCTGTAGAAGGCTCCCAGTAACCTATTGTCGCTAAAAATATTCTAAATATTGCGTAAACTTAAGCGTATATTTTTTTTAGGTGGTCCTTTTTTTAGGTGGCTAAAATATGTTTTGTTGGTACCTCTGTCCAAAGAATTACACAATGCTCTATTCAAAGCCACAAATTGTATTGTTTGTGTTATTGTGACTTTGGGATCTGACATAACGTGGTGTCCACAGTAGCACCGGGGTGGCTGTAGCTCAGTGGTAGAGCTGCCAATCAGAAGGTTGGAGGTTTGATCCCCGGCCCTGCAGTGCCATGTCGAAGTGTCTTTGGGCAAGACACTTAACCCCGAGTTGCCCCCGATGCTGTGCATCGGAGTGTAAATGGTGTGTGAATGTTTATCTGATGAGCAGGTGGCACCTTGTACGGTAGCCTCGGCCACAGTGTATGAATTTGTGTGAATGGTGAATGGTTCCTGTACTATGTTAAAGTGCTTTTAGTAGTCGTTTAGACTGGAAATTTTTCAAAAAGTGGAGAGGGCGGTTCTTTTCTAAAATTCGGGAAAATCCTCCATTATACCTTTAAGTAACATTTTCAGTGCAGGACTTTTACTTGTAACAGAGTATTTTTACAGTGTGGTGTTAGTACTTTTACTGAAGGATCTGACTACTTCTTCCACCACTGCATGATACTCAGAGAAACACACACATGTACAATACCAAGGCTCCAGCAGCAGTCTGGTTTAAAGTGGTGGGTGTTCCTCACACCACTCCATTAGGCTGCCCTTCTCCTTTCATGAAGCCTGCAGACGATCTGTTTTATTGGTGGGGAGTAATTACTCGCATACACAGACTCTCCGGTGTTGACACACACACACACACACACACACACACACACACACACACACACACACACACACACACACACACACACACACACACACACACACACACACACACACACACACACACACACACACACACACACTTAAATACCATCATGTACGTACACACAGGCACACGTCTGATAGTGCTTGTAATTAGGCAGTGTTCTCTACAGGCGGGGGGTGGGGGGGTCACACAGCAGCAGCCTCTGAACTACAGAGGGAAAAAGCCTCAGCCTTATATTAACCCACTCATCACCAGCTTTGTTTGATGCTTACACACACATCAAACATGTTCAGGAGGCTCTTTTATTTGCCTACCATTACAATCATCATCATTATTATTGGTTTCTTCCTTCTCCTGTCTGCTGTCTGTATCTAACAGCAGCTCACTGTCTGGATGACAAGTGTTACTTTTCCTGTAGGTGTGATGTCACTTTTAACTGAAACAGAATAGGTACATGAATGGGATTAAAACCACAGGTCAAAGAGTGCAACAAAGAGAGGAACTGCAGGACAATAATGGAAAGAACTGGAGTTTATGAGTTCTGGGATCAAAAATGTGTTAAGTGTGTATACCATCTCTAAACAGATAGTTGTATATGAATGCAGAATGTGTAGGCAATGGGACAAGCTTTTGGTATCAGAAGCGTTGTGGTTTGCATTTGTAGTCCGAGTAGTATTGACAAATCACATTTGAGTGGTATTTGGTTGCATTTAGGTAAACAGTGTGTGGGAAGGAAAAGAAGCAGAACGCTTTGACAAAAATGCTATCTTGGAACCCATTGGACACTTTACAGATAGAGTAGGTCTAGATCACACTATAATTTACAAAGACCCAACAATTCCCCCTAAGAGCATGCATTTGGTGCGATTTGGTTTTGGTTTAATAAAAGTATTATTATTTTTTTCATGCACACATAATATTACGTTTTCTGATCAAAATAGGGTAAAGAAGAGGATTTTTTTTTAACAATGGGACAAGATTTTGCTATCAGAAGCGTTCTGGTTTCCGATTGTAGTTGCATTCAGGTTAACAGTCTGTGCGGGAAGGAAAAGAAGCAGAACACTTTGGCCAAAGTGCTATCTCAGAACCCATTGACTCTTGTCTGACGACGCTTTTAATTTGTTTTTTAAAAAATGTATCGGCATTCATATGCAGACAACCAATCCGGTCATAGACGTTGTCTCTCAACTCAAACTTCATGCTCATGTCTCAAGTTGCTAATCAGACTGTGAACAATGACCGGTGCACTTAAGAGGGAGTCTTGGTCCGAATATTCGCTGGCTACACTGGAACCCTCGAAATATTGGCTGCTGTCCCCAGGTGCTAAATCATATCAGACCGATAGCCGATAGGTTCCGAGAGTAGTGGGTACATTGTTAGCAAGCTACAGCTAATGCCTGTCTAGTTGGTGAACTGGCGGATCACGGCGCCCAAACAGTCCAGTGCGAAAATTTACTTTGGACGCCACACACTCATACCAAGAACAATTTGTTTCAGTGTACTAAAACAAATTGAAACCAATTGTTGCTTGGGAGGCAGACCTGTGAGACTTGGATTTGTGTTATGTGTTATTAATAGTTTTTGGACAACAATAGAGCTCAATGGCACAGAGGAAGAAGATATATTAGTGGATACATAGACAATTCTTAGTAACAGATCATTGTTGGTTGGGGTCTACACATGGGATTGTTTGACTGTAAGAACAGCTCAATGTCATGTCTAATGTCAAGATGCATTGCGGTTAATTGTAGGTTCTAGTTTTTTTAGCACCTGACAAATTTTAGGGGCAAAAAGTCATGAAATCTTTACCTCTGCTGTTTCATATCTGATCATTATTTTTTAATCTGCCTCTCATGAGTCCCCCAACTTTATGGAAGTGCATACTCACTACAATTTGGTCCACTAAAAGTTTTTTTTTTTGCTGCTGACAGGCTCAGATTAATATTCTAAGTGTCTGACAACAATATGAAAAGGATCGCTACAGAGATAGGCCTTTTTAAAACCTCTTTAAGACCTTTCTGTTTAAACAGAAACAGCTCTGAAGTTGCTACTGCTAAACCCACCAGACTCCATTTTAAAAAACAGTACTTTTAGCGTGTATGTATTGAAAATGAGGTGATGTCGTCACGACACAGTGCCCCGCCCCCAGAGATCACGGCATCCTCCCCCTTCCGCCATTTTGGGAGGATACCCGCCAGCACACGTTCATTGTTTGTGTTGGTAGCAGAGAAGGTTGTTGCAATTCTGCACTATTTTAGAATGCCTGGAAAACACTCCTGTGTAAGAAACTGCTCCAGTGTGTCACACGATTGTCATGGAAACCGTAGGAACCATGTGTTACAGTTTTTTCGTTTCCCTACATGGAAAAAGCATTAAGGAGAGCATTTCTCCGATATGACAAGGAGCCGTCGGATTTCTTGGGTGGCTGCAATTAGAAGATAGGACCTTTCTCTGGTCCAGCACAGAGACATCACACTGACTGGAAATGATCCCTACAGAGATAGAGCTTTTAGTTAAAGAGTAAGATCCTTTTTGTTGCACAAATTGTCACGTGACAGCAAGCTACCATGACGTATGTCCTCATTCTCAATAGAGCCAACATATTTTCACATGTAAATCGGTAATCTATGTGTTTATTTCAACAAAACTAGAGTTGTGACAGTTGGAAAAGTGGAAAGACGACCCAAAACGGCTTTTCTTTGTTTTATTTTGTTTCTGTCAACTTTGAATGAAGTGTATTTTACGATGTTAAAATTACTACTTACTACCGTACTTTACTATTTACGTAGAGTCTGGTGGCTTTAGTGAACGAAATTTCGCGGATGCTAAAAAACAGAACTTACTCTTTAACAGAAAGGTCGACCTCCTTAGAAATCCTTTCCATAATGTTGTCAGATACTTAGAATATTAATCTGAGCCAGTGGCAAAACAAGCACTTTTGTGAAGATAAATACAAGCTGGACAATTGCCCTATTAACTTACATTGTAGCTTGTTTCGCCGCTACTGACTGCAGCGATCTCGCTTAATACTGGACCAATATACAGTACATACTGAGGTATGTCTGATTAATGCTTTCTATTTACATTATCATATATAAGTTTACACATACCTGACTCAGTCAAAGCTCAGTTTTTTACCTGCAGTGCCTAAATTAGGTATGAAAGTGCAATTCTAATTTCAAAATGTGTGAGAAATCTCTACAACATATTACAGACACATTTTTTTGATGTGTGAGAACTTTGGTTGTTACATTCATTATTTCACATGTGTGGGAGGCTTTCACACCTTTCATGTTTCTTTTCTGAAGTACTGACAGATCACAGATTGTTTTGTCTCTCTTACCAAAGCGGCTGTAAGCCTCCTGATTTTTTTCTTCTTCTGAACGAGACTCGGCCGTTAAAATCAACAAACAGCGTGAAACCAGCTGGGTGCCGCCCAGATAGAAGCTAAAGACACACACACACACACACACACACACACACACACACACACACACACACACACACACACACACACACACACACACACACACACACACACACACACACACTCTCCTCATGCATATAATACACATAATTCCATTGTTTTAATGATATCATCTTGAACCGGGGGGGGGGGCCCAACCGATTTTCTAACCAATTTAATATCTGTGAATCAAATTCAAACAAGTACTGTCATTTAGTAGTTACTAGAATATTTTGTCCTCCTGTGATTTTGACCTATCTCGTGTTAATGTGACTGCAAAGGGAGACTTTGTGCAGCCGTGAAAGTCAAGTACTTTTTTAGAAGATTGTATGCATTGCGATGACAGAAAATGAAGATACAGATAGAAGAGCAGATATACACAATGTGTGCAATGTGCAAATCTACATTGTAAATAGATGGTGGTAGAATATAAACAGAATCTATCCATTACATTAGTCTGTTCTTGCTCATATATTTTCATCATCTGTAAACACTTTTCACACAGAACTGCAGTCACTGGTCATTTCCCCAAATTGTGATTCATTGGAAAATCAGACAAGATTGATAATAATAAATTGGACTTATCTCTACCTATCATCATATGATCTGTTGACTGTCATGTAAACTCTGTACATTCCTCTGCAGACTCGTCAGTTAGACACAGTCCCCGTTCCAACACACCACCCAAACGCAACTGTGAGACCTTGAAAGCAGCGCACATTTACAAGTGAAACATTGATTTGTCTCAAGATGAGATGATACAGCATTGATTCAAACCATAAAACCGTTGAATGTGATTTGGTCTTGAAATTGTGAGAGGAATGTGTCACTCCCCATTGTTTTTGGGTGTCTGTGATTTGTTTCATAACTGGTCATGTGGATTTTCTGCATTTTATAAACGGTTTTGTAACTGACAGGCCAAATGTGGGCAATTGCAGACATGACTAACCAGTAAAAAAAGGTTTTTGTATTATCCATTCCTACAGCTCACAAGAAGGACCCCTGCTTGCTTTATGTAGATTGTATCCTAGACCCCCACATATGAGATTTGGACTGTATATCTGTATTAGATAAGATGGAAGGGATACAAGTCTTAAAGTTGTATTCGCTCACTGAACCAATTTCTATTCAGGATATCTTGAATACATCAAACCATGTTTTTTTAATGGAATCCACCAGACTTAGACTGCCAGATTTGGCAGAAGAATTGTGTTTCAGTATTTATTTAAAATATATATATTTTTTTGCAAAGCAATGACTTATCACCTTCATGGCAGATGCAAACCAAGCTGACAGCACTGAAACCAACTGCTGTTTTCGTTCAAACTCTAAGAGGTGAATAACAAACATCAGAGGTGTTTTCCTCTACACAGAGTGAGTAAAACCACATCCTCCATGCTGCACCATACTCAATGGTGCATGCATACTAGCTGTGCCTACGAGCAAGAAGAATGTGCTGTGTGTGTGTGTATGTGTGTGTGGGTGTGGGTGTGTGTGTGATCTGTTTCTCTGAATGTATTGTGTTAATGGTCAGGCCAACCAAATCTCTTACCAGCAAAACCAGAAAACCTCAGGTTGTATCACAAATGAGCTGCTGTGACATTGCTGCACCATGCCTGACTGCAGCTGTGAGCACAGCAATGTCCAGCATAAAACCATGTGTGACCGGTGGAATTCTGCGTTGTGTATTATTATTTCAACATCACCATGACACCAGGATCTCCTTAGGATGATGTTTATTCTAGTGACAAACATGAATAGACCGTCATGTAACAGAACGGCCCGCTCCAACTTCTCTCCCAAACGGTATTACAAAGGGGCCACATATACAATGGACTAAAATAATATACGTAATACAATAATACAGCAATGGTATGTTAAAGTGCTCATATTATGTTCATTTTCAGGTTCATGATTGTATTTAGAGGTTGTACCAGAATAGGTTTATGTGGTTTAATTTTCAGAAAACACCATATATTTGTTGTACTGCACATTGCTGCAGCTCCTCTTTTCACCCTGTGTGTTGAGGTCTCTGTTTTAGCTACAGAGTGAGTGTTGGGAGTCGCACATGCGCAGTAAGTACTGCTAGCTAGTCAGTTGCAGAGCATGAGGGTGTGCCACGCTAGCAGCTAGGCGAGCATTATCACGTGTGTACAAAGTGACACACGTTCGTCACGGAAGTAAAGGCTGGACTACAACAGAGCTGTTTGGAGCAGTTTGCGAACAGTGTTTTCTCTGGAAGATGGTAAGTCTCTTTGGGGTAGGCTTTTTCACTTTGTAAACCTATAATGTGCACAAAAAGACTTAACACTATAAAGGAAAGGAGAAAAGCCAAAAAACCATAATATGAGCACTGTAAAACGTACCTGGTGACAAACATGGATAGACAGACCTCGTCGTGTAACAGAACGGCCCACTCCAGCTTCTACAATACACACATAAACACATACACAAAATGGAAGTTAGCTTTAACTACCGCTAATTTAAGCTAGCTACACTAACTCTTAAAAACCCGTAAAACAACAATGAAGTGACATGAGTCTGTGTGGGGAACAAAAATATAAACAGAATAATACAAGAAATAATGGAATGAATTAAAATAATGAATGAGCCAAAGATAAATTACTCTCAACTCCCAAACAGTATTACAAAAAAGGGGAGAGGGAAAGGGTACACAAGGTATTTATAGTCACAGGACAACCAAAGACGAAATAAAGGAGGGGCTCTGAACTCTAACAAATAGCCTATATACCTTACACCAGATACATTTTAAGACAGAAGTAACCACAACAGATTTTATGCAATTATAAATGAGATATGCAAAAATGCAAATATGTCCCTGTTACACAATGCTACATTTCACTACTGCAGCTACAGAGACTTACATTTTATGATACTGTGATGTAGTGTTAAACTATAACCTCAGTCATCATATCATCTTCAATAACAAATCTATTGTATTATGTTTTCAGATAAGTGCTGAATTTTATTATTATTATATTTATTTTATTAACTTATATGAGGTACATGAAGCAGTAGTGCACATTATTTTGCCTCATTTCTCTGTGTATCATGATGGCCTTCAGCAACCTTATGCAACCTATGTATGGTACTAATATACTAATATAGTATATATTTACAACCCCAAATCAGCAGTCAAAAAAACAATGGGTGAGGTGACCTAACTGATGCTATGTCTACTATTATTACAGTCTATGTCGATAACCTTTGACCCCTTTTCTAGTCTATGCTGTTTCTGGTTTTGGAAGGTTTTAAATACGACCACCTTGAAAGTTCCATCAGGTGATGTGATGACAAATGATAAAAGATACACACACATTTAGCCCTCTGTCTTTGATCAGCACCATCTGTTTGGACTTCTGATGCTACAGTGTTTGAGTGGGTTCTTAACTGCTGCTGCTCAGAGTTCTTAAGGTTAGTCTGGCTAAGATTTGGTTGAACTGGTTGCCTTGCATATGTAAAGAGATGATGATGCTGTCCCTATGAAGTTGTAATGTTAAAATGAGTTACTTTTAGACTGTTGCTTGTCAAGTGGCTTGTCATGTGTGTGTGTATGTGTGTGTGCATGTCCAAACATACTATGAGAACCACTTGACTGTAAGGCCACAGGTGTTTCTTATCCATTAGACACATGAACCCTCGGTGTGCATCTGCTGTATATGAGCCAGTTGTGTATATAAACAAGCAAGCTCAAAGCTTGTGGTCGCATGAAAGCCTGAAACATTTAGATGTTAGAGGGAAAGCATCTGTCCAAAGCTAAAGATCTATAACCAACAGAACAAACTGACAAGAGGGGAGATGACAGAATGTGTGTAAGGGACAGAGAATACATGAGGCATACACATGCCAGTGCTTAAAGGTATAATGGAGGATTTTCCTGAATTTTAGAAAAGAACCGCCCTCTCCACTTTTTTGAAAAAATGCTCCCGAGAGGGAACACCTATTAAACGTGTGCACGAGAGAGCATGCACGAGCCTAGTTCTCCTTGTGCACGCTCTCTTTACAAGTTGCTGTCAGCATGGCTCTACAAGCCTCCTTTCCAAAAGAAGATTTGCACTTTTTCCACTATGTCAGACTTGCCACCGGTAAGTGGAAATCTATTTACGACAAGCATCTCTATAGCTAACTTTAGCATGCTACAGGCCAACAAACAAGCTATCAACGAGAGCGGGGAGACAGCAGCGGTCGGAGGCTTTTATATTTCTATATTTTCTATGGTCGGACGCCGTGGCCGTCTGCTCGCTGACCTGTCACGGCACGTACGACGGCCTTACGTAAACGTATCCCAGAATGATTGACAACTAGGAGGACCAATAGTTTTGATGATATAGTGGAGAAAATCATCCACTATATCTTTAAGTTTTTAAATGGATAAACAAAATTCAAAACATTTTTGGAATTATTTAGAGAGAAAAGAAAACCTGATCTGGACTATATTCCTACTTTTGACTAAGCTCTTTACTGTACTTTTCAATACAAACGGTTCTGGTCTGTGCCCTGAAGACCACATCATTCATGCCATTGTGGGGCAAAGAAACTCTCCCCTTAAGAAAAAACTAAAGAATATCCCTAATCCTTTTAAAATAAATTTTCCAAATTATCGCGGTCTCCCCTAGATGTAGATAGGTGGGCAAATGCATTTTTTGTCTCAGTGCATGCATTGTCTCAGTCCGGAGCCGCCGCTAGCTACTTGCGCCAAGTAGCAGTGCTTGACGCAAGTAGCTAGCTAGATCACTCAGCTGTTATGGCCGAGGCTCTGACCCAAAACACAGAGAATCACACGCAGACACAGTGGGCGCCAAGTAGCAGTGCTTCGGCTGTAGGCTACTTCCACCCAATATAGTCCAAAATCAATATATGCCTAGGAAATCGCCTAGTCTTATTTTGCATTGCTATTTGTACTCGTTGTATATGTGCAGGCCACAAGAAGTAATTAGGTTGTTTTTTGTTGTTGTTGGCTCACTTTTACTCATGACATGCTAACCGGCAACAAAGGATTTCATTCACTACGCTAAGCTAAGCTAGCGGTGGCTCCGCTGGACTGAGACAATCCATGCACTGAGACAAAAAATGCATTTGCCCACCTATCTACATCTAGGGGAGAGAGTGATAAGCCCTATTTCAACAAACGGTGGCGTATTCCTTTAATGTGTTGTCAATTGAAACAGACCCAATGCATCACACAGACATGAGAAGTAAGGTCAGGATACAGTAACCAGGATGTTTTAATTTTGTGATAACTTTGCTCCTTTCCAGTAGAGTTGACAAGCATTTGTATGGGAAAATAGGACAAGGGCGCACCCTAATGCGTTGACTCGTGCCAATGTCTTGGTGGGGGGCTTACATGGAAAATATTGGGATTGGGGTTTTTGACGCATATCATATGTGTTGCTACATAGATGTCATCAATTTGTGATGTGTATGCGAGCAGTAACATATGACAAGGTGTTTCGACTTTAAAAGATAATGAAGGCTGTTTGGCGTGAGAACACTCTACTACCAATCAGAGACAAGCACGTTCTGTGGGCATATGACAGGAACTTGTTGTACCACTTTCCCATTTCTCTGTCCAGTTTCCCTGCACTGTGGTCCTTTTCACTGCTGAAGCTTAAAATGTATTTTTTCATGTCCACATAGCCGCGAGGGTCTGCAAGGTTGTGCGTGATGTACATTTCATCATCTGGCCATTTCCACAAATGATTTGTAGCGCAAAGTTGCGCTACAAATCGCAAAGACATGAGCATACTGTACGGGGCGGCTGTTGCTCAGGTGGTAGAGCGGTCGCCTCCAATTGGAGGATCGTTGGTTCGATCCCTGGCCCTGCAGTCCCATGTCAAAGTGTTCTTGGGCAAGACGCTGAACCCCCAATTGCTCCCGAAGCTGCGCCATCGGTGTGTGAATGTTTATCTAATGAGCAGGTGGCACCTTGTATGGTAGACTCGGCAACAGTGTATGAATGTGTGTGAATGGTGACTGGTTACTGTACTGTACTATGTAAAACCGCTTTGAGTAGAGTAAAAGAGCTATATGAATACAGTCCATTTAAATTTATATTATGTTTATACTGCCCATGTGTGGAGAGGTTGTAGATATCCATGTGCTTCCTCTGATACACGTCTAGATATTAGCCCACTTATTTTCACCTGTCAACTTCCCTGGAGGGGAATGACACGTACTGAGGTCCACACTATCCATGCTACCCTGATCCAAGCCACTTTGTGTAGGCGCCTTGACCAACCAGTAAGAATCCTCAGCGAATTGACAAGGACATTATCCCTCACTGGATTTCCACCCACGAATACCCCCATGCACCACCCATTTAACTTTTCAGTCAATTATGTCCTATGTTTCCCAGAAAACTGTCCACAACTCCCAAGTGTAAGCTTCAAAATGATGCTCTACAATGGTAAAGATCTATTTACTGACGCTTGGTAGAGAGCTTCAAAGAGTGTACAAAGTTAATGGTAGATACAGTACAAACTAAAAAATTTGTCTCCTGCCTTTACTGCAAAGTTTGCAAAGTTTGAACGAGTAGCAAGTGATGGAGCGAGGTCAAGAGGAGTGGAGGAACAGATAGATGGGATAAGGGTTTGCTAGGGGATTGTTAGTGGCACCAGTGAGGTTGAGGACATCTGCTTTGTATTAAAGAGTGAACTGGGCCTCTCACATGATGAAACCCAGCCTGGCGCTCAACAGCACAATAAGATACTGCTATTGGTCTCTCCTCCTCCTCCTCCCCCACTAGCCAATCAGGAGCCAGCAAACCCTGAGGAGACGTTACACCAACCCCACAGCCCGTCCTCCTCCAGCCCTCCATACTTCGGTACCTCTCTCCTGCCTTTATGCTGCATTCACTTCATATGGGAATTGCTGAATGTCTTTATTTAATCGGATTAGGAAGCTGTGACACATTATGACACACACCTTTGACACAGTTAAATTTAATACATAATATATTTTGCATAAACATTTGGAAAATGTCCACCACAATAACTTAATTCAAGACGTTTTTGTCCATGCCATTTTAAGTGTATATTTAGCTGGATAACAGGTGCTTCTTTTGATGCTGGTAAGAGAGAAATACTTACCTACACCAACTATTTACCAGGAATTCCTGAAGTTGTAGAAAATCAAGCATGCATGAAAGCCTACTTGAACAGCACTTTCTACTATACATCCTTGAACAGTATCTACAATTTCCTCATTGGACTTGAATGCAACATTAGCTGTACAGCAGCTGTGTGGGTTTCCCCCTCTATTGCCTTGACAACCAGAATCCCTCACAATAACAAACTGGTTAACATTTTTTTCTTCCTTGTTTTCCCTCTGCTGGATCTTACCTCACTCTCTCTACTTCTTGCATTTTTTGCAATTTCAATTCAGGGTTCTTAGATGGGCATGGAATACTAAGTTACAAACTGTAAAATAATAACATCTAATCAATCAATCAATCAATCAATCAATCAGTTAATCATATATTAATGACTACACAACTGAGATACAGCATGGAAGGTAATGTCAATACTGCAGTATCAGCAACACAGTCTCGCATTGCCAGACCTGTCTCCACAGTGCTGTGGAGTAAGTAAATGGATAAAGAAAGGGTCTTTTGAATGCCAAGTTCAATTTCAAAGCCCTTCCAGATGGTTCTCTCCACAAGACTAACGTCATTTGCATGTAATGTCGATGTGAATTGACCACCGGAGTATGTTGAAACTCAAATGCCAAT
Organism: Gymnocephalus cernua; assembly: GCA_023631565.1. NCBI lineage: Eukaryota > Metazoa > Chordata > Actinopteri > Perciformes > Percidae > Gymnocephalus > Gymnocephalus cernua. The sequence continues at coordinate 9,702,856 of CM042432.1, forward strand.
TGACCATTAAAACTTTAAAAACATCCCTTTGAAAGTACATTCAGAGCAGATAAAAAAATGTGCGATTAATTTGCAAGTAATCGCGAGCCAACTATGGAAATCATGAGATTAATCACCATTAAATATTCCATCCGCCATCCAATATCGATTGACAGACCTAATAAATATATATACAGTATATATATATATATATATATATATATATATATATATATATATATATATATATATATACTGCTCTTTTAAAAAAATATGTATATATACATTTTTTAGAGCAGTACTCATAGAACCCTAATGCTAGTGTTAGACTGCGGCGTGCCTTTATTAATACAGTATACATGAACTTGAACAATGTACCAGGATTGCAGCAGTGATTATTCATGTTTTAGGTCTTTTACTATAAATCATTTTTACACCAAAGGGTATTAAGCGTGAATGCTGTTACCAGCAGTCACAGACCAGGCTGCAATGTAACCCTATAGGGCAAATCATCATTAATTTGGTCCACTAAAAGTGCTTTATTTTGCCACTGACAGGCTCAGATTAATATTCTAAGTGTCTGACAACATTATGGAAAGGATCCCTTCAGAGATAGACCTTTAAAACGTCTTTGAGACCTTTCTGTTTAACCAGAAACAAGTCTGAAGTCGCAAAGGCTAAAGCCACCAGACATTTAAAAAAAACTTTTAGCGTGTATAGAGCCAACATATACATTATTTACATGTAAATCTAAACTATCTGCTTATTTCAACCAAAACTAGAGTTGTGATGGTTGGAAAAGTGGAAAGACAACCCAAAACTGCTTTTCATAGTTTTATTTTGTTTCTGTTGAATTTGAATGAAGTGTATTTTACGCTGCTAAAATTACTAATTATTTACATGGAGTCTGGTGGCTTTAGCGAATGCAATTTCACAGATTTTGTTGTTTAAAAAAAGGATCTTACTCTTTAACAGAAAGGTCGACCGCCTTAGAAATCATTTTCATAATGTTGTCAGACACTTAGAATATTAATCTGAGTCTGTCAATGGCAAAAACAGCACTTTTGTGAAGGTAAATACAAGCTGCACAATTGCCCTATTAACTTACATTGTAGCTTGTTTCGCCGCTGCAGACTGCAGTGATCTCACTTAAAGGTCCCATGGCATGAAAATTTCACTTTATGAGGTTTTTTAACATTAATATGAGTTCCCCCAGCCTGCCTATGGTCCCCAATTGTCTTGAAATGGTGATAGGTGTAAACCGAGCCCTGGGTATCCTGCTCTGCCTTTGAGAAAAAGTAAGCTCAGATGAGCTGTTCTGGAATCTCCTCCTTATGAGGTCATAAGGAGCAAGGTTACCTCCTCTTTCTCTGCTTTGCCCGCCCAGAGAATTTGGCCAACCCATGAGAGAGAAACATCATGGATTTCAAACGAGCAAAGTGGCAGTTGGTCAAGGCCATACCCCCACCCTCCACCTTGCCCCCCCCCCTCTCTCCTCCTCAATAGCTACAGACACAGAAATGGCACGTTCTGAGGAAAGCTCATTGTGGGACTGGCTCTAGTGGCTGTAATTCTGCACCAAGGCTGAATTTCAGGAAAGAGACTTCAGATATAGTATTAGGGGACCACTAAGGCGTATATAAAAGCATCCAAAAAGCACCATGTCATGGGACCTTTAAAATACTGGACCAATGTCAAATATTGTTGTTCCCATCAGTCACTTAGACACAAAAACACAGGGAAATAGGGTTGAAATAAATGGTAGTTACCCTTTAAGGCAAATAACAAATACTGTCCATAGAATACCTTTGTATTTTTTACACTCCAGGCAGCCATTATTTTTCATTTAATTAGAGCATTAGATTGGCACAATTTGCAAGTCAGTTTGTTATTTGCTGGAAGGTAGGACAGACATTTAAAACACTTAACATATGTTTTGGAAAATAGTTGGCAGAAAAGTAAATGTGATTTGTTCACACCCCAGCTGTTGGAAATTGTGTTTTGTTGCACCAAGCATTTGGTCTTTTCATTAGCTCAATTTTCGTTATCTCTATTACTTCTTCCTCTTTCTTCTTTCCCACACTTTATGTTGCCTGGCTCTGTCCATCTCTTGCTCTCCTCGTGTGCTGTGTTACATCATTTCTGCTCTCAGTCTGACGCTCTCACTTAGGTCAGTTCAATCGCAATTTTATCATCACACACACACACACACACACACACACACACACACACACACACACACACACACACACACACACACACACACACACACACACACACACACACACACACACACACAAATGCATACACAGCTGGGCCTTAGCTCATTCTCCCTAGTCAACGACATTGGGTCACTCCCTCTGTGTGTGTGTGTGTGAGTGTTTGTGTGTGTTATACTCCCTATGTGGTCAAAGCAATGTGATTTAATGCAGTAATATATGTATTTCCCCTCAGTGACAGCTTCTTGACAGAATTCTGAGAAGGCAGCAGTTGAGCAAACCTCAGGATTGTTGACAAAGCCAGCTGTCCATCTATTCACAGCTTTTTCTACACTTTCACAAAGGAATGCTTAAATTTAATGAAAAAGTACAAGGCAGGAAAAGTTTAGGATTTTATTTATGCTCCATGTGCTTTTAATGAAATGATCACTCTTGTAAACATACCAGGGTGTGAAGCGAACACTTGGAATGGAGTCATATTGTACTGTAGCTGAGTACTGAATAGAAACAACTGACTATCGCCAATAGGGATTGGACAGTAGGTATTTGGCTGATGGCAAGCGTTTATTTTAAAGCTACATTGGAATCCAACATTTTCCGTAAACACTGCAAAGCAGACAAAGGCTTTTTTTAGAGTTCTATTTCTTGTCCGGGTCATGGGGGCCTGAAGGGGGGGACATGTGCCATATTTTGGATCAGGTTTATCCTCATTGCCCACTTGACGCAAATTAGCATTTCCTAGGATGGCGAAAGCATGTCCCGCCCTACTCTGCCTTAAGCTTGATTTATGGTTCTGTGGAGGCTTTTGCCACAGCCTACGTAAGTGGCCTGATGTTTATACTTATATACTGCATTGGTGTGTGCCTTGAGGCGGCATGTGTGTGTGGGGAGTGGGTGATAGAGCGAGGGAAAAAGTGAGAGAGTGACGGCGATTAGTTTTGGAACAAGTAGTGAACTCTAGAATCATAGTGAGAGAAACAAAGTGTCTCCCCTGTGCTTTCTGACCAAGGTGGGAAATCTGTAGCAGGAGAGGTTAACCCTCTCCTTGATGTCACATTGTTTATGGAGAAGGAGAACCAGGAAATGAGTCGGGGGAAATGCAACGCTACCAAGCTATGGCCGAGCGACGTGCGTCGCCGTGGTGTGTTGTTAAATTTTTCGAGAGGTGCGCGTCAGTCAACAACTTAGGGTCTGGCATAGGTTTGTGTCTCCACGTACCTATGTACGTAGCAACGGCATAGCTTTTACGCAGAAGTATAAATCAAGCTTTACTCTGCCTCTAAATTGGCTGACCCTGGTATTTTTTACTCTAATCCTAACCAATCTCACTCCTGTACTAGCCAATCAGAGGCAGAGTAGAGGGGCCTTCGCCATTCTAAGAAATGCAAATTTGGTGGCTTATGGCTGCCAGAGATGATCTCCTGCCATTCTTACCATCTATTGGACACATGAGTCAAGAGTCTTGCAGACTTTTTGTCCGCTCCACTAGCTTTACATGTTGGGTCTTTTTTGGCCAGAGCAGCTTGTATCTCAGAATGAAATTAATGTGTCATGTGTCATGTTGCTTCAGGTAACAATGCAACATTAAAGTGTAAAGGCTTAAAAGACACCAAAACACTCCACGGCTGTGTGGAGTAAGGTCTGGCTACAACACAGATACATTCTGTATTGTAGCCAGGGTTGTTTGCATATCTTTAAACCAGTCACAATCGTCTTGGATGGCACTAAGCTCCGCATGCAGTGACGGTAGCTCTGTAAAATTGGGAAAATAACTTGTTTTGGTGGAACATTTGCACCCGCAAAAGAAAACGCCACATACAATATTAAACTGTTCACACAATACAGTAATGTGAGTTATATAATTTAGCTGGATACATGGTCAAATATGTTCGTACCAGTGTTTCGCCGTGTGTACTTTGTCTATAGCAATCCCGCCATCGGTCCCAAAACGTCCCAGTTGGATAGTAAAGACAGGTGTAAAGATAATCTTTGTAAAATATTCTTTGTAAATCTTTACAATCATTCATCAAAAGAACCAAGTTTCCCGTAATAAAGGGATTTTGAGAATGGCAACAAACAGAGAGCGAGGGGTGAGGGGCAAAGCCTGGCATCAGGCTTTATCCTCTAAATGTACTTCACGATCGACCATGAATGTGCGCTTGCAGCAAAGGTTCAGCCAAATTCAACTTTGCCATATAACCCCATTGCTTTTTGTCAACAGATGTAGCTTACAGCAGAGACTAACAAACTACAGCTGAGGCTGATGAACTACTGCTGAAACTGACACATCCATCAGCTGAGTCAGCCTTTCGAATATGTAGACTGAGACAAGATGATGGCTTAAAACGGCAGTCTATAGAGCTCAACAGTCCCGCCCACAGCGGGTTCTGGAAGTAAAAATCCAATGCAATTTCTCCATTGGCAATTTCAGTATAAGCCATAAAATCGTAACCGTCGATGTTAGACTTAAAACCAGCTACGACATGACTAAGCAATTGTATATGCTCATATAGATGACAAAAGTTTGTGGGGCACTAACCTTGTTTTGAGATAAATGTCTTTTATTCGCGATGTCTTGGATAAGTACTTCATTACCCACAATCCCAGTGTTGCCTCTGATTGGTGGAACTCATGCTGGTAAGGAGGGGGAGGAGGGGGAGCTGCCAGCACGATCAGTCTTGCACATGCGCAAGATGATTTTCCGAAGATCTACGAGACAGCACGAACACGACCTGTTCCACACTTCGGCCGGCAAGCTAACGTTAGTTTAGCTAACAGCTAATTAGGCTAACCGCTAGCTAACAGCTTGATTCAGTCTAAAATAACGTTAAGTCAAACGAAATACTGGGAAAGCAGGCTGCAGCTGATGTAACAGCTGTTATATATTTTAACAGTTCTTTTCAGGTTTTATTTTGAGGATCTTTTAAAGTTATTACATGCTGTCTAAGCTAGCGGTTAGCTGAATTAGCTGTTAGCTAAACTAACGCTAGCTTCCTTTATTCAGTGGTAGCGGTGGTTTGACACGTTGTATGCTTATGAGTCACGTCGTAGCTGGTTAGCTTAAGGCATGGTCTAAAACTCTTACTATACGGATTCTTCCAGGCGTCAAAGGGAAAAATGAATGGGAAATTTACTTCCGGAACCCAAGGTCTCTCGGAGTGTGGGCGGGACTGTTGAGCTCTATATGTACTGTCACTGCACGATGTGAGTCTCAACACGATCTGAGTCGCGTCGAGTTGCGCATGCTCAGATTTAAACAATTTACGGTATAACGACAATAACGGAAGATGGGAACAGCAATAATAGAAGATATAGAAGGTGGAAATCATTTCAAAAACGTTTTAGTTATCAAATGCTATCTATGATTGTTTGATTGCTAACGTTAGCTCATAACACCATTCAAGTAACAGCCGTTGTTGTGTTTGATTGCCAACTTGTAGCCAGCAGTGAACCAACTTGGTCATGTAGCTCCATTTTTACTGACTTTTTTATTTTTTATTAACTGACGTGAGGGATCATGCCGTGAACATGTGATGCGTTACGCTAAATAATACATTACTGCCATTTCCATTTACGGCATAACGACAATAACGGAAGATGGGAACAGCAATAATAGAAGATATGGAATTGTACCGTACCGTTATACCGTAAATTGTTTAAATCTGAGCATGCGCAACTCGACGCGACTCAGATCGTGTTGAGACTCAGATCGTGCAGTGACATGTACTACAAACATACAGGCATTCATATTTAGAATTCCAAACATATTATTGGCCATTCTTGATTCAAACCATCACCTGTTCATCGTTTGAGGTACTAGGATGACATACTGTGAACACAACAGGGACCAGCGATTGTGTGATACAAGAAGTTCTGTGTATTTGTATTTGTCAGTGGGTGTGTATTTGTGTATTGTACGTGTGTGTGTGTGTGTGTGTATGTGGAGTATGCTACAACCCAGCTGCATCTGACCACAATGGTAGGCCACACCTGCCACAGCGCTGTGACAAGCCTGTTGCCCTTGCATCCAAGTAACCCTGCGGTTTAGTAATGGGGACATGAACCTCTGCACTGTTGCGGTAGGTGGTGGATAGATGGCACACATCTGGAGCAGAAATCTGCAGATAAAGATGCTGTGATAAACATAAACACGGGCAGCTGTTGTTTATTACTAGAAGGTGAAGTAAGAATTCACTTTCCCATGAAAAACTTCTCAGAAAAAAACTTGTGTGCAAAACATGGAAAATCAAAATCAAATGTTTCTGTTAAATCTCTGACAGGAGAAAGTCCATTTTAGTCATCATTCTGTAAAAGCAGGTGTGAATTTACGCCAAATGTGGTTGCCCTCATTTTGGAATAAAGAGCCTTTGTACTAGTTTTTGTTTTAAATTAGTTACTAGTTCACATCTGCAAAATGCCAGGTGACATATGAGTGATCTCGAATGGGGGCACTGTAGGCTAAAGCAAAACACAATTTAAATTACAGTGAATGCACTTACTTTTATATACATTTTTAAGATAAACTCATTCAAGTCAAAATGTACATTGAGAATGCAAGTGTGTACAGTATCAAATCTAAGATGACTCCTGCACGCACGCACGCACGCACGCACGCACACACACACACACACACACAGACACACACACACAGTTTTTTGGTACAACTATGGGCAAGATAACATCATTTTCTACACTCTGTGTCCCTATGCATTTTTTGACTGACCAGAGAAAATGGCTGCAGTGCTAAAAAACTACACTTGACTTCCTATCAGAAGTGCTGATTCATCTTGTACATTTGACATATGTTTGTTTAACACCCTGCTCAGTAGACTGTCAGAAGGAAACCTGGGCCTGGTTTCAGAAGCACTCTATACGCTACGCTTGCCTACAGACTTAAACTGAAATGATACTGTCCACGTGACGTAAATGGATAACCACAAAAAACTGTTCATTTGAAGGACCACACACATAGCTTTTTGCCTGTTACCTTATTTTTGCTGGAGCATGGAATTCATTTGTAAATGTATATACATGCCCATATACAAATATTACATGAAATAAATAATATAATGTAATATATAATCAAATTATTAAGTGGGGTGTTCCTCTGTGGGGTCACAGTCAGACCTTCGGACAGCCTGATAATGGGAATTATTTGGGCATATTTGGAGCTGATCAGTCAATTTGATACGCTCTTATAATCTCAATATTGACAAATATGGAAACACTGTGTGCCCGGAGTTTGTGCACATAATGAGAGAGAAAGCGCTTGGTGAAGTAGTGTCAAAACAGCAAAATATTTTTCGATTAGTGTGGACTCTACACCTGATGTAACATGTGGACAACTTACTGACCTCCATTATGTATCCTCAGACTAAGCAACTGTTGTGGACAATGTTATGACAATGCTTTAACCATGCCTGGCACCTACAAAAGTTTGCAGGCATGTTTTAGGTGACACATTCTCACCAATCCTTATGCTGTCTTACGAAAATAGGCGACTGCTGGCTGGTCACCTGATGCCGGCTACAGCTCCGTGAGAGAGCTGAATCAGCGGCACTTGGTAGTTGAGTTTACCCGAGAATAGGTTACTGGTAGGCAGCTACAGAGCTCTGGGATATGTCGCCGTTTCGGCGCCAGTTGGTAGTTTACCCAATAAAAAGTGACTTTGAGCTGGGGACAGGGCACCGCGAGCTGCTGGTTGTTTTGGCGGACATTACAGTTGAGTTTAGCTGACAAAAAGTGAGCGTCATGCGGCAATGACAGTTAAGTTTAGGCACCAAAACAACCAGTTAAGATTATGAAAAAGATTGTGGTTTGGATTAAAACGCTCCCGAGGAACACGCATTATGGGTGAAAGTCTTTTGTGTTCCCCGGGAAGCGAACTCCACTCCTGCGGCTTGAAAGTGCTGAATGGTTCTTGAGAACAGCCTGATTAAGGCAATAAATCCCATAGCTCAGTGGTTACCATGGACAGCCCATGCGTCTGAAATCTCATACTCTGCACTACATACTCAATACAGTATACTATCGTTCAACATACTTTTGTGTAAATAAACAGTAAACAGTCGTTTAATTTTGTAGAAATGTAAAATAGAGCGCTATTGACGTTATAGAGCTCCTTTGTTGCGGTCTGTTTTGATCGTTGTCATTACTACCGCATTGCATTATGGGATGCTTTTGCCAGCATAGTGTCCAGTATTGCATACTGTAATATTGTACCAGAAATAGTATGCAATTCATATACTATTGGTTTCATACTAAGGTTTCGGACATACTAAAAAATCTCACATACTGTTTTAGCCTACTAAAATGCATGTTAGTGTGGAATTTTGGATGCAGCCTGGTGTAACCTGTTGCCAGGAGTCTGCAAACACTAAAGGCTCCCTCGGACACAAGCTGGTTAGCTCATTCTGAGGCCACGAAAGCACTTTCTCTGAACTATGCTGATATCCAGCATTCGTTGCAGAAAATAACGGAGGATAATCAAAACGCGGTAGATGAAGCTACGTGTCATGGTTAGTACAAATGGATTCCTTAGGTCATCTCAATTCATATGACACCAATCTTTACTCTATCTTTAAAAGTTTTTTTTTTTTCTGGACCCTATTTTCCTATGCGACTGATGGGAACAACAATCTTTGACATCGGTCCAGTATTAAGCAAGATTGCTGCAGTCCACAGTGGTGAAACAAGCTACAATGTAAGTTAATAGGGCAATTGTCCAGCTTGTATTTACCTTCACAAAAGTTTGACACTGACAGGCTCAAATTAATATTCAAGGGTCTGACAACATTATGGAACGGATTTCTAAAGAGGTCGACCTTTCTGTTAAATAGTAAGATCCTTTTTTTATACATAAAAATGTCCACAAAATAATTTTACCATCGTAAAATACACTTCATTCAAAGTCGACAGAAACAAAATAAAACTATGAAAAGCCGTTTTTGGTCGTCTTTCCACTTTTCCAACCATCACAACTCTAGTTTTGATTAAAATAAACATATAATTTACTGATTTATTTATTACTGATAAATGTGAAAATATGTACACACTAAATAGAGTCTGGTGGGTTTAGCACTTTAGACTTCAGAGCTGTTTATGGTTAAACAGAAAGGTCTCAAAGAGGTTTTAAAGGTCTATCTCTATAGGGATCCTTTCCATAATGTTGTCAGACACTTATATTAATCTGAGCCTGTCAATGGCAAAATGAGCACTTTTGTGAAGGTAAATACAAGCTGCCCTATTAACTTACAACCCCAAATCAGAAAAAGTTGGGACAGTATGGAAAACACAAATAAAAAAATAAAGCAGTGATTTCTAAATGTACTTTGACTTGTATTTCATTGCAGTCAATACAACAGCACATAATTTAATGTGTTCCTCATGATTTTTTATTGTTTTTGTTTAAAAAAAACAAAATTCCTATTTTGGTTCTTGCAACACATTTCAAAAAAAGTTGGAACAGTAAAGCATTTACCACTTTGTGATGTTGCCATTTCTTTTCACAACACTTAAAAGACGTTTAGGGACTGAAGACACCAAGTGATGAAGTGTTTTTTATGTGTAATTTTGTCCCATTCTTGCTGCAAACACGTCTTAAGGTGGGCAACAGTACGAGGTACCCGTATCCTCTTCCTCCGCAGCCAGGACTTTGGAATGTGGGCAGAATGTGGTTTTGCATTATCTTGTTGAAATATGCATGGACGTCCCTGGAAAAGATGTCTTCTTGAAGGCAGCATATTGTGCTACAAAATCACTATGTACTTTTCAGCATTAATGGTGCCATCACAGAAGTGCAAGTTACCTTTGCCAAGGGCACTGACACAACCCCATACCATGACAGACCCTGGCTTTTGGACTTGTTGCTGGTAACAGTCTGGATGATCCTTTTCTTCTTTGGTCCGGAGCACACAGCATCCATTTCTCCCAAAAAATACCTGAAATACTGATTCATCTGACCACAGTACACGTTTCCACTGTGTGATGGTCCATCCCAGATGCCTCCGAGCCCAGAGAAGTCAACGGCGCTTCTGGACACTGTTAACATAGGGCTTCCTTTTGGCACAGTACAGTTTTAACTGGCATTTGTGGCTGTAACTACGTATTGTGGTACTTGACAAAGGTTTGCCAAAGTAGTCCTGAGCCCATGTGGTGATATCGCTTATAGATGAATGACGATTCTTGATGCAATGCCGTCTGAGGGATCGGAGATCACGGTTGTTCAGCTTAGGCTTGCGCCCTTGTCCTTTACGCACTGAAATTCCTCCTCATTCCTTGAATCTTTTAATTATGTTATGCACTGTTGAAGGTGAAATAAGCAAATATATTCCTATCTTTCTTTGAGGAACATTGTTTTTAAACATTTCAATAATTTTCTCATGTATTTGTTGGAAAACTGGCGATCCCCGGCCCATCTTTGCTCCTAAAGGACTAGACCCTTCTTGGATGCTGCTTTTGTACCAAATTATAATTACAATCACCTGTTGACATCACCTGTTTCAAATCACATCATTATTTAATCAATTTACCTGATTACTAGCCCTAAATTGCTCCTGTCCCAACCTTTTTTGGAATGTGTTGCAGGTCGGAATGACAGGAAAGGATGTATATTTACAAATGAAATTAAGTTGACCAGACAAAACATGAAATATTTTGTGTTCACATTGTCTGCAATGAAATACAAGTCAAAGTACATTTAGAAATCACTACTTTTTTTATTTGTGTTTTTCATACTGTCCCAACTTTTTCTGATTTGGGGTTGTACATTGTAGCTTGTTTCACGGCTTCCGACTGCAGCAATCTTGCTTAATACTGGACCAATGTCAAAGATTGCTGTTCCCATCAGTCACTTAGTCACAAAAACATAGGAAAATAGGGTCCAGGTTGAAAAAAGCGGTAGTTACCCTTTAAGACGGAGCTCACTATGGACTTTTAAAGGTCCCATGGCATGAACATTTCACTTTATGAGTTTTTTTAACATTAAGAGTCCCCCCACCCTGCCCATGGTCCCCAATTGGCTTGAAATGGTGATAGGTATAAACCGAGCCCTTGGTATCCTGCTCTGCCTTTGAGAAAATGAAAGCTCTGGAATCTTGCTTGTTATGAGGTCATAACAAGCAATGTTACCTCCCCTTTCTCTGCTTTGCCCGTCCAGAGAATTTGGCCAACCCATGAGAGAGAGACATTAGGCTCGTTCAAGATGAGCCAGATCTGCGCAGATCTGCGCAGAATCGATCGCCGCCCGTTGCATGCCGGTTAGATTTGTGTCCGACTTGATCCCGACTTGCTCTGACGTCATGCATACGTAGCAACGATAATCTCACGAGAGCAAGGCGGCCGCAGTTCGGAGACGCAGGTAGCGCAGTTGCTTTTCACCGACTGCAAGACCCAGGCGGACACAAGGCATGCTGGGAAACGCCGGCCTCTCAGCTGATCTAACATCTGATTGGTTCAGAATCGACAACATGATGACGTTTCATATAAACTTCTTATTGATTTTGAATCAGAGGGATTTGAACTGCTGTGTGTCTGATTTAAAGGCTTATTCTGTACAAACCACATGCTGTGTGGCTGATAGTTATGTTTGGAAGTCAGAGAGACTAAATCTGTTCAGATTACAGATCATCTACAGTCTGTTGTTATTAAAATCAGCAACAGATCACATGTAGAGCATGTTGACAGCTACTCTGTCATAATAAGAACAACTGGAGACTGTGTACAGGCTGATATATGGGTCTGATAACATTATATTAAATCAGAATCGGACCACAGTGTTTCTGTGACTTCCTGTTCAGCCTGCAGGCTGCTGGATGTGGCTGGAAACTGTCCGACTTCACAGCGGACTTTTGTCACCGCCCCCGCTGCTGCCGCCTGCTCTCGTCTACTTTACAGGCGAGGAGCAGTTCATCTTGAACGAGCCTATTATGGCTTTCAAACGAGCAAAGTGGCAGTTGGTCAAGGCCACACCTCCACCCTTCACCTTGGCCCCCTCCTCCTCAGTAGCTACAGACAAAGAAATGGCACGTTCTGAGGAAAGCTCATTGTGGGACTGGCTCTAGTGGCTATGATTCTGCACCAAGGCTGAATTTCGGGAAAGAGACTTCAGATACAGTATTAGGGGACTACTAAGGCCTATATAAAAACATCCAAAGAGCACCATGTCATGGGACCTTTAAAGACGGTAATGTCCGTCGAGATCGAAATTATTTGCCACAGTTAGGGTGCCACTGTTTTTTTTCGATTAATCAATTTTGTTTGGTTTGCAAAAATAATACCTGTCACAATTACAGAGCCCAAAGTGACATCTTCACCATGTTTGTTTTGTCCATCTAATAGTTCCAACCTCAGAATTATGGGCCTAGACCCATGAAATGTTTGAAATTTTGTATGAAAAATGACTACCACCACTGGCGCAGCTATGTCAGCCCTAACTGCAGAACAGTGAATCCTTCATAAACTGGATTCACTCATTTTTTCTCTAAAATACTGATCATTTTCCATGTTTAGCTTGAGAGAAGAAGATCTTTAGCTAACACCTAGAGGAAGATTTAGATGGTGGACTGCAGCCATCAATCCTGCAACTTACTTTCAAAAGCAACACTAAAGATTGCAGATTGAAAGTAACGCTAACGTTAAATTTTTTTGCAAATTAGCTGTATATAGTGTAGGTTACCCTTGATTTTAATTTCAGAACTTTGTTTTGGCCTTGTGCCATAAATTGGCTGGCGCTATAGGCAATAATCATTGTTGGACAGAAACTTATAAATGTCAAGATGTTTGAGTGCTGGGGGAGTCAGCAGTCATGGAAAAACTCATCTAATCCTAACAGAGGCTCAAAAACAAATTGCAATTGCATAAAATGGTTCTAATGCACTCACAGTGTGTGTTTACAGTGTGGAGACTTTTACTGACTAATCAGCAACACATGAAGCCCTTCTTTAAACCTCTTCGTTTTAAAACCCGTGTTTCCAGTGACCCAAAGGTGCAGGAATGTAACTGTAACCCAAAATACTCGAGCATGAAAATGGACTCATATGCTGCTCCTCATAAAATCTGCCTGGGAGTTCAGAGAGACTGAACAGCTAAACAAGATCACATAGGAGTGACATCAACAGACTGCAGGGGTCAGATGCATAAAAAAAACGTTTGTTTTAGTCGTAGATTCACGACTAAAACTATGCATACACACAAAGACAATAGTATGATTATGCATTGCATTTGTCAGATTTATAAAGCTGCATGTACACCTGGTTCTGTTTTATAAATCTCTATCATTGTGGAGCCAGGGGCAGATGCACAAGCCTTATTTCCACTCTTCCAGTTAATGGGTGTAGAAACCCCCGTAAACATCTGTTTGCATATGTACACTTGAGAAGAACAGCAAATAAGAAGTGCAATTTCACAGATTGACAAAGGTTCGACAAGGTTCTTTAACAGAAACCACAAATAAAAACAACATATAAAATAAAAAGAAGGAAACATAGAAAACAGTAAAATCTGAAAATGCTACATAGAAACAGGAGAGGGAAATTGTCACACCACCACTACGTATTAAAAGACATTCTTAACAATTTTTTTTGAGTTTGGATCTAAAAAGAGCTACATCTGTAATAGTGTGAATATCAGGGGGTAACTTGTTCCAGAGTCTTGAGGCAGCAACTGCAAAAGCCTGATCACCGTTTATACCTTGACCTTGGGACTGTTAAAATCAATTGATTTGAAGACTGCATTAACTGGTTGTGCTCACGCAGGGTTAAAATCTCAGACAAACACTCCAGGGCCAGGCCATTTAATGACTTGAAAACAAACAATAAAATCTTGAAATCAATTATAAAATGCACAGGGAGCCAATGTAGGGTGTAGAGAACGGGAGTGATGTGTGCACGTCAAGATGTATTTGTTAAAAAGCGAGCAGCAGCGTTTTGCACAAGTTGAAGTCGTGAGATGGAGGTTTGATTCAGACCAACATAAAGAGCATTACAGTAATCCAATCTTGAACTAATAAAAGCATGAATCCCAAAAAGGCTTGTTCTTTTCCAAAACCTTTGAAAGAAAAGGCAGATGAGAGGGTCAAGATGAGGCTTCTTAAAGGAAATTGGGTCACTTATGTAGCAGAAATGTGAAAAAGTGTTAGGGTTACACACATTATAGGCTCTGTAAAGTTCAGCTAACGCATACTAGCATTAGCGCTTGGTTGGATGTAAACACCGAGTATAAACACAGACGTGAATTAGCGTGGAATGTAGAATGGTCGGCATTTAACAGTCAAACTCCACCAGCAGTTAGCAGTAGTTGGATACAAATCACCACATTTCTGCACCAGTCCGTGTTAACACAGCCCACCTCCATGAGTCTTTTACCCGGCGACAGAGCATCTCTAGCTCGGAGGGCTAGCAGGCCTGCTAGCTGGACAATCCGGTACACTGTTGTTCAGCCATGTTTTCACAAAAACAAAAACACAGCAGTCTCTGAACTCGAGTTGGGAGTTTCGTTGAAGTTGGATGTAGTCCAGTTTGTTGTCTAATGAGCGGACACTTGCAAGCAGGATCCGTAAAGTTCAGCTAACGCATACTAACACCGAATATAAACACAGCCGTGAATTAGCGTGGAATGTGGAATGGTCGGCATTTAACAGTCACAAACTCCACCAGCAGTTAGCAGTAGTTGGATAAGCACCCCATTTCTGCACCAGTCTGTGTTAACACAGCCCATTTCCACGAGTCTTACCCGGCGAGAGCAGCCTGGTAGCTGGATAGTCCCGGTACACTGTTGTTCAACAATGTTTCCACAAAAACACAGCAGTCTCTGAACTCGCGTTGGGAGTTTCGTTGAAGTTTGATGTAGTCCAGTTTGTTGTTTAATGAGCGGACACATGCAAGCAGGATTGATGGGACAGGTGGCCGGCTAGCATTAAATGGACTGTATTTATATAGCGCTTTTCCAGTCTTAACGACTACTCAAAGCGCTTTAACATAGTACAGGAACCATCCACCATTCACTCACATTCATTGGCAGGCAACCGCTCTACCACTGAGCCACAGCTGCCCCCACAGCATTAGCTCGCTTTGGATGTCTCTTTCCCCGGCTAGCGGCATCGGCTGAGGTGCTGGTCTCCGTAGCAGGCGAAGCTCGCGAAGTGTGTCGAGTATTCCGTCTGTAATAAAGTTTCCTGCGTATTTTCCGATCTGTACCAATGTATCCCGGTGGTACACATGTGCGGTAGTTTGAATGCACATAACTGTTGACTGAAAAGAGAGCCTGTTTAGCCAAGATTCAAGATGGCTGACAGTTATTTTTTTTCGGGTGAGATCGCCTCGAGTAAAGACAATCCAACCCCCTATGGGTGGGTTGAAAACATGCGGAACTAGCTGGCTGGGCAAAAATCTTCCGATGACGCAAAAAGATTTTTTACTAGACCCACAATACAGAGATCTCTCATCTCAGGGGGACATGAGGGAGGGAAGCACGGTCATTCAGAAATACTACCATGTTTTTTACTGATACAAAGCTTAATGCTAAATCGGTGAAGTATCCCTTTAAGTAGGGGCCTGACCACAGCATGTTTAAAGGCAGCTGGGATAGAACCTGAACTAAGACAAGAATTAAAAAATGTAAGTAGACTCGACCCAATGGTGCTATTAAAAACCTCCTTTACCATCCTGGCGGGAACAATGTCTAAGGGACAGTTGGTAGGTTTCATGTGTTGCACTAAGGCCGGAGACAGACTGGATGCATGGCGTGAGTGTGGCGTGAGCTTGGCGTTTCTGTTGCGTGTCAGCTGCGTGGAGTTTTCTATGTCTCACACACCAGAAACGTGTCTGACGCTGCGCCGCTGCTGCTGAGCCTTGTCTGTATACATATATGTTTCCCATTAATTTACTGCACTCAAGCAGTAGTATACTTCATGTTAAACATAAATATCTACTGATTTGATTACAGCAAAGACAACGTCGGCAGTGCTGACGGCAAAATAGGACATTTAAAAATCAATACATTTTTTTATTTTACATTTATGTCAAAACCTAGAGACTTTCAAACATCAAAATGTCATTTATTAATATGTATTTGTGTCAAAATGACATATAAGCATCTTTTCCTATTCTATTTTGCCTGGAAACGCTTCCAACACGCTTGCGTGTCGCGTGACAAATAGGCGTTGGTTCTATTTCTAGCAGGCACGCGTTTTCGGTGCGTGAGTCACGCTGGCAGTTTGCAAGCTCTAACCTGTTAACATGGGAGCCGAAATAAAAACAGACACACTACGCAGCTGACACGCTCACGCAACACATCCAGTCTGTGGCCGGCCTAACTCAGTAAGCAACGTCAGAGAAACTGGCTGAAATTCCTCAAACACAGCAGAGTACACAGGAGCAGCAGGTACAAACACATTAAAATTAACACTGGCGTTTTGCCTGACAGATGGTACTTTGTCGATAAAAATAACAGAGAAACTTTTCATAGGTACTGGTTGAAGCCTCTGTCGGAGCAGAGGTGCATGGATTCACGACAGAGTCTATAGAGTTAAATAACACTCGTGGTACATGCCAACTGCTAGCTATGACAGAAGAGAGATGGTGCATCTTCGCCACCTTCACAGCCTTCTGGTATGCGACTAGACTGTCTCTTAATAAACCCAGTGATACATGTAAATTGTCCTTCTTCCACCTTCGTTCGGCTCGTCTGCAGTGTTGCCTAAGGGCCCTTGTGGTGTCATTTAGCCAGGGGCCCACCTTAGGTTTAATAGATTTAGTCCGATGAGGGGCAATAGAGTGTAGGATTTCAGTGCTTGTGGACAGGAACACAGAGAGAAAGTTATCTGGGGAAGAGGGAGAGACCAGACCATTCATGGCATAAAACTGAGAGCCCACCAACGCAGAAGCAAACTCTCCAGCTGAAGAGGAGGTGATGCAGAGGTGCCTAGAAGCTGAGGAGACAGGCTTACTAGCAAGTGGAGGAACACTGATCTCAAACCTGATGGAGAATTGATCTGAGATACCAGTTTCTGTTATTTCTCTGAGTGAAACTGAAAGCCCATTGGAGATGATGAGATCCAAGGTGTGGCCAAGATGATGTGTCGGCCTTTCCACACATTGATTAAGGCCAAAAGAGCTCAAAAGTGTTTTAAAATCATTAGCAAATGGGTTTGAGGGGCAACACACATGAATATTGAAGTCCCCATAAACCAGGAGCTTGTCATATTTTGGAACATCAGCTAAGAACTCAGAAAACTCGTGCATAAAATCCTTGTTGAGTTTTGGTGGGCGATAACTGCACACAACACAGGAGAATCTGGAGCTCCGAAAAGGCGCTGTTGTCACCTGGTTTCAGCCAGGTTTCCATCAGCAAAAGAAAGTTCAGAGCATTGGTCGTAAAAAAGTCATTGAGGATAGAAGCCTTATTCGTGAGTGATCTGGTGTTGATCAGCGACATGAGAATTGAACGCTGTTCAGTCTGTTGGGAAACCTGACTGAGCGGGTGGAGATTCCTGTGCACGCTTGGAGAGTTTCACCTTCCAGCAGTGGGGAGGTGGGCACCTGGAGTCAGGCAAAGTCGGTCGTAGCCACCTGCAACTGTATACCGGAGAACGCTGCAGATTGCAGCCGATGAACTCCACAGAAAACCCGACACAAAATTACAGATACTTAAAAGGGTCTGGCGGTCATACACCAGCAGTGGTGACACATTTCGAGTGACAAGCAGTAGGAATAGGAAAATCATCAACAATCTCAGCAGAGGTAAGCAGTGAAACACACACAACGGCGCCATCTTGAACCAGCTGATCAGTACAAGACGAACTGGCACAGGACTGATGCTGCGTTCCAGACACACTTTTTAGCCCGTAAATTTAGTTACGACTTGGTTGCGTTCCAGGCAAAGTCACCACAAACCCTTCTTGCTAGCGTTAGCGTTAGCTAGCATTAGCTCATACTAGCTATTTCTAGTCGGCAACATATTTTGGGCTTCATTTAATAAACATAGCCTGCAGTTGTACACAATCGTATGTGTATTGTTTTGATTACAATGTGCAGAATTACTTTACGTTGCATATTTATTTCTATTTCTCATTGTTAATCACTGGCGTCTGTACAGCATAAACAGGGTCGACGTTTATGTGACGTCGAAACTGTAACTGGGAGAACAACGATCTGGTATGAGTTCACGAGTAGTAAGTTACTGGTTTGACTGCTGTTCCAGGGCACTTTCACGGGTAGAAGGTTGTGAAAACACGAGTTACGGGTTGCCTGGAACGCGCCCTGCTCCATGGTGAGAAGGCAGACAAAGACCAGGAAGTGAAGTGACTTGAAACGTGACAATTCCGGGGCTGCAGCCTTCAGTAGACAGTTTGGGTCACACCGGCGCAATGAAGTAACCTGACTCCGCTAGATGGATTGCTTTGCATTTGCTCAGCATATCCATCTGGGAACGTTCCGTTGGAGAACGTTTGAGAAAGGGCGAAAATACTAGTTAGCTGATTGGATAAACCATCCGTCTATCACCAGCTATGTTGGTGATAGACGGACCAAATCAACCAATCAGATCAACGAAGTGTATGACGTACCAACAGAGCAACGACAAAGCCAGGCTCCCCCTGCTGGTGCAGGCAAAGCATAGCTCGTTAGCTCAGCAAGCAAGCAACATGTCGGTAAAGGATATTTGCCGTTTGTGTAACGAGAATTTAGGAATAAAAGGCCCCATTTCAGGTTCCCGGTCCATATTCCAAAAGAAGGATCCAAGAGAAAAAAGCATTAGCGAGCGGCTAACAGAATCAGGGCTACCGCTGTCTGAAAAGGTGTCTAGATCAGGTCAGATGTGCATCCTGATCTCGCGAGCTCCTCGTTGCATCACACCTAAACCCGCCTCAAAACCAACGCTGATTGGCCCGGTCGTTTGGCGAACGGCTCCAAATTTTCTCTGCCTCAACATGCCAGACTGATCTGCGAGCAGAAAACTGGAGCTCGCGAGATCAGGATGGTCTCACGAGGCTAGCGATGAAGGCTGTCACATTGAATTAAATTTCGAAGGCACTTTCAAATGCATTATGGATGATTATATGATTATAGGAGCTACATAAACTGGCCTGATGCCAGCTAGCTCTGTGGGGGTAATGTTAGCTCTGTGGGGCTAACATCAGCTAGCTTCGCGGGGGTAACTAGATATCTGGCCGGCCAGTCCTGCTCAAAGAGCCCGCTGTGAGCTGACAGGAGCTCTCCTGGTCTCGAAGACGAGATGTTCACATGTACATGAGGGTTTTATATTTATTCTCCTCTCTCCTTGAGACACTTGACCAAAAGGTTAATAAAAAGAACAACTTCTGGCTCCATTTTGGTGCTGTAGTGTTTTGATCACTTATCAGATGCAGCTGTCACGGTTGCTAGGCTACAGGAGCAGCGCTTCGACGCAAAAAGGAAATGTAAAAACCCTTTAAAGTGTCTTGAGTGAGTGTTGTAAAAAGTATATACAAATTAAATAGTGCATTATGTTTCATAGGTATGAGTACGAACAGTGAATGAAAACCTGCTGTGGTAAACTACATCTACTGGCCAGATATTTAACGAGTCAGCATGCAAACACAACATGCACTCATAATTGAATACAGACAGGGCTGTGATTTGACTGTGGTGTTTTTTGTTGTGTGGGAAACACACTTTGCTTTTGTTCACAAATCTATTTTTTATGCACAGTCACTGAATAAGATGTTCCACACAGAGCCCGGAACTTTCCCCACCTCCCACCTCCTGCTACTCCAACAGGTGCCATATAAAGCCTACTGGAACATACCAAAGAGTACTCCCCCTCCCACCCCATCAACCCCCCCCCCCTGCAAACACACAAGGAGCTGGACATAAAAGCAATTTTATTGAGTGTCATTACCTCTGCACACTCCTACAGATGCCCAGTGTTGGGGAGTAACGGAATACATTAAGGGTGCTCCAATCAGGATTTTTGGGGCTGACGTATCAGCCGATACCGATCACCGATCACTTTTATGAACTGAAAATTACGCCATTACATAACAGTCACACATGTTTAGAGAATGTATCAGTAACTGTTTGGCTTTCTGTCCTAGCTCAAAATCTAAAAAATGTCCTTTCAAACACTGCACATTTCTTCAGCACACACAGACACACACAGTCAGTCACACACACACACACACACACACACCGACACACACACACCGACACACACACACACACACACACACACACACACACACACACACACACACACACACACACACACACACACACACACACACACACACGGGGAAACAACTGTTTGAGCGGCGCCGGAGCTGCTAGCTACACGACTCCGCTCTGCCTTACCGTTAGCTAACTTTGAAAACTCCTCATCCTCCTTTCTGTGACTAACCTTCAAATGTCTGATGAGGTTGGTGGTGTTGAAATGTCTTTGGAGCTTTCGTGGTATTTCCTCGGTACACACGTTGCTAATAGCTAGTGTATTGTCTTTTTCCCAGATAGCAATGAGTTGGCGGAACACCAGCGGTGCTCCAGAGGCAGTAGAAGCGTCAGAATGGTGTAATCACAAACACGTTTGCCGGAGCACCACCGGTGGCAGCCGCTTTTTTAAAGCGGTAGCCGTCTTCCTAGCGTCTTCCTTCCGCGGCCGGCCGCGGGCCAACTGCTGTTCTGCCACCGTTCAGACACCTTGTAGAACTGCCAGACCGCTGAATGTAGGGACGCTGCCATTTTAAAAATGTTCTCAGGAGTAGTGCGCTCTTAATACATCCGTGGTAGTGCGTCATCTGATCGGCCTATCTGATCGGCCTTTATGGAGACCACCGATCAAACTATTTAAAGCCATTATTGGCCGATACCGATCGGTGGCCGATCGATCGGAGCACCCTTAGAATACATGTACCGGCGTTACGTATTCAGAATACAAATTATGAGTAACTGTATTCCATTACAGTTACTATTTAAATAGTCGGTATTTAGAATACAGTTACATTGTTGAAATCTGTGGATTACATGACGATACTTCTCTGTTTCACGAGTTTATTCACTCTCTAAATAAATTAAAGCAACTCCATGCATTTCCCAGAAGCTCCAATATGAAAACAAAAAAATGAGCTATTTGCGTGATCACTGATAGAGGTAGAGATGGAGCCGAACCGGCACAATAGAGCTAGGGCAGGAATGCGTTTTTATCTTGGAAATTCAAACAGCATTTCACATTAAAGAAAGAGAAGGGAGAATGAAATATAACGTGCAGTGCAGCCTCTGCTTGCCAGCAACCAACCTCCTTTCAGCGTCCAAATTACTCCACCTCCAACCTGAAGAAGCATTCTTAAAGTAAGTTATTTTTTAATTAGCCAGGGATAGTCGTCTGCTGTAGTTTTACTGGTCACCTTGCTATTTTATAGTTGTATCAGGTAGCTACCTGCTTAGTTGACGAGCGACTTTACATTCTCCTATGTGCTGATTTACTAGCCCCAGAGCCGTTGAAAGACTGACTAGCCCCGTTTGACATGCTAGCTAACGTTAGCTAAAATTAGCTCGTGGTAGCTGAGAATGCGGTTATATTTTTGTAGCATGCAGTTCGGAACTACAAATACAAAAATCTATCTGCTTGTTTAGGTACACAGTTGGAACAGAAGAACACACCACAATAGCCCTGTTTAGTAAGCAGGAGTTGATGGCCACATTTCTACACTTATAAAATGCAATTCAATGTGGAAGTAATCCAAGTATTCGGAATACGTTACAAATTACATTTTTTGGGCATGTATTCTGTATTCTGTAACGGAATACGTTTTGAAAGTATCCTTCCCAACACTGCAGACGCCATGGCATCCTGCCTGTGATAGAGCTTAGAAGGTGTCAGGGGTTGTTGCTAGAAGAGCTGGCAGGCCTCCAGGTGTAAATGTTTTAATGGAGTATACTGCCACAAGGTTGTGAACAAAGGACATCACACACTTGTTGTGTTTCCATTCAATTGTCAAGCAAATTTAAAGGGAACTTTTTCAAATGTTGCAAAAAAATGCGAATTAGCTGTGTTTCGATCAACTGGTTTGGAGCAAATGCTTTAGGCTATGCATGGCTGTAATGCCCCAGTAAACAGAGTAGAAGAAGTAGAGATTACTAACCGAGAACAAAACAAATCACCTTGTACCAATTAACCCAGATGGGTTAGATGGCACAAGAGAAAAATGGAGAGGGGTCTGCAGGAATTTGGTTCAATTGGGCAAGTTTGAATTGTTCTTCCATGTCCATGAGTATTGGTCATGTTTCATGCTGTCTATTTCCTTGCCAAAAAGACGAAGACATCTTATGGGTGATCTAGAACGACGCAGACAGCGGCAACAGCTGATCAGTCATGTGAGTTAAATGTTCGCTATGTGAGTTTTTTTGGCAAAGGCCTTTCTATTTCATGTTTTAACTCTTTTTCAACAAAAGTCAGAAACCACATCAACGTTTTTGTACAATTGAGGAAGTTTTATCAAATTGTGTCGTTTCCATTCAGATTTTCTAATGCAATACTCAAGCATAAAAATATGTGAATGGAAATACAACTGTCAGAGTACATCTTTACACACCATGGGAAAATAAAGTACTGAAAGGTTTAGATATCTAGTTGAGCATAATATACATACTATATAACTGCACAATAAATATTTCAAGACAGGGGAATTTAGATAGTAAGTCCCTTAAAGTATAGGTCTAATAATATTCTATACTTGTCAACAAATCCCACGTGCAGACCCAAACCAACTGTGAATTGATTCTACTAACAAATATTGTATTGTATCTCATTCCTCTGTTATATATAGCTCCACAAACTATATGATAAAAATATGAATGCCTGCAAAAACTGACTCCAACCACTAATGCTCATATTATGCTCATTTTCAAGTTCACAATTGTAATTAGAGGTTGTACCAGAATAGGTTTACATGGTTTCATTTTCAAAAAACACCATATTGTTACAGCTCCTCTTTTTACCCTGTGTGTTGAGGTCTCTGTTTTAGCTACAGAGTGAGACATCTCACTTCTGTTCCATATTTGTTGGGAGTCGCACATGTGCAGTAGCTAGGTAAGGACTACTAGCCAGTCAGAAGCAGAGCATGAGGGCGTGCCATGCTAGCAGCTAGGCGAGCATTATCACGTGTGTTACAAAGTGACACACGTTCGTCATGGAAGTAAAGGCTGGACTACAACAGAGCTGTTTGGAGCAGTTTGTGAACTGTGTTTTCTCTTTGGGGGGGACTTTGGGCTTTTTCACTTATAAACCTATAACATGCACAAAAAAGATATATAATACAATAAAGGAAAGGGAAAAAATATTTTTACTTGATGCAAGGGGTTGACAGGTGTCCCAATGTATGGTTAAACATCAGATTCACCCTTGCATATGAAATATGAAGTCATATGCATCGGGTCTTGTAAGAAAAAAAACAAGCAGCTCAAGCTGACCACTGACCTACTGGTGGCGCTATATGAAAAGTCAGGGGATCCTGAAAGTCATTAAGATACATTTTTTGGGGACCATGCCAAATTTAATGGGTAACTAGCGTTTTTTTCAACCTGGACCCTATTTTCCTATGTTTTTGTGTCTAAGTGACTGATTGGAACAACAATATTTGACACTGGTCCAGTATTAAGCGTGAACGCTGTAACCGGCAGTCACAGACCGGGATGCAATGTAACCCTATGGGGCAAATGTGCGTCATCAGTTTGGTCCACTAAAAGTGCTTTATTTGCCACTGAAAGGCTCAAGTCTGACAACATCCCTACAGAGATAAAAACCTCTTTAAGACCTTTGTGTTTAACCAGAAACAGCTCTGAGGTCGCCAGCGCTAAACCCACCAGACTCCATTTAAATATTTTCACATGTAAAACGATACACTATGTGTTTATTTCAACCAAAACTAGAGTTGTGATGGTTGGAAAAGTGGAAAGACAAAAAAAAATGTTTTGTATTTGTTAACTTTAAGGGGACAGTGTCAACAAGGACAGCTAATGAACCTGAAATTTTGGCCAAAACTATCAAAATAAAAAACTGAACCTTGTATCTTAAAACCTAATCCATTTCCCACATCACCATGAGTAAAATGACCTCACTTAGCAAAAATGTCATTCTGATGACGTAAATGTTTCCCACAGGAACAGACATACACACTGCTGTGTGACTGCAGTGTACATGTGTCAGGACCTCAAAGGGAGGACAGGTAGGTCAGTCAACCAGTTAAAATTCCTGCTGGCCAGGTGGAGCTCTATAAAGCGTCAAACAGACACCTGTAAATCTGTGCTGCTTTCCACTCAGCTGACACACATTCTGCAGCTCCCGACACACTGTTGGTCCCCTGCCATACACATAAGAACATCTCCCTGTGTGCCCGCATAACTGAGTAACTGAGTTTTATACAGAGCAGTTTGGCAAGATCCAAGCCAAAAACATGATTGAAAAAACAGGAAAATGGTCCATTTTAGGAGTGCTGCATGGACTACACAGTACGTGAGTATACTGTATATGCATGTATGTTTTCATAAGAAAAAAACCCACGTTATCTTTAGCATGTCCTCATGCTCAAAATGGAGTCTCATTTTAGTTTCACATGCTTTTATCGCCCTCTCTATCCACTGTTTTGGATTGGACCTATCAAAATATCAAAGAGGCTGAAAAGGGAAGTGCGTATATTTTAGGGTCACTCACACTCAAATCTAAACGATGACAGAGAAGGTGTTTTTTCACGGAAAAGATTCAATTATAAACTACTGGGAACTACACTGATGGGGGGTAAAACATTTTAATGCATGCTCCCCCACAGTTGAAGAAGGCAATTTAAAAAAAAAACCTAGTTTGTACTTTCTTAAAGAAACCAAGAACTTTGATCAGCTTGTGTGGACATGCAGTAGGTTGAATGACTGTATAATATAATGTATAATATCAGTCATTAATAGAGAGAAGCAAAACTTGACAAGACATGAATCAAAAATGTCAAAAATCTACCACAACTTGGGCATTAGCTATAGGGGTGGGAAATAAAACTGTATGTATTATGACTTTTTCTGCGCGATTTTTAAAATCTGATTCTTTCCCTATAATCGATCATCATTTACCAATGATTCAACTAAATAGTTTCTGTTTATATGGCACTGCCAACGGCGACTACATCATATCGTTTTACATCAAAAGAGCGAAAGCAGAAAATGCAGAAAATCCATGTTATGTTCTTCTTTACAAATAAAAGAAATGTCAGACTGACATGTGATGTGCATTCTTTTTAGAAAACAAGTAGTTTTTTTAGAAATGTCTCATGAAATATGTTGTTTCTAGAAGTGAATCATTCCACTTTTGTTTTTGTTAAAGAAGGAAAAGAAGAATCACAATACTCTAAACTATCGAATCACAATACTTCTACAATCACAATAAATGAAAATTGCAATTCAAATCAAATCAGCACCCATGTATCGAGAAAGAATCAAATCGGGACAAAAGCATATTGTCCCAGCCCTAGAATTAGCACGCTAACATCTATACATCAGAGTCCAACAGATCAATGAACACAAGCAGTCAGATGATCAGACCCCATCTGTTAACCTTTTGGACTTATTCCTTCTAAAACAACAATTCAATTAAATTTCATTTCAATTCAATTTAATTGATAGTATTAAACCATAACAACAAGTTATTTCAAGACACCCCACAGATAGAGCAGGTCTAAACCCCACTCTATAATTCACAAAGATCCAACAATTCCAACAATTCCCCCAAGAGCAAGCATTTAGTGCAACAGTGGCCTTTTAGGCAGAAACCAGGATATTGGAATATCTTTTTTCTATTGCGCATTATGTCCATAGGAGGGCAAACCAACGGGAGACAAAATTACTTGTATAGGTATTGTTTATTTCATAACATAAACATGTATTTTAAAAGATCTACTAACACATTACAATATAAACTGATAAAACAATACCCTATTTAACATAAAACTTAATTTAAAAACTGTACACCTGTCCCCCTTCCTTCTGGAGTGTGCAGGAGGTAGGACATGAAACGGATAACACCACGATCACGGATCAGGTTTGTAATTTGGTCATAAACAACCGAGTCTCCTGCTGTTCATGGAATTTGTCTGACGATTTAAGCGTCAGTCCAACGCTGACCGGAACTTCTGTCAGTCCAACGTCGACCGACAGAAGTTCCCAAGTCTAGTCGTCTCTCCATTTGTTGAAAGGCCGAATCAGAACCGACTGCTAAATGAGTGTTTAAAGGAGTGCTAAAGGAGTTTACTTAAAATTCTAAATTTTCCACTTACTTTTGGCTAAATTCATTTCGACAAAGCCATTTTTCTGTGGTTTTCATTTTAACTTAAGCCCTATTCGCACGGGATACGTATCATCTGGGGCCTCGTGTGATTTAGAAATTCCCCCCCGAAATCTGAGTTGTGTGGCGCATTCGTACGGGATTACCAAAGCATTTTTTTACTCAAATGTAATGACATATCTGTACCCCAAGAGTTGGTTACCCAGAGGGCCGCGGAGGACGACCAGGGCGAGGCCACCACACTTGGGTTGGGGTTCCGTATCTTTTTGGGCCAGGCCCAGAGGCGCATCCCCTATCATCCCCGCCGCGGCAGCACCCACACACCATCACCGTCAGCCCTTGGACGAAGCCACTTGGCAGTGGTCCAGACTAGGTAGGCCATGATAGGTGCCATCCACAGCCCCCAGCAATTCCATATCTGTCGTTGCAAGGGATAAAAAGGCGCATAGGAAACAAAAACCTTTAAATAATTAACATAAGTGGCTGGGTTAGCTCAGTTGGTAGAGCAGGTGCACATACATAGAGGTGTATGCTTCGACGCAGAAGGTCCAGAGTTCGAGTCCAACCTGTGATGTTTTCCTGCATGTCTTCCCCCTCTCTCTCCCCTTTCATATCTAGCTGTCCTTTCCATTAAAGGCTAACCTAGAAATCTAGACGCACCCTAGCGGCAGCAAATTTAATTTGCAGCTAGGGTCAGTCTAGGCACTCTCCGTTGACATTGCGAGCTGGAAAACCCAAACTTTGGGGGGGCCAATCACATCGTGTATAGAGTCAGTGGGCAGAGCTTAACTAAATAACGGCAGAGTTGCGACCAATAGACATTTGCAACGGTTCCTTCTCTTCCTGCTACTTGAAAACAAAGAAGATGGCTGCTGCTGCTGGCGAACAGCGGTCTTTCGAATCGGCTTTGGCCGCGACTCTGGAAGACTTGGAGTTAAGCTTTTCTTTGAGAGAAGAACAAAGAACGGCACTGAAGTTATTCTTAAAAAAGGAAGATGTTTTCGGAGTTTTGCCGACCGGATACGGCTTCGTTGCTCTGGTTGGTTGTAGCGCTATTCTATTGTGTGCAGAGGGAATTTGAAAGACAACCGTTTGTCCCGCCCCTCGGGTTGAGCCCTGTCAATGGAGAGTTCCCAGATCCAACATCTTGATGTGGGTCTGGCTTGTCAGGCTAATTAAAGGCTGAAATTATCACAGGACCTCGGTGTTCATTGAAATATGGTAGGTCATTTGCGGGGTAAATTTTACTTTACAAATTACAGACATGACCGATTCGCACAGGATTAAGATCACAGACAACCTCCGTAATTATTACAAATGACTAGAAGTTACCAGGTAATACTAATCCTGTGTGAATAGGGCTTTAGAGACATGTGTACCAAATTCACAGAGGTGGCTGGAGTGCAACAGGAAGTGTGGGTGCTCATGTGGGCAACAATCAGAAGCGCTGGTACTCTGTAGCAATGCATTCAAGCCCTGTTTTCTGTTTGAAACCTGGGGGTTTGTTTGTATGTCTGATCTTCTGACTGCTCCTGTTTCTTTACCTGTCAGACTTCTTTATAGTGATGTCTATGTGTCACGCCACCACCTGGTGGGGCGCTGGAAACTTTTACACAGGGCCGCACAGGAAGCTTGAGAAGTGCAAAAAATGTGGTATTTATAACCACACAAAAAAAAACATACTCAAACAAAGGGACACATATTGAAACCCGAGAATTACAATGAATTACAAATAACAAACTACTCCGTATCTTAGGGGCAAATGTGTTAAATGTGTTAAAGATTGTTCTGGTGTATGCCTAAGGTGTAAGTAGCATGTAGGTACCTATAAACATTTGATGTGGCGCTGTCCATAAATTTGGGGTTGAAATTAGGAACCAAGTATCATCCATAATACATTCTCCTATTAAACTTAAACCCCTACAATGTATTTTAGGCCTACACGCTGCCTCACCTGAACTGAAAAGATATAAAAGAATAATTTTATGGTATTGTGCATGCTTATCAATCCTGCAGCGTTAGGACAATGTCAAACCATCTGTTTCAAATTGGCTAGATAACGTCTTACAACTTCTCCCATTGGAAAGGCCACACATGTTGTGTCCTGTATGGAGCCCTGTTATAGATTTTTTTGGAGAGGACTATATCATATTAAAAGGTCTTGCAACTTTGGAATCCAAGTGATCCCCAAAGCGTAGTCCACATGTAATATCTCACTGTTATTGTAGTTGTAAAATAGAAGATGAAGATTTATGTTTGTTATTGTTTTGCTTTTGTTTTGTTATTTGTCTGTTAGTCTGATTGTTTGTGTGGTTTAGCTGTGTCTTAGTTAAATTTCTGTTACGTACCATTTTAAATTTTTATTTATTTTTTATTTTAATGTAACAACGGGCGTGTAACCTGTTTAAAATTGAAGAATGAAAATGAAATGATTGAAACGAAAGAAACTAAAGTTAAACTGAGGCGAAATAACATCAAACCAAATAAAAGTGGCATCCTCACAGCAAGCTGCCACCTCCTCTTTTCTTTCTCCCTTCTCCTGAAAGCACTTTAACATCTCAGCCTCAGCTAACTGGAACCTACCACCTAACACATTGTTTTTGAATTGGAGAGATTTTAATTGCTATTTGTGTGATTTAACAGATTATTCTGTACAGAACACGTAGTGTGGCTGATAGTGACGTTTAGAAGTCAGAGAGACTAAATCTGTTCAGATAAGGGATCATCTACAGTCTGCTGTTTAATAAATCAAAATCGGACCTAACAGGATGTGAGTGTATCAATGACTTCCTGTTCAGACTGAAAGCTGCTGGAAACTGTCTGACTCTGCAAAATAGCTTCGGGAAGGAACTTGTTTTGGTGGAACATGTGTACGTTCAAAAGTTGTTTTAGTCGTGCAACAGAAAACTCAGATTGGACAGATAGTCTAGCTAGCTGTCTGGATTTATCCTGCAGAGATCTGAGGAGCAGTTAACCATAGTCCTCATAAATCCACCGGAGCCAACTCAAAGAAAGAGGAAAGTGACGGACATCCAGACGAAATTGAGGGCGGATCTTCCGGCGGCACCTGAACAATCCCCTAAATGAATCATCGTTGATATAGACTACAGTTACCTACCTAATTAGGCAAACCTGTATGCGCTCCATGATCACCTCCCACATCACAGGCAGAACCAGAACACAAATATTTTGAACCCAATAAACCAACTAAACAGGCCTATGTAATTTTATATACATCAAATGATAATTTATCATAAAAACTGAAACATTATACTAAAATTACAAAACACTGTTAATGTTGGGAACAGGGCCTAGTGAAAAGGGAGAAAGCAAGCCTTTTTACAGTACGGATGGCACTGTGTTCCAACATCTCAGCTCTTTAAGTGGATGACTACAATATCATTATTACTGCTATTAATTATGGCCAAAAAATAAAATAAAGATAATTTAATAGCTAATATTTGAGAGTATTTCCAAATGTAAAAAACAAAAACAAGGATAGGAGATAAAGAGAGAAGGGCACTCCCACAGAGAATTTGATTTTCCAAACACCAACTCTGTTTTAGACAGACAACAGCCTTGGTCCAGGCTGTAACAAACATGGAAAAAATCCCGCAAAGGTCTCCACCCATAAGCCATCAGTCATCTGCAAATACGAAACCCAAACCAACAGGACAAAGCGAAACACTCTAGGCTTGAACACACTTGATAAAATAAACACTGTCTAATTACGCAAATTAGGCCAAAGCCAAGACTGAGCCCCTCGTTTTAAACACAGTTTATCACACTCTCATTGGATAGCTTTATCTCTGTTTTGGCTCGGCGAGACTCCTCTCCTCTCCTAACTACCCTTTTACTTCCTCTCTTCCTGTCCTATCCTCTTTATCGCTCCTCTTCTTCCTCCTTGTCTCTCTCTAGGGAAAAGGCTTAATTACTTTCTTGGGATGCAAACAACAACCATGTACACGCACACGCGCACACACACACACACACGCACACGCACACGCACACACACACACACGCACACGCACACGCACACGCACACGCACATGCACATGAACATGCATGCATATTGTGATTGCTTTTCTTGCATTGTTTGACTTTTTGTCTACTTGGCAACCTATCTGAGACTGGGGACATAGTGAGAGCACTTTCCCTGCAGTGTGTGTGTGTGTGTGTGTGTGTGTTTTGAGCTTTCATCACATGTGCGTCACAGCTCTCTTTAACTCTGTTAATCTATCCCTGGTACTCCTGGCAGCACCTAGAGGTACTTTTTCTAACTTAGGACTTGCATGGCAGAGATGGGGGCAGGCTGGCACCGAAAGCATGTAATAAAATGACCTCACACATACACCCTGACACATATAGTGTATATACACACACACACACACACACACACACACACACACACACACACACACACACACACGCACACACGCACACACGCACACACACACACACACACACACGCACACACCACACACACACACACACACACACACACACACACACACACACACACACACACACACACACACACTCACACACACACACTCACACACACACACACACACACACTGGATTTCCCCCCTTGTATAATTGTGTTTGCCTGGGACCTGCAGTGATTTCTGAGCATCAGCCACTGGCAGTAGACAAGTAATCACAGTAGGGTTGGCTGATGAGAGATGTGCATGGAGCAACGCTCCACTGTGACGCCTGCAGCTTTTAACACTTCTGAAACACAGCCAAGCATGGCTGGAATTCATCCCATCCCATCAGCTCTCATTGTATTGTGAGATTACATCAGACCAGCCAACATTAGACGACCACACACAAAAACACATTTGAAAAGTAAAGAGAAAGACACATGCAGAAGCAGAAGAGGGGATGTGTGGGAAAAATATATCTCTCACAATGTAAGATTTACTGTATATGGTTTGGACAGATTGGATCCACAAGCCTGAGAGAAGTACAGCATAGTATTTGCCGAGTTCACAAATAGGTTTAGAGACAGGCTACAAAAAAAGCTAATAGAAACAAAGTAGTCTGTGGTTCACTTTAGGCCCGCCATGTTATAGTGCTTTGCCCACTGTGTGTTTGTGTGTGTGTGTGTGTGTGCGTGTGTGTGTGTGTTCATCAAAAGGCCACTTGAGGCAAGGAAGTCAATCCCCATAAACCACCATGTTAAAATGCCCAACTTTACAGCCTGGTACAAATGACAGTTTTGTTCTCTATAACTAACTTCGCCCTTCATGACAACTGTACAAAGTTTTTCATAACTCACTCGATA
The DNA here is from genome assembly GCA_023631565.1 of Gymnocephalus cernua. NCBI lineage: Eukaryota > Metazoa > Chordata > Actinopteri > Perciformes > Percidae > Gymnocephalus > Gymnocephalus cernua. The sequence continues at coordinate 9,734,635 of CM042432.1, forward strand.
ATAAACATAAATTATATTAGGCTTAAAGTTATACATAATTAAGTGCGTGCCACTTTGAGTGACAGCTGGCTGCCGTCACAAGACGCAAGCATAGACTGTAGCCTTCATTCAGCCCGCCTTAGCTCCATCCATGCTCCACCTCTTTGACCATATTTGGATTACGCGTTAGTTGTCGGATTCATCTACCAACCCTTTGTAGGTTGGCTCAGGTTTGCTTTGGACCAGCTCTTAGTTATGCTGCTGTAGTTTTAGACTGCAGGGGGGACTTCCTTTGACACATTGAGCCCCTATCTCTTTCCATCTGTGTGCATTCATGTCCCTCGCCTCGCAGATTTCCTTGGATTGGGGTGGCACCTAAATTGAGTTTGCAGCTGCTTCCGTGGTCCTGCTAATTTAATTGCCACTGCTTATCATACCAACTGATGGGGGTGGTAGAGTCTTTGCCTGCCAATTGGAAAGTTGGTGGTTCGATCCCTAGCCCTGCAGTCCCATGTCGAAGTGTCCTTGGGCAAGACACTGAACCCCTAGTTACCTGCTGATAAGCTAGTGGCTCCTTGTACGGCAGAATGTGTGTGTGAATGGTGAATGGTTCCTGTACTATGTAAAGCTCTTTGAGTAGTTGTTAAGACTGTAAAAAGCGCTATATAAATACAGTACATTTAACTGCTAAAATTATTATGAATAATATTTCTGTATATCTGTATCAGTGTCTCTGTGTCCCAACCAGCAGCAGCAGATGGTCACCCACCAAGAGCCTGGGTCTGTCTGAGGTTTCTGTCTGTTTATAGGAAGATTTTCCTCGCCACTGTTGAATCAAATGCTTGCTCTTGGGGGGAATTGTTGGGTCTTAAATTAAAGAGAATAATAGAGTGTGGTCTAGACCTACTCTATCTGTAAAGTGTCCTGAGATAACTCCTGTTGTGATTTGACACTATACTTTTTATTTATTTAATTGAATAGTTAGCTGACGTCAGGCCAGAGCCACCTGGAGCAGCCAACTTTGAGCTTCATTTTGTCTCTTCAGAAAAAAACCTACAACCTATGTGATGTCACAGAGACTACGTACACGCAAATATTTCCTGTGATAGGATTTGAAAATCATCATTGTGTAGATTGGATCTTCTGAACCGGCTCCCACATGTCTACGAGTGCTAAGTAATGTGTAGTGTGACTCTCCAGATGGAGTTAGATTTAGGACCAATACCACAATATAATTCCCAGTCAGGCTTGTCTGACATTATATACACACCGCTGGCCTTTTCACCTCAGGTTCTACCTCTCATTAGAGCAGTTTATTTATCTCAGACAGGGATGTTTTCAGTCAGCGGAGACGATAAAGACACAAACATGATGGATGACACTAAAGCACTAAAGTGAAATTACATCTGCTAGTTTGATGAAACATTCATCTGAAGTGGATGAGGAATGTAAAGAGATGAGGTCTGTAAGTCTGTGTGTGTGTGTGTGTGTGTGTGTGTGTGTGTGTGTGTGTGTGTGTGTGTGTGTGTGTGTGTGTGTGTGTGTGTGTGTGTGTGTGTGCGCGTAAAGTTAGTTGAATCCTCTGAACACACATACAGTAATGCACAGTAAAGCCATGGTTTCATCCGCTCACACTGAGATGTGTCATGCAAGCTGATAGAGAGCAGTTTCATGAATATCTGCTGCATAGACTCATAGATTACATCCAAAATATGTGCTGCATAGTTTCACTATGACAACAGGACAGATGGGAATAAGAGAAGCTTTCCAGTAAAGTTCACCAATGTACTGGTGAACTTTGAAGTCATTTTATGAAATTACTGAAGCCTCAGAAAACTTAGTTTGAAAAAAGTATTTTCTATAACTATAACATAAGAAGCTGATTGAGAAAATATGTTTTCAGAGCCTTTACAATGCTATATAAAAGGACTATGCACAACATAAGTGAGAACATACAGTATGCTCTTTTTCAGGCTTGCAAACATGCACTGTGCAGCTCCAATGGCAGTGTTGCACTTAACCAAAACAGTTTACGTATATGTATACATTATGCAACATTATGTCAACCCACCAACCATTATCTTGATATTCGACTTTTGTACAATTGATATGTATGTATATATTTGTGTGTGTTTTTCCCTCTTACTTGAATTAGTTCTATCTTCAGTTCATTCCCTCACAGGATGTTGCAGGACGATCTTAACTCAGGAAAGACTAATAATGAAATACTGTATATACAGTATATTGAAAACAAATTAATAGAAATATGTTTATGTGACCATGATCATACATAATAAGGTTTAAGGCATTAAATTAAGGCTTTGAGTAGTCTATGCTGGTTCAAAAGCAGATTCAATTAGAATTAGAATTCAATTCAATTCATTCTAAGTTTGCGAGGCCCTTGGGGGCATGAGGCCCTATGTGATCTCACCATACGCACACCCCTTGGGACAGTTCTGTCCATCCAACACCATGACCTCCACTCCCTGACTGCGCCTTACTTCTTGCTTTGGCACTGAATGTAAACACAGATCATTAAAAGTTGTCTTAGCAAACTCTGCTGTCATGTTTCTAGAAAGGAGAGTCAACAATGATTTTGTTCATAACCCACATTATGTCCCAGACACTGTATCCTCAATACCATTACATAATGAAGTTATAAAAGGGTCATTTCACTGAAACTAAACATACCTCTAGTAGTAGCTGTAATAATATAACTATAATTTAATTTGGGTGTTATTCGCCTATAATATGGGATTTCTGCCTTCACCTTAATACAATATAGGTGAATGAAATTCTGTTTGTTCTCACAGTATTTACATTTGTCCCCATTGCCCCCAAAAAGCTACAAAACATACTGTCAACAGTTTTTCTAGGGACTAGTTCTTTAGTAAAAAGTAGGTCTGTAACACTCTCTATAATGCATTATAAACACAGTTATAATGTGTTATAATCTGCTTATAACGTTCTATAAGTATAAGTTATAAGCACTCATGAATAATTGTAATGGTTTATAACTATAATATATACATAGCACATTATAAAGCATCTTTATAATGTTAAGTATCATAATACATAATTGCTAGTCACTTTGTGTCTATAATACATTATAAACACATTTATGAGTTTACAATCTGCTTATAGTGATGTATAAGTATAGTTATAATCACTCATGAATAATCATAATGATTTACATTATAAACCAATTTATAATGACTTATAAGGTCAAGTATTATAATAGTAGTATAATTGTATAATAATTGCTCATAACTCACTGACTACCATATTATTTCCAGGCTCATAGTGTATTATAATTCTCATAATTTGTATACATTATAATCTTTTTTTATGTATAATAATCACTGCTATAAGGCCTTTTTATATATAAGTGGTCATTGTGTGCTTTAAGTAAAGTTAAAAACATATTTAAATCTATGTAAGAAGAACACAGACAACTTTGCAAAATGTATTTATGTTTAACGGAACATAACAGAAATTGAGAACACCAATTTGAAAGAACCTTTTGGTAAAGAACGAGAATGATGGACTAATGTAATGCACTGTAAATACTCAATAGACTCAAATTATAGATAATAACTGTAACCATTTCTACTTCACCTGTGAAGCATTATTTCCATCAGATTTATGCATTTATTTACCAGATTTTGTTTTTTTAACAGGGACAATTCAATTTCAGCAGTCTAACCCTAAGCAGGCAAATCCACAAAGGAGTTATGGCATCAAATGTTTCATGATTCAGTCAGGGTTACAGAGAATAAATCATACAAAAATAAAAGCACTTTCAATTTAAATAAAGCTGCATGTATTGTATGCATGGTTCTGTTTTATAGATTTTATATTATAAATCTCAATCATTGTGAAACCTGGCGCATGACCCAGAGTTAGTCATAAATGGAAGTAGAAACAGCCTTTTACCAACAACTGCTCTTTCACTTTCTCCACCTGAAGATCAGGAGATTAAATTTGCAAGCTTCCGGTCACCAGTCTGCTTCTCCAGCCTTAGGTGAATACATTACAATAAGTTACATTCCTTTAAGCAATCACAAGATACATCTAAAATATGCGTTCAAAGCCTAAGCCTAAGATCAAATGTACAGTCAACATGAGGAAGTCTGGAGTTTGATCATGAGCTGCGCTGCTATGCTGTTGACTCATACAGTAGAGCAAGAGTATCACATTACAACATAAATCCAAATGAATGTTAGCTGTGGGGATGGCTTGTGTTAGAGGCCTTCACATTAAAGCACACACACACACACACACACACACACACACACACACACACACACACACACACACACACACACACACACACACACACACACACACACAGACACACACACACACACACACACACACACACACACACACACACACACACACACACACATACACACACTCTGACATGTCACCCTCAGTCTGACCATCAGCAGAGCAGCCCTTCTTCTTTTATACCTACCCCTAAAATAAGAGCTCCCTGATTGGCTGAAACACAGTTCTCACAGAATCACACCCAACCAATTAGAGTGTAGCACTTCCTGTTCTGCAAAAGATGTTTCCTGTTGATAGTCGAGTGGCGCTGTGTGTGTATCTCCCCACAGTGTGTATGTATGTGTGCGGTCCTGTGTAGTGTGTGTTGGCGGTGTACACTAGTGCTGACGGTGATGTTGGCGGGCTGGTGTGCGTGTGTGTGTGTGTGTATGTGTGTGTGTGCGTGTGTGTGTAATCAGTGTTTTGATTGGAAAGTAAACAGCGTAGTGACGAGTACAGCACATGCGCTGCAGCATCATTGTCCTGTAGTAACCCTGACACATGGCCTCCGTATGACGGCATTATTCTGAACCTGAAATTGAGGCCATGAGCTGTCCAACCATATTTTGTATTGAGTGAAAATCTATGGAAAAGAGCAAAAGCAAAGAGCAAATTCCTCTTTTAGTATGTATTTATTAGCAACAGAAAGCCTGTTGATACATTTCTGAGTCATCATAAATATTGTAATGCTTTTAAGCAGAGATCTTCAACAGGGGGTCCTTTGAAAGTTTCTTTTTCTGCTGAATTAACTTATTGTCATGCATGAGATACTATTAATCCTTGTACATTACTGATAGTTCATGAAGTACTACATGAATGAATTCATGCTTTTTCATGCATGAAGTCATGATAATTCATGTACCATTATTATAAAGTGTTACTGGTTTATTAAAGACAAATGCCAGAATATAAAATATGTGTGTGTGTGTGTGTGTGTGTGTGTGTGTGTGTGTGTGTGTGTGTGTGTGTGTGTGTGTGTGTGTGTGTGTGTGTGTGTGTGTGTATGGAGTCCTTACCTGAACTCCATTCCTAATAATAGAAACAAACAATGCATCCGTGCAGGAACAGAGGCTTCATGTACTCTAATAGTGAGCATGGTCCACACTTAGAGATGAGCAAGTGGTTCTGTTAAAGCCCAAATAATTCTTTGCATGTCCAAGACAAGAGACCGTGTTTAGCCCAAATGTATGGCTGCATTCAGTCTGTGTCTGTGTGTTTTGGAGAAGATCAGCACCTTTATACTACATTGGGCCTATGTAGATAGACAGAAAACTTGAGCTGCATGCAGATGTGTTGTAGACTAAAATTTTAAATTCTAATTTGGAATTGGAATTAATTACTTCTCTGCAATTTTCTCACTTTGCAAAGTCATCCAGTGGGCCTAAATGGACCTTTTGGCAGGCTGGTTCTAGCCCACAGGACGTATGTTTGATACCCTTGATTTAAAGGAACTATAGTGTCAGTTTAAGTTGAAGCACTAAGAAAGAGTGAAAATGCCAGCTGAAGTGTGAACATTTAAAGAAGTTGAAGTGTCTGTTGCAGTTGAATAACTGAAAGGGGTTAAAGTGTAAATTGAATATAGGCATTGAAAGAAGTTGCAATGTAAACACTATAAACAGTGTAAGGACTTTATGTTTACACACGGGCTCTGAAAGTGGCAGAATATTCTTGATTTTCTTATTTGTGCGTCCATCAAAAGGCTCAGAGAAGTAAAATATACATTTATTAAAGAACTTTACATGCAGGAGAAACAGGAACATTCTTTCTTATGATGTTTCCCCACCTCAACGTGTGTGCACACAGGTAACTGTGTACATCAAGATAAGTGTAAGTACTGAAGGTGATTACACACAAGGCTTGGTGATAATTTACAAAATAGCATTGTATTTGCTACACATATTATGAACATCAATCTACTTGATATTAGTTGGCTGATACAAACTCATAGTGTGCTGACACATTCAGTATCTACGATAAATAAAGGTGGGGAGATTCAGCTTATAGCTGTGCATATATGTGCAGTGACTGATATATGAGATAGCTTTTACTAATAAAGGTAGATGATAAAAAGACGTATAGAGTTGAATCACTTTCCTGTGATAGTACAGTGACTCAGTGGATCAGCAACATGGATGCATATCGACACACTTATCAGGCCACTAGCATGCAATGTACGAATTGGAAAAGTTCCTGTGTCAACAATATTTTGTAATAATATAACTGTGCGCGTTGTGGGTGGGTGTGATGTTTGTGCAGTGATAGACACCGTTTTTTGTTTCTTTTAGTTTTACTTTCTTTTAAAGAGTTCATATTGTGCTCACTTTTCAGGTTCATAATTGTATTTTGAGGTTGTACCAGAATAGGTTTACATGGTTTCATTTTCAAAAAAACACCATATTTTTGTTGTACTGCACATTGCTGCAGCTCCTCTTTTCACCTTGTGTTTTGAGCTCTCCGATTTAGCTACAGAGTGAGGCATCTCACTTCTGTTCCATCTTTGTTGGGAGTCGCACATGCGCAGTACTTAGGTAAGGACAACTAGCCAGTCAGAATCTTTGACAAGCAAGCTAGTGTAATCCAAAACAAACCCGTTTCAGCCGGTAACCATGGCTACGGAGTCTGATCCCGAAACACAGGCAGAACTACCAGCTTCGTAACCTAGACTGGAGCAACTAAACTGGGAACTATATCCTCAGAAAGGCGAAGTGGAGTGATATGCATGCAGCTCTGCTCCAGAGCTGCAAGCATATCACTCCGCCCTGCTCTCCGAGAGCAGAGCTGCATGCATATCACTCCGCCCAAGTAGCGCTGCAAGCATATCACTCCGCCCAAGTAGCACTGCTTTGCCTTTCTGAGAATATAGTTCCCAGTTTATATACAGTTAGAAGATGGCTGTGTCTCATGTGACGTTGTTATTTGTACACGCTGTGACTATACAAATCACAACATGTAAATAGGAACATGTTGGCGTTATTTTGTATTCGGAGCAGTAGGCTAGTTGGAGCGGGTTACCTCCAGGATCTGTGCTAGGCTAAGCTAACGGTGGAGCCGTCAGACAGAGTTACGACACGCACGGAGATGAGAAGGGTATAGGGATGCACCGATCCACATTTTTTCACTTCCGATCCGATCCCGATACCTGAATTTGGATATCGGCCGATACCGATACTATTCCGATACCAGAGCTGTGTTTGCTTTAATATTATTATTATCATTATTGTTGATTTTATATGATGCTGAAATAAACTCCTCATCAGGCAAATATGATATGGACGTACGTATGCATGTATGTCCCAAAAGGCAACTTGGGGTAAGTATAAGGTCAGAAAAGGAAGTCAGAAAAACAGGAAAAATCTCATTCTGAAAACAGATATGCAACTGTAAGGGTTTCAAATTGACTGTCATGTCAATATTTATTACATTCCCAAAATGT